>CM022401.1:58900947-60100947 GCA_011833715.1 Carcinoscorpius rotundicauda
TTAAACATATTACACACCGTCTTGTTCTTAGAGCATATCATGATCATATTTAATTTAATATCAAAATGTTAATTACTGTCACAATAATATTTTTAATGAAACTGGGCTTAACTCAGGAACAGTAAACGTTTGTTAGACAAGATCTCATGCTTTGTCTATTGCTAAGTTTCCTACAACAAGCTCAATAAATACACTATGAGGAACTATCTATAATCTTCTATTGGTAGGCGAAACGTCTCAAAACCGACATACACTAGTAGAAAATAAGCTAAGCAGTAATCCTCTTAACCACAAAGACATGAGTCTATAATTCCGATAGAATTAGAAACTCTAAGACACATAATCCCTTGGTAATACGTAGTTATCAACTGCAGCTGAGAATCTTACATAGCCTTTCGATGTCAGCTAATCAAACAGCAAAACATGAAAAGATATCTTGAAATTCGACATAAATTTCAAATTACCACTCGTCATTAGAAAAACATATCGTTGGATTATGAATTCTTGCCCTATATGAACATGTATCACTAAATCAATCATCTATGTGTTTAAATTTAGAGATGTGTATATAAAAGACTGAATGACATCTATCAAGACACATGTTTTGCATATGGTAAGAGACTATTTATTTGAAAACACATGAAACTATTAGGAAAAAATATGAAACGACGATTTCATTTTATTTAGTCATGTACATCGTTTGTTCCACCAATCTTGCTAATCTTTATGCCAGGAAAATATGTCAATTTAATTTCACGTTTGTATATTCAGTTGTAAACTTTTCTTTGATGTATTAATTAACAAAATTGGTTATATCATTGCTTCAAGTAGCTTCTTTTGATTTTTCAGTGGAAATACGACTCTTTGTTTTCTATTAAATAAAATATTACTTAAGTGAATAAACACGTTTACTGAAAGTTACTCGCTCTTAAAAATTTATTAATTACCAATTTCAGATTTTCTTTTGCTATTGAAATTACTTCTTCTGTTGTCAGTTATGCTCATTCTAATGACCACGGGTTAAGTACAGCATAATGTGTAATGTAACAACTTTAATTAGTGAGCAATTCAGTCCACCAATAAAAAGTACATTGGAGTTGGATCGTAGGACCTTACAGGTATGAGATGATTAATATTGTTGTGAACCCTAATTTCTTCAGCCATCTTTTTCATGAGCAAAGTTGTTCATTTCAAGGAATCCTTTTGTATTTCTCAAACCACACTTTAATGTCTGGTCAACGGAACTAAAACTTGTGTCTAACTTTATTACAATAGCTTTTTGAAACAGAACCAAGCTTTCTATTCGTTTGAGAGAGCGTTGTCCCGCGTTTACTCGGGCGTACCTTTGAAGACTCTTGGTTAAGTGTGTTGTTTCACGAGTTTTCTGTTTTTCTTAAAATATACTGAATGATTCTTTCTCTAAAAGTCTGGGTCTTTTACTTCTACATCGCTTAACAATCTTTCTATGCGAATATCCTTTCTAGTAATAAATTGCGATGTAACACCATCCATATCGCTGTCGTGGTAGCATTACACACTCTAATAGTCGAATATCCTCTATGAACCGATCATACAGTTAGACATGTTGCCGAAGCACCATGGCTTACATTTGTAATGACATATCATTGAGTTAAAATATGCAAATCGTTTTGACAAAGAGCGAATGGCCATTTTGTACTGATGCCCTACGCTATTCTACCTTTTATACCAGCTCAATGAAATATTCTAAATTCAACGTTTCATCGATTATTCTGACTACATTCTTAAAAATCTAAGTCACGCAAGCAATAAATGTAAAAATATTACTAAAATAAATAAGCACATTTTGAGCTAATGGTGTTAGCTTGGGTAATTTATTATCTTGAAATAGGAAAAGATAAAGTATAGTAAGCCAAGTAATCTTGTCACTTTGGCTGAAATCTTAGCTTCTTTTCATAGAGACTTAGAGACAGAGTTATGCACATGTACTTCAATATTGCCATTGAAATTAGGTTAAAGGTTAAATAGAAGCTTTTACTGATATCTATCGAAAACGTAGGTGTTTAGAATTTTATTATATGAACTTATATAGAGAGAGAGAAAAAGAGAGATAATAATCACGTTAGTTTAGTTTTACAAGTGAGAACAAAAATCTGTATTATTTTTTCTCTGACAATAAACTAATTTGCGATATCAGAAACTACAAGTATAATTTCAAAGGAAAGCTTTTTACTGCACTCTTGTTCTTTGATGAGAGGGCGGTAAGTTTACGGACTTACAACGCTAAACTTTAGGTTCGATTCCCCAAAGTGGGCATAACAGATAGCTTAATGTCGCTCCAGTAAAACAAACATTTGAATCCTAAATGTGCAGATTTTTCATACAATTATTACAAAAAACAGAATAAATAAAGAAAAGCTATTTAAAATATTACATGTCGTAATAACTGTACGGAAACTTAATTAAAGCTATTACCAAATCTGTTAAATTGTCTACATAATAATGATTTCATTTTGTAAAACTGTATGCTCACGTGAGTCAAATTTCTTTTATAAAAATAGCAATATATGTTGATGAGCATTTTAAACAAATCAGTTTTTACATAATTCATCCCTTTTAGTATCAAACCGCATATAAAGAAGTTCAAATTTCAACAATTTATCATTTTAAAGCGTATTACAAAAATTGTAATTCATCACTCAATGATCAAAATCATTGTATCAACACTAAAATAACAATTTATCGGTAAGTTACTGAAACTAAGAGTCACATTGACGCATAAGCCACGAAAGCAAACAATGGCAAATCATTTAATTATTACAATAATTATTTGTATCAGCGCATAAACCATAATCAGCAGTAATTCATCAGCGAATAATTTTAAGAAAGCCTTATATTAACATATAAACCATAATAAACAGTGATTCATCACATACAGTACTTGTAACAAGGTATCTTATCAATATGTAAGCCAAAAGAAATAGAAAATCATTAGTCAGTTACTACGGTAATGTATTGTACCAACAAATAAACCAAATGAAATGGTTATTTATCTGTCAGTTATTTCAGGTGATTAACTGAAGCGTGAACCACCAGGAACAGTAATTCATCAATCGGTAATTATTACTTAAATTGTAAATGGAGGCTAAGCACACTGAGGTAATGAATAACAACGTACATAACTGTTTTTTGTTTTTAATTTTCAACTAAATATATCATATTTAGTGTTAATTAGCTATATTAATACAATTTTAAAATTAATAAACAATTAAAAATAAGACATTTAGATATAATATTATAAAGACTTTAAACCAGAGAAACGGTAATAAGCTTTAAATCGTCATATTACATTAAACCGCTACTTGTAATCACGCTATGTTCTTAAATTGCTGTTTGTTAGTTGTCATTAAATTGTTCATTATGTAAATAGCTTGTGTAATATAGGTAAATTTAGCATGGCCATGTCGTTAAGGCACTTGACTCGTAATCCGAGGATCACGAGTTTGAATCCCTCTCACATCAAACATACTCGGGACTTTATAATGTGCGGTCAATCCCACTATTCGTTGGCAAAAAAGTAGGCCAAAAGTTGACGATGGGTGGTGATAACTAGCTGCCTTCTCTCTAGTCTTACACTAATAAATTAGAGACGGCTAGCGCAGATAGCTCTCGAGTAACTTTGTACAAAATTCAAAACATAGATAAACTGTTTAACACTCCTACAAAAATTGGGGCCCAATAAACACCAGAGCAATTTGAAAAGTTATTAATATTAGGCTAATAATTTTGTATTTAAATGAAATTGCCATTAACTGACCGTATCCTTTCATATTTTAAGGAGCAATAATATTTTGACTTTTCAGACATTTGCGAAATAATATTTAAAAAAAATTTTAAAACATCCACTAAGGGTATTTTGGGGCCTATTAGGCCGTAGATCAAAAAACATAAAAATGACTTTATTTATTTCCTGAATGATTCTAGAACAGGCCTGGGCAACCGAAAAAAGCAAATTATAGTAAAAAATATATTAATTTTATAACTTCTTTTCAAAAGATGGATATTTAAGATAATAACTCTACTCCAACAATAATTTTAGACGGTTCTGATTATTGCCTAGTTTGCCCACGCATGTTCTAGAACATTCTGAAAACTTTACAGAAGTACTTAGAATAATCTAGAATATTCTTGAAGCTTGTAGAATATTCTAGAAGAATCCACAAATCCTATATATATACAGGAGCTGAAATCTTCAAACCGTGTCAAAAATGATATCTCTTGATGAAGCTGTACATTTACTGATAAAACCATCCGACGATGAAAGTGAACATGATAATGTCGAAGACTACTCTGAAAGTTGTGGTGATGATCCTTTTGAAGCCGAAAATGATGAACAAATCGCGCCGCACCCTTCTAAAAGTGAAGAAAATAATCAAGAAGATCTTACTACGATGCCAGTGAACGAACTTTTGTCCAAAGATAAGAATTTTAGTTATTCAACAACACCTTCAAGGATCAACAGGAGAATCGCAGCTCTCAATATATTCAATGGAACCCAAGCATTACAAGCCAAGCTGCTCCAAGAGTCTCTACACCATTCAAAACATTCAAAATTTTCATTTCTGATAATTTGATGGAACAGATCATTCACTCAACAAACACCGTCATGAAAGAGCCAATTTTTGAAGAAGGCCTCTGGAAATGGATTGCAGCTAATCTTTTTCTTGGAATAAGCAAATCCAAAAATGCATCGATAGACGAAATGTTTTCAACCGAATTCTGTTTGCCATTTCTGCGAAAACTGATTACACAAGACAAATTCAAAAAAAATGTGCTCATAAATTAGATTTGACATCCACTCTCAAAGAAATAGAGAAATCAAAGATACCGCCATCTCTGGAGTCTGGAATTTTTTCATTGAAAATTGCAAAAACAGTTACAACCCAAGCGAATACCTGACAGTGGATGAACAACTATGTAACTTCAAAGGAAGAGTTGGCTTCAGAACATACATTCCGACAAAGCCAGGCAAATACGGAATAAAGATTTGGTGCCTAACAGATGCAAAGACAAGTTACTTCCTCAACGCTCAAATTTATACTGGAAAGGTTGGAAATACGACAGAAACAAATCAAGGAGAAAGAATAGTCAGAAAACTGAGTCAGCCATTTCTTGGAAAAGGAAGGACAATAATGACAGATAATTTTTTCACAACAATGACACTTGCCAAGTACCTACGAACAAAAAGAACAGGACTTTTTGGAAATCAAGAACCTTCCTGACTCCTGAAATAAACGCAAAATCTAGAGAGTTATCATCAAAGTTTTTCTACCATGACGACATCATTCTTCTCAGGCACTCAGACAAACCAGGAAAATATGTGCTACTACTGAGTTCTCGGCATCAGTCTGGTGAAGTAGAAGAGAATGAAAAGCCCGAAATTGTCAATCTTTACAATACAACGAAGACAGGTGTCGACACTCTCGATCAACTGGTGAGATATTATACAACAAAGAGGCGATCAAAGCGCTGGTCAGTCTGCATATTCTATAACATTCTAAATCTTGCTGCGTACAATGCTTTCGTTCTATACTCGACAAAACATCCAGAATTTCTTCGTCAACATAAATCAAGAGCCAGAAGAGAATTTATACGGCAATTGGTGCTTGAAATCAAATAAATTTACTGCAAAGATAATGACAAAACAACCTCATGTGACCGCCTGCAAAGAGGGCAAAAAGAGGACGATGCCATTTGTGCGGCAGATCAAAAGATAGACAGTCGAAAATTGTTTGCTCAAATTGTAAAAAAATGTTTGTCAGAGCCATTCTAAAGTTGTTTGTAATGAATGTTGCTAAATCACTGTGTTTTTATTGGAAAAATATATGGGGCCTGATAGGCCCTAAAATCACTTTAGTGGATGTAAATATTTTTTTTCGTAGGAGTGTTGAATTAAATTTCTTTTTAGTCTAGACTGAGACACATTTGTTTATAAATAAACACGTGCGTGTCAGTCTTAAATGAAACAAAACAGTCATCACTGTTTGTAAAGTCGAATCTGTGAAATATAGTAACCATAACCGAACATTGTCAACATTTTCTGTAAACACGTGTATGTCAGTCTCAAGTGAAGAAAGTTAAATATGTGAACACATGTCTGTAAGTCTCAGGTTAATAATGTAAAATATGTGAACCCTGGCTGTAAACACATGTCTATGAGTGACAAGTAAAGAAAGCTAAATATGCAATCACGTTGTAAACACGTCTGTGAGTCTCAAATAAAGAAAGCTAGATATGTGAAAACTGTCTGTAAACACGTGCCTGCGATTTTTACCCAAACAAGTCCGAATATTGTCAATACTTACCTACAACTTTCAATAAGCAAGCGGAGTCAATATAACAACAAATTGTACACACTTTAATTTTGGTTTAAATGGTATGGGAGATAAATAAGCCTGATAATGATGCAAAAACAAATATTACTTTGTAGAAATGAAGAAAATCTCTAATTTCTGAAGTTTTCAGCCCAAGTTCATTGCTGATTAATTTTCATTAGTTTTCGGAAACATTTCATTATTATATTGTATAAGATTTACCTCTGAAACGGTTCATTATTATATTGTACAAGATTTATGTAGCTGAAAATTTCCTTCTATCTTTTAAAAACGTTTCAGTAATTTCAACATTTTTCAAACCCCCATGACAAATGTAGTCGCCATGGCCAAGTATGTTAAGGCGTTTCACTCATAATCCGAGGGTCGCGGACTCGAATCCCGGTCGCACCAAACATGCTTGCCCTTTCAGCCGTGAGGGCGTTATAATGTCTTTTCAACTAGGCTTGGCATGGCCCAGCGCGTTAACGCGTGCGCTTCGTAATCTGAGGGTCGTGGGTTCGCGCCCAAGTCGCGCCAAACATGCTCGCCTTCCCAGCCGTGGGGTTGTTATAATGTGACAGTCAATCCCACTTTTGATTGGTAAAAGAGTAGTCCAAGAGTTGGATGTGGGTGGTGATGACTAGCTGACTTCCCTCTAGTCTTACACTGCTAAATTATGGACGGCTAGAGCAAATAACCCTCCAGTAGCTTTGCCCGAATTTCTAAATAAATAGACAGATGTAGTTTTAGTCTCCTCGTCAGTAACATTGAGTAAAGCCGAGATATATCCTTCAAGGTCATACAAAATTTGTGCATATTAGACCTCAAATAGTAAGATTATTACTGATTTGTCACGAGAAATGCGTTTCATTGCATTGTTCAGAAAATCAATACAGTTTAACAGCGATTGAAATTGAAGTTTTTTGTATCGTTGGAGTGTGAAGAGGATGATGCCGTTTTGTACAGCCCGAGGATAAACTGATAAATAGATCTTAACGATTAAAGTTGAATATTGTGTTAACATACAAACCCTTTTAAAGAATAAGTGATTAGACGGAAGAACGCTGTTAAATTGAAAAGTTGCGTGTGATACAAGTACATCTGTAGACACTCAACTAAGATACGTATTATTATGACGTCGCCGAACCAATTGCGCTAAAGACCATGCATAACGTAAATACTGGTTTTGTCACTGAATTGAACCATTTTAAAGAATTTTCAAGATTGACTTTAAGTACATTATAACAGTTGCAGTACAACTAAATGATAATAAAAAAGTTGACGTGTTTTAGAGATCGACTCCAGTTTGTTTTGATATTATTCAAAATATTCACACAATATTGCTTTGTATTTGCTCAGCTTCCACAGACACTCGTTCAGTATTGAGTAATGTGTACTCCTTCCCAAGTAACACCTGTTTAATGAATTAATTTGTCTTACGCATAGTCTAATCAGATTACTCGATTGCTTTTAGATCTTCAGTGTTTATGTAATGAGAGAAAGAAGAACATTGTATTAGTAATGTATAATTTTCATTATGGTAGTTTAATTCAAATCTGGGCTTAGTAGTTTTAAAGTGTCCAGCTGCAAATGAAACAGTTTAGATTCGAACCAGAGAAAACGATCTATGCTTCTAGTTGTGAAGCTATCTATAGTTAATTCTACTATTCAATTAAGAGAAATTGCATCGGCGGCAAGTACCGTGTTTCTCCGATAATGAGACCTACCCATAAAATAAGACCTAGTGTGATTTTTGGGGATAGTTTTAATATAAGCCCTACCCTTAAAATAAGCCCTAGTTAAGAGTGGCAGGAAGAGGAAAGAAATAAAAAATAATAATTTATTAATTAGTTTAATAGTTAGTTAATTAGTTTGTTTAAGTATTAATCAGTTAGTTTAATAGTTTAATAATAGTTTATTTTAAATGGTTAGTTTAATAGTTTTTTATAATTTTTACTTTGTAACTTCATTGTTTTAATATATCAAAATAATACATCCCCCGAAAATAAGCCTTAGTGCCATATTTTGGAGTGAAAATTAATATAAGCCCTGTCTTATTTTCGGAGAAACACTGTGGTAATGAATAGTTGTCTTAATTCGGGGCAGCATTATGAAATTAAGGATAGAAACGATGGAACATTTGTTTTGGTCGTTTCGCCCAGTTATTGCATCCAGGTTTAAAATACCAACCGCCAACTATGATAAGAACTCTAAATAATAGGTTGTGTTTATCTTTTACCCAAGTAACATATAATTTGAATATAATACATATATATATATATGAGAAGTCATTTTCGTACATTTGAACGTAACTTACATTTTCAAATTCATTGGAAGTGTTTCAAGATATGACAGTCAAATAAATGTCAATGTGTATCAATTTATGATACTTGCGAACATGATTGAAAAATATAGCTTTTCTCTTTTACTACAAAAAACTATATATTTTGCTGTAAAAATAGTAACACAACTTACAATAAGTTGTGTTAAATAAGGTTCCATAAGCAATCGCATTACAAACTTACAAACAATATTGAGCCTTGCATCTGGTCTGGAACGTCCTCGATAATCTTATCGAGAGGTCAGTACAGGGAATTCATTTTGAGTTGATGTAGATAAAATCCACTAAATAGTAAGCTGGCTTGCTAGCCCTGTACTCTTCGTTCTTTGCCAGCCACATGCCAAGTTATTTACCGTTGAAGCTAGATAAAGTTTTCTTAAAAATACCAATGTCTGATGTAAATACACTGAAGTTAAATCGTTTATAATTTTTAAATATATAACCGTTTCCTGTAAAATATCCGATGATCGGGTTAAATAAATGATATATTAATCACAACTATAGCTTCCGAAGTGTGTAGCACTTCAGCTATAGCAGACCAATAATATATACTGTTACTTGGTGTATCACGTTTGTTACATTATCAGGTGTAAGGAGAGTTTCTCGAAATGTCAGTTTATTCAACAATATAAACGAAACAGCAGTGTATACGCATTCTTATATATTGTTTATTTTATAGTTCTATTTTCTATAGTTTAAGTGGATAAGATCTTTAAGAACATGGTAAGTCTTGAAAATGTTTTCATACAATGTACACAACTTTTACGTTAACAAAAACTATAAAGATTAATTCATTATAAAGACTGTATGAGAAAAGAGAGAAAATTATCTGAACAAAAATTATAACAAATAAAATTTGTTGAGTAATTTTATCAAACGAATACATACAACAGTTTATAAAGTGCGTGATTTGAGCTGTCTAAGGAGGTTGATACTTAAAAGATAATTAAGTAAAACGAGTTCTTAGTTAGTTCATTCAATCTGGGAAAATGAATTTGTATCAGATTTGTATTACTTATAATAAAAAATAAGAAGACTTTAAATCAACAGCTGGTGATTGCAAAGCAGGTTTTATCTTACTGAGCTACTTACATGTCTGTAAGATACGTCAGATACTGAAAACAAGTTTTACAAGCAAGCCAACAAGCAGAAGCTTCATCTTACAAAGAGATCCAATCTGGTTAGAATTAATTCACTTAGGAAGGCGCAGTCTCAAAGACTTAGAAATTACACTGAACGATCAGTTTTTTTACAGTCTTTAATAAATGCTGAAACAATTGGTATGGTTTCTTCAGTAAAGTAACAATAGTTAATCAGTGTGTATTTTACATCAGATTCTTCAATTGTTAGGAGTGAACTGGGTTTATTACATAACTTACCAATGAGAAGAGGTATGTTTGCGATATCCTGGGCTTCTATTGCTTCTATAGGAGATTTCGGCAGCTCGTCACCTGTAAGTAAAAATAGTTACAAGATGGACATGTTATACGAAAGTTAGATCTCTTATAAAGCTCTAAACGATTTAAGATACTCAAAAATTAAAATTACGTAGGAACAGGAAACTATTTAATATCCCACAACTAGGTAATTAACTCAAGCCATATTATTTAACCACTCGTTACAAAATAGCTTAACACATTTATTTCAAAATAATGTATCATTTTAGAGTGTGTGTTTTATTGTTTAATATTCGGTTTTTTGGTTTGTTTTGAATTTCGTGCAAAGCTACACGAGGGCTATCTGCGCTAGCCGTCCCTGATTTAGCAGTGTACATTTTACCAGCGAATAACGGATTGACCGTCTCAATATCAAATCCTCACAGCTGAAAGGGTGGGCATGTTTGATTCGAAACTGCAACCATCAGATTGCGAGTAATGCACCCTAACCACCTGGCTATGCTGTGCCTAAGGCATATTATGGCAATAAACTGACCAATGTGTAGTGAGATAAATGTTAGAAAATGTGAATGCAACAATATTTTATTTTGTGGAGTATGCGTACGACATACTTCACACAAATTATCTGAGCAAAATACAGAAAAAAAATAAAATTACATGCTGGACGTATTGGACTGTGTAAAAATTAGATTTTTATATATTATTATATATATATATTACATTAAAATATTGGAAAAAAGGTGTTCTTTAATAATAAAATATTATTAATAAATAGTATATGAAAGAAAATAAAAAACTAGCACGAAAGTCTAGTGTCTATAAACCTCCTTGTACAATAAAATCAATAGGTAGATAACACTTTGGCGACTTGAAATACACCAGTTAAAAGTAAAATTTAATGAAAAAATAGGTGTATTTTTCCCATTCAAATACTTCTTTCTGTGAAAAAAAGCGAGTATATAACTTCTCAACTGAACCTTCAATCTATTGTATGTTTACACGTCTTTCACTATGTTGTGATGAGAATTATTGTTGGATCAATGTTGGGTTTATCTATAATAAAATCCGAAAATTAGGATAAAAAATTCAATTAATTAAGCGCTAATTTCTTCTTTCTCTTGCAACATCACATTATGTTCCAAGAAAGCATGTGAAGCATTTGAGAGATTTACATCTGTTTACTAACAGGCGCTTGTTGTTATGCATCAAAGATAAAAGTAAGCATAACCCAATCATGGTTCTTTTGGTACACATGACCTAAAATTAACCGAAATCACAGTATTTAAATAATTTTATTCTCACGTCACAGAATAATAATTAAGTTACATTCATTAGTTTCTAAATGCATTTGAGCAACGAATTTTCGTCTTATTTATTTTAAACAATGCAGTATTTGAAAGACGTACTTAAATTTCAGTGATTCTTCGTTTTGAGCTTACGTTTCAGTTATTCACTATAACATTTGAGCAACACATTTTAATTTTAACAGTAATATCAATTACTGTTTTCAAAACTATTTTAACAAAATTTCTAAATAATAATTTGATGGCCCCCAGTGGCTCAGCGGTATGTCTGCGGACTTACACGCTAAAATCCGGGTTTTGATACCGTGGTGGGCAAAGCACAGATAGCCCATTGTGAAGCTTTGTGCTTAATTCAAAACATCAATAATTTGATGTTTCAATAGATCCTTTTGCGCATATATCAGTTTATTAATAACAAAGTATATATCGTATTCCAGATAATCATGGTTCTCAAAACCGATAGTAAAGCGTAAGGAAATAAACGCACAGATTATAGAACAAAGACCGATTTGGTTGAAGAGCAACTACATAATTTTGAGCATTGCTTTTGTCGTGTTAGAGAGCTGAAATAAATATATGGATATAAACATGATACCAGTAACTTTCCCATTTCTAAGGAAACAGAAATCTCTTATAATAACATTTTCTACCCAGCTTGGCTGAGAGGAGATGTAAACCTTCATACTACAGTAGCCAACCGACTGTAGTTAATTGATAATAGTGTTAGATTCCCTAATTGCACGTGTTTATAAAAATATACATATGCGACTATATCACACTTGCTTATTTCATACAGTTCCAAAAAATCGTGCATATATCTGTTGCAAAAATAAACGCATATTTAAATTAAGTATTGCTTTCAACGTTTGTATTATACACTAATATAATATGTTTTATTCACAAAACGATATGTCAAAGACAGTCATTTACTTTTTTTAATGGGACAGTATGAAATATACGCAAGCTCATTTTTAAAAAACACAGTTATTTTGTTAACCTGAAGATGACCTAAAAAAGATCGAAACGTTGTTCTGTACTTTATTTTAATTTTAATACCCATAACAGCCGTCTTGACAATATATTTTTATTTTGAATTTTGTGCATATTCTATTTTCCTGGTGACATCTGCATATAAAAAGGTTGCTTTAGAGGACAAAAGGATAAGATGACAAACATTTTACCAAATGTACTGAGTTGTTTTTCGTTTTAATATACATTTTCTTGATGACATAAACTCTCCAAACGTATTCATGAAATTTAATAGTGATAATAAAACAATATATATTATATATCTACATGCGTGTAATATATTTTTATGTCTGCAGTCTTTGAATTCTTAGATTTCTTGAACATGAATAGATTTGATTTAAGTACCCACTTCCCGATGTGTGTGTTAACTTCAAACATTGTTACCTGTTCATGTCATTTTTATTTTATTTTATTCGCTTAATGATTACAAACAAGGTAATGGGCCCGGCATGGTCAGGTGGTTAAGGCACTCAACTCGTAATTCGAGAGCCGCTGGTTTGGATCCTTGTCACACTAAACATGCTCGCTCTTTCAACCGTTGGGACGTTATAATGTACGGTGAATACAATTATTTGTTTGTAAAATAGTAGCCCAAGAGCCAAGGTTGCTGATGACTAGCTGCCTCCCTTCTAGCCTTACACTGCTAAATTAGGGACGGCTAGCGCAGATAGCCCTCGTGTAGCTTTGCACGAAATTGAAAACAAACCAAACCAAACATGAATGTTTTAAAGAGTTGATCAGGAACTTAATGTAAACGGTTTGACATCGTATAGTTTTAATTAATTAACAATTTCCAACTTTTGAAACTGCTCCTCTTTATTTACACCTAAGTAAGGCGACGGTTTGAGCATGAACTTTCGTAGCGATTAATGTTTTTAGAAGCTCTGAAGAATATATTCATGGCCATGTTACTTCTAAATCATGAAAACTTACTGAAGATACAAGCGGTCTTGATAATAACTATACATTTTAGCCCTAAAGGTTCACTGATGGCTAGTTTAATATATCCTCATAAGGGGTCTCTTGTGACTAATTAAACGTGAACACTCATTAATATCCTTTTAAAACTTTTATCTCTGCAATCATTATCGTTTAGGATAAAAGTATTTGGTGAAGAGACAGGAAGATCTGTTCTTAAGTCGATGTTATCACTTATTTCGAAGAAACCCTTCCTAAAGATATGGCTCAGAGCGCCACCGTTAGTATTTCAAGGAACTTTTGTTAAAGCTAAAAGACACAGTAGATCGTTTTTCAGAAATTCTAATTGTACAGATAATAAAAACTGCTCATGCAAGCTTTTGGTTAAAAAAACGATGAGCTATGAACTTACTTTATTGTTTTCGTTCATGTACAACTCGATAAGTTTTCTTTTAAACTTGATCAAATGTGGAACAAAGTTCGAGTGTTTCACAACAGTACTGTTTTTATTTCTGCGCATCCGTCTCTCACCAAAATAACTTCAAATGTTTTCATTTGATTTTGTTCAAATTCGATACTAAAGTTTAATTTGCCTTTAAGGCCAAGAGAGAAATATTTGGCGAATGTATCTCATAGATCAAGATCACAGTAAAGGTGAAGCAGGTTCGTGATAATGGAAACAAATAACATTTCGAGAAAAGGTCAAAAATCGAGAAAACATTAAGACAGATCGAATATTTTGTTATTTACAAATATGTTTTTGAGGGTAAGGAATTTTATAGGTTACTTCAAACATCAAAATTATTGCAGCGATGGGTTTGCTCCCCTCTGAGCACCTTTCCAGTTTACTGTTTTTTGTTTATTGCAATTCTGATCTGTAAAACAACGTGCATTAGAATCGTGTATCTAGGACAGCTAAGTAACGAAGAACAGTGTTTGCTAAGGTCGAGGCACATTATCTCGTTGTTACTAATATAGGCCCACTAATATAAATAATGCTAGCTTTGTGGCTAAGTAGGTAATAAATATTAGGCTGCAGGAGTTGGAGAGTACACATTCTCTCGAACCTAATGAGTCTTAATAGTCATACATATATATAGCGGATGTTCTATATGGAGTTCACCGATGAAACTTTGTTATTGTCGTTATTATACTGAAAGAATGATACTACATAAAATAACCAGCGCTCATTAAATACTTACATTAAAAATTAAGAGTTTTACAACGAGCAGTTAACTCTGTTTGATTGTCACCACTTTTATATGGATACAGAAAACTCCGTTTGAAAGATATATTTGGGGTAATAAAAATTAATGAGACAGTAATTCAAAATAAAAATACAGTCGATTAAACTGGACGATAATCCACGTGATATACAAAATATGAAAATACAGGTTCAATATCACTTACCTCCCACAATTACAAGCTGTTCAGGGTAGATTCCTTGAATTGGCAGATCGTTTTGATCTCGAATTCGAAAGGAAGGATCATCCTTTCCAAGGTAAAAATTAATAACCTTTTGAGCCGAGAGTTCACGTAGGCAGATTTGATCTGTACAATTAGATCTTCTTAAGAAGAAAGCTTCATTGTGTCTGTTAGCTTCAGCAAAGGTCCTTCGAAATATTAACGCTGGTCCCGTAAGCCACGCTTTTTGGAAAAGTTTCTTTGAAACAGGGGATGACATCATCGCAAGAATAGAAGCACCACCTGCATCTCCCCCAAACAATGTTACCTTAAGAAACAAAAACTTGATGAGAGGGATAATAAGTCCTAAAAATGTGTCACTCAGGATTTTCCCTGTTTTTCTCAAAAATCAATTAATTAATATTACTTTAAAGAAATTATAATCGGAAGAGGAATATAGAGATTAAGAGTTAGATGATGTGTTGAAGTTTTACTAAGAAATATTAATACAGTTCTGTGAAAAAAGAAAGATTGTTTGAAGTATATTATTAAGTTTGAATAGTTTATAAAATCAGTTAATTATTACCTTTTTGGGATCTCCTCCGAAGTTCTTGATGTTATCATGAATCCATTTGAGGGCAGTAATTTGATCTGACAGTCCAAAGTTTCCGGCATTTCTACTATTGGTTGAATTATTCCCAGTGAAAAGGTCAAGGGCAAGGTATCCCATAGCGAGTATGCGATAGTTGAAACTAACAAACACTATGTTCATCATTTGAGCTAATTTTCCTGAGGGACAAAGGCCAGGATGGTGACCACTTCCGAACTGTAAAAAACCTCCATGAATCCATACCATTACGTCGAGATTTGCCTGTAAAAACGTTGATTTTTTTATTTCCTGTATAAACCTTTCAATGGAATCCTGCAAGCACTGTTATCTTAAAAATGTATACATTTTCAAGCCATCTAAGAAATCAAGAAAAAAACAGAAAAAGAGTTTTGCAGAATAAAGTAAATTTTTTTAAGAATAGTAATTATCTGTGTAAAACTCATTAAGAAAGTTAGTAAGTGAAAAATGTCATGGAGAAGGCCAGTATGAATGAAACAGGTCTCGAAGGGAGTCATTAAGTATGAAGTATTGTAGAAAGAACCAGTAAGAATAAAAACGTCATGGATAAAGTTGGTATAAAAGTGTAACGACAAAAAATGAGAAATATAATATATAACGGAAGTAGCCTGTGAGTAATAAAATAACGAAGAAAAAGTTACTAAATTGGAATACTTTATAGAAACTCAATAAGCATAAAATATTAAGAAGAGAAATAGTGCATGTGAAATATTGAGTAGTGGAAAAAGTCACAGGAGTTGAAATATCTTTTTCACTCGACGTATTTTACAAACTAAAAAAACACACTATTTTATTTTGCAGAGCTTAACGGTTTAAATAAAAATCAGTTTTCTAAATTGTGAGTAAAGATTGAGTTACACTTTGAAAAATCGGAAGGATATCATTTATAGCTTTACTGAATATTTAAATACACTGGGACCTACATCCCATTAATTTAATAATGATCATTGAACTTAATGTTAGAGTGTTCTTATGAATGACCTTTCAAAGGTCTCTTTATTCAAAATAATCAATAAAGCTGATAAAAGACTACATAGCTGATGAAGTGGACTACAATTCTCAGAAAGAGCCCGTTGTTAAATTGTAAGCAAAGTACTTCTGAATATTTAGTTACATTTTAATAAATTTACCTTTATTATACCTTGTCGCTTTGTTTCATCTAATTGAAGTTATGTCCTTAACTTCCTGAGGTAACTTATGCTTTTTTATGAGAAGCACTTTTGAGCTTGAATCATAGAATCAAAAGAATAGATGCATACGTCACACTCTTATATGTAACATAAACCACAATGAGCTCTAAACAATCTTACCTCCCTGTCCAATTTCGGGGTCCAAACGTTCAAATACAAACAATCTTCTTGTCCTTCATATTTCTTGGTGTATGGATTCAGTTGAATGCAGGGCGACCCAAAGGTTTTGGCTTGTACATGATAATAAGGTTTACAACGTTCTTTGTCCTCCGCTAGAGGGATTGAATGTTTCCAACGATACTCTCCAACAGGAGGTACAGCGTACGGAATTCCCTGTAATACCGTTTCGTTCATATAATTAAATGATGATGAATTTAAATATAACAAACTATCAATTTCAGTGTAAAACTTAACAGACATTTAATCAGGAAGAAACAGAAACGCCCTTGAACTTTGTTAAAACTAGAAAGAAGGAAACTAGTCATCAACATCCAAAGCTAGCTCTTGGGCTAGTCTTTTACCAATAAATAAAGAGATTGACTGTCACGTTATAACGCTTTCACGCTCGAGAGGATGTTTGTTACGGTGAGGATTCGAAACTAAGACCCTCAGACTGCAAGCTCACCACTCTAATCACCTGGCCATACTAGCCGTTTGAGCTTGTTCGTTGTCGGAAATTGTATCTTAACATCTTTAAGTGACCGTATTTACTATGGTAACAATCCGCAATATAAAAGAAGTGCAAAACTTAATTAGTTTCCTCAGAGCAGAACAATATGGGGCTATCTGCTGTGCCAAACGCATGTATTCGAACCCCGAATTATATTGTTGTAAGTCGTTAAACGTACAGCTGTCCCACCTGGAGAGATTAGTGTAATAACGCAAGATCTACAAATAATAAAAACTTATGTTAATAATCAATAACTTTGAGAAGGTTTATAGATCATCATTAATGGTATTGTCTTCAGCTTGAGTAATGACAGAGTCTAATACTTCTTGTAGTGACTCAATGATTTCTAAAGTTTTGTGACATTCAATGTTTTACAATCGTTTTCTAGTGACCCTTATTCTTGACACACCATTTGTTTCTCGCTTGTTAACGTGTGTCTTGTAGTTCAGATACAGTAAATATTTTTCCCATGTCAGAAGAACAAGCAACACAATTTCTTTTGGAGTTTCATATAATTGGTTTACGCTAGCCATCCCTAATTTAACAGTGTAAGACTAGAGGGAAGGTAGCTTTTCATCACCACCCTCCGCCAAGTGTTGGACTACTTTTTTGCAAAGGAATAGTGGGATTGATCATAACGTTATAATGCCCCCAAGGCTGAAATGGAGAGTATGTTTGGGATGACGAGATTTTGAACCCGCGACTCTCAAATTACGAGTCGAGTATCTTATCCACCTGGCCATGCCAGGCCTGTTTCACATAATACTGAAGCTAGTATTTTGTTTTGAGACATATCAAGAACTTTTACAACATTAACAGTCCACCATTTTTTCGACATTGTATGCCTGCTACATAAACATCTGTAGGATCTACTGCAGTGCTTAGTTTCCCTCTAAATGAAGCATAATTATTCCATTTAATATGTGCAACATGAACATCTAAAGGATCTATTGTAGTGCTTAATTTCACTCCTAATGACGCATAAGTTTTCCTTTTTATAGCTTCATGAAAACGTTTCCTGTGTTTTTTATATAATCACTTTGTGCAATAGGTTCCTTTTTGTACCATTATCATCACAAAAAACGAAGTTCTTTGTTACAATTGTTATTATAAGGTACAGAAACAAAGAATATTCGTGATAGAAATATTTCATACTTTTCTATGGCACGCTCGAACTATTCTCTACGAGTTTTAATTTTTTAGCAACATTTATTCCATATTGTGCTCATGAGATAGTTGTCTTTGTATTTTCATTTTCAACCATTTTTGACGTTTCTGGAAAAGCCTTGTCACCATATATAGCACTTTCTCTGACGACCACACTTCAGAACCTTTCTGTGAATGACTGCCACTCAACTATATCTTCTGTTGTAGGGATCTGTACTCATAAGCTGTAGTCGAAAACGAGACGAAAGTGTTTTGCGCTTTACGTTTACACTTTACACTTTGCGTTTTCAATTTTACTCTAATCTACATATTATTTTATTCAGTAAAATAAGTATTATTCGTTCTGAAATGAAATATTTTATTGATAAATGAATTCTGTCTTGTCACTCCCAAGTCTTTTCAATTGTGACCAATTTTTTGGCCTGATAAAAATTTATTCTCACCCAGAGGGTAACTATTCACTCTTTGTTAATTATTGTATATATTAATTATCCTCAAGCCTTTAGTTGGAGCATCTAAAGTTAAAACTTGTACATTAAACATCAACGATAATGCATCAGTATAAAACTCAGAATGTGTTCACATTCTGATAAATCATTGTAATCAACCCTACTGATGATTGGTAATCTATGGTTTCCAGAGATATGACATCATAATAACGTCGTGACAAAACAAGATATATTCTAGATTGAATATGCACAATTTCGACATGTTTAGGCACAAAATTTGGAAGATGTCTTGGAACTGACTCTGGTACCTTGAATGAAGTTTTTATCATATCTACTACCTGAGTTATATATTTTTTAAATTTATTATTGACGGCTGATAACCATAGTCGAAATACCCATCCAAAGATAGCAGAATACATTTCATCTGCGCTAGCCATCCCTAATTTAGTAGTGTAAGACTAGAGGGAAGACAGCTAGCCATCACCACCCACCACCAACTCTTAGCCAATGAATAGTGGATTGTCTCTCATGGCTGAAAATGCAAGTGTATTTGGTGCGACTGGGATGTAAAGCCAACACCCTTAGATTACGAGTCTCATGCCTTCACCCACCTGGCCATGCCAGGCCTATGAAATAAGAAAAACAATTTTTACAAAACACAATTATATTATCGACATAATACTTTCAACAAGGTGCGGCATGGCCTAGCGCGTTAAGGCGTGCGCTTCGTAATCTGAGGGTCGCGGGTTCGCGCCCGAGTCGCGCCAAACATGCTCGCCCTCCCAGACGTGGGGGCGTATAATGGGACGGTCAATCCCACTATTCGTTGGTAAAAGAGTAACCCAAGAGTTGGCGGTGGGTGGTGATGACTAGCTGCCTTCCCTCTTGTCTTACACTGCTAAATTAGGGATGGCTAGCACAGATAGCCCTCGAGTAGTTTTGTGCGAAATTCCAAAACAAACCAGCTTTCAACAAATAAGCTCTATGAAACACGTGGAGCTTTTGGCCTCCTATAATCACAAAAATTATTTTGAATAATATATTACAATAGCTTATCAAAGATTTTGAACATATTTTTAATTTCTATTGACACTTATTATCTTAACTAAAATGTTGCAGCAATATAAGTCATATTAATTTTCAAAATGTCATATTAAGTTTCGAAATGAATAACAACTTGATTTTCGTCAGTCAGGAATCACAGGTAATAATGACCAAAAGTTCCATCGCTATGATAATGAACATTTGTTCAGTTAGATGTTTCAGTTGTTTTTTTAAAAATCCATTATCTGCAAAATATAATGGAAACAGTATCAATTAACGCTGAATATATTATAAATTATTATCTTTAACTAAGGACAGTCACATATTCAACTACTTAAAGAAAATTTAAAACGAAAATAGATCTTTAGGACTATAACTGATACAATTTATTTGATCAAAACCTCACTGCAGAGCAACAATATGGTGAGATTTTAAAATTTACCATTAAATACGATGCAAATTTGCAGTTAGTTCTGAAACGTTTGAGGAGAGAAAGTGTCATTTAACTGAACTTGACTCTCTCTCTCTCTACTTATCCATCTTGGTTTCATGTTTGTCTAATCTAAGGTTGTTAAAATATGCCTTTCTGATTTATTTTATTTAGCATTGGTACTCATACATACAAACTATATAAGTTTATAGATCCCATTATTAGGTCTCCCAGTGACTTAGCAGTAAAGTCTGTGGACTTAGACCTTGTAACTGGGTTTCGACACCCGCGACTAGCAGAGCAAACATAGCCCTATGCGTAGCTTCGTAATTGACAACAAAAGAATAATTCATCTTAGAGTCAACAAATTTGTTTCTAGACATAATTATCCTTTTTCCCAAAAAGTTTCTTAAATACCCAACCCTTTACCGACACATAATAGCTAATTCTAACATTCGTTATTTATTAACTAATATTCCAACAATGAGAATAATGAATAATTAAAATATCCTCCAGTAAAAACAGCTATACACTATTTTTAATTGCTGCTGATATGAACCGATACTTTAATTTGCCCGTAGGAACAAACACGTTGTTTTGAGTGGTCAACTCAGTAAACATACAGATAGTTAGGAAATGGAGTCGTTTTAAGACGTGAATTGAGACAGTAAAAGATTAAAAAGCCCATGATTGATTTCGATTCACCACTGTAACTGAATTACAGTCTACTATCATGTAGCAATTACAGAAATTGAGATAAAACCCGGCGTCTGTTAGATTTCCTCTCACATTTCGTAAACAGACAAGAAGCAGTATAGTTAGTGATAAGTTACTCTAACACAGTTAACACAGAAAAATTAATTGCCAATGGAGCTCCCAAGTGTATGAAGAAAAACTAGGAGGGACATCTGTTTTCCAACATTTATTTAAAAAAGCAAGTCTATGATGTAGCTAGATGAACATAATGGTGTTATATAAGTTTGTGTTTTTAAATCAGTAAAAACTGATTAGTGTCTTAACGTTTCAGAAGACGTGACGAGACGTTTGAATTTTGTAAACTGTTAAGAACATGATAAAATAAATTAAAAATAATTTTGTTACAAAAATCTAATGGAGTGCTTTTCTTAGACAACCATACCACTTTTCTTATAATATAGATCCAAAACTATTCAAAGACATATTCACAAATTTTCTTTCAGAAATAAATCTAATAAACACCTTCAGTATACCTCTTTATCTTCATGCAATACTCACTAAAATACTAAAAGTAAGGAACGGTAAAGCCACTTTAGTTAATAAAGCAACATGCTATATACCTAAACCAATCTACAGAAACATGGGATTATCAACAAGATTTAGTCAAAAATATGTTAATGCATTACGAAATAAATACACCTTACATCGCAAACAATTTCAAAATCCTTACGTTTGGATCGTAGAAAAATAAATTTTAATCGAAGAACATTCATCAGCTACAAATGAGCTTCCAGTTCGAAATAATAACCAAAGTTCCTTCCATCTATCTTTATTTCAATGTACAATTTTCTATTCGACCGAATTATAATTACAAGTAGTTGTACACCTAATTGCCTAAATTAAAGCTTAAATTATTTTATGTAAATTGGTATCTTTTCGTTTTATATAACAATTTAAGTTTAATTTTACTATAGTTAGCTGATGATGCAGTTTGAAGGTTGGTGTTTTCTCTTACATAATCATTTTGTGTATAAGTCTTGGAAATAACCACCCTTCATCTGTGGTACAAGGAAAATAGATAATATATTAGACACATAAGATTTAAATATTTGCAGTTAAATATAATTTGTTTGTTGTTTTAAATCAACCACAAAGCTACACAATGGACTATCTGTGCTCTGCCCACCACGGGTATCGAAACCCGGATTTTAGTGTGTAAGTCCGCAGACATACCGCTGAGCCACTGGGAGGGCCGTTAAATATAAGTGAAGGTACTTGTATAACTAAGATACATATACTTGTATACTATGGTGATAAATAATAACACGTTTTCAAAGAAATATATATGTATATACACGTATATATATTATGTTATCAGTAAATCATAAAGACAAGTTTCTAAACAGAAAAAGTATGTCTATTATCAGAGAAACAGGGACATATTTCTAAAGAAATATGATATAAATGTATAAATATACACTATCAGTGGAACATAAAGAAATGCTTATAAAGAAATATGACACATGTATACTACCAGTAGAACATATACAGGCATGTTTATAACAAAATACAATATATATACTACTTATGGATCAGTGAAACAAGTTTCTAAAGACATATGGTATCTATGAACTGGAATAGATAGCAGCTGCCTGTTGTTTAGAAAAACGACGTTTATAAAGTCTTTCTCTACACTTTTTTTTTCAACAGGAAGCTGGTGTCCATTCAAGTTTACTAATCATGAATATTCTGCGAAAATAATCTATCATAAAGTATATGAATGTTATCGGTGGAATATAAAACCATGTTTCTAAATAAATAAGGTAATATATTATCAGTGGGTTATAAAAGGAAGTTCAGAAACAGTAGCACATACGTACCAAAAGAAAACATTTTAGGTTAACTAGAGAAATAACAAACACATTTCTAAATAATTAATAAAAGTATGTCTAATAATATAAATTGCATGTAGGCGACAAAGCCAGCACTAAATAACAAAAGGTAGATCTGAACAAAACCAAGGTGTTTAGTGTAAATACAAAATTAACCATTAACAGTTTCCACCTTTATGAACTACAGTAATGATAATTTAAATAAAACAATTAAAAATCATACTATTTTTAAACAAGGTATAAAATATATAAATGTTAAATGAAATTATCTGCGATCATAGACCTAAAAGCATCTACCATACACAATAAAAATGAAGTAAATAAATAATGAGACAGCTGTCATTTAAGATCAATTAATAGTTAGGTGTTTAGTATGGGTAGAAATAAACGATGAATTGTAATAATACAATTTCTACCATGACATTAATTTTTAAGTCAGTTTGTTTAAAAATGATTACAATATCATACAACCGGTTAAAGGTGGTAAATGGTAGTAGGTGATTGGAATTTGTGGGTTAGAACATTAGCTAACCCTTATTTGATCTTCTGTGGCAGCTAACTTTCTGTTCATTTGCGTTCTCTCAATTGTGTCTAGCAGATGGAATATTCCCAACGCTTTTGAGTTGTAAAACAGCATCCAATTTTCTTTAAAACCATGTATTTTGTACTTTGTTTATACTCGTAATGATTTCTAATTGTTTCATTTAAATTGTCATTTACGAAATTTATAAAGTTCAATTTTGTAATGAAATGTAGATGGATTTTCACTAAACCTCTTGGTTTTGGTTTATATGTGCATGTATATATTTCCAGTGAAACTTGAACACATGTTCGTTGAAAAATAAAAAAATACATTTTACCAATAATGCATGCACATGGATACTGGAAAAATAACGAACATATGAAACATAAAATAGCAATAGACACACAAAGATACTCTACCGGAGAGAAATAAAAACACGTTTCTTCAGAAATAACAGATACATACATCAACCAGAAAAAAATACCTGGAGAAATGACAGACTCATACTGTCACTAAAACATGTGGAAAAGTTTCTAAAAAATAACGGCAATACATTACCATTAATCCTGGAAGAAAAATTCGAAAACAAATGGCAGATGTATAGCAGATGTAGACAACAAGAAATCCAATAAATAATATTTGTGAAAACTTATTCTAAAATTGTAAAAATATCGAATTTCGAGAAATTTCAGTTGCTGTTATTCAAAGATCTAAACTGCTCCGAATGAAACATGTGCTAAAACGCATTAGTTTATTTTTGAAGTTCGCACAAAGCTACTCAAGGGCTATCTGTGCTAGCCGTCCCTAATTTTGCAGTGTAAGACTAGAGGGAAGGCAGCTAGTCATCACCACCCACCGCCAACTCTTGGGCTACTCTTTTACGAATAGTGGGATTGACCGTCACATTATACACCCCCACGGCTGGGAGGGTGAGCATGTTTAGCGCGACGCGGGCGCGAACCCGCGACCCTCGGATTACGAGTGCACGCCTTAACGCGCTCGGCCATGCCAGGCCTACTATCTGTGCTAGCTGTCCCTAATTTAGCAGTGTAAGACTAGAGGAAAGGCAGCTAGTCATCATCACCCACGGTCGACTGTTGGGCTACTCTTTTAACAACGAAAAGTGGGATTGATCGTCACATTATAACGCCCCCACGGCTGAAAGAGTAAGCATGTTTGGCGCGACGGGGAGCGAATCCGCGACCCTCAGATTACAAGTCGCACGCCTTAACACGCTTGGCAATGCCGGGCCAGAACGCATCAGCAAATGTTAGTATTTATGTTTGATTTTTGTTTTAGTATCGCATGAATCAAACTCTAACATGATTGTTCAACATGAAAATATTATATGTCAAATTGAACAAGACTTATTATGAAAACACGATACTATTTTAAGTTTATCTACGACACCCAATCATTATAAAATCAGAGAATAACAATATTTAACCCTTTTGATTTTCTTAATTTTAAAAAGAATATACTTTAGCGGGATAAAAATAGAATGATAATAAAGGCTGTAAATTGAATTTAAATTTAACTTTGAAGTAAAAATATTCAGAAAACTTTCCGACAAAATACCTCGATTGCGTCAAGTGCTGATTTTTCATACTGTTTTATGTATTTAGGTGTAAGGAATAAAAATTATATTTATTATTCGTTGTTGTTGTTTTAAATTAAGCTCAAAGCTACACAATGGGCTGTCTGTGCTCTGCCCACTACTGGTATTGAAATTCGGATTTTAGCGTTTAAGTCCGCAGACATACCGCTGAGCCACTGGGGTTTTTTATTATTCCACTAATAAATATAACGAAATATTCTTACTGTTTTCCCCTTCTCAATTCAGATAAGGTTTTAATAAATTATATTTTACAAATTACATATCTCAATTTTAAATAAAAGCTCTACAAAGAACATTCTAAATTCTTCAACTATTATAAACTACAGAAAATTTTTTATCGAAAATTTAATAAATGAATAAAAGTCAAAAATGCCAGAAACAAAACTACTTTACTGTTATGAATTTGTGTTTTAAAATCTTGTAATAAAATTAAACATAAATTTGGGATCAGCTAGTTGTTTCATAGGTTTGGATTAGATAGCACATCACATCCAAATATTTTCTAAATTCTAATTTGTTCAAGTAGATAAAAATTAAGCTCAATTTCTTGATCACAACAATAAAATAACAGTTAAAAGATTATTTTTCATTGTAAAATGATATATCAGAAACATAACTTATCATTATGCTTTGATTTTAAAGTAGTACTACTAATCTTTTCTTATGGTTTTTAAGAAGTACTAATAATAATTATTGTTATAAGATTAATTATTTTAAATAAGTTACTAACACCTTTTTTTTCTAACTAAGAGTAACGTTGGAGGTGTACACAATTGTATAGCGTGCCTTTTAAAATACGTTCAGAAATGACTTTGGAAATGCAGAAGAAAACCCCAACTATAACGATATTTATTTATTGTTCTGTTGATATATGCTTCTATGTATATCCACCACCCTATCTCTCTGTTTAACAAACACCGCGAAAATACATTCACCTTAGTGATGGTCTTAACATCCAGTTATTTTGCTTTCTCTCATCGTCTGAGAGCTAGCTATTCTGAAAATTAAAAAAAATATATATTTCCTGTGAACCAGTTGCAAAATTTACGCTGGTGGTAGAAGAGAATGTGTTTCTTAACTTTAAAGTGGATACTATCATGTGGCCGAGTAGTGGGATTACAATGTCAGTATTATCTCGCACTTGCGCTCTAAAAGAACGAAACTCGGAGTTGTTTACAGCAGCAGGACGCAATTCATACTAATTTTAAAGCCACAATAATATCGTACTGGGATTTAGCTGTCAATCGTATTATTAGCACACGTCTCCAAACCGTGTAGTTCTCTTTTGTTTTTCAATAACGTGATGTCAACTGTGAATCCGAGAATTCACAGTTCATCACGCTAACCACTATGTCTATTAATGTATTTGAAATGTTATAATATTATGTTTGAATCTAAGTTGTTGTGAAATGCACTTAATCAAGAGCTATATGTGAAGGTGTCTTACTCGCGATTATCTTGAAGTGGATCAAAATGATGATTGTCTTCAAGTGTGTATCACTCAGAGTCGCATTTAAAATTGTTTAATCGGAGTCGCTAGACATCTATCTAGTTCAGAGGCATTTCCAAGTGTATTGAAAAAGTAAAAATTTCAAAGTGTGTTTAATTGTGATCAACTGGTATTGTTTGTAACTGGGATATGTCTATTTGTATTTGTATCTGGAGCTTTTCTCTGTAGTAAGTCAACTTGAGAATTCTCTAGCAGTATATCATCGTAAGGATTATTTAATATTTGTTTTGGAATTTCGCACAAAGCTACTCGAGGGCTATCTGTGCTAGCCGTCCCTAATTTAGCAGTGTAAGACTAGAAGGAAGGCAGCTAGTCATCACCACCCACTGCCAACTCTTGGGCTACTCTTTTACCAACGAAAAGTGGGATTTACCATCACATTATACACCTCAACGGCTGGGAGGGCGAGCATGTTTGGCGTGACTCGGGCGCAAAACCGCGACCCTCAGATCACAAAGCGCACGCCTTAACGCGCTAGGCCATGCCAGGCCCTATTTAGTATTATATCTATCCAGAGTAACGTATCTATGGAAATATGTTCTATTAATAAAGATATCAAGAATTTACCTTGTTTTACACCTATCTAAGGAGAGTATGTCTCTCCAGGATTATTTAATTACATATCTACCACGGTTTATTTATTTACGTATCCACCTAGACAATTTTGGAGGTTATCGTTTAGTGTATCTACCTCGAGATTACCTAATGATAGATCTTTGTTTAACAGTACTTGTCTCTGGCGATTATCTTTAGATTCACTTGATATTTCGATCATGTAAATAACCAATCTTAATCTAGAAATTAGGCAATGTTTTAACACTTAACCAGGCAGCAAGATTTTAGTTTTGACCTTAGCTAGATAAGAATATTAACAACATATGACCTCTTATAAAGACAAACCTAGAATTTATTTTAATAAGACTGCAAAAGTGCCAAAAATGTGGAACTATGTTTCATACTTTTAGTGTTTTGTTTTTACCTTAAAAACAAATGCCTCGCTCTCAACGCCTCCTTCATAGTTTCCACACTTGGTATGGACTGTAACAAACTGTTTCCACGAGCTAAGAGGTCCTACGCTTGCGTCTATTTGATAATTCTCGTCATCTTGTGCCGAAAATCCTGTTGTTGTAAAACAAGCAACAATGACTGTTACCAAGACGACCGCGATGCCAAAAATAGTAACAGGAATTGCTCGCGAACATTGATTCTTCTTCCGTGTTTCCACCTCTTGTTGATAATGGCGAAGAAAGTCATCTTCATCGTCTAGATGGCTATAAGGCCTATAGGGTGTCCGAAGTAGTGACATAATGTCGCTTATTGGAGGATCCTTACTCATTCAGATGACGTACTAGTTTCGGTAAGACTTAGTTTGTACAAGATTGTGTTCTTAGTAGGAAAACTTCTCTTGAAAGGAATATCTTGATTCAAGAAGTAAGCTTCTTTAATTATTTTCTGCCAAGAATTCAAAGAATTTGGATATCTTTTACTATCGTAAAATCTGTATTTTCCTAAAGATCTTGAGTTTTTCTGGAAGTATAACGAAATGAATTAAGTTTAGTCATTGAATATATCGTATATTCTTACTATCAAAATCTATATGAGCATAGGCAAGGAGATGAAATGGCACCTCTAAATTATTCTCAAATATATATGAATAACATAATTAAAAGGTAAAGAAATATTCTCAGATATTGTAAAATACATTTTCAATGAAAGGTATCAACTTTTCTAAGGGGATACGACTTTCTCTTCCCGCAATGAATTTGTCATTCATTCCCTTCCCGTTCTCCCTTTACTTACATTTGCCCTGTTTACCCCCATCTAAAATTTTTCTCTACGCTTTCAATCTAAATACACAAGACAAAACGCTAAAAAATCATTGACTTCCTTAGAAAAAATCTTAATAAAATGAAATACAAACTAATGTGCGGACAAGTTACATTTTCTACATCAAATCGCTGTACTTCTTATATTTAAAAAATATATGCTTCTGCATTTATTTTATTACAAGGAAGCATTTAAACGTCTTTGTGTTTTAACAATGACAGAGCACTTGGAACAATGATTTCATTGTTTAATTATATTTCAAAAGGTGGAGAGGAATAGCTTTATGTGTGAGGAGTGAATTGCATCATCTTGAGTTTTAGGAAATTAAACAAAATAGCACTGAGGTTGACCTGCCTGCGTTAGAGTTATTGGATATAAAGGGAAAAGTTTTGTAATTGGGAGTTGTTTAGACCATCAGGTCAGAATATGGAAGTTTGTAAGAAAACTATAATGAGATGAGACTAGTAACTGAAAAAAAGATGTTACTGTGGGAGATTTTAATTTCAGGAGTAATATTTGGGAAAAAATTGAGTATAACAGTGAATGGAACAGGTTTTATTGGAAATTGTTTTATAAATACTTTTATACATCAGCTTGTGATTGAACCTACAAAAATGAAGCTATATTAGATTTTATATTAGCACCTGGTGTGAGTATGACAGACAGTGTTGTGGTTACAAGTGAACACAACACTTATTTAGTGCAAAATATTGAAGTTAGCGAATGATATTAAAAGTTTTGGGGTGGCTAACTGTACTATGAAAGACACTGCAGACTTATATATTGGGCTAGTATATGGCAGATGATGTTAACTGTACAAAGTGTAAGTTGATACGTATACGTTTTCACAATTCAAATTATTGTTACAATTTAAATGTAATACATTAAATACTGTAGTTGAAAAAAATATATTAGTGTTGTGATCGAAAATGCACTTTATTCATCTAAACAATGTATTGTAGCTAGTAATAAGGCTAACAGAATTTTGAGTGACGTGTAGAAATACTAAATACAAGACAAAAGATATTCTTGTTTCTCTGTATAAGTCACCTGTAAGGCCTCACATGGGGTAATATGCATAAGTTTGAGCTCCCTTCGTCAAGAAAGACGCTAAATTAGTGGAAAAAGCTCAGAGAAGAGCCACAAGGATAATACTAATACCACTACTAATAATAATACTAAGATGGTGCAATTGTCATATCAAAAAAGACCAAAATATCTAAACTTGAGAAGAAGAATCAGAGTGGATTTGATTGAGATGTTTAAAATTATTATGTGTATTGATAATATAGATCAAACAATTTTTTTTTATGTTTAGTAGTGGAAACAGCAGGAGCAACTATCATAAATTCAAATTTTGGCAGCATAGAAGCCATCTGTATTTCAGACAGTATTACTGTTTAAACAGGATGGTAGGTTTTGGGAATGAGCTGCATTCAAGGGTGGTGGAGCGGAAAACGTAACCGAATTCAAGAAAAGATTGGATTAATACACGAGTTGTAAGGGGTGGTTATAGTTGTGAGGAACAACCTTGATGGGCGAATAAGTTACTTTTTGTCCCTTTAAAATTTTATAAATTGTATGAATTTATACATCTTTACTGTAAAACTTGCAACGAACATAACGTCATAAAAAGTAAAACTTAAAAGCGGATATATTTAATACGTGGATACAATTTAATTAAAGTGTAAAGCATTTCATTAACTTCAAGTGTAAAATACAGTGTTGTTAAATGATATCAAGTTTATCTGTTTACAATTTGTTCCTGTATGTAAAACATAGATCATAAATGCAAGTTGAAATATCAAGCATTTATGCAGTTCTTTAAGATTGAAGCTGCCTTGTGAAACAGATGTGTGTGTCTAAACAAGCTATTTAGCTATGGTGTGATCAGATCCATGTGCAGAATTTTTGAAGGAAGCACTCTAATTTGTGAGATGAAAAGCCAATGTATGTTGTGAAAAACACAATTAGAATACACAGCATGCTAATGCTGCAAGAATCTGCTATGAGATTAAATCTGGAAGCCATTTTGCTTGTATTATAGCTTAAAAAGTGAATGGGTGCTCATGTAAAATTCACAAACCTCCAGTAAAAAGTCAGAATATCCTCATGATGTTATAACACTGCACGGGGAGCTAAACTTACAGTACTGTGCAGATGTGTTAGGACAAAGTCAAAAGTTAGATTTCAGGCTACTTTCAAAGAACAATTGAAGTTAAATTACCGAAGAAACATCAAAAGTTTATAAATCTTTATATTTAAGACAAAAGAAATTCAATGGAAGTGCTTTAATTCAGCAAATAGTTGATATTTTGTGTTCCTTTTTCTTTAATAAATGCAGACCGTCTTTTAGACACTGTTGCAATATAAATCAAAATTTCCTATGGGAGTTTACTCCAGATGCATCTAATACACTACGATAGGGCTTCTTTCAAGGTAGGTAAATTTTGTTTTGCTAAGTTTTTGATATGCCAAGTCAAAGATCTGTTCAGTTGGGTTGAGATCAGGGCTCTGTAAAGACCACTGCATCATTTGAACAACTCCAGCAGCTTCGTTTTTAGCTAGATAATTTCTGCATAGGTTGAATGAGTGTTTGGAGACTTTTTTTTGTAGTAAAATTCTTTAATATTAAAACACAAACCACTGGGTATAGCATAACAGGCCAATATCTTATGGTACTTGTGCTGGTTCATTGTTCTATCTATTTGTAAATGTTTTCTATCGCCTCCGCAGAAAACCACCCATGATTTATGGCAGGTGCAATGTACTGAGGTAGATACCTTTCACATTTCTTCCGCCGGACGTATAACCTACACTTTTAGCCTAATATTTCAAACATAGACTTCTCCATCCATAACACCCTTTTCCAATCATCAGCAACTTAGTTTTTGTATGTAACTTTCAATTTCTTGACAATATTTGGATAACGAAGTAACGGATTTTAAACTAATACACAACTAAATATTCCATTCTTGTAGAACGTCCTTGATACTGTAGGTCTGGACTTTTTCTGTCATTTGGTACACGGCCATTTATCTCAAGCTTGAGATCGGTGGCAGTCTTTCTTCTGTATCGAAGGCTGCAGAAACAGATACTTAACATCAGTATCATTGAGATGCTCTGCCTCTTCCACTATTATTTTCACATTTACCTCTCTCGATCTCACAATCTGTAACGTACTTGACAGCGTTTAGAGAATATTTCAGGTATGCAGCGATTTGTCGGGAAATCCAGCTAGCACCATATAAATTTTTTATGTGAACTCTCTGCCATACTGATAGTTATGTAAGCTGTTTTGATCGTACCGTGAAAATGAAACATTGTTTTTTCAAAGTATATTTCTGTAGTGCTATTAACTTGATAACTTCTGACATATACCAGTAGCATAGCTTATTTCTATATAGTAAAGACACTTTAGAGAGCGCCATAACTGTTATTTCAAACACTAAATTTGATTAATATGTTCAATCAAGAAGAACCCATATAACACACCCTTGTTACGAGAACAAAGAAATTCCAAAGAATGACAAAAATTGTCACCCTGGTTCATTCAGTTGTCAACAGGAATCAATGAAGCATTAACATATTGTTGAAGTTTAAATGCTATAATATCATGAAAGAATTAGCCACTTAAAATAGAAAAGATTACAAAATATTCTTTTGTCCTGCTACTTTTGCATAGTACTGTAGATTAACAAAAATATATACATTTTATTACAGGTATTGCACTTTCTACACGTATAGTTATTAATTGTTTAGTTATATTACCAATTTAAACTCTATATAACAATAATATATTAGCTATTTCAATCATTGGGTCTAATATACGTACATGTATGAACTACTGAGGTAACGTGTCAGAATGCTCCATTCTTCTGGGGTGCTGTTCCATAGATACATAACAAATAGTTTCAACGTTGGTAGTAGTGTCATAATCATTATGTATTAATGCTAGAGCACTCAGCATTTCGTCGTTTGTGTAACCTCAAGTAATTGATTATTCAACAGACAGAAAACATGTGCCGAACGTCCACATTACCCTACCTCCTGCCTGGTGATAATTTGTTTTGTTTCTTTGCTAAATTTTGCACAAAGCCACTCGAGGGTTATCTGCTCTAGACGTCCATTATTTAAAAGTAACAGACAAGAGGGAAGGCGGCTTGTCAATACCACTCAAGGCCAAATTTCGAGGTACTCGTTATCAGCAAACTGTGGAATTGATTGTGTCATTATAATGTCTCCACGGCTGGAAGATTGCGCGTGTTCAATGGTGTAATTCCAACCAGCGACTGAACGATTGCAAGTCGAGTGTCCTAATCACAAAGAAGTGAACAACGAAAATGTACGTTGTAGCAACTCAACATAATCATGTTCACGTGTCTTTAATAAATATATATGAAATCCACTATAATTCAAAAGTTAAAAATTCTCATTATCTAGCATAACAATGCTATAAAATCCTAGTTTTTATAGTTGTGTAAAAACTACTTGCAATGTTATTATATATAGCAGCCTGATAAAAATATATATTCGTACTTTCTATGAAAGTATTGTAACTATTTATATTATCTTTATCTATAGTAGCCTAACAACAGCATATATTCCTCATTTTTATTAATAATGACTTTTGATGAAAGCAGCTTACTTATTTATCTGAGAACTAAAATCAATCTAGTAATGAATACAACCAATTAATATATTTGTCTTATGTTTTTTCTTATTCAGATTGGAATCCATTATTTCGTCGGTTTGGTACCCCTGCTGTTAGCGATATTTTCTACAGGTAATCTCAATAATTTCTGATAAGTTTTAACCAGATTTAAAAACCAAGTTTTATTTCAAAATCTATTTACAAAATAAGAAGTTACAAATATATATTAAACATTTTAACAATGTTCAGTATGTCTGGGTAAAGAATTACGACAAAAACTCTTCACTTATTGGTAAAATTGCAAGCAATGAAGAAAACTTCTCATTTGTTCTTATTAGCACTTCTCTTTCTTAATTATGGCCCGGCATGGCCAAGCGTGTTAAGGCGTGCGACTCGTAATCTAAGGATCGCGGGTTCGCATCCCCGTCGCGCCAAACATGCTCACCCTCCCAGCCGTGGGGGCGTTATAATGTGACGGTCAATCCCACTATTCGTTGGTAAAAGAGTAGCCCAAGAGTTGGCGGTGGGTGGTGATGACTAGCAGCTTACTTACTTATCTGAGAACTAAAATCAATCTAGTAATGAATACAACCAATTAATATATTGGTCTTATGTTTTTTCTTATTCAGATTGGAATCCATTATTTCGTTGGTTTGGTACCCCTGCTGTTAGCGATATTTTCTACAGGTAATCTCAATAATTTCTGATAAGTCTTGGTTATATCTAGACCTTCCGTCTAGTCTTACACTACTAAAATAGGGACAGCTAGCACAGATAGCCCTTGAGTAGCTCTGAGTGAAATTCCAAAAACAAACAAACAAACTTTCTTGTTACAAACTAAACTTGTATGAGAGTAGTCTAATGAAAAGCTTGCCTGAACTGTGAATCCTTGGATTCTTGACTGACGTCATGATATCACAAGAGGCAAAAACAAACAACCTGATACATACATAGCAGGCAAGTGTTTGCAATAACAGTGACGATCAGACTTGCCTGAAAAGTAGGAGTGGTTGTTGTTTACGACCTGTCTATCACTTCACAACTAGGAACAACTATGGGCGTACAACCTTTCTATGAATTTGCGGAAACAGAAATGATTAATAAATTAATGTTGAAAAATAGAACATTCACGGAAGAAACACAAAAAAGATCACTTTAATCTCATTTTCGAATATACTAGTTTTACTCTAATATTTGTTTAGTTTCCTTCAAATCTGTCTTATATTAGCAAAGCTATAGTAAGAGCTTCGATATTCATTAATACAGTAAATTGTCCCTTATTAACATAGCTATGATGTGGGATTATATTGCGTTTCCGCGTATTTATAAGTACATGAAGTTTCCTTTATTAATATAGTTTTGATGTGAGTTTATATGACGTTTCCGAGTACCTCATTTAGGTAGTTATGATGTGGGCTTGTATGACGTTCCAGTGTCGGTATTCATGGATGCAGTAAATTGTCTCTTATTAATATAGATGTGATATAAGCTTATATTACGTTTCGCTGTCTTTATTAATATATGTACAGTATAGACGTGTACTACTTTTCCGCGTCGATGGTAATACGGTACATTTTTCCTCATAAGTATACCTATGGCGCAGGGTGTTTTTTATGTTACTGTGCGATATCTATAGATATAACCAAATATTCTGACTCTTCTTTAACTTATACCGTTTATATGAAAAGTAATTATACTGTATAGTTTTAATCAAAATAATTTTAAAACTTAGCGATTTCACAAAAAAGTTACATTTCATTAATATACTTCTCTATGCAGAACTTATTGAGGGTTTATTACAACTGAAAGGACTTGTTAATGATTTATTCTATCATTCGATGAGGGATTTCATTTGAAGTAGGAAATTCGGTGTTGTGCAGGGACAACTAGTAGCGTATCACTGTGTCTAAAGATTCTGTGTACAGGTGGCTTAATGAGATCAAAGTATTCTAAACAGTGTGAACTAATTATATTTAACGTTATCTCGTTATCTGCGTTTGTATACGTACAACCAATCATCTTAGAGACATTACTCAGCTGTGCAATTATACAGAAAATTCCTACCAGGCTGCAATTGTAATTTCTTTCTGTTTCTTGTGCAAGCAAGCATAAGCTATTCGAGAACCTACTCTTGATAATTAATGTTTACATATGGTATTTTAGTTTGATTTTACGAAACACTAGATTTTGACTTCATTTCGTTATTTTTATTCACATACGATATAACAATTTAATGTAGGTTAAGCGATATTTAAGCTTATTCAAATCAAAATATGAAATACTCAAAGAGTCTAATTAGGACATTTAAAATATTTCTTTTTAAATGGAATGGAAGTTTTAAGAATATAATTTCTATTATTTTTAATTATGGATACACGTTAGAGAATTTTAGAATAAACAAAAAGATAAAAGATACAATAGTCTGTTATAAGTATTTGTTTGTTTGTTTTGGAATTTCGCACAAAGCTACTCGAGGGCTATCTATGCTAGCCGTCCCTAATTTAGCAGTGTAAGACAAGAGGGAAGGCAGCTAGTCATCACCACCCACCGCCATCTATTGGGCTACTCTTTTACCAACGAATACTGGGATTGACCGTCACATTATACACCCCCACGGCTGGGAGGGCGAGCATGTTTAGCGCGACGCGGGCACAAACCCGCGACCCTCAGATTACGAGTCGCACGCCTTACGCGCTTGGCCATGCAAGGCCCTCTATTATAAGTAAGTAACGATCTTGATGGTTTTAAAAAACTATGTGGTAACAAAGAACTTCTATGAACCATATAGTCTTTGGCACTTACATACTACGTAACACATATAACATAAATATCTTTAGTAGTAAATCCAATAGCTGAACTCCATAACAAAATGACTAGAGTGATGCATCGTCTTTATAATATGTTTATCAAATAATGATGTACAATTTGCTATTAAGACTTGTATAACCAGACGCTGCGTATTGATAATCGAACGTTTATGTGCCACATCCATAGATCAGTATAAAACGTAATATTTTAAACCTGCTCACGGATCGCTGTTCACGTTTTATTTGGAATTCAGTCTTAAATTTCCCAGAACGTCCGATTTTTTTTTTTCAGTATCTATAAAAAATATATGTGAATTAAACAAATAACTGAAAAAATATCTATATAGTTTAAATGAATTTTATAATAAAGTAGCGGTGATTGGTGTATTTACTATTTATCATTCTAAATCTATTATTCCTATATAACTCTAATTAAGGTATCGACTTCAAGTAAACTCCAAAATTTTCTAAACGTCACTGCGATTAAAAGAGCACACAAAAATTATCAGTTCAAAAAAATAAAATATATTTTAACACAATAAAAAGACCCTTATGGTCAGGTGGTTAAGGCACTGGACTCGTAATCTATAGGACGTGGGGTCAAATCCTCGTTTCACCAACCGTTTTTTGTGATGGTCAACCCTGCTTTTCGTTGGTAATGGAGTAGTCCAAAAGTTAGCTGGCGGTAATGATGAGTAGATGCCTTTCCTCTAGTCTTACACTGCTGAATTAGGGACGGCTAGCGCAGATAGCCCTCGTGTAGCTTTGCGCGAAACCAAATCACCATAGAAACTACGTATTTCGGAATGCTAGATTCATAACTGTTGTTATACTATATCAAAATAAAACGAATTCAAGAAAGCTAAATACAAAGTACTCTTTTCAAACTGAATATTCGTAAATGTCGTTTACTCTTTGATGCTATTGATTAATTAAAGATTCGTTCTCTTCACGCTTACTCAGATTTTAGAGACCATAACGACCAGTTTACTAATTACGATTTTAATTAACTTCAGACACACTTTAAGTGTGTCGCATAATCTTTCTTTACTCTTGTGAGATTACCTTAATTTAAAAGTTCTTTGTGTTTTAACAATGACTAATTACAGAAGGAAAAGTAAATCGTAAGGATATTACATTATCAGAAAGAAAACAAAAGTTTGTTCTTGACTGCATCCAAAATAACCAGTTTCACAAAATGATTATACATCAGGTGGCTATAGGGAAAATAAAGTAAACTTAGACAGGAAGAGACTAAACATTTGAGGAGAAGAGAAATAAGAGAAATCATCGTAATTCCACACAAAATTAAAAGAGCACATTCTTGGTTCGTTTCTAACTTTAATTTTGCAAAATCAAATTGCAATTATCTTATAAGAAAACAAATCAGATTATTTAACATTTTATACAGTAAAATAGAAATAATAATCAACTCTTTAATTTAGCGTTTAATTTTTAATTTGGTAGTGGTAGTCATGTGTAAATAAATATTGAACAAATGAATGATCCGAAAATTAAGAATTATGTAATCGCAAGAACTAAATCATATATGTTAAATGTGTCAGCAATATTGTGATCTGGACAACGGAACATCGTTTGATTCAGTAGATTAGACAGGTTACTATCAATTCTCATCTGTTTACGACCTAACTTATAGATATACTAGGAGGGATTTGATCGGAATGCTTCATTTAATACAATGTAACTAAACTTTCTTCTCTCTGTAACGTCACTTAGAGCCCCATACGCTGTGGTTTACTCATTCAAGCCATAGCGTGGGTTTTCAGGTTTTAAAATCATAATTCAAGAAAATTATATTTGTAGGAGTTTTTATAAAATAGATAATTATTGAACCTAAGACCAATGTTATCATTGATTTAAAAATTAAGCTTGAAACCACTCTCGAGTTATTTTAACTAACAAAAATTATTCGTCCATTGAAAAGTTGAGTTTTCTAATAACACACAGTTATTAAGTTAATTTGAAACTCCAGCCATGTAGACAGACGATCATTGTTACGCCCAGTAATATCCTGTACTACATTCGTTTGATCTGGCGTGCACGAAAAGGAACCTCACATGGAACGATTACTTAACTAAATAGCTAACATTTATATTGTTTAGGTTATGGAACAGCAAAGTAATATCTTATCTCGTTGTAACCATTTATTCAACTCGTAGCGGGACCTAATACATTTTGTCGTCGTACATTGAAATAGTAATGTTAACAATAGGTTTAACTACTTTTATTCGACCAATTTTCAGTTAACAGAAATTATTCAAAAACTTAAATCACAAACAAAAAATTCTTTTAGTTTATTTCTTATATTTTTATAGCTATGAAAGTTTCTGAGCTATTTATAAGATAATTTAAGTGAATTTAGAATCACGTTTAGCATATAAATGATATACTATTGTTAACCACTCAGATATTTCAAATTGATGGTTTCTCAGAACATTTAATGTTATTTGTTTTAATTTGTCTCCGCAAAGTGATATATTAAGATTTAATAGTTTCAAAAAAGTGCAATACTTACAAAAGCAAAAGGAATTGTTTGACAAAATATTGATATGAAATACAAAACGAAAACAAGATTTTCATTTCAGAGGTTTGGTTTAGTTTGTTTTGAATTCCGCTCAAAGATACAAGAGAGCTATCTGAGATACCCTTACCTAATTTAGCAGTGTAAAACCAGGGGAAGTCATCAACACCCACCGCAAACTCTTGAGTTTCTTTTTCATCAACGAATAGTGGGATTGATAGTCACATTATATCGCCCTAACTGGTGAAATGGCGAGCATATTTAGTGTGACGGGAATTCGAATCCGTAACCCTTAAATTGCGAGTCGAAGATCCTAACCTCCTGATCAAGCCGAGACAACTTCTTTAGAGTAGATAAATATTTCCATTAAAAGCCCGTTCACTTTAAAGGTTTTTTTCATATTGCAAAACATAGCCAATTAAGAAAAAAATATTTAGATTTTCTGCGAGTACTGATAGTTCTGATCCAAAAAGATCTTTCATTTACGATCAGTGTCTTTTAACCCACGTTTAAATGAGATGTTTTTCAGAAACACATCAAGAACGATAACATGAGTTCAAAAAAAACAACCAACCAGAATCTTTCAACATTTTTTCTTCTCTTTTCATGTTAACTGACATGAAACAAATCAGCAAAGGTAGTGTTATTCTTATGAGGGAAAAATAATGAAATAATATTTCTTCCACAAAAATCAAATCAACTTTCATTAGACTTCAAATAACCCCCTCTGGTTCAGCAGGAATTTAGTGGGCTTATAACGCTAAAAGTTGAATTTTGACACCTGCGTTGGGAAAAACACAATGTGTAGTTTTTGTGATTTAGAGCAAAGACATATTAAAGGACAATTAAATAGTTTCATCACAAACATTTTTGTTTTTGAAACTATAGAAAACAACTGAAAACATTTATAATAATTGAAACGCCAAATCAGGAAATTAGTTCGAAATATTATTCTACGACATTGAAAAGAAAATACGAATTATATCATGTAAAGTGAAAGATAAAACTCGAAAAATTCCTTTGCTTGAAGTTCTCGAGTGCAGACATGATGGAAAATAAATATGCCAATTATTATTATACGTCTCGAACAATGAGATTATTTAAAAATAATTGCATTTAATGTTTAAACTGGGTTGAAGATAATAAAACTTATAAACTAGCAAACTAGGCAATAAACTCAATAATAAGAACGGAAACTCTTGTTTGTAAAAATAAAGTAAATAATGCCGATGCCTGAAGAAAATTAATTTCGAGTAATAAGAATATTTCTCTTTCACTTTTGTTTTCTGAATCTCTCACAAAGCTACTAGCGGGCTATCTGTGCTGGGAATCCCTAAATTAACGGTGTAAGACTAAATGGAAGGCAGCTAATCATCACCACTTACCGCTAACTCTTGGGCTACGCGTTCACGAACGAATGTTGGGACAAATCATCATATTATAACAACCCCACGGCTGAAAGGGCAAACAATTTGGTGCTACCTGTATTCGAACCCGCGACCCTGAGATTACCAGTCTAGCGCCTTAATCCATCTCGCCATGCCGAGCCTTCTGTTGTCCTGATGTAGGAACTAAAAACAATTTTGTTTCTGATAAATTAGCTGTGGAGATATTATAGCCGTCTCTAATAGTATGTACTATTTAATTTCTCGATGAGTTTGTCCACTGAGGTTAAGAATTATGAAATAATATTAAAGTTTCTGCTAAATATCAAATATCAAAATCCTCAAACTAAACTTAGCCTTTTAATATTATCTTGTACATTTAATTGGAAGTGAAAAAGAAAAAAATTAAGTATAAAAGACTGAAAGTACTTCGACATTGTATTCAACAGTATCACAAAAGAGGGACAAAAATGGATAATTTTCTAACATTAGAAAACACATTGCCGTGTCTTTGATTAAGGAACTTTCCTCTAATTGTTTGAGCCTTCTCAGCTGTATAATGGTTAGCTGGTGGTTAATCTGTGTTGTCCTTCTTATCAGATCCTGCCGCAAATAACCGGAACCAAATACCGGGTAAATTTTTATTAATTATATTTTTATACAATATCATCAACACTTATTGAACAATTTACCACATAATTGTTACTAATAATTAAAAATTTCAATTCCTTGACCTTATTATTAATATCAGAGTAGCTGGAGTCACCATGAGTAAAGAAATATGCAATGGATATATAATGAAGAAATACTAAAAGAAGCAACCAATTAATCTGAACATGCGCAAGACACCGTCAGTCGATTGGATTTCAGATTTCAGAATAGTCAGTTTTTTGCACGTTTCACATTTAAGGTTAAGAAAAAGGGTATATATAAGAGGTTTGTCAACATTTTGCTAAAAGCATCACGATTCAGTTGATATTTCCTGTGAAAAACGTTTTAATTTATAATAATAAATAAAGGCAAAGCAAATAACTTGAAGTAGTAGTTTATCGTGTGTACAGTAGAAAAAAGTATTGGACTACCCTTTATAAAACAGTAAATAAATTAAGCGTCTGGTGACACACTAAAACACAGAAAGGGAATGAAAAACCTTGCTGTACACACACTAACTGACTGTAGATAAACCAAACGTATATCACACACTACAACAAAGAACAGAATGTCTAGTTTCAAACTAAGCGATTTATAAGAAAATAAATCAGATTAATTTACATTTCATATGATAAAATATTTATATAAAACCTAATAATTTCTCACTGTGGACAGAAACCTGAAGTTGATTTTCATAGAGAAATTTAAAAGATCTTTAGAATCAAAAGAGTTACCAAAAACTATTCATCTTTCACCATGCAATGGTGTGAACAGTAACATGTTGTATTATATCTTAGCTAGCCCATTCTTATATCTTTATTCATAAACATTGTATGTATCAACACAAGTTAAACAAAATTCTTCCAAGTACTACTTCTTTACCATCGATACTGCTGATCAACTGATGCTTGATGTCGGACAGAATTATTGTTTTAAGCTGGCCTTGACACATAAATTGCTTTATACAGTAAGTTATGTATTATAATTCTTCCCTACAGAACGAATGAAGAATCTCCGAATACTAGATTTAATTAGAAGTTGGATTGTTTCAAACATTCCTTGAAATTTTAACTATAAAAAGGTGTGTATAAACATATATTAAGATGAAGATTACCACGTTTTGATAAAGTTAACTAAACAAAATCATAAGGGAGGACTGCATTAAAAACAGCAAATCTAAATATCTGACTAATTATATTAGTTTTTATAACTTAAAAAACAAGCCATATAAAAATAAATTAAACAGAAAACTCTGCACTAATTGAAAAAATTCCATGGTTAAAAGATGTTATAAGGGATTATAAAATGTATATTAGGTATTGGAGGTAACTAGTGAAGTAGGACCCACATTGCTGTGGGGATACACAGTCTATTAGTCTTAACCTTCATTCCTTAGTCTCATACAAGAAATATAAGAGTAGCAATAAATATAGAAATATAACTTAGGAGAGCGAAGTATGTGTGCTCAAGTCCACAACGTCCTACATCCATATCACCCTTCACTGCCTGCAGACAGTTGTGGAAAGGTGACTGCTCTTCAAAGTAAAGAAGTTAATTGAAATAAAAATAAGAATATATTAGTACCTTATTTTCGTATTCCAAAAACTAAGGTACATTTTATAATATCATATTATAGTTTGTGCTCTAAGAATTTTTCAATTAGTGCCGTGTTTTTCATTAGTTTATTTTTGTTTCAGCTTATTTTTTAAATTATAACAAATTATTATATATTGAGTATATATTTGCCAGTACACATAGTATTCCAACATTTATTATATTATTTTGACTAATAATTACAAATCTTTTAAACAATACACATGTTTACAAATGCGGTATAGAATGCTCAAAATTAATAATGCACTAGTACAAGAAAAGGTGTAGAAATTGCAAATATTTTCTTTTACACTCGCAACAGAATGTTTGAGGTAAAAAAATGATATATGGAATGAAAATTACACCCGTACAGAAGGTGTATTTATTTCTCAGGAAATTGGTAATTATAGGGATGGAGAGGTAAGTAATAATGCATGATACGCTTTTGGAGATGAGAATTTTAGATGTGTTGTGTTGCAAAGGGTTTAAGAAAAGTGAAGTTAAATTGATTATCTTTTAAAACATTTAGTATACACTGAAGGTATTTAGACATTTAAACAATATAATTAGCGAATAAAAATCCTTTTACTAGGCAGATAATAATATTTTTTTTTATTACAGTTGACAGTTCGTCCTTTCAGCTTCATCAAGGAATAGAAAAAAATGTGTTTTGAAGTGATTATTCTTGTTTTGAATTGAGCACAAAGCTACACAATGGGCTATCTGTGCTCTGCACGCCACGGGTATCAAAACCCGAATTTTAGCGTTGTAAGTCCGCAGACATACCGCTGAGTCATTGGGAGCCTTTTAAAATGATAAGGATAATATTTAATTATAAAGGATACGATTGGTTTGAAGGAGCATCGGGAGCTTTATATGCAGTAGAGGTTGATAATGCTAGAAAGGATGGTATAGGAGAGGAACTGCTGTTAACAGAAAAGGAGTGAGAAATAAGTGGTGTGAGGTGACACTTGACTGAAGAATATTTAAGACATTATATATTTGGATAAAAAATAAAACCGTGTCTTAGTAGAATTAAATGCACATTTTAAATATAAATTGAAATTATAAAAAAATGAATATTTTAAGTCGAGTAAATGACGATAGGAATGTGTGTGTTGGTTATTTTAGAAGATCGTATAAACTGGTCTACATATCAAAAATATAAAGAACTATTTTTATGATGTTTTTATCAACTTCATATGGTTACACAATATCAATAATTCTTGTACTTTATCGATTGTATAAGCAATGAAATGCACAAAATTACTATTCTAAAGAGTGTTAGCTGAAACGTAATATTTATTGAAAGTAATTTATCTTCATAGCTTACATTTGACGTGTGCTTACTTTAGAAATATCTTCACAGAATGAAGCTTATACCACGTAGTCTTGCAAAGTACGTTATCATCTATAACACGGTAAAGGAATTATGTCGAAGAAAAACAAAACTGAAAGCTTCCATTAAATAACTAAAAATAAGAGCCTATTTTAAGAATGTACGCTCTTTTAATGAAACATATTCAGTAATGGCTTATCTTAAAGAAAATGTTTTCCTTGAGAACATCAAGTATAAAACATTAAGAGCAGATTTATCTTGAAAGCTTAAAATATTTTTTGGGAAGGACATCTCGCTCACAGCTCGACAACAAGTTGTGTCCTGTTTGACACATTGATTGTTCTCCTTAACACTTTGATAAAGTAACCTATTTTCTGAAAAAATACATTTCTAAACCTCAGTATATCTTTATGAGTAACACTTTTACTGAAATCATGCAAAACGTTTTAGTTAGTATTTGACAAATAAAAAATTTCAATTTAAGATTACCATGTATTTACAGATTACATATATCCTACATATATTTTTCAACTCTTCATTTATTTTATTTTTAAAATATACATTATGTCATGCGTCTAACGGCAGCACAAGACGTAGTAATCACATGTAATCATAACATGGTTACTGTTCATAGCAACGAGGTAGAAGCATATACATACTTAACGTCCATAGAACTGTATAATAAGTGATAGCTAACAAATATAACATTGTCAGGAAACGTTTCTTTCATTTTCCGTTTCCCAGTTAACAGTGCCTATTCAAAGGAAATACATTTGTTAGTCGAAAAAACTCTAACTGCCAATTAGTAATGAAAGTTAAACTGGGATCAGGCACGTTTGTAGATGTAACAAATTGTGCTTCATTGAATCAAACACTTTAACAATATCTCAGTAATCAACCATGGAAGAACCAACAATCAATTTACATACTACTTATATTCCAAGAGGAAAGCCTGAAGTTTATGACTGTTCGAGCCTGAAGTATAGACCAGGAAAGACTGGTAGAATAGGATATAATCTGTTGAGTAATTTGTAACTTTTTTATTAACTGACAGTAAAACTGAACTGTACAGTTAACCAGAAGGTGTATTGGTTTGATTAAAGTTGCCTCAAAAGCACAAACAGATTGGAGATAGTGTAATAGCGTGAAAATGCACCTAGCAGGGTCTAGTCCTTTAACTTATTTATAAATGCAAAATCCAGTCAAAATATGCCTATTTGCCTCAAAGCTCTTTCTTCACGATGATGATATAGGACTTTTCTGCGATGATGATGTAATAACCTACCATACTCATAGAGAAAGGAATTGATTTCGCTTCCTCATTCTTAATTATTAAAATAATTAAATCTCCATCTGATTAAACATACGTGGAGTTAAGTTAAGTAGTGTTTTGAATACTGCAAACACTTTTAAATTATTAGACATCGCCTCAGTGATCGATCTTTAATCAAATAAAATGTTTTAGCATCATGTGGAAACTACTAAATGCTGAATCAAAGATATTATCGTCAGATGAAAATAGTCCAACTCGATGCAATGCGGGTGTCTCACAAAAACACGCACACACATATATTTGTATATGTTTGTTTACAATTGAGTACAAAGCTATACAATGGGTAAAAATAGCTCCTGTAAAATGTAAACCCAAATAATGAACTTTTAAGCGTTGTGATACGTTGAATATCTTCACGAACTACAGTAGTGGAAAAGTTTTTGCACCGTCTAGTTTTTCACGTTTCTCTTTGGAACCATTGTCTGTTATGAGACCTTAATGTACTAATGTGAAGGCGCAAGTGTGTTTAATGGATGGTCCAATCTGTTTAATTACAGTGTCAGCAGCTTTAAAGGCTGTATGGGTATTGAATCATCTGTTTTGGAGGATTTTTTGGCTACAAATAGAGGTTATTACGAAATCAGTTTAAAAGCCTATCTACTACAACGTGTGTTACGCTACCATGGCCAAGGATTGCGAATTAATTCCATGGAAAAAGGAATCATTATTTCTTTAAGCAAAGAGATACTTTTGAAAATGAGATTTCTAAAAGAATTAGGTTTAAGCATTCAACTGTGAGCAACTGAACTGAGAGATGTAGGTATACTAGCTATTTAAAGCAGAGAAAGAAAAACGCATGAGGCTGCAAAATTTTCGTCTGTCGTCTATAAATTTCGGAAGAGCATGACAGAAAACGTCAGCCACTGTCATTGTGTGCACCGTCTAATCTCGCCTGTGTTTAGCTAGTTTTCCAGCAAGATGGCCAAGAAAAAAATCCCACATCTACAACACGATGACGAAGATGATGCTCATCTAGGCCAAAAGGCTGGACTGAAGCATGAAGAGGAAATAATCTTACCAGACAAATTAAGGTTCATCCTGCACGATTCTGATGCACGAAGGAAAAAAAAGTTTCATCTAACGTGTTTGAATACAATTGTGAAGCATCCACAGGGGCCGGTGATAAGAAAATGCATTTCTGACTAAGATATGGAACGCTTGAATTTTGTGAAAGTTATTGTCAATACCGATAAGTACATCCAGATCTTCGAGTCTTTGTTAAAGTTTATAGTTTGGGTCCACTGCGGCGGAGCAACCCAGTAAAATTCCCGAGGTGATTCTGTTAAGTGCCACAGGTCTGAAAAGGTTTGTAATATTTATGCACTCTGCACAGGAGACTTAAGATAAAGTCTTGAACACAAAACGTGTGCAGAAAAAAATGTTAGGTTTCATTTTATTATTTCAGGTGAAGGACTATATTTAAAGAGAGAAAAATAGAAGAACTCTGCTGGCCAGGCAACAATTTAGATTTCAATACTATTGAAATCTGATTAAAGGTATGGGTTAACAACGTTCCGGAGAAGAATCCAAGAAGTGCCTTAGAATTTGCAGAAACTTTAATCCGAATGAAACTTCATGGACTCAGTCCTACGCATAATGGCCCAGCATGGCCAGGTGGTTAAAGCACTCGACTCGTAATCCGAGGATCACGGGTTCGAATCCCCGTTCCACCAGACATGCTCGTCCTTTCAGCCGTAGGGTCGTAATGATATAATGGTAACTCCCACTATTCATTGGTAAGAATAGCCTAAGAATTGGCGGTGAGTGGTAATGACTCGCTGCCTTCCCTCTTCTCGTACGTTGCTAAATTAGGGCCGGATAGCGCAGATGGCTCTTGTGTAGTTTTGCACGAAATTCTAACCAAACCAAACAAACCTACATTAAATTTCTTGTCCACTCTATGTCACGGCGATTTCCAGCAGTTATAAAGGTGAGAGAGGACTCGACCAAATATTAAAACAAGTAAGATACACGATTATCACTATTTATTAAGTACGTTAGTGGTTTTATCTTAAAATTTAAATATTTTTCTCGGAGAAAAAGTTACTATTTCCCAAATTCTTATTGACAATCGGCTTTAACACGTTTTTTATGGACGATTCGTTAACCAATATGCGTTTATGTGTTTGGATGACTAAGTGCAAATCAGGAACCAAAAGTGAAAAAATTGACTAATGCATTTTTTCCCACCATTTTAAGTTTCGTGGCGTAGATATTTTATGATACTTTATTTCTAGTACAAGGTAACACAATGGGCTAACTACGTTGTGTCCACTGCAGATATCAAACACATTGTGACGGATTTAATTAAATTATGTTAAATTTGCACTCAGAAATGTACGTAATTTATACTGTTAAATCTGTATTGCGAAATTTTCGTCTACTCACTAAAGCTTTTGAAGACTTTAGAGTGTAAAAATCAACAATATATGTGTATACCTAAACACAAGTATATCGTCAATATTGTTGTACAGGCTAAAATTTCTAAAAGCTCTCCTCATGCCTATAACTGTAACTAAAGGGTAACACCAAGAAACTTTATACATTAGTGGTTTGTTACAATTAGTATGCTATAAACCTCGGAAACTATAATTGTGATTAGTGCTCATTAATCCGAAACTTCAGATATTTGACTAGGAATGTTCATAAATTTTGAACATTAAAAACCATTTAACTTTAGAAGATTCACATCGAACATTAGTACTTTTACGAATACACTACCTTATATAATCGATGGAAAAATTCGACGTGTGACTTACGAAGAAAGAATAATACAGAGCTAGCTAGCTCCCGGTCAGGTGAGTTGTATTTTCTTCAACTCGAAATTAATTCACTCATCGTGAACCCTCGATGAGATAACAAAGAAATTTCGTATCATATGGAAGATTTAATATTGTTTGCATGTTTGTAATTTTTGTGTTTATATAAATCGTTATTAATAATAACCATTATTGTAAATTGTGATATTATTATTTGTATATTAAAATATATTTATTTTAAAAAGAAAGAAACCGTGTTTATCAATCAATCTTGTTGGCAAGTGCATATCGACATTTTCTTTAACATTTATTTATTAAAAATGTAGTATTGTCATAGGACAAACAATGAATTCCATTTTAACCTGTCTGGAAAACATAATTTTTTTTACGTTCGTATAATTCATTATCAATGTTTTTCAAGTTTTTATTCTCATCTTACCAGTAAAAGGCTTCCATTGAAACGTAATCATCATCCGACCTAAATGTCTTATACAAGAACACCTTAATAATTACTCTTAATACAATAAATAGTTTTATTATTACTTATACACATATCACCTGATCACGTGTTTTTCAGTTGTTGTTTTTTTCTTAAAGCCAAACTACTTTTATTGAAACAAAGACCGTGCAACAACTTTGTAGAGTAATGCTGCAAATCTTGGTCGTATTAAGCTATTGATCCACTACCTTCCCTCCAAGGTAACTCATTTTCCAGTACGTCTAACCGACGCATTATTTTTTCGCTCCTGTAACAGGGAGAGTTTGAAAACCAAGAAGTGTATATAAACCTCATGTTTTAACCTTTTCCTTTTTTATATCCTCGCAAGAAGTTGCATACCAAGGATAAGTTGTACTTTAATACAACTTTAAGAGATACGTTTAGTTACGACTTTTGGTAATTGTTAATAATTTGAAGGATTCTACCAGCATGCACAATTACCATCAGTTGTTTAGAAAGATAAATATGTCCCGTAGTGAGCAAGCAATAACTTTAAAAAGTTATAATGTTAAATCCTAGGAATCGATTTTTTTCCACAGTAGACAAATCGTAAAAAAAACACACGTTATGTTGCTTTATTTTAAAACTCACAGTGCAACAGTTGTTACTGTGTATAAACAGCTTTATAGTTGTTAGGTGTACATAAATAGTCGAAGAATTGTTATCGTAGTACACACAGTTCTGTAGGTGTTTGAGTCTGTGTATTAATAATACTATAGCTTTTAGTCGTACTTTTTGGTCTGCTGTCGTAGGTTTACATTTTCCTAAAGCTGTTAGACTCACACGTAAAGAGACTAATAGTTGTTACAGTAGCATATGATGAATCTAAATAGTTGTTACAGTAGCATATGATGAATCTAAATAGTTGTTTCAATTACTTTATACTTACTAGAAAACTTGGGACATTTTAGATTCGTTATTTTAAATATTCTGTCTAATTTACTGCAATTTTATCTTCCTTAAAAAGGGAAAGACTGAACAGGAAACACCACTGTATTAGTTCATTTATCAATACTCACAGTTCAAGTAATTTGTTGGTATCATTACAGGTTTTTGTTTTGCATTTTATTTGTGGTAAGCTGTTATCCTAAGAAGTTAAGAGATATTTCTTTTGATGCGTCATTCTTAGTATATTCATCAAGCAGTTCAAAAAGTAACAAATGAAAACTAGCTTTTTGTAATCAAACTTTTTCGACTTAATAACGAATTTGTTAATCTGGTAGCAAAACATTGTTTAAAACAAATGTTTGAAATATAAAATAATTTAATTCATGTATATACGCTTGTATGATACTTTTCCATAACACAGCATTCAGAAAATAATTAATATAATTACACACGTGTCTTCCAGTAGATCAGCAGTAAGCTTAAGGGTTTAAAGCGCTAAAATCCGGGGTTCGATTCTCCACTGTGGATACAACAAATAGCTTACTCTGGAGAATCAAACCCAGGATTTTAGAGCTTTAAATCCTTAAGCTTACTGCTGATCTACTGGAAGACATGCATTTCATTATATTAATTATTTTCTTTTTCTGACACATAAAAGCATGTATTTAATGAAGAGTGTTTGTTAAAACCAATACCATACGGTGCATACTGAGTTAAGACATTTCAATAATACTTCTGTTTCATAGAGTTACATAACAAATATTTCACATACATATGTCTACATTTTTTTTATATTTAAACATTTTCTAGTTTCATCGATTAAAAAGAACATTTAGTATTAAAACTCCTTCATGACATATATTTGCTGCAATAAAATAAAATATTTAACGAAAATATTTATACACTAATCATTTTTGGAGCGTTTCAATTACTTTATAATAACTAGAAAACTTAGTACATTTTAAATTCGTTATCTTAAAAGAGATATAAGTCCAGTGGAAATAGACTCTAACCCAAGTAATTACTTTCTTTATTATGTTTACCAAGCATATTACTCGTATTTTTATAGAATTTACGCAAGTGTGCTGTAATATTCTCAAGAGAGAAGATAAATGTTTTCGTTTTGATTTTAATTTTACGACTATCTCTGGTAGATTATGAAAATAAATTTGAACAAATAGGCTTAACTTTTATATATATATATAGAGAGAGAGTTAATTAGGGTTTATTATCAAACATGTGATCTTAAAATGATTTATATGAAAGTTTAGATACATTTGAAGTTTCAAAGGTTTACGTCTGACATCATATAATTTTTTGCTTGAGAATACCAAAAATAATTAACTGTGGATAGCCAATCAAATGAATTATCTCATAGAATCTTACTTGCCTATATAATCAGATATAGTTTTTTTTACCCCTCAACCTTTCTATGGATAGTTAATGAAATACACTCTTCACCTTAGTTCTTGTTTACATTCCCAATTTTTGTAAAATTTTCATTTTGTTTCTAACGAAAACATGAACTTAATAACAACAAACTATTTCTCCTTCATCTGTATACATTTGTTTCGCGAATTCTCATTCTTCTTTTTAATGGTTTAGTTTTATAAGTACAAGTTATTGTGACCTTAGTAGTTATCAAGTGTGATTCGTCTGCTTTTATGAATAATTAAATAATTTTAACCATATTCATTACACTATGTTTATTTAACCTTTCAGAAGACAGTATTGTTCTCTAATCACTTACTGCGCGAGAATATGTTAATTAACGTTTTCCAGAGAAAGGCTGTTTCCATAAGCGCATAATATGTCACATATGTTTTGACAAGATTTATGTTTTGTGAGACGATCTTAAACACCTATAGATGTATAAAAATGTCACAGTCCTAGTGCATGACATGTATCAGGTGTATTTTAGTACTTAGTAAGCTGCGAAAATGAACATAAGAATCACAATTTTGCATCGTATTATCAGAAAAATGCGCACTGACCTCTCAGGACGTGGGTTCACAATAATAATGTTTGTCAAATCCCACTGTTCACTGCATTTCCTCTAATCTATCATTTGAAAATTAAATTTGTGAGAAAATTTTAAAACAAATCAATACAGAATAAAATTATTCATTACTTAAAATATGAATATATATTACAGCTCTTTATCAAGTGTAAACCGCTAACTGTTAAGGAAGTCCTTTTATCTGACTAAATGAATCAATTATGATTATGGAAAAAGCTATTTCTACATCTCTCAGGCATATATCAGTTATAACAGCAGCCAAACTTTGTAGAATCCTTGTCATCTTTACATCTTACACCATGCTAATAAAATGCATTCTATAAGTAGGCGTGAATTACTTGGTTGCTACATGTCTAAGAGTTACATTATCACGGTCTAGTTTCTTCAGTCGAAATGAATGTAAAGTTCGCGTGTAGAAACGGAGGTTATTAATCACTTTAATCTACATTAAGTAAAACCGTAGGAATTAACACGTATATATCTTGAGGAAAAGTTTGGAGCAAACACAGGTGAAATGTAATCAGAGACAGCCAGTAACATAGTAATGTATCCCTTCTCGTTTGCCCAATGACTCAACGGAAAGTCTGACGACTTATAACGCAAAAACTCTAGTTTTGACACTTGCAATTGGTTGTTGTTGTTTTGAATTAAGTACACAATGGGCTATCTGTGCTCTGCCAACCACGGGTATCGAAACCCGGATTTTAGCGTGTAAGTCCGCAGACATACCGCTGAGCCACTGGGGGGCACTTGCAATTGGAAACGCATAGATAACGCATTGTGTAGTGTTGTGCTTTGACAACAAACAGACAAAGATTAATGTAAAAATTCGTTATACAATTAAGTAATAAAATTAATTATACGTGTGCGATTCTTATGTTACACATAAATGCTTCTTCACATAATTTAAGTCATTTAAAAACATCTATGAGAAATTGTTCATGACCTGTTGGAATAGACATAATGCCAAAAAATGCGCGGGTTTGGTTTGTTTTGAATTTTGCGCAAAGCTACACTAGGGCTATCTATACTAGCCGTTCCTAATTTAGGAGTGTAAGACTAGAGGGAAGGCAGCTAGTCATCACCACCCACCGGCAGCTCTTGGGCTATTCTTTTACCAACGAACAGGGAAATTGACCATCACATTATAACACCCCCACGGTTGAAAAAGCGAGCATGTTTGGAGTGATGGGGATTGGAACCCACGACCCTCAGATTACGAGTCGAGTGCTTTAACCATCTGGCCATACCGGGCCGAAATGCATGGTAAACAGTGAATCTACCAATTAGTACATTCAGAAGTATAAACAAATCTATAAATCAGTACATCTGAAATAAAGAGTAATAGATTCAAGTTTTCAATAAGTACACTCACAAGTAATAATAATATAACTTGTGGTTTGTAAAAATACAACTAAGCATCAGTGTCAAAACTTGGTACTTTTTGAAATTAAATTAGTAATTCAGTAACTAACATTTGCAAATGTTATCAATTTCGTTTTGTTTGAATGGACTTTGAAGGATTGGCATTAGCTATTCCCACTTTACTTCATTTTGTTTTATTTACATTTAGTGGAATGCTTATGTTCTGCAACTACACAAAATAAGTTAAAAAACAGTTCGATTTATTTTATGGAAAGACATTACACCAGATTCTTTGTGGTTAAAGTTTCATTTCACACCTCATTACATAAAAGTTAGCTAATCCACAGAATCACAGAACCGGAAAGACAGACGTTCAAGAGTTTTTTACGCATTTCATTCACGCAGCTATTTGTCAAATACCTCATGCATACTTTCAGAAAGGAGTTCAGTATACACAGCATAAAAGATTTTATAGAATTAAATCCATTCTATAGAAGTATGTGTGGGTATGTGTGTTCAGAATGAATCACATAATGCTTATTACTTTTTTCAAAGCAGCTAAGTTGTGATTTTTGTACGGGAAATTCGTTTGTTGATTGCTACACAGCCCGGTATGGCCAGTTGGTTAAGACATTCGACTCGTAATCTGATGATCGCGGGTTCGAATCCTCGTCACACCAAAAATGCTCGCCCTTTCAGCCATAGGGGCGTTATGACGTGACGGTCAATCCTACTATTCGTTGGTAAAATAGTAGACCAAGAGTTCGCGTTCGGTGGTGATGACTAACTGCCTTCCCTCTAGTCTTACACTAATAGCTCAAATAGCTTTCGTGTAGCTTTGCGCGAACTTTGAAAAAAACCCAACTTGCTACATTTTCCTTGTTTCAAACATGCAACTGGATGCAATATTCGTTCACAACGAAGTTAGATAACTGTAAATTTTTATTTGTAGTTCCACCTTTCAGATGCGATTAAATGGCCTATTTTAATATTCTATACCAATATTTTTCGCAGAAATCTGCTTTAAAGAACATTTCAGTACCTGCGTAAAGCGTAGAAATGCTCAAACTTCCTGAATACATAACTGAATTATTTAATACGTTTTAGCAACTCCAGTAGTAAAATAATCGATTAATAATTCCAATTAGAGGAAATAAGAAATTAGACAGCTAATTTAAAAGTTAAAAATGAATGCTTGATTACGTGTGGTAAAATAAACGTATCATTGTTTCTGTTTCAGAATTGTCATGCAAGGATGTAACTTTACACCTTAAAGTTAATCTGTTAAAAATTGATTTTTATGCACAAATTAATTTCTAGTGGGTTTATTTCAACCACAAATTCGGTTATTTCGAATACTGATAAAAATGTTCGTTTGCCTCTGACTACAAAATTTGACTGAGAAAACCTATGATATAGATCTCACTCGAATAACTTTCATACGAAATAAAATTCACATAATGATTGCTAAAATAAGTTATTTTTTCAAAATTAATTACAAATACACATATTTATGAATGATAGTCAATCATTTTATTTCAGTAAACAATATAACTGAACGCATAAAGATAAATATAGGTAAAAAAATAAGTTATTAAACTTATTTAGCTGGTCCTTGATGATTGTGCCCATCGAAACTAGTAATGGAAAGATACCTTAATTTTCCTTTTAGTCTTAAGCTTACGAACTGATTGAAGTGAAGTTGCCATTAGACTTCTAAAATATTAATCATGCACTTGAAAAAAGAAATATATAAATATGCATAAACATAATAGACGAGATTTATTTTTTAACAAAGATTGAAATAAGATTTTCTTTTAATTTCGTATCCGAAATAAAAATACATTTTTTTATTATCATATCAACTAACATTAGACACAAGACCAGGAAAATATCATAACCATGACAAAGGATGGGCCAAAATGTGAATGTTCACTATTTATGTTTTTAGTAACTACAAGAAAATATTATCATATAACAAGGGTATTTTATTCATTTTACACCAACGACCAATTAAATTTTCATATCCGCATCTTTTTATAAGAATATCGAAGTATCTTTTTCGTAACAATTAATTTCGTTTTATTAAAAAATGTGGCAGAAGAGTGCATTCATTCAGCTCTATATGTTCAGATTCACCAAGTGAAAATGTTAGTCTGATGATCAAAACCAGAACCACATAAGTGAGGGATAATAGCATATTTACTAAATGTTTCAAAATTTACAAATTATTTTATTCCAGGAAAGTTCAATTATTATATTGGTTAGGGAGAATTTCTTGAACTATAACACAAGTTCCAAATCTGTGCGGGTGGTAGCTAGAGTTTTAAAGTCTGTTGATTAACGTGTGTACAGTAATTTTACTATGTGTGTGTGTGTGTGTATGGATAGCAGATGTTCTCTAAAATGGTGAGAAGCAACCTGTTCTGTAGGAAGTATCCTTGTGCATAGACACGTTCATTTAAATGGCGTTTAGTTTTGCCAATGTGAGTACCTTTACAGCTACAAATATATTTTATTTAGCTGTTTAACGACAATTATCGTTTCAGTTTGAATGTGACATTCATGTAAATAGTTGTTCAGTGAGCTGCCTTAAAAGAATAAAACCCTGTTTACTTAGGTATGGAAGGCATAAGTTCACAAAACATTAAGAGACACTACAATACCTTTTAGTATTGTTACCAGGTTTTTATTTAAAAAAAACATCTAAATGCCCAAAACAGACATATCTTATTTCCTTGCTAAAAAAAAACAAGAACAATTGCAACACGCTATAGTAAGTAGGCAAGTGATCACGTTACGTTGTAGTTAAAAGAAGGATGGGTCGTGATCGTAACGTGACTTGAGTTTACTGAAGAATTTCTGCCAGTATGTAGACGTAGTAAACTGTAAGCTTCACAATTTTAAGGACGTCAATGAAAGGAAGACTAAAGTTGTTCTCTTTTTTCGGAAATGATATTTATGTCTAACTGCAGAGTAAACCTAACCCTACTAAAGCGTGTGTCAATAGCTTCGTATATATATTCATTTATGTCAACACAACGAAGAAGAAATTATCAGAAAAGTAATTTCTTTTTTATTTTACCGAAATACATAGAAAAACAAAAAATTTTTGAACAGCAATATGAGGTTAAATGAATCAACAAAAACAAAATGACAGAAGTTTACCCTTGGTTCGCAATGGGTACAGTAGTGTGCAGAAAAAAATTGATGTCCAAACAGCTGTAACTGCAAGATAATTATGTGTAGATTATAGTTAAATTTTGAATATTTTGACCGTTTTTTTACGATATTATATCTGTACACCAAACAAAAATGAATTTACTACTGCCGGAATTTTTCTGATCTTCACTCACTGTATAATTTTGTTTTAATCATATAACCGGCTGTCGTTACAACACTTTGTTTCTCATCACTTTGAACAGAGTGTAATTCATTAGGCTAAAATAAATTAACTATCGCTTTCATGAGATGTCCTTATATTGTATTAATTTTACAAATAATAGCTTGCTTTTTAAATAATTAAGGAAAATAATGTGTTACTTTAACGAAATTAAACGAACACTAACTTAATTTTGATGACACTAACCAAAATAAACAAGGTCTATATTTAATTATGGTTTGCTTTAAAATGAAGTTGTATTGAAACACCATAACGCTTAAAGCAAATTACACTTTATGCAATTACATTTATGAAACTTTAAACAGTAAACAAGAAAACACTACATTTTGCTTCCTAGAAAATCATAACCTACAAACATCTTTCTCATAAACTTTCACTCCGATAATTTTCCACATGATTAGCTTATGTTAAGTCTTTCTGGTAAAATGTTTTAAAGAGTATAATAATGGATAATTAAAGAATAATTCAAAATTTGAAATAATTTGTACATTAACTATGCACAGAACCCAAATTTCTTAGTTAATTTGGAGGTTTTTATTATTACCTAATAAATAGTTTAGATGTAAATGAATAAAATAATCTTAATGAAATTATTACTGACGTCTTATTCACTAACACTAAACCCTCGTGATTATATTTTTTGCGTTATTTAACGTGATGATTTAATATAAACATTGATCAATTCTTGTAAAAAGTCTTTACAAAGGAAAAATTTATAGAATAAAAACAACATTTTCATACACAATTACGTTTTGTGAGGAAGCTTATATTTTATTTCTACTATATAAAAGTTTTGAAAAACATTTGTTTAAAATTTACTCTCCTTAGTGGTTTAACATTAAGCCTGGGGGTTTTCAATACTGAAATTCAATCCCTTTTGTAAGCATAGTACAGCTAACCAATTTTGCGGCTTTTATGTAACCACAATTTTACAGTTTAATAGTTTTTATCGAAGTTATTCATGACGTACATGTTATGATACAAGTTTTAAGCAACGTCATTTTCTGAAGTGGAAGATTTTAACTAGTACTTCCAATAGTGAAACATTTTTATTTCTACATATTAGATGTAATATCAAGGTTTATTTGCTAATGTTGGAAATTAAAAATTTAGAATTATTTGTGCTTACGTTCATATTACATCATCTCAGTAATGCTTGAGATTTCAAAAATTTTGAAAAATACTTTATCTATAAGCCAAAAGAACTTCATAACTAAACAATTACCTCAGATTATTGTGTGATATATTTCATTTTAATACTCTTAAAATTTACAAAGAGAGCGGGAGAAGAAGGAAACTATTCAAATATGACTAGTTATTAACTGAATATCAGTCACTTTAATTATGTTATGATTAAGATACCAAAAAAATAATGTAATTACTCAGATGGCTAGATGAATGGTTATCAACAAACAATTATGCTAAAATCTTGTATTCAAGTTTCTAGCTTTACCAAGCACTAATCACACTGGAATATATTATAGCATGGTTAACAATTTAGTTCTCTTATCAGCAGCAATAAGCCAATATGTGAAACTCAAGTTTTTTGTCAGATGTTTAGATGATGCACATGACACATATTTATGGTTAACAAAGAAATTTTGAATAAAAGATGTTGAATGTATGATTTTTAAATTCATATCTAATAATATATCAAAAAGAGGATTAAATAAGTTATTCCATTAAAGAAAATGTTGGAAATAGGAACGATATTAAAACAAAATGAATATCATAATTCAATAAAGTTGCCTTGAGTGTTTCAGTCATTAATTTGATGAAATAATGAATGTAAAATCTATCATAAGATAATAATCTACCATTAATTAATCTTAGGTGTAAAGGAAAGCTGTTAGAAGAGAATTTTATCAAGAGAGAAAGAAGAGAAAATTCAACTACAATCTTGCAACTAGCATCCAGTCAACCTTGTAAAACTTAAAAACCTCATTAACCAAAAACGAGGAACAGAAAGAATAACTGTGTAGCTGCAGGTGTAATTCAGATTATATTTATTCATCAGTTAACCTATAACGCTCATTACCACTGCAGATGTAATTCCGATTGTTTAAATTCATTAGTTAACTTATAACTCTTATTACTGACGCAGGTGTAATTCAGGTTATATTAATTCATCATTTAACCTTTACCACTCATTATCAAAAGAAAAAGAAAGGGCAACTGCGTAGTTTCAGGTGTAATTCAGGTTATTTTAATTCATCAGCCAGCCTTTTAACAGTCAAAGAACAGAACATCCTGTTTCTATAAATTAATTGTACCATACAACCAGACCGGTCGTTTTAAACTGATACCTTTTCAAAACTTTATATTCAAACATATAAAGTAAATCTGCACAATAATTTTTAACTGTTTGATTTTCGTCATTTTGCTAGTTTTTGTTGTATATTTTTAGTTGAAAATTTAGTCTATATCCTTTTTGTCTCTTACTTTTTAACCCTTAATTATATATTTTTAAAGCAGTTCCTAATTTTCTGGCTATTTAAATATTAAGCAAATAAAAATGATTCAGCGGTAAGGTTATGGGTTATAAATAAACCATTTGTTTTCCCTTCAAACTTAGAGGTATGATGATATTACTTTTATCATGACTATTGATAAACAATTATCTCTAGTGTAAACAATGAACACACACATCAAAATAATCTTAGATATGTAATAACTTAATGTTTGAAGAGGTTACTGAACATGTCTAAATCCTACACTGTAAAGCTAATAACTACGATGCAGTTGTTGATTTACCTCGTATTTGTACTGTAAATAATAAATTTCCATCGATGTGAAATTTGTTTAATTGAAATGGACTTTAATTAAGGCTTTGTCAATATTACCTTTTTGGTATAAAACAGGATAGCTTATGTTTACTTTCTTTACATTGTAGGCTATAACAAACTTAAACATTTTTTTAGAAAGGAAATCTATCGGAAAGTATGGATTCTATTTAGAAATATTTCCTCTTCATAACTTCTCACTCTTTCGCATCCAAAGAACTGGACAGATTTCCGTTGGTAGGTAAGAGCATGTTCTAAGTCATGAAAATTTAGGATGAAGGTAATAAAGTTAAGTTCGTCAAAACACAGCAGAAAAACACCAAAATGATTACTATCAAGTCTCTAAGAAATGTAAGGGAAAAATTAGTTTTTTTAGTGTTCGCGTTTTTAACAGTAAAATAATCGCGAACAACATTTCAGACGGAAACAAATCGGATAAAGATTTCTCGTGATGTGTAGGAAGATGATTAGACAACTTATAAAAGTATTTTCATACATTTCGGAGAATAAATCGTATATATATATATTCATCGAATTTGAGTTATTAGAATATGATAATTATTTAAGAATTGGGTTTGGTCTCAGCTCAAAATTGCACTATAAATTACGTGTGCTATGCATAAGGCAGGATATATAAGCTGAATATAAGCGTTACAAATCTCTCTAACTTAGCCGCTGAGCCACCAGAGGGTAGCTTCTTGAGATATATTTTCAAATGTATAAAGTGTTGTACATTTATCCAGATGTGAATATATTATGATTGGAAACTAAATCGTATGCTGTTTTATCAACAGGACCATTCAGTTAAGTTACTTGCTTATAGATAGTTAGTGTGACTTGGCCTGGGCCGTGATGTGTTATATGACTGAAGACCAAATCCCACAATTTGGTCAGAGAAGAGTACCTCAAAATTTTGCAATGGTTCATAACTGTTGCATTTACTCTCCTCTAACAATTAAAAATTATAAACAGCTAGAGAAAGTACCTCTTGAGTAACTTTAAACAAAAATCGAAAAACAAACATCTATTCATTCTTGACCAAATGGCACTTTTGTTATAAGAAAAATAAAAAAAACTAGACGACGAGATAAATTACCTACTTAAATTACCACTTAAATGGTCATTAGTGGTGTTTAAGATAATTTCCAAGATTTAGAGAAATAATATTTTAATGAGCTTCAAATTGCACGCCAATAACTTAATGAATTTTGATTAATTTTAAATAATATTTAGGCTTAAGTTGCTTACCAAGGTTTAGTTTAAACATGTTAATTCAATTAACATTAAAATAGTTTAAGATTGTGACGTTATTTACAATAACTTATAATTAAACCACAATTACGTCATCAGTTACATACCCCACAACCGTTTTTTTTCCTTATTAACTACCTTAAGAATTTAAATGTGAATCCACTTTCAGAAATTAAGCTAGGCTTAACGCTTAAAAATATGAAACCACTTAAACAGACTTAAATTATTCTAAATATTAAAACATCAAATTACTGAATATTTATAAATATTTTCCTTAGCAAAGTAATTTAACAAAAATATAATCTCAAAACTGGCTATTAATTTTTACTAGATAATTACTGCCATCTATATCTTAACGATGCGGAATACATTTCCTGTTTTTCTGAGAAGACAAGATTGTATTTTCATCTTTTAAAAATCCTGTGACCTTACGTATATGTTTTTTATGTTTTGTTGTTAATTCAAGTTTCAAATTAACAAAGACCTGAAATAACTAATTTTCTCTGTTTTTGTTGATTTTATTTTCACTAACGTTGAAAAAACTGAATTGTAGAGAGCCGCTTACATATTTCTACACACCACGCTGATAAAAACAATGCATCAGTCCCGCAACATTAATACACCAGCTTGACAACACTAGTATGCTAGTGTGGCAGAATCAACACACTAATTTCACAATATCAATTTTTCAACCTGATAGTATCAGTAAATCAGTCTCACAAGATTAGCATATCAACCTGATAGAATCGGTATACCGGCCTGACAAGATTAGTATATCAACCTGATAGAATCGGTATACCAGTCTAACAAGATCACTATATCAACCTGATAGAATCATTATACCAGTCTGACAAGATCAGTATATCAACCTGATAGAATCAGCATACCAGTCTGACAAGATCAGTATATCAACCTTACAGAATCAGTATACCAGCCTAACAAGATCAGGATATCAACCTCATAGAATCATTATACCAACCTGACAAGATCAGTATATCAACCTTACAGAATCAGTATACCAGTCTGACAAGATCACTATATCAACCTGGTAGAATCAATATACCACCCTGATATTGTCATTGCATCAACTTGATAGAATCAGTATACCAGTCTGACAAGATCAGTACATCAACCTCACAGAATCAGTACAGCCTCGTGACAAAACAGTAAGGTTACACATGCGTTATATTCTTACTCTCTAAAACAATAGCTTGAACATCTCACTTTAATTATCTAATTATTTAATTAGTTCAACAACTTGTTTTTTACAATGCTCGAGAGGAATCTTTCTGTCTCGAGCGTACCCTCTCGAGAATACTTACTTTTTATATTCTACAAAATTTAGAAATTAAATTCCGCCACCGTCTGTTAGTGGAAATTGATTTCTCATCTTGCAGCTTGTATATTTTGTGTGACAAATAAAATGATGTGTAACTGAGCAGACATCAAACATAAGCTGTAACTTCATACACTTGTATCTACTTAGTGATTTACAGCAGAGGGCCTTTCACTAATTTGCATTGTTGAAAATTTCCACCCCAGTTTAATATGTCTAAAGCTATCAATTTAATATGACACAGAGACAAATATATAGATAAAACATCGTGTTAGAATATAAATTATGAGGGTTTAAGTAATCAAATGTATTTTTTTTATCTGTTCATCAGCTAAGAAAAGCTTAGCAATACGTAAATTATATCTACTTGTAAGACTTGAGTCTTGTTTTAAAACTGACCTGTTAAATCTCCTTTGAAATAGCTAGGAGCCGTTAATGTTAACAAACGAGAGGACGAATTCTTCTCTCCTCCAATATTTTAGGAACGACCAACAGCGGTAGTTAGGCTTCAGTACCAAGCAGCTACTGTCGACTTAGTCTTCTCAAGTCCTAGTGGTCTGACGCAACGCGAGATGTGGCTTATAGATTGGGTAAGACTTACTACAACGTCGTATTGACCAATCATTGCAGCTGTAGAAAAAAAGTGTCCTGAGCTAATGGAGAAACACACGCGAAATACACCTTGTTATATTCTATTTCTTCCATCAAACTATACGTCACGCGAGACAGAGCTTGTTATATTCTATCTCTGTTATCAAATTATACATCAAAAGGTCGTAGAGATGTTGTAAGGAATCTTACAAGTGTTTCGGTCACGAAATAACACAAAATTTTCTGGTAGTACAAAAGGTAATTACGAAATATACGTTTTCAACTCATCGGGATCTAACTGACCTTGTTTTTCTTTGTTACTTCGGTAATAAAAGGTAAAGTGTGAAATCACAAAATATGAATTTTATAATCTTGTGCTTAAAAAGAGAATCATTAAATTGACATCTAGACACATTCAGGAAGGTTTCTGAGAGAGGACTTAAATGATACTGGTACCATGAAAAAACGTAGAAATTTACCATAAAAACCTTTATTTGTATTATTGATTTATTTGCGAATCATTTTATGTATCCACTGATATAAAATAAACAGCTTTAGTCATATAGTTTTTAATAGAAAATGACGAATAACACAGGTGGACTAAGGCATTCGACTCGTAATCTGAGAGTCGAGGGTTCGAATCCCCGTTGCACCAAACATGCTTGCACTTTCAGCCGTGAGGGCGTTATAATATAACGGTCAATCCCTTTATTCATTGGTAAAAGAGTGGCCCACGACTTGGCGGTAGGTGGTGAAGACTAGCTGCCCTTTCTCTAATATTACACTGCTATGATTACACACTAAAAGCAATATTCCTGCTGCGCACTCAAAAAATCGAAAATTCTATAAAAATGTATACTGTGATGTGAAATAGTGAGAAATATTTAAAAAAAATTGTAAAACATAAATTGATTAAACGAATTAGAATCGGCACTGCTATTGCTAATACGCACGTGTCTATACAAATTTTACTTTTTTTTTTGTCGAAACAGCAATTTCTCGGCGTATTTATTCCTTTCGTGGTGTATTGGCTTAAAGACTGTTAACAAGGTAACTTGCAACAGCCAAAGAAACCCTATAGACAGGGTCGTATTAATAACATTTTTTGAACAAAAAAAACTATGGACCATGAAATAATTATTTTAGGTAGCGCAATGCGACCCACATCTTACAAAAAAGCGAAAACATGGGCTTAACAATAAATTTTAAAAGCACAGAAGAAAAACCTTTGTAAATAAACATAGTATGGAGTTCGCGGATGTTACTGTTATCGAGTTCTGTTGCAAGCGAAAGGGAAATCTTCAATACATTTCAATTAAACCAAACGTAATGTAAAAGAACTTTAAACGATTATTCACAGAATATTTTGCGTTTAAGCTTAATATTGTTATTAACAAACACCTAAAGCTTTGCATGGAAAGGTGTATTGGCAAAATCTGTTTTGAAACCAAGTTTAAAAACAAACTTTATTTTTTTTCCTGGTGTAAGGGCAACTACATAATGTATTTATGTAAAACAAAATTGGTGGAAATATATAACTATTTCGTATTTTCATATATATCATGTACACATATAACAGTAAAAAGAGCTCATTTACCGTATTTCGCTATGGACTATATCAAACGAAAGAAGTTATAACGGTGAAATGAAACAATTATGACGAATAAACCCCAATAACATAGGCGATCGTTATTCATTTATTACAATCCTTCTGCGCCATGCTTGTTTTTAACGATGTCACGTATTGGTATATATACATTCATGTCATTCATCCAAATGTCATTCAAAAGTACCCAACACACGCTAACAGACAATGTTTTGTCTTTTAGAAAACATGGCAATAGATTATGAGAGATTTGTCAGCCAATATTTCAGTGTAATAGGACCAGTATTGATTTCTTGTCCAGAAGAGATTAACTGTCTCTATTCCTTGTTCTCTGTGGTAAAGATTACGATGTCAGCACGTGCCTTACGACATTGACACTTTAAGTTATAATACTGAAATAATAGAAGACAAAAAACCTCCCTCTCGTGATATAACACAAAGTTTACAAATGTATTGTTAGGGAACACTTATGGAATAATATTAAGAAAAACATTGAATAGTAAATAAAACATCATAAAACAAAGTTAAGTGTTACCATGACTTCTGATCATCATATAATGCATTTGGTGAAGATCAATAGACAACACAGTACGTCGACACAAGAACGTCTACACTAATACCAATGGTTAAATGAAAATAAAATAATAACACGAAAAGTAGAATAAAACGGACAATCTAGTTTTATCGGTTCTAGTCATAATTTCAATCAGATATATAAAAAACTGTCGTGAATACTGGAAACAGTTCAATGAGAGTAGAGCTAATATTTATAATTTGTTATGCTTCTATACATTAACTTTTTCTTGTAATGTGACGTGAGAAAAATCTCAGCTAACAGAAACCAAAGATATGATTAACTGTGAGAAATTTCATATTAATTCATGTAAAACAATTCGAACAAACAGCAGACAACGTTATACCAACAGTAATTTATCTTATATTTAAATTATTCGTAATTGAAACAAAAATAATTCATAGTTTATTATTAAAATAATTTTTAAGTAATTGATTAAAATTTATCATTAATAATGGATAAAAAATCACTTTTCAAAATATCTAATAGTGGCTGAAAAAATCACAGTGACTTAATGATAAATTAATAATTCATAGTTGTGTGTGAAAATATCATAGTTAATAATGAATAAACCATTGAGTCATAATGATAGAAAAAAAGACGTCCTTAATAAACATAATCTTTATTTCTTAGTTAATAGTTTGAATTGTTTGTCTGGAATTTCGAGCTAACCCACACTAATGCTATCTGCGCTAATTGTCCCTAATTTAGCAGTGTAAGACTAGAAGAAAGGCAGCTAGTCATCACCACCCATCGTCACCTCTTGGACTACTCTTTTATCAAGGAATTGTGGGATTTACCGTCACGTTATAACGTCTGCACGGCTGAAAGGGCGAACATTTTGGTGTGACGGCGAATCAAACTTGCTAACCACAAATTTCTAGTCGAGTGCCTTAACCATCTGGCCATGCCGGGCCTGGTTAGTAGAGAATAGTAATCGTAGAATCAGTATACTATACAGTGTTGTTTTTTGCTTTCTTCACAGTTATCTTTTAAGGTACAAACTCAATATGTCTGAGAGAGACCGTACAAAATATATTCAGACAATGTTGGAAGAAACAAAAGCACTAGATACAACAATGATAAAAACTTGAAACTTTAAGTTCACATAAAGTTTTGGGCCTAAACTCTTCTTCAGGTGATGTTTGTATATGCAGAGAACAGTCAAATATGATTTGGAATGACAACAACAAAAGAGCATGTCAGACATGGTTCCGTACATGATGTTACAGTACTGATGAAACAGTAATTATAAAATAGTGATGTAAGTAAAAGGTGTAAAGAGAAAACAAAGCTGCTAAGTGAGGAGTAAAAGTGAAAAGAGTGAGAGGAAGTAATAAGTACAAACATAAAAAAATATCATTTAAATAATGAGAAGAAATTGTACCTATAGAACAAGAGTAGTGTACTTGTTCACTTGAATAATACCTGTTGTTGTAGATCTTTAGAACATCACATCTGAGACACGACAAATCAGCTAGTCATCACCACCCACTGCCGACTCTTGGGCTCCACTTTTACCAATGAATAGTGGGATTGACCGTAATGTTATAACGCCTCCACTGCTGAAAGGGCGAGCACGTTTTGTACAACGGGAATTCGAACCCGCGACCCTCAGATTACGAGCCGAAAGCTTTTACCACCTGGTCATGCCAGGTTAAGAGGTACAGGTGAATTTTGAAACAAGTCATTAAAATTTGAATGTCAACGTGGTTAATAAGAGGGATTGTCGGAAAGAATAAGGTTAGTAAAATTAGCAAGAACAAGAGTATTTTGAATGTGTTGATTGCGTTCACACGCAATACGGTTTCGTCAGTGAAGATATACTTAGTGGTACAGTTTGTTTGCAGAATGTGAAAATCCGTGTTGATTTTAGTGACCTGAGGGGACACAACTGGATTATAGGGTTATAGTTAAAGTTAGCTAATAAAATTTTGTCTTTTATGATAATTATTCACGAGCATTCATACAAAGTTTGTAACTAAGGAAAGCCGTTTTTAAGATAGGTTTAGAATAGCAACGAGAAGAAAAGAAGCCAATCATTTGTTCATATGAGGGAATAAAATATCATACTCAGTACAAATGCCACGTAAACCAAAAAGCTTTGAGTAAGGGAGACAACAGAAAGTGACAGTAAGGGGTGAGATGAAGCAGAACGTAAGTAAGAGCAGACGATACAAGAGTGTCGGTTTAAAATGTTCTTACACCAAGTCGAAGTTCAGGATCAGATATAACCTGGGGCGCTCAGAAATTTTGTTTCTCTTTACCCTGCCCGTGGTGATAATTGTTTGGGTAACCTGTATTTTTGAAGCCCATGAGATGGTAAAAGTTAGAACTGGATTAGAAAAAGATAGAGAAAAAAGAGAAACTCCGTACGACATTCTTGATTCCTGATTTGTTTGAATTAACTTAGCAGACAAGCAAGTTGAGGCGTAAAACTCGGCGATAGGAACGCTAGTAAGAATGAGGGTCCACGATTTTACAATAATCGGAAGTAGCTGCTAATTTGCCGTTTCAATGATAATTTATATGTCAAGAAATAACGGACGACTAGTAGAATTTTGGCAGGTAAAGTTTAAAGAAGAATTATAGTTTGAAAGAGAATTAATAGGGATATCAAGCTCAGTCTTAATACCATTAAATATGTCGAAAAATGTCATCAGTATACCTGGCGTACAAAATTTTCCTAGAAACAGCGTAAACAAGTGATGTTTTATATAGTTAGAAAACAGATTAGGATATGTAGATCCTATCTTGCTTTCCATAAGCAATAATAAATAATTCTGTAAACTGTAAAATGATGTCATCAGGTATTTCGTCTGCTGAGGAAATATTTGAAAACCTTTAAACCCTCAATGTGAAGAAAAAAACTGTAGAGTTTTATGTTATCCATGAAGAACATCAAGTTTCTAGAGACAATGGGAAAATAATATTGACGATAAAAATATAACTCAGTTCAGTGATACAGTTGTATGCAGATAAAAAGGGTCTTTCTGGAGTCTCAGCTTCAGGCTCTTGGGAAGGACATAAAACACCGACATTCTAGAATGTGGTCGGATAACTTTACGTCCTTCGACTGATAATGTTGTCTTGTGGATAAGCATCTTTATGGTGTCAGTTATTTGAGTTTGTATCTTACGGAAAGGTTACACGCTAAAATCCGGGTTTCGATACCCGTGGTGGGCAGAGCACAGATAGCCCATTGTGTAGCTTTGTGCTTAATTCGAAAACAACAAAAAACATCTTACGGAAAGAATCGTCAACACTAACAGTCATGTATTTCTTCAACTAGTTGCCAGGATAAGTTCAACACAATAGTGAGGATATTTTGTTGATCCAATGGTTTTAATTGTTTGTTTTGAATTTCGCGCAAAGCTACTCGAGAGCTATCTGCGCTAGCCGTCCCTAATTTAGCAGTGTAAGACTAGAGGGAAAGGCAGCTAGTCATCACCACCCATCTCCAATTCTTGTGCTACTCTTTTACCAACGAATAGTGGGATTGACCGTCATATTATAACCCCCCCGCTTTTGGGAGGGCGATCATGTTTGGTGTGAATGGGATTCGAACCCGCGACCCTCGAATTAGGAGTTGAACGCCTTAATACGCTTGGATATGCCGGGCCCGTCTTTTTAGTAGCCTGTGAGATAGCAATATAGAACGGCTAGAGCAGATAGCCATTATGTAGTTTACTCAAATATATGATGCAAGTTAATATTACAGAATCAGATTAAGAATATTCGATCCTATTTTCAGAGTACCTTCGTAATATCAGTCTCTGGCTAAACGTCTAGCGGCAGTTATCACACGAAGCTCCAATCTATGAAATCTTCATTATATGTAAATTTCAAGCTTCTAACAGGGAACGGTACTGAAGTTTTGCAATGAAACGAGTTAATATTCTGACTACACATAAAAAAGACAAACTAATCAAACCGCGACAGTGTTATCTAATGCTGCTTGAAATAACGTGCTTTATAAATTACTAATACGACTGAAGCAAAACTAGAATATATATCTATATGTATATCACAAAACAACCGCTAATATGCATTGTACAATAAATGTTTGTGATTTAGTGACGTTACATTTGAAAATTATGTTTTACATGTTACATGTAAGCAAACTGTAAGACTATTCTAATCCACAATGTCATTAATATATATTAGAAAGGAAATACTAAAGCTATTAATAATATCTTGACAGGTAGCGCATAAACAAAGAACCACCTAATCACATGATGAAGAAATAACTGAGCTATTTAGCATTATGATCAAGATTTCCGATGGAAAAAGATCTAAACAGCCCATAATCCAGATTCTTGATGCCCGTATTTCAAATGAAGTTTATGGTGACTGCAAAATTTCATACGTTGCATTACATTATAATCTAAGTAATGACGACAAATAATCCGTCTACTTTACATGGTATTATTCAGTTCAGTTTGCTGATGATAACGGAAATGTTCAAGATGCATAAACTTATATTCGAGAATATTATAGAAATGGAATCACCATGATATTATACTCCAAGTACTTCAGATAAATCCACGTGTTATATTTCATGTAGTTATCGTATCCACATTCGTATAATAAATGTAGTGATTGAACGCTTCTACAAATGTGATTCATGGAAATTACAGAATTTCATTAGTTTAAGGTTTTCTAATCGAAACTTTTAGTGTACAGATAAATTCACCCCACAGGTAATTACCATATTCCAACTTTATTGTAATCATAAAAATATATGCGCCACAAGGCATCTTAATTCGTTTTTTATGATAATTATTAAACTCTGCATCCCTACAAGGCCAGATGGGTTAAGGTGTTCGACTCGTAATGCGCGGGTCGCGGGTTCGAATCCCGGTCGAACCAAACATGCTCGCCCTTTCAACCGTGATGGTGTTATAATTTGCGGTCAATTCCATTATTCGTTGGAAAAAGTAACTAAGAGTTGGTGGTGGGTGGTGATGACTCACTGCCTTCCTTCTAGTCTTACACTATTAAATTAAGAACGGCTAGCACAAATAGCCCTTGTGTAGCTTTGCGCGAAATTAAAAAAAAAAATAAACTGTACACGCTACACAGCTTTAGATTGCCGGTTCAAGAAAATAAAAAGTCACACTCTGAAGTAACGAAATGAAACAATACGTTTTGTACGTATATTTCGTTGCACGTGCATACTTCCCTCTTCATATTTTTGTACGAAAATTTCTACTGCATTACCCTTCTTTTATAGCAGTTTCATTTCTCTAAGTGAAGTATCTTGGTTGAAGAAAAATTGAATAAAAACTATCTTCTCTACTCATTTCAACCATTGAACCGATTTTAATCTTTATAATTAATACATAAACATAAGAATATACTCTGTCTTGAGTGCCACGCTTATTTGTAGGGTGCTTGTTTTATTGACTAATGAGCTATATCTCCCCTTCAGTTTGGCATACATTCAGTATAATTCTTCCATATTGATAAGAAATCAACCAGTTTCTTTCACTAATCGAAACCCGATAATAAGAGTGAAAAGTAATAATGTTTTGTAAATGTGATAATAATAGAATACGCACTTTTTCGAAATCGATTTATCGAATGAGTATTTATTAATTTTGATACTAACTGATCTGAGAAAGTTGCTCCTAAAATCTCCTGTGGTGTATGAATTATAAATCTTCAACTCTACGAATGACAACTTACTATTTTTTCGATTCCCATTGTAAGTAGTATAGGTGAATGATTTCTGTTTATGTAATTTGTGTGCTCTGGAATGTTGCGTTTTTCGAGTGTGGTCTTATCATTAATGTATCGGTAATATACCTCAGCCAAATCCTGACTCCAGAAGTTACTGTTATATGATGTAATTTCTGTGATTCCTGTTTCTTCCGCAAGGATTCTCGCAAAGATAACGATCATTTTGAGATGTGAGTGTGAGGAAACTCGTGAGCTCATTTCAGGTTCAAACCGTTGTTCGACATCTTAAAAAAATGTTGTTCTGAATTGGATGAGTTGTTGTTTCAGAAACCATTTGTTAATTTAAACATCCTGATGTATGAGTTTTCTCACTGATAACAATCTTTTTCAGAATGTTGAAATTTTAGGTCTTTATTATTTAACAATATTTAATAAGAATATCCTTCCACTCGTAGAATTGGAACAAAGTCAGTAAGAGGCGTCATTAGGATCTCAAACAATGGGAAATTCGTATGATCTAAATAACTATGTGCTAAATATGTCGCCCCTGACACCACAGCACGCTTCTGCATAAACAAGTTTCCTTATTAGCATATACAATCACTTATAAAGCACAACTAACCCTGTATAATATCCTGAAAACCAGGATATCATGAACGTTTTTATATTGTCAGATATCGTTGTACGAAAATAAGGCTGCAGTGTCATTAAAATGCAAATTATCTTCTATCAAGTGCCAACCACAAATTTGTTTTGAATATTACTTTTTTTGCATTTTTAAATAATATCCATCATATCAGAAATATGTCTCCCACTATTCAATTTTTTATCTCACTGCATCGAGGTTATTAATTCATCATTTAGCGATTTATGATTATTCGAAAAGATTTTAAACAATTCTCAGTATTTAATATGCATAATGAGTCAAAATGCTCCAACAGTGTTATCGGTTCATATTTTCAGGTTCTGTAATTTTTATAGAAACGATGTTGAGTGCAAGAATCTGCAGTAACACCATATATATTTAGAATTTCCATTTAGAAAATCATTTTAATTTTTTGTTAAGATTTTTTTTTAGAATTATTGAATCTTGATGGAATGATTATTTGTCCATTCATCCTTTATAATTTCTACCAAATATTTAGAGACTTTACCAATAAGAGTTTTTATTAGTTAACTTAGGATTATTATTATATTTTATTTATTGACTCTGTTCTACAGACATGATAAACAATTTAACTTGACGATTATTATTATTTCTAATCTTTCATTAGATACTGTAAACGTTATAATGCGGCACTACTTCGATGGTGATATAAATGTTTATTGATAATGTAAGAGTTCTATTTACCATTAGTACCTCTTACGCGTTTCGTTTTTTAGCATCATAAAACTAATTATTGCTACAAGGAGATTTAGGGTAAACAGATTTCAGGTTTCATTTTGGTGAAACTATATACATTTTAAACTCATTACGACATAAATGTCGTTTTTTATAGAAAAATGGTTGAAGAATTTGGATTTACAGCAATCCCATTTACTAGCTATGTGTGTGAAAGAAAAAGACGTGATTTTCACCCAGAATAATATATAGTAGTCTTAGCAAGGTCTGTTATTTTTTCTATTTCATTAATATGGTTATTTCAAATATATGACATATATTTAACAATCTATCGAAACAACTTCATTATTAATTAAAGTAATTTGAAGTTGGAATGACAGATCCAATTAATGGATTTTCACTGGTCACTAGTGGATGGTAGTAGAGATTATATAGCTTTATCGTATACTAATGCCATGGGTGACATGGAATTAGCGACAATATGTAAAATAAACTAATATGTTTAGAGTATGTTGTGATTCAGATTACATATTTCATTCTGTCTTTAATGTTAGTTTCACATTGAGTTACGCCCGGCATGGCCAAACGTGTTAAGGCGTGCGACTCGTAATCTGAGGATCGCGGGTTCGCATCCCCGTCGCGCCAAACACGCTCGCCCTTCCAGCCGTGGGAGCGTTATAATGTCAAGGTCAATACAACTATGGCACAACGATATGTCTGTGGGCTTACAACCCTATAATCCAGGTTTCGATACCCGTGGTGGTCAGAGCACAAATTTTCTATTGTGTAGCTATATGCGTAATTGCAAACAAAAACTGGATAATTTTCCACAATTATGAATCTATTATTTTTTCTTTAAAAATGTGTGCTAAAGAAACGAAGGAAATGTTATTTTATAGTTGAAAATATATTATGAATGTATCGTTGGATCTCCGTTTTCCTTGCGTCAGCAATCACTTGATGCGTAATATTCTACTCTAGTTCTTCTTCTTTGTGACTGAGCAGAAATAAAGTAATGCCAAGATGTGCAAGTGTTCCGCTCCTGATAAACTCCACTTTGAAATCACGTATACGTTCTTCATTCTTTTCTATACATTTTTTTCCCAAGAACGTCTTCCCATTTTTATTTATATATCTAGTACAATGGAAGATAAAGTTTTATTAGGTATTTCATCCGACTATTTTCTGTAACACATCAGCCCGCTTAACTAAAATTGTCAGCTGAAATATCTAATAAAGATTTTATCTTTCACCATATCAAGGAAGATTGTTCTTATTTTTACTCTGAATACAGTAGGACAATGTGCCTGAACATATATTATTACTGATCCCTCAATTATGGCATGGCCTGATGGTTTGGGTAACAGTCTTGTAATCTGAGCAAAATTTTAAAAAACCAAAACGAAACGAACAATAAATTTTAATTTTGGTTCTGATGTATTAATGGAAAGTTTACACCTACAACAACTGTAAATATTACGTTTGGGAACATTTAATTGAACATGGAACATAAGCTATTTCTATGAACTTTTGGCAAATACTGTGAATTAATTTGAAAGCTAATTATTAAACAAAGTATTTCTGAAAACCCAAATCTTATTTTAAGTCGTGAGATACATATCTTAACTTGATTATTGTATAAATACCTCCAGGTTATTTCAAAAGTAAAAGAACATTCACTATTTTTTATTTTAAATCTCCTCCAACTAATAACCAGCTTCACAGTTGTGTGAATATCTGTATATTACTTCACCAAGAATTAGTCTTACAGCTTTAATCTAAGTATTCTTAAAGTAATACCAAGCTTGCAGGTTGTATTAACATTTGCAGATTGCTTTTCCAAAAACTCTCACGTTTCAAATGTGTATTCAGTGTTTAAGGCTCAAATGACAAATTACCTTTTTACAGTTTTGAATTTATCTTTGTTTGTTTTGGAATTTCGCACAAAGCTACTCGAGGGCTATCTGTGCGAGCCGTCCCTAATTTAGCAGTGTAAGACTAGAGGGAAGGCAGCTAGTCATCACCACCCCACGCCATCTCTTGGGCTACTCTCTTACCAACGAAAAGTGGGATTGACCGTCACATTATAACGCCCCCACGCCTGGGAGGGCGAGCATGTTTGGCGCGAACCCGCGACCCTCGGATTACGAGTCGCGCGCGTTACGCGCTTGGCCATGCCGGTTCTATTCTTTTCAGATATTATAAAGTGTCATCATCACCCGGTATTCCCAGGTGGTCATCCTCCCAAGTACTAACCGGGCCCGCCGTTGCTTAGCTTCGGTGATTGGACGAGAACCGGCGCTTCCAACGTGGTATGAACGATGACTTGAATTTATGATACGTTAACGTATGGTGGTTACATAAAACCGTTTCAAAAATGAATAAACAGATGAATGCGTTTCATAAGATACAAACAGGATTACTATTTAGATGCAAAACTATTGAGTGAATATCTCATTAACCAGCTAAACAATTTCACATGATAATAATATCATGAAAAATGTCTTTATAAATAGGTAATGTTTGAAGGACATTCTGAGATATTAATACTACGTAAACTGTGAACAGTCTTACCAAATCATACCAGTATGATGCATAATTAATTCTGCATTCGATACGTTCACTCATCTTCAGTTATTACTAGCTCATTTGTAAAATAACCTACTGGTTTGATATGTTACAAAGAAAATCAATAAAGCCGAAGGTTTGTTTGTTTTGTTCTGAATTTCGTACAAAGCTCCACGAGGACTATCTTCGCTAACAGTCCCTAATTTAACAGTGTAAGAATAGAGGGAAAACAGCTAGTCATTACCACCAATGTCAAACTCTTGGATTACCCTTTTACGAACGAATAGGGTAATTGACCACCACATTATAACGGATGAAAAGACGAGCATGTTTGGTATGACGGGGATTCGAACCCCAACCTTCAGATTACGAGTCAAGGGCCCCTAATCACCTGGTCACGCCGGACCATAAGCCGAAGTCTCAGATGTAAATCGATTGGAAAAATCACGGTTATTAAGCACTCACATTTCACAAAAAGTAAAATAAAATAATTAACTTTTGTGGTATTTTGTGATGACGCTGAAACAAATGAAAACGTTTCAGGAACATAGTCTATCAATTACACCAAAATCCATATTTTTTTATACATATGTTTGAGGAAGACTTTGTTTAGAAACATTTAAGGTAGTTTTATTGTTAAAATATTACTGAATATATATATATATATATAGGGAGAAGAAAAATGACCCTCCTTAAAAATGTTACTTTGTTATATCTAGATGACATAAAAACATGTGAAATTTTTTTCTTTGTAGAACGTACTAGACTATATTTGTTCAAATATGATCTCAAAACTAAATTTTAACCTGTTTTCGTAAACTCAAACTTTTCATGATTTCAGTTACATTTTATCATGAAAATTGTTGTGCTTTGTTTCTAATTTTCGCACAAAGCTACTCGAGGGCTATCTGTGCTAGCCGTTCCTAATTTAGCAGTGTAAGACTAGAGGGAAGGCAGATAGTCATCACCATTCACCGCCAACTCTTGGGCTACTCTTTTACCAGCGAATAATGGGATTTACCGTAAAATTATAACGACCCCACGGCTGAAAGGGCGAGCATGTCTGGCGCTACGGGGATGCGAACCCGCGACTCTCAGATTACGGGTCGCACGTCTTAACACGCTTGGTCATGCCGGGCCAAGTGTTGTGCAACTGCTGTAGTTTCTTAGATCTTCTTGTCTAATTTACCTAAAATGTGATCGAATTCTCTACAATTGTATTAATATTAAAATGTATCTCAGAAATAAGAAAATTAATGCTATGGAATGGCCAGATCAACCACGTGATATCAATCCGACCGAAAATTCATGTGCTGAGTAATCAGATTAACGAAAGATTGCAAGTCAAATAAGGAAAATGTACTTTTAAGAAATGTTAGTCAATCACTCAGAAATATCCACTCAAACTGATTGAAAGCGTGTCACGTTAATATGAAGTACTGAAATCAAAGGGAATGCCAAGTAGTTATTAACTTGTGAATCTGGTTTGTGTTATTTTGAGTTTCATTTTTACTTTCTATTATTGCAGAAAAATGTATTAAATAACTTTGTAGGAATTAGGAAATATAAGAAACTATGTCACTAAAGTCATGAAATGTTCAGGTATTTACGAAAGCCAGTGTTGAAATCAGGATTTGATACAATGTTTGAACAGATCTCATCGAGTGTGTTCTAAAAACATAAAATTTTACCTATTTTTCTGTTAGCTTATAAAAAAAAACAATTTAACAACATTTTCAAGAAAGGAATTTTTTTTGTCAATGTCTTGCATATACTGTAAAAAAACCTTTATAATAGTGAGTAAGAATATAATGTCGAATATTTTGACTTTAACGGTGAATAAATATACGTTTTAATGTAACAATTTCTGTTAAAACAAAATACGCATGACTTGTTGAACTTTTCCACAAGGTTTACATCTTAAGAGAATAATAAACTTAACTACAATTATAACTTTTATAATGTTTACAATTTAGGACCTGGACTTTACCGCAACGGTTTTAACATACAGGCGACGCATGACTTCACTCCCATATTTAATGCACTGAGTACGGACGATACATGGATTACGCTGTAACGTTTTCAGCTGTAAGAAATACGACACTTACAGCTCTTGGAACAAAAAAATTTCATTTGACTACACGTTTTTAGCTTTTAAAAGAGATGATACACGAACGTGGTTATAACATTTATAGCTTTAAAAGAGAATGAACTTCACATAGAGATGTGCAGTTTTTAAAATAGACTTCCCACGATCTTGACCTTAAAATTTTCGTATAACATGTTTTCATTTTGGAAATTTCTCTGTCGTTACGGCCTTCTATATGATACTCAGAGCATCCGAAAGACCAAATTGATTAACTTTCTGTATTTTCGTCACGTAATTATGTGCGAAGATTTCTCGGATGACTTTTTCTCCCTCATTAATTGACAAACGTTCTTGCGCGACCACTTTTAACTGGCGAAACGTCATTCCAATTGTCACTAAGCCTTACACGTAATAGTAGGACCAACAGAGAAATGACAGAGAGGTTGACGTTCGGTATGTTTTTAATTTTTCTCAAAGCTACACAAGGGCTATCTGCGCTAGTCGTCCCTAATTTAGCAATGTAAGACTAGAGGGAAGGCAACTAGTCATCACCACCCACCGCCAACTCTGGGACTACTATTTCACCAACGAAAAGTGAGATTGACCGTCATATTATAACGCCCTCACGACTGAAATGTCGAACATGTTTGGCGTGACGGGAATTCGAACCCGCGATCCTCGTATTACAAGTAGAGTGCCTTAACCACCTGACCATGTTGGACCGTTGACGTTCGGCCCTGACGTACTATTATGTCGCTCCTCTAGATGTCCGATCTTTTTTCTTTACATTGAACTAGTAATCAGCTAGTAATCTAACTTAGTAATAAAAAACTTGTAACTTTATAAGATGTCATCTGTGAAAAACCACGAGTAAGAACAATTGTCGCTCATTTCCAATGGAAAAAGTATATTAAATATTATCACAAAAATGTTATATCAAATAAACCTGTGTGTGCTGTGATGCGAGAATTCGATTAAATAAATTTAAAATCAACAGCTTATGTTATAAAAGAAATTGAAATTAGAATTTTAAAACTGCGTAGCCTAAACTGCTAGTTAAAAACATTTATATGTTTCAAGAATAACTGTTCCCAGTTATGAATCATTGGCAATAGGGATGGCAACTGGTCAGCAGCAGCCGTTGCTACAAGGGTCTTTTTTTGTCTTGTCTTCTGAATTAAATACTAATAACATTAGCCTTACTTTTATAATACGCCCACAGCTGAAAACGTAGAATGTGTTCAGTGGCATTACTGTGTGACTCTTTACCTATCAATTCATGGCTCTAGATGCTAATCACTGGACCATGACATCTCCTTATAACATATAGACATTTTGCTAAACGTTTAACTGTTAATCTCCACTTACAGCCTGATTTCATAGTGTCAATTATTGGCTTTCTTGAATTGTTTTTAAAAGAAAAAGCTATCTGTCATGATCAAAGGGTCGTTTTTAGCTGTATTTTTATTTTTTACAAGTCTGTCTTTTTTTTTTTTTTACTATTTCCGTCGTAGCTTTAACGCACTTGAAGAAATTTCTGATGCTTATATTTACACCTTCCAGCCGTTTAGATTAACGTACCTTTTATTGTTTTGTTTTACAAGCACAAGTTACCAGAACTCTATAGTGCCATCTTCAAATAATTCCGAAAACTTGTATTTATCGAGCAATTATTATCAATGCTATAATAAAGGATACTATTTGTCACTGATTTAACACCTGTGTTGGTGAACTAATAGATCGAAGCATCACAGTTAACTTTTGCACAAGGAAGCAGTTAAAAAGTTTCCTGAGAATCTGTTTATATATATACACAAAACATACAATTACTTAAGACACAATATTCTTTGCAAACTCTTAACTTATTCATATTTATTATAGTTTTCCAATCTGTGCTTCATTTTCTTAATATTCGCTGTAAATTAATAAGATGTATTTTCAATTCCATTTTAAATAACTACTAATTTAAAAATAAAAAATATAATCCTAATTCATCCAGCATGATGTTCATATAAGTTATCTTACAGTTTGTTCCAGCCCTGGGATACGTTATGCACATAACAAAGCTTCTTTAAACCAGTGGACACGAAGTAGCTCTGGGCGACAGAGCTAGATAAACACTATATGATATGAAATATGTTTCAATAGAATCTACTAGAGAATTATTGTCATGTGAGAAATACATAATAATAAAAACGTTTATTTTTCTATCACAAAATGATTGATTTACTTGACACATCCAGTCTATAGTACAGATTTTTATTTTTATTTTGCTTTCATAGTTCATGATATAGAAATGTTTTTTTTCTATTTTCAAAGTTCATGATTTATGACCTGATAACAAGGCAGTCTCTTTTGAAAAACAGTTCTCATATGCAGTAATGTTTAACAGTAGACCCGAGACCTTCGGGCAAAAACGTTATAGAAAAATCAATAACAGCAAAAACGTGGAAAATAACTCATATTCCAGCTCTTATGAAATGAGTTTTTTTGTTAGTAAAGTTCTATTACATTATTCAAAGTTATTTTTATCTGAAAGCTATTTACTATTTCAACCAATCTAACAATTTTTTTTACATTTCATGTTATACGTTAACGAATATGGTTCAAACCCTCAAATCATTCGATGAAAGACTGTTATATATAACGGCTTATTTATTTACTACCTATACACATTTCATTCTGATAAAACAAGGAATTTTCAAGTAAACAAAAGTTGTCTGAAATTCAAAATTATGTTCTTACAAAAGGTGCTAATGTATTGTAAGATCGAGGAGAGCGTTACATTACAAGTTCAAGTTTTACTCATGCATGTAAAACACGAAGAACATGTTGCATCGTAAGTTAAGTATTACGTCATGCATCTACAATATATTACACAGAAAGTACTTCTGCAATGCATGGGATTTATTTTTAAGAAACTAAAAGTACTTTTTCTTTTACTATGTAGTTTTTGGATAAAATTCAATTTAGGTTTAATTCGTGCACAATATTTGACATTTGTGATAATACGCACACTTAAGATTCCTTAGCTCTTTGACATTTGTTATTGCTAGAACGCGATGAGCTTGTTATTATGCATGATCATTACAGGACGTGTTTAGAATAAATTGATTTTATGAACATGATAATATTTACTGTTATTTTAATCAGTGTAAACAAAATAGCATGATGAAATATTTTCTACCGTTCTTAAACTTAATACTTCTAACTCTTAAAGCAGGTTTATTTAACCAAAGGAAAAAATTTCTGGTGAAAAGTAAGTTTTTTTTTATATAATTGAATAAGAAAAGAATACAAACGACTTTCTGAAAGCCGTCTCACGAGCACGATATATTGAACATTATGGTACTACTTTTCATGGTCTTAGATATTTGACCTTTGTTCTTAAACATGTCTTTAAAAATATAAATTTCATGAAATTATTACATCTTTTCTTCTCTTAAGATATTATGTTTAACATGATGTTAAATAATAATGAATTTGTAAACTCTAGTTAGCTTAGTGAAATATTTATCTAATAACAAAACGGTTCAAAACATTTTTGTTCTGGTGAAAAAAAATGCCTAACCAATCTTTGTTGTAATAATATATCAATTTAACCAACACTTGTTCTGATAATGAAATCCCTGAGTTTTGTTTTGGAAGTCAAACTGTTTACTAGGTTTAAATTCTAACAATGTACTAATTTAACTTCTTCTTATTTGGATTATAAAACAGCTAATTTTTGTTTTTATTTTTCTAGAAACAATGACCCTTTTTAACCAGTCTTTGTTTTAGTAATAAAACTAATAAAAGGATTTTAATTCTTGTTAAAACAAACGCTCATTAAGTTTCTCTCGTGATAAAAAAATCCATTTAACCTGTCTTATTCTAGTATTAAACCGTGTAATAAGCCTTTGTTCTAATTATCAAACTACTTAATTGGGATTTCCTTAATAGGTTTTTGTTCTGATAATGATAATGTTTGTTCTGGATGTGAATCTTCTTAATGATAATTTGTTCTCATACGAAAACTGCTCAATGCGTATGTTTCTAATAATGACTGGGTTTCCGTAAATAAATTCGTTAAATTCTGAAAATCATCAAGACGAGAGATAGAGAGTATTACACTTTTGGTTGGAATTAAAATTTATTTTTCAGAATGTCAATGGAGGAACATGAACGTTTCTCCGACTGTCAGTTCTGAAAATTATATTGTGACTGAGTCCCTTTATTTATTTTACAAATGTGCTAACTATTAGATTCCAGCGTAACATGATAATTTACAATATTGTATATATTGGTAAACAGGATTCAACAGTATGTTAAAGCTCAAACAGCATCTTGAATGGAAAGTTCTGTTTACCAATAAAGACCTCTCAGGACTTCAAGATTGTGAAATATAGGACGTTTCAGTCAATCACGTTGATAATGGAAACGTAAAGCTTACTTTTACTTCACGTTATTATAACGTTCTGAAAACTCTTTATTCATTTAGAGGCAGATATATTTTCGCTAAATAAATTTAGTTGTGAGATAAGATGAAATTTACAAAACAACGAAACATAAAGACGAAAATATGTCGTTGCATTTTTTTAGATAGCTTAGCTACGTAAAAATAAAACTACAAAGAATAGGATGACAAAATGGAAAATATTGTTTTCTTTAAGATAGAGATAGGTTGGTCGACTTTGTTTTTATTACTAACATTACTGGTTGTGGCTCTATTTCTATAAACAGAAACTTGCCTTAAGTCTGGGAAAATAAACAGGCTGCTTTGGTATTATATACAAGATTGTTTTGCCATTCACTTTATTGTAAAGAATTTTTAACTAATCTATTTGCTTTATTAGATCTTGTATATTCGATACACAACCGAAACAAAATTTGAAGTATGATTTAGCGTGCGTGTGTGTATGTTTCATTTCCGAAGCAATAATATGACAAATGATGTATAAACTCAAATATATTATCTGATTATGGAAATGTTAAAAGTTAACGACATACTTATATTTAGTTTTGATTAAGGACAGATACATACTTTTATCTTTTTTTCACTTTCAATAAATCATACTTTAATGGTATACAGCATCGGCCTATTAATTAATAACGACATGGACTAGAAGCTCAAAATTATATTATAAAACGAAATCCATCTCCACAAATATTATATCATTAGGTCAGTATGACATAAAAATTGTAATTATGTTTAGATATTAATAGAAACTCCTGAAAAAGAACGGTCTCTCTGTCGTTTTCAATGATGTATCATACAATCATATTTTATGAAACGATGTTTCAGTTATTCTTTAATTCATAAAGTATTTGAATTAAAAAGATAGCTTCTAAAAAGAAGTTTCAACTGATCATTGTATGAAGATACACAAGCACTGAGCCACATATCCTGTTAGGGATTATGAATAACTATAAAAACTTGTAAACTTTTCATTTCAGCTTATTCTCATGGCAATATTTTAGTTTTAAGTTTTCACGTTATAAAAGTTAATAAAATCTTCAACATTTACGCTAACGCAACTAGTAATTATTTTTACTTTCACTTCTGTAATAATAAAAAAATAGGTAGCTCCAAAGAAATATATATATAAAGTGTCCTGAGAAGGCTTGTCGGTGAGTTGAAAGGTTTCCCTTAAGTTATGGATTATTTCAACTTTCACTTTATGAAAAGTCTGCTATTTTTTATAATTATGCCTGTATGTGTTGCTGGATAATTAATATTCGAAACTGCTTAAAGTTTCTGGTTTTACTTTAAATGTTTAAGAATTAATGCACACTTTATTATTGGCCGAAATAATTAATCAATCGATTTTTTTATTTTAAATTCAATATGTCTTCAATGATCGCCCACCAGTAGAACCTCTGTGAATTTATATCACTATAAACCGGATTTTGACACCCGTGGTGGGCAAAGCACAAACAATTCCTTGTGTAACATCAATAAGTTTCATATGTTTTATTCAAGTTTTAATAACTTATACTTAAAGCACATAAAATTTTCTATAGCCTTGGCTTACGTAGAAGCTTCATTTTGACCGTAACAATGGAAAAAAAATAATATTTTGTATTCTGGCTAATCATGTTAGAATACGGGCTATTAGTTTTTTGTTGCAGTGATATTCCTTAAGTTGTCATGGTTTTGACGATTTTCATTATAATATTCTTTTCATAAAGAAAAAAAAAGTTTGTTACCATAGAAGAATGGCTGAATAATTTCTAGTTGTAATGCTGTGTAAATAGTGGATCACTCTTGTTAAAAAAACTTACAATATTAACTTTAATCAAGAGTTTTGCGTCAGAAAAAGACTTTTAATCAAAAGCAACAAAGTTTTAGCCAATGTGACTGGGTCATATGACCTTATCATATGTAACATGTATTTGAATGCTCCCTGTTTCACTTCGTTGAACTTCCTATTGGATTGTCTCCCGCTAATACAGCTATAAGGCTACGGATTTACAATCCCAAAATGTTCGATTCCCCTCGGATAGCCCGATGTAGCTTTGCTATAGGAAACACACACACACTACTACTACTGGATCCTTGCCTCTAAAGTATGAACTGCACATCCAACCTATTACGCAGATATACGTACGGTTTATTTCGCAATCCATTCCTGTTCTCCGAAAACAAAATATTCAATATAAACAATTTAGGTACTCACTGTAAACATAAGCCATGGTTTGAAAATAAACCGAACTTAGCATGACCTTAATAACTTAAAACATGACTCGCAATTTGAAGGTTGTGTCATTAAGCGCTATCCCGAGATCATTTTCACCCTTTCAATCGTGGAATTGTTATATTGTGTCGGATAACTACACTTTTTGTTCGTAAAATGTTTTCAAAAGTTTGGCGCTGGTTGATGCTAACAAGCTGCATTCCATGCATTCTAATTACTAAAATTGAGGATCGTGTATTAAAATTTTCTTCTTACTATGATAAAAATAGATATAAAACAAAGTTTGCAAATATGGGCAGTTATATTTTAAAATATACTTATCAAATTATCATTGTTACCTTTTTACGTAATATAACTAGACCCAATTAAATTACAATGGACATTAAGGCTACAATTTTAAAGTTGGTTTGTGGCCATTGTATATATAAACTTCAAAAAAAGAAACGCAAAAGGGAAAATGTGAGACAAATTGTTAACAAGTTTATTCCGGGTAGTTCTGTATGACATGTGTGAAACTTTGCACATTTACTGCTGAACATCCAAAGTCTCCAAAGGCGAAGTCCACGCTCACTAGTTGAACTTTAACGTCACTCAACGTGAATAACGAGTATGTCCCCGTAAGCATCAATATCTGCTTGGCATCTCCTGCCCACGGAAGCGATGAGATGACAAATCACATCTTGTGAAATGGCTGTCCAATCAGCCTGCAAAACTGCTGCAAGCTGAGGTAGAGTCTGTGGTTGAGGTTGTCACCATCGCAGACGTCGATGCAACTCGTCCCAAAGATGTTTTATGGGGTTTCAATCTGGTGATCTGGAGGGCCAGGGAAGAACTTTGATGTTGTGGTGTCTCAAAAAGACAGTGGTGAGTCGGGCTCTGTGAGGACGGGCGTTGTCATGCTGAAAAATGTCGTTGACGTTCACCATGATGGGTTGCACATCGGGCCTAAGAATCTCGTCGACGGTTGGGTACGGTCTGATCGGAAAGCCCCCCAGTAGCTCAGCGGCATGTCTGCGGACTTACACGCTAAAATCCGGGTACCCGTGGTGGGCAGAGCACAGATAGCCCATTGTGTAGCTTTGTGCTTAATTCAAAATAACAACAACAACAACTGATCGGAAATCCTACGCAGCCCTGGTATGGTTGAGATAGTAGATGTCGCAGTAGTGGTCCTATCCCGAGGGTAATGTGACCGGATGTAGCGATCTTGTGCGGGCGTGGTCACACGAGATCTGCCAGATCATGGACGGTTACGAGTTGATCCATGTTGCTGGTGACGATTCCATAGCCTTGTGATGATGCTTGGGTGGACATTCACAGGTCTGGCAACATCTGATCGAGATTCGCCTTATTCCAAGCGACCAATGGCGTTGTTGCGTTGTGCTTCAGTCAGTTTTGGCGTAACTGTATTGCATGTCGATGGCTTAACATCGAGCTATGAAAACCGAAAACCCGTCACTTTTATAGGGATTTTACACATGCTGCACTTGCAGAACATGCAGATCTCTCAAACAAATTTATTGAACATGTATGCGTTTTGGCGAAAAATTTGTTGTTTTCCTCCGTTTTTAAAGTGCACAACTTTTATTGTCAATTTGGTCTGACAATCAGTGCCTTAACACGTGTAACATCATATACTCTGAGCTTGTGACGTTATTATATATTTATCTTTAAAATAACAAAAATATCCCTTTTGCATTTCTATTTTTGAAGAGTATATACAGATAATTATTGGCAGCAAATAGGTAAATTAGTAAATTGTAAAATGCAACTCAATTTGAAAGAAAACTGAATATTATGTTCTGTTTTCTAATTAGTTTAATTAAAAATACGTTCATTTCAAAGAATTTTCTGTAAACCGACACTAAAAGATAATATAAAAATAAACATGAATTCCTACGCATGTTCATACTCGAGGTGGAAATTAATCTTTGACAAAAGGTTTCGCGAAAGTGTAACTAACTGCCATAGAATGTGATATAACTAGCACGTATAGAATGCTTAAAACTGCATAAGAAAGTTGCATTACATCTGCATGACATTTAAACAGTTTAGCATAACTAACTGATCTTTGTTTTGTTTGCCCCCCAGTGGCTCAGCGGTATGTCTGCGGACTTACACGCTAAAATCCGGGTTTCGATACCCGTGGTGGGCAGAGCACAGATAGCCCATTGTGTAGCTTTGTGCTTAATTCAAAACAACAACAACAACATTGTTTTGTTTTTTTACAAATAAAAATTTAATAACAGAACGAGAAAGCAGTAATATAATTGGCTTGCACGTGACAATTCCTTCATAGCCGGCCCGGGATGGCCAAGCGTGTTAAGGCGTGCGACTCGTAATTTAACGGTCGCGGGTTCGCAACCCCGTCGCGCCAAACATGCTCGCCCTTTCAGCCGTAGGGTCATTATAATGTCACGGTCAATCCCACTATTCGTTGGTAAAAGAGTAGCTCAAGAGTTGGCGATGGGTGGTGATGACTAGCTTCCTTCCCTCTGGTCTTACACTGCTAAATTAGGGACGGCTAGCACAGATAGCCCTCGAGTAGCTTTGTGCAAAACTCAAAAACAAACAAACAAACAAATCCTTCATAACCAACATCATCAACTATACATTTCTAGAAGTGTTATTCTGCTACGAAATGTCGTTTGTATAATCTTAAGATATATTACACTGAGTTTAATAAAGATATATGTTTTTCTTTCTGTCTGAGTATCTTAACATTTTGAATATGAAACACACACAAAAAATGGTTTTATAGCAGCTGGGAAGTCCTTTTACCGTAATGTACATAATGTTTATAACTGTTCTGAAACATACAAGCATTATGAATAATAAAATATAAATAATGCATTTATAGAATCTGCAGTTTTTTCGCTATGATAAAGCAAACCTCTGTTGCTTCTTTTAACCACGTACAGATCTGTTTGAAAACAGATCGACTTTTAGCAAACTCCCATTAATAAAGATGGATTTATATCTTTATATTTCATCACGGGCAGCAAAAATAACATGGCATCAATGTTGAATGCTAAGGGGGTTAGTAACGTACTGAGGCATATTCGACCATTTTTATGAAATAATCGTTTCCAGGGCATTTTGTTAGATGTCTGGTGCTCCATTACAGTAAGCGATATTTCTCAAGAGCATCTCGTTTAAGCATGAATGAAGTAAAGTGAGATGAATGTTCATGTTACTGATGCTATCCTTCCTCTCTTCTACGGAAAAATGTTCGATCAGTTTACTGTAATGATCGAGCGTTACAACACCATGTGTTCAAGTTGTAGAATGTGGTTCTAATAATGCCTGAAATTAATGATATAATTGTACAAGATGCAGTGGTCATTATGTCCATCAGTGCTACTCCTCTCACTATCGCAACGTTGTGCAATAAAAAATTACTACATTTGTTTACAGACTCATTTTAAATATAAATAGACCTATTTTTTGGCTAAGCTGCAAAATACGACTTGCCACCCAAGATAATGGTGCTCCACATATTATCGATCTATAGACTTGTTCTTTGCATGGTGCTTTATGCTTGTTGTACGTGGAATGTATCTAAGTGAGCATCTGGTATATAAAAAAGGGCAACTTAAAACATGTTTTAACTGTCTGTACATTGATATAACATTTTGCTTCGGCTGTGAATATCTGACTCAGTCTCTAAGTAGTTTCCTTAAGAATTCAGTGAGCCAGTAAATGTAAATAATGATTATGTTTTTTTAGGTATCCGACCATATGTACTGTAAATAAGATGTGATTTCCACATTCTACTGGGATTTACACATTTCCGTTCGACTCCACTATGAAAACATCTGACTGGCTTCGTTTGGAATTATCCAACGTTTTTAAATAATTTGAGCATTGTAAACTTAATAATTTGCATCTAGCTACAGTATATACCGCAAACACAAACAATCAGTTGTGTTTCTAGTCACATGATGAGTTTTGGTAGCGATCATCTGAGGGTGTGTATGAATCGGAGGGGATTGTGACATTATTTTGTTACTCTAACGTTGGTTCTTGTAATTTTAGTATCATAAATTCCAGTCGGCCCGGCATGGCCAAGTGTGTTAAGGCGTGCGACTCGTAATCTGCGGGTCGCCGCTTCGCATCCCATTCGCGCCAACATGCTCGCCCCTTTCAGCCGTGGGGGCGTTATAATGTGACGGTCAATCCCACTATTCATTGGTAAAAGAGTAGCCTAAGATTTGGCGGTGGGTGGTGATGACTAGCTGTTTCCTCTCTAGTCTTACACTGATAAATTCGGGACGGCTAGCACAAATAGCCCTCGAATAGCTTTGTGCGAAATTCAAAAACAAACAAACAAAAATTCCAGTCACTCTTTTGTTTACTTGTATGGTATTATATTATAACTCCAGAATAAACATTTATTATTAAAAGGAAATCTTTGAAGTTCAATTACTGGAAAAGTGTACAATAAACATGATAATCCTGATGCTATTTCCAATACGTCAACAAATTCATTACATTCCATTGTATGTATATGTATATATTATATATTGCTTGCTTCTGCTCGTGATTGATTAAGCTCTTTCTTTTAGAAGGAGTCTTTGTTTATTCGTCATACTTTCAACTTATGAGCGCATCGTACGGACAAAAAGTGTATTCTAAGACGTTAAATACATCCCTTGTCCTTATATTGGCCTTTTTCTTTTATATCTATTCACAACCGTCTCGAAATTATATCCAGTATAATCGTGCTGAGAATAAGATGAAATAAATTGATAAACCATAATTGGTTTTTTCAATGAAGAGATTCTGTATTGATATAAAAGGAAAAGAACTAATACAAATGCATGTAATTGTACGCGTGATTAACATTATGATGAAGTACTCAGCTAGTTCTTAACATCCAAAACATGATTAGTAATATAATGTGGTAGCGCTATGGAAACTGCACAGTAAGAAAGTTCATATACTGTTGACTATGTGAAGCTCTTCTGTTTTAGTAGTACAAAGTGTACTTCTTAAGATATGTTACGCTGAGTTAAATAAACGTTTATGTGTTTCTTTCTGAATATATTCACATTTTGAACATGAAATAAAACAAAAATAGCTTTAAATGAGCTGTAAGTACATTTCCCGTAATGCGCAAAATATTTGTAACTGTCTCAAATGTACAAACACTATGAATGACAAGAAATAAATATTGATTTTGTGCCTTTAATTGCCTTTACTCTACAAAAAAGTTAAAAATACACAGAATCGACAATGTTTTAGCTATAATAAAATATAATTTAATAGACATCTGTTTTAAAGCAAAATGGACACACTTCAAAATATGGATATGTTTGAAAATAGAATGGATATCCTCCTGGTTTAAAAAAATCACGATTTCAAGAGAACCCTTAGATTCAAGTAATCATTTTAACACAAAGATGAATGTTTCATGTCTTTATGGTTTGAAATATGGACAGTCGATTTACAAATATTTTTTTTAATAAACAAAGAAAAAAATTGGCCAAAGACGGAAGCTTCTAAAACTCATAATTGTACTATAATTTGTTTAGTCACCATTAAACAGAAGAAATCTATATAGTAATCGAATTACCATTAAACAGAAGAAATCTATATAGTAATGGAATTACTATTAAACAGAAGAAATCTATTTAGTCATGAGATCACCACAAAACACAAGAAATCTATTTTGTGGAGAAACAATACATTAATTTTAAAAATAAATATCTTAAATTATATAACATATTTGAATTACTATTAAAAACTTTCTCACTACTTAATTGCATTGTTTCTTCCAAGGGAATGTTAGGTCACAAAGATTCAATATCGAAACAAACTCAATAAGTTTTATCGAAAATTTCAAGTACAACATATATCACTAAAAACTAAGTAAATAACTTGCTAATGTCGATAGTTGAAACTAATCACTAATAAAGATCCTTTCTTAAGAATTTTAGCAATTATAGAAAATATTCGGATGGTTTCCTTATGTCCTAATTTATGAACAGTGTGTAAAAGCTAGTAACTTACCTTTTTTTTCTTGTAATTTTTAACTTCAGAAAATGTCTTATTCATTCAGGTTCTCCAGTTTCAGCATGATATTAGGGCCTAGCATGGTGGTTAGGACGATCGACTTGTAAGCTGCGTGTCGTGAATTCGAATCCCTGATGTAAACATGCTCGTTCTATATGATATTTCCATCTGAGCGAGTCATCCGACTGTAAAATATTCTTGGCTTACGAAATCACCGTTCGAACAAATACTGGTTGTTATGAAGAAGAAAAATGTCAGCACGGTTCTGGTCATGCTTCAAAACTTGATCGAATCATTCAAAATGCAATATATTTTATTGGGAGAGCTCATTTTATCCAAAATTATTCCCTTTATCAGACTTAGTGATGGCAGAGTTCATAAATAATTAAAAAATTTTAAAACTTCTTCTTTACTTAATAATGGTATGAGTTTACTCATTGAAATAATTTAAAAACACGTTGAAGTTTTAACTTCTTTCACTTTGAACCTTGGAGCATATTTCAAACCCAAACACAGTTAATTTTTCAGCACATATTTATTCATTTTAAGAAAAGGTTCATAGAGACATGGCTGATAGAACATTAGCAAAAGATATCACAACAAATAAACCACAATACATTTAGATTAAGTGTAACCAAAAAGTAAATATATATTTCTGTACATTTTTGTTATCGTCTGTTTTTTGTCTTTTATTAAAACAAAATCACAAGTTTACGTAAACCATTTAATCACCATATTAAATAAAGGTCACTCCCATGTAGGAAGTTTACTTGTTTATCATTTTTGAGTAATTTTTTCTTGTTGATTAACAAATAAACAAAACTTCTTAGTACGATTGTTTATTGATAAAGCAAGATTTTACAACATTAAATCAGTGCAATAAAATAATTTTTGATGAAGAGTTACCCACTTGAAGTAAAGGAAATGTTCGTAATAAAACTAAATTTATTACTGTGCTCACTGAATATGTTCAAGGTGACTACGGATTTCGTCAATCAAAAATCCACACCAATTCAGGTCAATGCAACTGTTAACCAGATTCTCCATACCAATTTAGGACAATGCAATTAGTGAAACATTAAAAAAATCTTTCTAATTCACTCAACAATCAGATAACAACTTATTGTCTGAAACTTATGGTGTAAACTGAAAGATCGTCTTTACGATGCCAGCAATATTTACGAATCTTATGCTAAAAAAATAAATAGTTAAAATGAAACCTGCTAAGAAGCTCTAACGCTTTCGACAAGTGGCCTTGTCTTCCTTGCTCCAGAGAAAGACCCTATTAAAAGTACTGGAGTTTTTAAAGGTTCATCTTTTTCTTTTGTCCAAAATTGTGTTTATTTTGTTCTTTTTATAGATAAATGGCTTTCTTGTGTAGTTGAAAAAAATGACAAAATGAAAATCATAAACCATAATTAAACTATCCTTTATTTGTAAATACATTTTGAGATTAAATCAAAAACAATGTATTGTTTATTTCTCATTGAATATAGACACGATGTTTAAAGATAACTAAAGCTGCATGTAATCCAATGTCGTCGTTAAGTCTTGTACACTTAATTAAAGTGAAGTTGTGGAGTGATTGAAACTGAAGATTACACTTCATACTCGTTGTCATTGAAAGCTAAACTTGTTCATAATCAAGAGGCCGTTCTTGTCCAAGCGAAGAGATGAGCAACTCAGCGTTAAACTCATTATCAGTGAAAACTAGTATCTTGAAAACTAACAGATCGATGAGCGTTAGCAACATGCTCATATAGAATCCATATCAAAGATGTTCGTTACAATTTGCCGATTATATTGGAGAACTAAAAAATGCGTCCATATCGTTGACAGCAATAAATTTACAACACTAGTTATTCCTGACAATGAAAAATATTGCCAAAAATGCTGAATTAAGATAAACGTCTCCAAAAATCGATCGGTAGTATTTTTAAAACAAATAAAACATGTAAACGATTCTCCTAAATTATAAATGAATAGAATATTTTCCCAGATATCAACTTCAGCCAAAGTTTTAGAATTAACCTATGATCCTAAATTAACACGATTAACCACACATAGAATATTTTTTCATAAAGTTGACAACGGGTAAAAATTATGAAACTATAGCAAATAAAACACAATCAAAATTAAAAAAAAAACATGTATATGATCATTAATTAAATATGCTTGGCCAGCACCAAATTACAAGTAAAACAAAACTCATTACTAACTGCAATACTTAAAGTACCCAGAATCATATCATAATTTATGCATACATATGCCAGCTCACAAACACTTTTTAATTGATTCCTACATAACTTGTTAAGTCATTTTGCGCAAGAAAGACATAAAAATAAATGACCTAGTATAAGAATTTGATCGCTTCTGCACACATGATAAACATACACCAAAGTACCTCTCACCTATTAATACTTACATTAGAAATAATTACTTAATTAGGCCATCATACTCTAGAACTAAGACACTAACACTAGTCTTTGCTGTTACAACGCTCTAATAAGGTATTCAAGTCTAATGACCTCAAGGAGTAAGTAAAACTAATGAAAATGTGAATAAAAATACGAAATGTTCGCAATGTGTAGAACTTTTGCGATAACGAATAAAAAGAAAATGCGCTTTTTCATACAAATATTGCATACATAGACATTCCTAATGCACCTAACTATCCATAAGTCCTAAAATGTAATAAAGATTTTCAACGAGTATGGAAAGTGAGCAGAAGACAGTCCTTCTCAAAACCCAATCCTCATTTTGAATCATAGTGAGGAGATAAAGCATTTTCGCAGCTGTACATTGCTAACTCGGAAAAATGTGATGTACCAAATTTCATAAACACATTAAGACTTCTCATAAAACTATATGACATGAACAAATCGTTGATTATTCTGAATTTTTGAGAAGGATTTCCTAAGTTTTCAAATATAAACCCATATAATCTGAAAAAGGAATAGGGGAGCGAGGATATGCAAACTCTCTGATTGCTATTTTTATGAAGTATTACGGTTTCAGTAACATCGAAATGTTAATCATTTGTTAATTATAACAAGCGACTGAGACTTAAGACATTTGAGCTTGTTTATGTTTCAGGGACATGTTCATTAATACTTCTTTTTTGTGAACACTGACAAATATTAAAAAAATAATTATTAATTATTCCGTGGTTTTTATGACTCATTCCTCTCTTCCGAATCATTCATCTAACTGATAAAAAATAAAACCAAATTATTCAAAATAATATAATTTTCTGTATTGAGAAATATGTTGAAATATATCGCAGCAAATGAAGAGGCAATAAAATAAGGGCCCATGGCCAGGTGAGTTAAGGCGTTCGACTCGTAACCTGAGGATCGCGGATTCGAATTCCGATCGCACTAAACATGTTTGTCCTTTCAGCAGTGGGAGCATTATAATGTTAAGTCAATTCCACTATTCGGTCATAAAAGAGTAGCCCAAGAGTTAGCGATGGGCGGTAAAGACTAGCAGCCTTCCCTCTAGTCTTAAATTGCTAAATTAGGCACGGCTAACGCAGATAGCCCTTCATTAGCTTTGCGCAAATTAAAAAAACAAACAATAAAATAATATTTACTTGGAAGCTATACGATTTTCTCAACATGGTTGTACTTTGTTGAATAATCGAATGTTGAGATTATTGTGTCTAGTTTGGAAATATGTTGGTTCAGGTGGCGTTGAGACGAACCGAAACATCGACTAACAGTCTTCAGACATATTGAAAAAATACGACGAGTATAAATACGAAGATGAAAGAATTTTGAATTTTGTACCTTTTGCTTAAATTGCTTGACATCTTCGATATTTGACTCTAATAGGTGAAAACATTTGTCCCCTAATGGCACAGCGATATATCTGTGGGCTTACAAACCTATAATCCGGGTTTCGATACCCGTGGTGGTCAGAGCACAGATTTTCTATTGTGTAGCTATATGCGTAATTACCAACAAGAACTGGATAATTTTCCACAATTATGAATCTATTATTTTTTCTTTAAAAATGCGTGCTGAAGAAAAGAAAGGAAATGTTATTTTATAGTTGAAAATGTATTATGAATGTATCGTTGGATCTCCGTTTTCCTAGCGTCAGCAATCACTTGATGCGTAATATTCCACTCTAGTTGTTCTTCTTTGTGACTGAGCAGAAATAAAGTAATGCCAAGATGTGCAAGTGTTCCGCTCCTGATAAACTCCACTTTGAAATCACGTATACGTTCTTCATTCTTTTCTATACATTTTTTTTCCCCAAGAACGTCTTCCCATTTTTATTTATATATCGAGTACAATGGAAGATAAAGTTTTATTAGATATTTCATCCGACTGGTTTCCGTAACACATCAGCCCTCTTAACTAAAATTGTCAGCTGAAATATCTAATAAAGATTTTATCTTTCACCATATCAAGGAAGATTGTTCTTATTTTTACTCTGAATACAGTAGGACAATGTGCCTGAACATATATTATTACTGATCCCTTTTTTTATGGCATGGCCTGATGGTTTGGGTAAAAGACTTGTAATCTGCTGATTGTTGGTTTGAATTCCTTCATTAAAAATGTTCATTCTTTCAGCTGTTGGTGCATTATAATGTAACAGTCAGTACCATTTCTTGTTGGTAAAAAAATAGCCCAAGAGTTGGTGATAGGCAGTTTTGACTAGCTTCCTTCTTTCCAAGGAGCTTTATGCAAATTTTAAAAGACAAACTTCCTAATAATCGGGAGATAATTCCAAACAGAAAGTCAACTAAATTGAATAATTTCTAGGTTAACTTTAAACATTAATCTCATTTGTAGAATTACAGGATTTTCTAAGTGAGTTTTACGTAAACAGATATATATCATTTTCTAGAACATCGTTCATTAGGATTAAAAAAATAAACTTCTCTGTCCGACAAAGAAAATAACATCTGATTTATGATCGCAGTCGATGTTTATACGTTAAAACCAATTTTTCTTCTCGAAATGTTTTGTACACACTTCTTTTCCAAGCACGTGCACAGATAATCCACTACTGATAATCTAAGCTTTCGTTTTTAGAGATAGATATAGGTTATCAAAACAAAACTCCATTTCTAAACAACAGTGTGTGAATAAAACGAATTGAAAACTTTACTTAATTTAAACAGGTTTTTATTTCGTCATTCTAAAAGAGGCAAAAACCGATTTGATTTTCACATTAACAACAACACGTTGCGTGACGAAAAATAAACTTTGTTTTTGTTGAAAAACCTTCAAACTTTTATTTTGTATGAAAACATAAGCAAAACTCGCGTGCTATGTATTATGCTCTTGCAAATAACATATCAACTTAAGACAACGCCTTCAAAATTCTCACTCGCTTTAGTAGTTAATAAAATTATAAAGCTAAACTTAATATCTGTTTATATACGTATAAACGTTTGTAAGCGAGGGAACATTCGAATAGTTTTTGTTTTGTTTCAATGTATAGAACTCAGTATAAACTACATTAACTTATTGTGTAAACTTTCAAAATGAAAATCCTGTTTTGTTTCTATTGCACGACTTCATCATAAAACAACTTTAAAGATCTTAGAACAACGCCCTGGAATATCGATCTCTGTTAGCATCAGACATAACACATGAGATACTTGTAGCTTTCAGGCAGGCAGTGTATATTGTCAGCTTTAGTACGATATGGTTTTGAGCCGGAATTTTTGGCAAGTGCAACATAAACATACAATATTTTTAATAAGAATTTATTTTTTCCAAAATAAGTTATGCATTTATGTAAAGTGCACTACTAAAAAAACCTATACAGTCTTATTCAGTTCTTATAATTATCGTTTAGAACATGTGCTGTCCATAATTATCATTACTTTAGGTTTCTTGGTGTGCAGTTTGTTTTCTTTATCTTCAAGTATCCATTTTCACTCTTTCTTTCTATAAAGGCACGTAAGCTCTATAAGTTTAAAGTAGGATAGCGTTACGTCATTTAGGATTTCAGCAACTGTTTTTAACTCTAAAATCATCGATTTATTTTAACATATTTCACTAACTGATTTTGTTAATAATTCGATAATTTCAATGTAAGAACTGTGTAAATCAAATTGAAATCTCTGTGTAAAATACACAGGAACTACTGTAGTAGTCATTTGTTGGTTTGTTCTGAAGACTGGTATGATCTTAGGTTTATTCTACAGTTTAATCTACTAGTTTATAATAAAATTTAAGACAAATCCAAAGTTTGTAATAAGCCCTTAATCAACTTTCAAGTATTTCTGCTATGTTTATTTTACAGGTATCTTTAACAAATTATTCAATGCTCTTCTGAGTGTCGGATTTAGTATCCACTAATCAATTAGCCTAACTAACGATAAATTTTTAACTATAGCAGTAACCATAAATTTACGTGTAATAAATTCAAAACGTTAAGTAATACAACATAACTTTGTCCCTTTCATTTACCCAATTCAAAATAAAAGCAATAACTTTCCCTTCTCGTAATTCCGTTTCAAATAGCTGTCTTTGTTGATGTTACACAGCAAGCTTTCCTAAAACACAGTTTGTCTTTATTCATATAGTAGATTTTATCGATTTTAAACGCCTCTGTGTAATTCGTTTGACCGAGGAGCTTAATTCTTGGAATTACTTGTTGTTCACAGACACATGCCATAAGCCACTACCACAACTACTTAAGTAATTACTTGTACACGCAACTAGTGCGTGAAGTGTTCTAATGAAATACGTACAGGAAAGTCATTGCAGTTCCTAAGTAGATGGAAATACAACTTGAAAAGCTATTACTACTACATAAGTAACTTGTATAGTCATTGTAAATCCGACAATACAGTTTGATAAATGTGAATAATTACTCGTAAATCACCCAAAATCTAAGTACCATCTCGCATGTCATGCTAATCACTGTATATCCATAACCACATAGACATTCTCTTTGAAGAGGAAAACTCATTGTATACTCTATTTACTTAAATAATTTCTATGTAGTCATGGATTTACTCTGACAATTTTACTGAAACAAGATATTGTTACTTATAAATTTGGGTTGATCATACTGACATTTTCTTTGAAGAGGAAAACTCATTGTAGACTCAAAACTACCTCGACATTGTCTAATATAATAGAATACTTGCTGTACATCCAACATTATCCAAATATTCTCTAGTAACAAGAAATACTTATTTTACAGCTGACATTACTTAGATATTGTCTAATAACAGAAAGTATTAACTATACATTTGTCACTAATAATTACAGCGTAAAAAATAAGAATATTCACAGTAAATTCATTAATGCATAAATATTAATAAACAAAACAGAATATTAGTTCGTAAGTTGCTTTGAACCTACACATGTAAGCACACTATGTGGTAAATAAAAATGAACTCTGTAAAAGTATTGAATTTTAAATACTGTGTAGAAAAATAATATATTCACAATAAATGTATATTGACCTAGATCTCTATATTAGTAAAAATAAAATGAATTTCTCTCGAGCCTTCGCAACTCAAATATTACCTGGTGAATGAAAACAGTCAACCGGAATTTACCAGCAACAATAAATTGTTTTAGTGAAATTATCAGTGCAAATCTATCCCTATTAGGAATTTTTTGGTAAATTAAAATACTCAGTGTGAATCCATCACTACCAAAAAGATGAGTTTTTAAATTAGAGCAATCAGCGTGAACCCATTGCTGTCTAGAAACTGTTTACGTAAATAATGGTAATTATGGTAAATGCATCACCATTTAGAAATACTTGAGTAAATTAAAATAATTATTGTAAATCCATCTGTAGTTAAGGATTATTTTGGTAAATTAATACAGGCTGTGTGAATCTATCACTAGCTAGAAATGTTTTGGTAAATTAAAAGAATTATTCCAAATTTATCATTACCAATAAATTACTTGCGTAAATGAGACCAATCGACGTAAATCGATTACCACCAAGAAATAATTTAGTAAATTAAAAGAACCAGTGCAAATCATTGAAACCGATAAATTATTTGATAAGTTTGAATAATCAGTATAAATTTCTCACTACTTATAAATTATTTTGTAAATTAAAGTAACCAGTATAAATCGTTCAGTATATTGATATAATTGGGTAAACTAATGCAATTAGTTTAAGCTCATCATACCATGGGGGATATTATAAAAGTCTCAACTAAATCTCAGTCTTTGGTTGGTGTTGATTTACTGCCTTTTCATCTTGTTTTTTGCTTCAAAATGAGGTTATAATAACGCAGTGTAAAACTGTGTAAAATTGGATGTAAATATTTTGTGTAAAGCTGAATGATTCTGTCATAAATTAATCATAACCTGTATATATTTTATGGATACTTAGAATAATTATTGGACTGTCAATGCAATATAGATTTATTTGGGAAATTATAATAAAGACTTTTAACTCATTACTTCTTAGACACAGTTTAGTATAAGTGAAACCCTATTGTTAATCCTTCGTTATGTAGAATTTGTTTGTTAAATAAGAATATACGCGATAACCTTATTGCTCACATATTATATGTTATGTTAGACTAGTCACTCTAAATATATCAGTATTCAGGCACTACATTGTAACAAAGAATGGCCACTCTACAGTCATCACTACTTATATACATAATATTACTATATAGCAATCACTATTTAACTACTGTATAGAAACAGCGAATAATCACTATAAATATACCACTACTTACAAACTGTCTGATATCAGAAAATAACCAGCGTGTAGCCACCACTATTTAAATAGTGCCTCATAACACAAATTAATCCCTGTAAATCTATCACTACTTAAATGTTGCTGGTAATTCTGAATAATCTCTTTAAATCTACCATTAGTCAAATATGCTTTGATATATAGGATTAAGCAATTGTAAGCAATTTCATTTAATATATATGCATGCATACAAAATTATGGTGTGTAGTTTAGGACATACGAATATTAACATCAATAATCTCAATATAATGTGAATACTAAGTTGTAAATTGAAATGCTCACTTTAAACTAAACTAATCAAAGTAAGACCATCCCTTCCTAAATTTTGTGTGAGAATGAGAAGACTTATTTGTAACTTTTCATAACACACAAACGTAGATATCTTTTATCTTTAAGACAAGTTTAAGTTCATCAATGAGAACAGTCGGTAAAGATCCAAAGATACCCAAATATTGTGTAGCAGTTCCAACACAATGACTTGTAAATACAATTACAACAAACTTTGCCCCTTTGTAACATAGAATATAAATATATCTTTATCCATGTATTTTGTCTTAAATATTAAGCTAGCTGTACCTAAGTTACCAGAGTAAGATTAGAGGAAAGGCAGCTAGTCATCACCACCCAGTGCCAACTCTTGGCTACTCTTTTACCAACGAATGGAGGGATTCACTGTCACTTTATAACGCCCCCACGGCTGAAAGGGTGAGCATGTTGGGTTTACTTAAATGTTAGTACAGATTTATACGTACATTTACAGCTTGTACATTAACAATATTTTTTCACTTTTAAATTTGTCAATCTTCCCTGAAGGTTAGTTTTCACACCAAATCTGAAACCAAGAACTTTTCCATTGGTGCATCTAGCGTGCTCGTTGAATATTTAGACTAAGTGGGTTTCAAAGAATTATCTAATATCTATCGTCATTGCTTTTGTTAATAATTTATACAATCATTTAAGCCTAATATTTCAAGAAGATACTATACATGTTTGAGATAGTGTTGTAATGAAATCTGGCATTCAACCTAATGTTCAATTGAATTCACATTTCAAAAAAAAAATTATAGAAAGAAGAGTTTTGTTTTGCTGGAAAACTTTTATTGGGATTTTTGTTGTTAAATTTCACGTAAAACTACTCGATATCTGCCTGCGCTAGCTGTTCCTAATATTAAAGTTACAGATTAGAGAAAAGACAAGTAACCAAAAATACGTACCCGCAACTCTTGTGTCTCTCTTCCCCATCTAATTGATCATGAGATTAAAACGCCTTAAAGGGCAGATACGTGAACATGTTTAACGAGAAGTTTCGATCCCTTTATCTGTAAATTGCTAGTTGATTACACTAACAATCAGGCTATATGCCGCACATTGCTTTTATCGGATTACTGGACTTCACAAAGCGAAAAACGTTAGTATATCTAAAGGGAGAGAGGCATGTGATGCTGTAAAACTACTTTCTTAGGCGGAAACTACGGGACTTAGTGTATATCACCATGTAAAAATTGTGTCACTGTGTTTTATAATTGAGCTTGCATTTTATTATACATGTAAACTACTTTAATACCATCTATTATGTATTATTTAATTAAAACATGAATTTGATTATTTTACAATTATAACATTTTTCAATCTTTATAAACGACTGAGATTCCTTTCCTTTTCAGTATTTTACTTATTTCTTTTGGCATTGTTATTATGGTTTGCCTATTGTCTTGCTTCTCTACAATATCTGGCTCTTTCCGTTCTATGTATTGCCTTACTTTTTTACAGAGCCTGGCACTGTTTATTGTTGTTGTTCTAATTACTAATTACAGCACTGTTTCGGAAAAAAGTTAAAAAAACCTTAATGCAATAATTCCAAGTTTAACAAACTCCTCATACAGGAGAAGAACAATGTTGTATAGTGGTTATTGTATTGAGCTCTATGGCCCTTCCCTGCAAAATCACTTTTCGCAATTTCTTATCTTCCAAGAGAAAAGGTCAAATCACACTATTAAATTACAGCAGACTTAACCTCGTCTATTGAATGCTAAAAGTATGGTTTATTATAAATCTACGATATATTATAATAAACATATCATAATATAAAAGCGATGAAACATTCAAGCTTCTATTCACCTATATGTAGTTCTATAAGACACTTGTAAGAATTTGTTAAAACTATTTAGCACCTTGGCATTAGTTTATAAAGCACGTGTTGTCCAAACAAGAAAACAATGAAATCATTCTTCGCTACAACACTCACAAGCTTTCGTTTTTGAAGACTCATTATTAATAACTTGTGTGATGAGAATTTTTAAAAGACAAGATATTGGCTTCTCCTAAAACTACAAGGGCAATACATTTTTAACGAATAAACTTTGTTTTAGAATTTTCTCTTCGACCCGTTCTCCTAATGTTGAGGTGATGAACAACATGGAAAGCAGCCAGATAAAAGCACTTACAATCAGCTCTTAACCTACTCTCGTTTGTTTTTACTTTTATTTTTAGTTTCATGCAAAGCTAGACGAGGGCTATCTGCGCTAGCCGTCCCTAATTTAGCAGTGTAAGACTAGGGGAAAGGCAGGTAGTCATCACCACCCACCATCAACAACTTTTGGGTTATTCTTTTACCAGCGAATATTGGGATTGACTGTAACATTATAACGCCTCCATGACTGAACAAGCGAATATGTTTGGTGTGTTGGGGAACTCGCAACTCTTTGGTTATGAGTCGAGTGCCTTAACCACCTGGCTATGCCGGGCCCTTACGCTGATCTGACCGAATAGTGGTATTTTACTGTCTGCCTTATAACACACATACGACCCTAAAGTGCAGAATGCATTTTTGTATCAACAGATGCAAACCGTTAATCTTCGAATTAACAATAAGTTTGGTAACCACTTGTCATTCTTGGACCTTTATTCAAGGAAGAAGAGGTAACATCACAAATGGTGGCTTAAAGAAGTGTATTATGATTATTCTGTTTTTCCATAAACCACATTTACCACCATTTATGTTTGATAAGGTGTTTAAACTTTTGTCTCTGGGTTTGTAGTACGGTCTTGAAACCAAAAATACTAAAAAAAGGAATTGCAAAGCAGTGTTTTTATTAAAGTAAAAACATAATAACATATATTATCAGTCGTTTCAAATATTTAAAAACATTAATAACAGGTTCAAATTTGTGTGAATCATTTTATTGTTGTTCAAATTGTTGAAAGATATCCATATTCATTAAAAATATCACTTAGTTTCACTCTTATACGTTTCAAACAAAAACTTCATTCGTCGACTGAATTTTTACTACAAGCCATACCACAAGTTAACGATAACCACAAAAACTCATTCAGATGCGGGTTGAAGTTCAGTTTTATGTCAAGATTCTTTTCTAACTAGTATATCGTAGGATCTATTTAAAGGGGGGCGGAGAGTATCTAGAGTTGTATCTATAAAAATCTGCGATGCAGCACCCAGTGTTTTTTATTATGCATAACTTCTCATAAATAATTTATTTCGTAAACGAAAGAAAACATTGGACGATTTGTTTTGGAATTTCGCACAAAGCTACTCAAGAGCTATCTGTGCGAGCTGTCCCTAATTTAGCAGTGTAAGACTAAAGGGAAGGCAGCTAGTCATCACCACCCACCGCCAACTCTTGGGCTACTCTTTTACCAACGAAACGTGGGATTGACCTAACATTATAACGCCCCCACGGCTGGGAGGGCAGGCATGTTTGGCGCGACTCGGGCGCGAACCCGCGACCCTCAGATTATGAGGCGCACGCCTTAACGCGCTAGGCCATGCCAGGCCCACATTAAACGAACTGCAAAACTATTTTACTAAGTAATCCAACTGACAGTCGAAGCTTAATTTTTAAAACTATATCTAAATCTTTTAAAAGTTAAAAATGGAGAGTTTAAAACCAAAACGATTTTAGAAAGAATAAAAGTTAACAGTCCTTTAATTTATTTTAGTTGATACTCATTGATAAAATTCTATTGTCTTTATTCGTTTCAGCAATTTTCGTGTAGTTGTTGTTGTTTTGAATTAAGCACAAAGCTACACAATGGGCTACCTGTGCTCTGCCCACCACTAGTATCGAAACCCGGATTTTAGCGTGTAAGTCCGCAGACATACCGCTGAGCCACTAGGGGGCAATTTTCATGTAATATAATAAATATAACTCTACTTGTTAGAAAGTCAAATAAATTAATAACGTTGGTTGAACAATGTATGTCAGTTATATATGTGTGTACACAGTTGTATCTTAATATACAAAGAACATATACCAGTATATGTCAAAGTTTCACCGATTACCCATTTAAAAACGTCTTTACCACCATAACAATAACAATAGCTCAATGATTATGCACTTATCTTTCTTCACATACTGTAGTTGATATTGTTTTATTGTACGATAAAAACATTTAATTCTACCAGTTCTAAGTGTTAGAACTGGTATTACAGCCACAAGAATGAAACTACATATGCGACACCTCAAATATTTAAACGTTTCTCTGTGTAAAACATCGAATTTTGTAAAACTGTGTTAAGAACGTTTAGGTAAATAACATACTTCCCGGCTCGTCGTGTGTTGCAATGTAAACTGACTATCAAAAATCTAAAATAATTACTTCTAACCTACTTGCTCTCCTTGATAAATGTATTCTATAATATAAAAATTTCAAACGCTGTGATCGACCTTAGAACTTACATGGCAGTAAATGTATATAAATATAGTTCATTATCGCAGCTAAAAGTATGAAATTATTGCTTTAGGAACTGAGTAAAAGATCCTTAATAAATGATGTTTTACAAGGTTCCAAGAAACTACCGAAACTTTATGACTTATGTACTTTTCTGCTTATACCTTACGATGTGGTGTCTTCTCTATAGTTTAAAGAGAAAAATATATAAATACAAGATTGAGTTACATAAAGAACAGGTCTACATATATTTGATTGATGATTTTACTTCTCAAAGCTACAATTAATTTTGTTACACTATGTAATTAAATAGCAGATTCAACTGCTCAGCTAAGGTGAATATCAGTTTCTTATTGCTGCTGATTTAGACTGGTGAACAGCAATATATATGAAACGATGACATAGGCTGGTGAATAGCAAAATCTTATCGATTAATGGTGCATTATTGCGAACATCAATTTCTTATGTACTGCTGACTTAGATTGGTGAAAGGCATTTTCTATGATATGATGATTTATGTTGGTAAACTGCAAAAATATTATAGCTTGTTGGTTTATGATTGTAAATATAAATTTCTTATGTACTTTTAACCTAGACTGCTTAATAGCAATTTTTTATGAAATGCTAAACTCAGCTGGTAAATAGCAATTTCGTTTAAACTGGCAATTCAACATCCCTAACTCATGTTAGTAAATAGTAATTTATTATCACTTATTGACCAATTTCGGTTAATAGCATTTACTTATGGACCACTAATTCATACTTTTATTATGAAATGAGCTGAACTTTCGTGTGAACTGATCTATGGCATGGCAGGATGCTTAGAGTCCTCCATTTCAAATCTGCGAGTCATGGGTTTAAATTCTTGTCACCGAATATACTCGCTTGTTTAGCCGTGGGAGCATCAGAAAGTAATGTTCTATCCCATTAGTAAAAACGTAACCCAAAAATTGGAGGCGGGTATTGTTGACTAGCTGCCTTCCCTGTGGTTTATCACTGCTGAATTAGGGCAAAGAAGCTAAATTGATCGAGTTTGGAAATCTCTGAAACTAAATACAAGTTACAGGGAATTTTAGTCATAGTTTGAAGAATTCGGTTGATTAATTAACAACACGCTATAACACGTCATGTGAACAAGGTACTTTCAATCCCCTGTTACAATACCCAAAACAGTAAGATCTGTAATCAGAACAAGTTGATTAACTGGGTTTTTCCGTTGTCAAGATGAAATAAATAACGCAGTGATATTTTCTGGGTAAAAAAGAAAATGACGATCGTCATATAATTTCATGAACAGAAGACACTATTATTTTGTTAACCATCGTCTCCAACCACTTGCCATCACTTGTTCGTGACAACACAGAAAACACTGATTACGATATTCCCTTGTAAGACTAAACATCATCTTGTTATACATCAAATATACCTAAAGTATCTTGAAACTTAACTTGTCAAAAACCTTAAGAAAGCGGGCGATAAAAGTGCCATAACAGAAGACATAAAAGATTTGATTAAAATAATTTTAAATGCAGATATGTTTGAGTTTGATCAGCTACATCAAATACAAGTAACAGAAACAGTTATGGGTAAACACAACACCATATTTAAGTGGATGTTACAGATATGGATACCAAGGTGCCTCTCAAGCTTATGACCATACATGAAACAGTTAGTGTGTAGCGAGTGACACCATACTGTCTTGATTAGTTATTTTCATACATGATAGTTTCCTCAACTAGTTAAGTGATTCATTTCGCTAAAAAATTCGTATCTGTCGTAAATTATTTCAGCTTTTCCATAGAATCTTCTAACAATTATTGCACATCACAAGTACACTTGATAGACGTTAATTATATAATGATTTTAGAAAGGACTGTAATTACTTCCACTTAAAGCAAGCTGATAAACACGAACTTTCTTCAAAACAGCTGTCATATCACATGTTACTACCATAAATTTTAGTTTTACCACCAAGAAAAATTTGTTCTGAACAAAAACATGGGCCATGTGTGACATGGTGTTAGAATGAAAGGCTGTGAATCTTAAATTCCAACATTAGAACAGTGATGCCGCTAAAATGCTTCGAACATTCAGCTGTGGATGCGTAAAAAACTTGATTTTCTGCAATTAGAGGAAACGCAAAACATACTTGTGGTTGTGGACAATACTACTAGCTTCTCATTTTAGTCAGCGTTTTGTTATAACAGACAAGAGAAGGCTTTTTTTTAACAACAGGAAATTCCTGACCCAGTTGTTTAATCCTTTTGGGGTTTGAGGTACTATACGGGTTTAACGTATCAAGATCAAACAGAAAAAAAAAACTTATGATGCGCAAACAAGTTGAAAAAATAAATTCTGTATCAGAAAACTTTATAGAAAAGAACTTGTTAAATGTGCTAAACAAATTCAAAGTTAAGAGCCCTTATTTACGAAATCAAAGAAAGTAGCTAAAAGTAAAACTTCTTTGATGATGACGCGTACCTCTCTTCTTTCGATGTCCAACTTACAACAGACCTCCAATGCATAACCACACAAGTAATAACATAAAAAGGGGGGGCACAGCTGAGGGCATACTCAACCACGCAGCTTTCATCATATTCGGCTCTCAAACCAAGAAGCATGGACCACCACTATTGTTAGAACAGCAAAGTATTGTATTCTGCACAGGTCCATCGAATTTAATCAAACTCCAATCATTTATGACTGACTAATAAAGCAAAGATGGTGTAAAAAATCGGTTTCCATGTTAACCGGTTAGAATGTTTTGGATTTCGAATTTTTGTGACCATGCTTTGACTTTAACCCTCTAAAACCTAATCACTTTCAAGTTGGTTCATATTTAAAATGTATGCAAAATTTCGTCTAAATCCTTTTAGCCAATTTCGAGAATTGGACAGAGGTCATGTTTATACCTCTGTACATTTACGGCGGCGGAGGTCAAAGAAGAAAGAAAGATGCAGAAACTTTTAATATTGATTTCTAAATGACCATCACTTTTACGAAAGCTTCTGATTAAGAGATAAATAACCTGAAGTATAACAAAATACAAGATATTCTAATCATGGCTTCCCCGTGAGAACAAAGAAACAAATACCTCAAAATACAAACATCTAATTCTCACTTTCAGCTACGTTTATAAACGTGTTTATATAGTTTATGACTGTGCTGTAAAATATTTATTTTAAACAGCGTAGGTGGTCCGCATCATTCTGCAAAACCTAGCGTCAACTTCCAAAAGCTATTGTTTGTTCACTTAACGACTATGTTTAAAAACATTGTTTAATAGAGTTTACAACCACATAATTAAATCTGTTGTTCTGCACAATCCACATCTACGTTCAGAAACGTGTTTTTAATCTATGACACTTCATGAAAAGTATTGTTTTAAACAGACTAAAACTACTTTGTGACAAAAATTATTTTATATAGATAACTATCATGTTGTCAGACATATTCTTTAGAATATATGATCTTATTTTTAGACATGTGTTTCTATAATTTTCAACCAAGTTATGAAACATTATATTTCATAGTCTACGAACATGTTGTGGAAAATATTGTTGTTTCATGATGAAGAAAAGCCCACATAAAGTAAAAAAAATGTATTCTCAAGACAGCTGCTATGAATATTAAAACTTTAATGAAAATAAAGTACAGAACAACGTTTTGACCTTCTTAGGTCAACCTCAGGTTAACAGGTGAAAAAGAATATCGTGAAACGCTTGTTCAGTCTATGAACACGTTCTAAAACATGTCGTTTTGTAAAATATGTTATCACACCTACAAAGTAGGGCACGTGTAATAAAGGTTTATGTATCCCTAACCAATTACAGTTTCGTGCAACATAACTAACTGTTTGTTCATAAAAAAAAGAGAGCTTATTACAGTAAGGCGTGCTGTTTTCCCAAAAATTAATAATTTCATATGAAAGGGTGTTTCTTTTCTGAAGTCCCCCATTGGTACAGCAATAAGCCTATAGATTTACAATGCTAAAATAGGAGTTCGATTCCCCTCAGTGAACACAGTATATACTCCAATGTGACTTTGCTTTAAGACAATACTAAAAAAAAAACATTTTTTCCGAAACAGTTGTGGTTTTGTGCAGTAAGGTGTCAGGCACTTCAATATAACTGACGTTTTTATATAACTATGTTTGGCACTTTCACCCACACCAACACTTTCGAATGCTATATCTTTTAACTAAATAAAAGAAAACAACTAATTAATAAATATCTCGGTATTGTACAAACGATATATTAGTACGAAGAACGAGAATAAATGTTTTTGTTTTATGTGGATGCTCTAATATGTTTGTCACTTTATATCATTTTGAAAGTTTGAAGTCTTAAAATGCCAGATGCAAGCAGATAATATATATAATACCTTATTAAATACATATAAAAAATCTTAAACAGAATAGTAGATTTTATTTTCTTTATTGATTTTAAATCATTAGAAAACTGTGAAATGAGCACATTTGTTTAATGTTTCAACATGTATTACGCCATTATAAAATGTCTTATTCTCACGAGATTTTAAAAGGCGCAGATGCTCGAGCGATTTTTAATATTGAGGATTCTTATTCAAAAACAAAACAGAACCCCTTTTACGCCTGAAGAAGAGTTGCTTGCTATTTGAAAACACAAAAGCTCGTAGGTCTTTTGAAGTCAACTTGTATTTTACTGGTGATTTTTTGTGTTAATTTTTTCATCATGAATTATTCTGATCGAAATACACAAAGAAAGATTTTTTTCACATATTTTGTAGTCCACCGTGTCTTATTATTGCTACCCTCCAGCTATTTAGTCCAAAGGAAAAAAACATTTTTTTGAGATTCTATTCGACTAAAAATAGTTTGTTTTTATGAAGGGTTTTTATTTTTGTGACAAAGTGTTCCCATTAAGAAGCTAGTATACCTTAGAGAGAAGATATACGAAATGTAAGGCTCAGTCCTAGTAATGGAATGGAACAAATGCTACACATACAAAAACTAAAATAAAACATTCTAATGATTAACAAAAAGTAAACATTATAACAAGAAATGTAATACATTAAACGACAAATTTTCTTTCATGTTCGCTAATAGCAAACTGGGTACAAATATTACTCATAGCGACAAAAATATATATTCTATATTTTCAGTCGAAAGAGGAATATGCTCAAAGGTCATAGTATTTTCTAGTTTCTCTATTGAAGAACTGTTTTTCAAAGTATGGAAAATGTAATTTTCATAAAAATAAATATATCTTATTTATCGAAGTAGTGTATCAAATATTAACTCTTTAACTATAATATTGATTTAAATATAGACTAGCACGCAAAACATACGAACTCATTTTTCATATTGTGTTTTTGATACTTCTATATATGTTAGGGTGTCTCGCAACTGATAAAAATGAGAAAATAAAAAGAGCAGAAATATTATATATACATATATACATAAATGGTTCCTATAGATTTTCTTTATCCCATTAATCCTACTTTTACGGTTAATAATACCATGACAACAGCTCAAACATATGCTTTACAAACAGGCAATCAAGACCATCGAATCATCGTGTCAGCTCCAGTTGTCATGACACATAGAAAAGCAGGGAAAGGAAACATAAAACGACTAGGTAGCGTTAAGAGCTGGTGTTGCTTGGTATAAAACTCAAAGCATCAAACACTCAGAAAAATATCATATCAGGTGATTTCAGTCAATTACATATCTTGTAGTCGAGTGATACCATTTAAAGTGCCGATATATTAAAAACATAGTTGTTATTGTTTTAAACAATTGATTTTCGAAATTATTTACTTAGGTTTTCTGAAACCGGTTTGAATTTTACTGTAACATTATCATCATCAACTTAAGATCCAAGTAAGTCTAAATAGATTACAAAATGTTCTTTCCATATTTCTGTAAGCATTTATTATTCATAAAAGTCTTTCTAGGTACTATCGAAATGATTTGTGAGAGTGTGTCTCTTCAATTATTATTTTTAGTTTTATTAAATAACTTGTATATAAAGTTCACTATATTTTGTTTTAATTGATCAGATAGAGAGTGCTGCATGAAACTATGAGAAATATTGTTTCTGTAGCAGTTTATGTTTGTTTTAGGGTAACAAACGTGATGCAACATGAAATATATTAAAAACTCACAATGTGAGAATCTAGTAGACTTTTTTCCGTATAACTTTAACACCTGCCAAATGTATTAGTGAATTTCAAAAAAGAGGTATCAAACCACTACTTTTTTCTGCATTTCATAGATTACTTTTCGTTGAGGCTAGTTTTACTGATGTTTTAGTTAAAAATTGTCAAAACAATTATTTTATATATATATGAACTCGTGGTGATTAATTTGTATCACTAGGAGTACAAGACCAACCTAAATCTTATAAAATGACCAAATATAATGAAATATATTTTTTTAAGATTTTGACAGGACATATCTTAAACATCGAGAGTGTTCAACTTATGGTCCAAGACATTCTAATACTTATTGTATTTATTTTTCTTAAGTATTTTTGCTTGTAAAGATAAATACGTATAGCAATGTTTTATTTACACAGACTCAATTTCATTATATTTTAAATCATTGTTAAGTTATGATGAACATAGATTATAATAATACTCAGTGTTTGTCTGTATTGAAAATTCAGGCGTTCTTTACTCTAAATACTCATGCATTTTATTTCAACAGTTACAAAAAAGGAGGTAAAATATACTTTAGCAGACATTTCGTACAACAACATATTAAAAGGGTATTAAAGTTTTTTAAAAAGGTCTAACGTTAGGTCGTAGAAAAATGCTATACTTTTGTTTACTAATACTATAGTAAAGTTTAGTCCTAACTAACTAAAATAAAAACATATATAAGTTATGCAGTTAATGCATCTCTTTATCGATTAATGATGGTATTTAATAACACACTTAACTGATTTTAAACTTAAAACAAGTAGACTTACAGATTGAGGAGTCTATGATTAGAATTATTTAATATTATCCTAAATTCTATACTTAAAGAAGTACTATTACAATAGAAATACATACTTGACAGTAAACTATTTTGTGAATCTTTGCTAGTAGTTATTGGCAATTAAAATGGAGTGTAGTATCTAAAAACATACGACAAAAATTAAAAATAACACTTGATCAATCAGTTGTCCCGTTTCATTCGAAAGGCCAATAGTTTTTCCTTACAGTTATATTAAAGTCTTTCAATCAGATTGATTTTATAGTATAATTCTAGTTGCAACTTAGAATAATAATCACATACTCTATGATTGAGCTGAACATACAGGGCTATTACATGAAAATTGAATTACAATAACACAATAAAGATCTGTTTACATTGTCCTTACACTCCTTCTATTGAGCCTTTTGAAAACTGACCCGGCATGGTGAGGTAGTTAAGGCACTCTTCTCGTACTCCGAGGGTCGCGGGTTCGAATCTACGTTGCACCAAACATGCTCGATCTTTCAGTCGTAGGAGCGCTATAATGTGAGGCTCAATCCCACTATTATTTGGTAAAAGAGTAGCCCAAGAGTTGGCGGTGAGTGGTGATGACTAGCTGCCTTCCTTCTACTTTTACAGTGCTAAATTAGGGATTGTTAGCGCAGATAGTCCTCGTATAGCTTTGCGCGATATTCAAAACAAACCAAAACCTTGTAAAAATATTATATAAATACAAAGCTGCATATAATGTTTTTACTGTATCACTTTTAACGTATTTGGTGAATAACTGATTGTGTTTAAATATATATATCCCAATAGTATAGTATTTATAAGTTTTTATATACTGGTTTGAAATTCAGTTATTAACTAGTCAAATATAATTTGCCACGAATTGGACTTTTCGACAAACTGATCTATAGTAGTGGGTGAGGCCCGCCATGGCCAGGTGGGTAAAGGCGTTTGACTAGTAATCCGAGAGTCACGGTTCAGATCCCCGTCGCTCCAAACATGCTTGGCCTTTCAGCCGTTGGGGCGTTAAAATATGACGGTCAATCCCACTATTCTTTGGTAAAAGAGTAGCCCAAGAGTTGGCAGTGGGTGGTAATAACTAGCTGCCTTTCCTCTAGTTTTACACCATTAAATTATGGACGGCTAGCCCTCGAGTAGCTCTGCGCGAAATTCATACCACAGCTAGTGGCGATTTTATATCATCTACCTATACGTATCAAAGTTACTTGTTTATTCACTACTGGAATTTTAATTGTTTATTTTGAAACTTATGGTTTAAACGCCGAAAGTCGACAAAGTGTTAGAAATCAATAGACATAAAACTTGTTACAAAAACATCTTAATTATGTTTTATTTCTCGCTGTTAACACTTAACATGATATTTAGACCATTTGAATAAAAAATAACTCTTGGTGAGAAGTATTTGATAAATTTTTCGAAATATATTTCAGCTGCATTAAGTTGTGGTATTTGGAACTAAATTTTGTTTTGTAACGACTTTGATGGTGTTAAGCAGGTGCGTTCTCATGTCGTTGATTTCATACTTTTACGATTGAACATTTCGCTAGTTATAAATTTGTGTTGTTATTTTCTTAAAGTAAAAAAAAAAAACTTCCTTAACCATATTCAAGTAACTTGCTAACTGTTGTTGAGGTTAAGAAATTAAATATTTTAGCTTGATATTGTGGTAATTAAAGAATTGATGGAGAAAACTGGGTATATGTCTGAAAGTTTTCACTTATAATAACAAATACATGTCTAGTAATAGAAACACAGAAGATATATTTTATCTTTCCAACTACTTTGCTTTGATGTAAACAATAGTATGCTGCTTGTTAGATTGTATCTTTTCTCTCATTTTGTTTAAGTGTAAAAGATAGTATGTTACTGATATTAAATTGTTTCGGTCGAGTAAAGTAACATTTAAGTACTTTATAAGGAAGAAAGTTGTTATATGTGTGCATGATAAAAAAAACTCATGTTCACTTGAGTTTATCCATAGAAATAGGATGAAAGAAAAGTTTCACTGTTTGTAGTTGACCAAAAAGAAATTCATGAAACTATAGTTTTTTTAGAAAATTCACATATCAATTTCATTGAAGTTCTCAAATAAGGTAAGTACATAACGTATTAGAATATACTATTATTTAATCGAATTCACCATGAAAGAAAAAATAAAAATCCATATTCCAAATACGAGAATATTTGCTACTAATACAATAAATATAATGCAGGTAAAAGAAAGAAAGTTGAACTCAAAACAAAGCTAAATTCTTCCGGCAATGGCAAAAGCAAAAGTTTTTCTTTGTTTTAGGCTAAAAGCAATAAAAATTTACGTGTACCAAAGTGTTCACCATAACAGCCTTTTATGTTTTGTCAGGTGATTTAAAATGGGAATCGGTGTCAAATATAAAATAAAATAATACAACGTTTCTGAGGTTCTCTTTACACATACTGGCTTGGCATGGCTCGGTCAGTAAGGCCTTCGACTCTGAGGATCGCGGGTTCGAATCTCGGTCGCACCAAACATGCTCGCCATTTCAAACATGGGGGAGTTATAATGTGACGGCTAATCCCACTATTCGTTGATGAAAAAGTAGCCCAAGAGTTGGCGGTGGGTGGTGATGACTAGCTGCCTTCCCTCTTGTTTTACACTGTTAAGTTAGGGACGGCTAGCACAGATAGCCCTCGAGTAGCTTTGTGCGAAATTGAAAACAAAAAAACTTTACACTTATACCCAAACTAATAAAAAATCACCGTAAGTGTCTGAAGAAAAATTCTGATGACAAAAAACTTGTTAGATTCCGACTTTCATTGATACTGGCTTCATGGCAAACACAACAACTGTAATAGACAGGGATATATCCAAGATCGGGTATGTATTCTCAATACGTTGTCTACACAGTAGATCTTCTTCCATCTGTTATTGTTAGTAAGAAAAAATTTATTCGATCACAGTTGTGTTAAGAAGTATCAGTTCTTTTTTTGAGTACAAACATTAAGATACAATAAAAAAACATTCGTTCACATTTATTTAAAGTACCTAATGTTGTAAGATCTGCTCAAGGTAGAAAATGTTTTAAGACTAAAAACATATAATTACACTTAAAAATGGTATAGTTGTTAATAAGAATATGTTACTATATTATAATATTTACTTCTAAAATATGTGTGTGTGTAAGTATAATCCATGAAATAATTATATCGACAGTACTTTGAGGTTTACAATGTAATTCCTGTTGAATTATAACTTGTTGTTTTCTACCTTGACTTTCTTCCCAATAGAATTTACTGATGTCTGTAAAAATTAACGGGACGAAATCAACTTCCATCATATATATTATTAAGGGAAAAGATACGATTATGATTACAATATTATGAAGTCTCTCTCTCACCTTCTCCAGAGGCAAAGTGTGTGTGTCTGCGGAATGGCTCAAAATCAAGCTTCAATACTAGTTGTGCAGGTTTGTGATTAATAACAAACAATCAAACAATTTTCTCTCTGATCAAAACAATCTGTCGAAATAGGTCAGTAAAGACAAATTTAAACTATTTCAAACAAATTAAAATACCTAATTTTATTTTTTTTTAAAAAGAAAGAAAATATAATATATGATTTTATTGTTTTTGGAACTCGAACTTTGTAGATATTTCGTAGATAGAATGCTGTTATCAATCCTAATAAGAATACCATTTCTATTTTGCTAATTCGTAAACGGAGTGGAGAATTGAAACATTACAATAATGTGTATGTGTGTTTATTATAGCAAAGCTACATCGGGCTATCTGCTGAATACATTAATATGTCAAAGTTGTTTTAGTTTTAAGATATCTTGTGTACTATCCTAAATGAAATATTGAAAACCTTTAATTAAAGTGCGACCAAAATACCACTAACAACAGAGAGAATGCCTAAAGAATGAATCATGAGAATGTAGTATGTAATTCTAAAAGTTTTGCCAAGTGATAATCGGGTGATTTTATTGAAAGATTTACAAATACAGAAACATCTTAGTTTAGTGTTGTGAAAGTTATATTAAAAATGTAGCAACGTTCTTTTTATAAAAACAAAATCGGGATACACTTATATATTTGTCACTTAGCAAATAACTTACAACTGTTCAAGAATAACCAGCTGCGTATCTGAAGTGTTTGAAAAAGTATCCTGACAACACATGATTTTGAATTTTCTATGTCTCAATTTTATAAAATCTCATAAGATGAAAAGCACTTAGGTACTAAGTTTAAAGTTATTGTAATTACTTCAGTCTTCTTTATTTCTCGTGTAAAATCTCCACGACAATATATTCGAGTCAATAATTGACATTCATCGTTTACTTTTCGCTTAAATCGTACGAAAGAAAAACGGTGATATATATTTTCTCGTCACAAACATATTGCTTTCCTATGTGAATTATTAACAGAGCTGAGCTTGAAATTTACATTGATTAGGTTTTATATTAAATTAACAGTGTTTAAAACAATTTATTTTAATATTAAACTTCTTAGAAAGAGTGTCTGAATGTTTGTTTTGAATTTAACGCTAATTTAGTAGTGAATAACTAGAAGAAAAATAGCTGGTCATGACCTCTCACTGCTAACATTTGAACTACTCTTTTCTCAGTAACGCTCAGATTTCCTTGTTAAGGCTTACGTGAGCACGATAAGCTAATGTGAAGAGTTTATTTGAAGTAGTATACTTTTTACCTGCTCCCAGTGACTCAGCGGTATGTCTGCGGACTTAAAACACTAAAATAAGGATTTCGATACTCGTGGTAGGCAGAGCATAGATAGCCTATTGTGAAGCGTTGTGCTTAACCCCAAAAAAACTTTATACCTACACTGGTCGTTAGACTGATGTTTACAGTATCCCGTATTATAGATAAACCATAACGTACACAACTATGTTATAGGTTTCATTGTTCGAAAACATTTAACTTTTATAGTTATAATTGTTTTGAAACTAATTTCTTGTAGTTCGCCTATTTTAATGATATTTTATTAAAATCGTGATATACATGCACTTTGTTTGGTCTTCCACTTTACTAAAGTTGTAATTATTTCTGTTTGGCATTCATTCATAACCATTAACACATAACAAGCCTAATATTTATCACAATAATTAATAACAGATATATGTAGGACTGGTGTGTATTTCTTACATCATACTTTGTTTTTTCGTTTCTCTTACATCGCCTGATCATTTTTTTTCCTCTATTAACGCCTTTGTATGTATATATATATATAATTTTCTCCCAAATCACATTGAACGCATCTGTTTTTTTTTCTTGGATTATAACGTTTAATTCCGTAATATCGAAATCAACTACACGAAAAACTAGTCATTCCTTTTAATAATTTTCTAACGAACTAGATTGATATCTTAATGACTAACTAAAGTCTGACCTTTTTCACACTTCTCTCAAATCCAGTCAATGTTCCTTACCCCGAACTTCATAACGCTTATAAGAAATTCCATTTCTAACGGTAATGAGTATCGCAAATTAATCATACTTTTCCTACATAATTTCTTATCAAGATTAGAGCATTCTTTCGTCAGTGAATATCTTCATTGTAAGTACGTGGTAGCTGGAAATAATTCATGCAAAGTCGAGTTGGGTATGTTAATATAAGTAGATGGAAACAGAAAAATATGCTATATCATATCAAAATGTTTTAATATTAACATATAGTACTTATCAAAGAAAATTTGATAAATTACTACATACTTTAGTTTTAATGAGATCTTGAGTACCAAAAGTAAATCAACGTTTGAATTTAAGTTTCTGTCATGGTGTATGTTTTATATAGAATAACAGTGAATTTACTTCTACTTTCTTAGCGTGCTCAGTTACCTGATTCAGTTTAGTCCATCTTTCACTCGCCTGATTACAGAAGCTATATTGTGCAGACTGTACTTGATTCATCATAAAGGCTTAATTTACAGCTAGACTAAGTTTGATGTTACCTAGAAACTTTTTTTATGTCACACGTGCATTCGCTGTCATCAGAGAGAAGTTACTTTTGTCAAACTAATTATGTAGTGAAACCTAAGAGTGCCATTACATGAGTTGCTTTTTTTGTCTTTGTCGGGATTCAGATCTTGAAAACCTGGGAGGGTCAGGCTCGTTAATCTCTCCCTCCTGTATTATGTTACATGGTTGTTGTTGAATTGACGAGTAGATAAAACAGTGAAAGTTAACCGCTTTCCATGTAGGTATCGGTAGTTACTTTCGTGTGTTTTATACATCCTCGCTAAAACTTGATGTTACATAGTTCAGTAGGTATCACATACACATCACTAGTTCTAATCCTAATTTTAGAACATTTTTTAGAAAAAAAACCTTTTAAATATTTCCAGCTTAGTTTGAAACTAATATAGGTTGTTCAGTTTAGCATTAAGTTGGCCCGATTGATACTTTATTTCCAAAATGACGATAGCTGGTTATGTCTATTTATATCATGCATGTAGTAAAGGTAAAATTTACATTATAGGATTTTTTTTGCTAGTTTTTCCTGAAGTAAATTAGAAAAGTATGCGAGATTCTTATGCTTGAGAGTTTTCATGTTTGTGTAATTGTGCATGAATTTGGATCATGTGCTGTGTGGTACTTCGTAAGTTGTTGTAAGTAGTGAGTGTTTGTAATTTATTTAACTGTACTGCTATGTTCTTCCATGCAGGGTATGCGTATTCAATGACTAGTTTTATACATGTTTTGGATATTTTTATAATATTATGTAATGTGGTCCTGTGGCTTCAGCCTGTTAAACATCTTGCACAATTTATTCGTTTCCAAACTTTTGTTAATATATTATTAGTATGTTTAGCCCATGTTAGCCCTCCCCCAAATTGCAAAGCAGTATATCTGCGAACTCATCCCACTAGAAAACTGGTTTCGATACACCTCGCGGGCAGAGCACAGATAGCCCCTCATGTAACTTTGTGATTAATTCCAAACAAATTTGCCCACACTAATTTAGAATCATGGGTTTGGTCTAAATGTTTTGCTTAATTTGTGGACTGGAGAAATGTTCCATTCATACATAATTTTGGTGGGTTATCTTTATATTTTGTTTTTTTATCTATTTCAGAATATCACTCGTTGAATTTTGGGAAATTTTTGTCGATATTTTTGAAAATACTCTATAATATTGTTTAATTGTGGCTAAAATTGTGTTGCTGCTGTTTCAGACCGCAACATCGTCCGCGAATTGTAAAGAAATTACTAAGTTTGGGTCTTTTAGTGTCACGTTTTTAACATACATTGTGTAAAAAAATAGCTTACTAACTCTATTTGGGTAACGCTCGTAGTAGGTTCCCTAGCACTTATTTTACATTTTTCTATGTCCAGAAAAGTAGATAACCAGCGAGTAATTCCACGCAGTATCTTCATGACTGTCATGTGCGGCTGGCATGGCCAAGCGGTTAAGATTCGACACGTAATCCCCGTCACATCAAACATGCTCACCCTTTCAGCCGTTTGAGAGTTATAAAGTGACGGTTAATCCCACTATTCGTTGATAAAAGAGTGGCTCAAGAGTTAGCGGTGGATGGTGATGAATAGCTGCCTTCCTTCTAGTCTTACACAGCTGAATTAGAGACGGCGAGCGTAGATATTCCTCGTATAGCTTTACGCGAAATAAAAAAAACAAACAATCTATTGTCAACATCTAAAAATTTCATAACGTAGTTACTTCAATGCTATTTTTTACATATCAGAAATCAAGTGACATTAATTTTTATGTGTCAAACACCGCTACTTTCTGTGAAAGAAACTGTGCTAACTCTCTTTTATAGCTTGCTAATAGGAACTGCAAGTACCTTCTGATATAGTTATAACACAATTATTTTACATAAGAAGAATTATTTAATTTATACCTACGTATTAAAGAAATATCATGTATCATAGCTATATTTCTATAAAAACAAATGCTGCAATGTCATTTGAATATTTATAGGATTTTTCATAAACTGTTTTCTGCACGTGATGTGGAAAAACAGGAGTCTCATAATGTTAAATTAAGCAGGTGGAAGACTAAATATAAACTAAGAAACTCACACACAACTGTTATGACAGAAATAATGATACAAAAGGTAAAGAAGCAATGACAAACTGCCACGATAAAGCACAAATACATTAAACTATTTCTTACACAAATACTTTTAACAATAGCTGGAAAAGAAACTTATTTTGAATAATTAATTTTGGTATACTTTTAAGACGAGGCTTAATATAACGTTAATTATAAATATGTAACCCAAAGAACTATTCGCAAGGCTCCTGACAACAGAATTAAAGCCTGTAATATGCTGGAAACACATTTCATGAGGTTTCTTTGTCCGTAAACGAATTTCTTTGATACCCTTATAGAAGTGTAATTATCTTTTATATAAATTTTGAAAATAAAAATACAACTCGTCATGTTTGAACAAAAGGTAAAAATGTTTTCTGTTATCAGTGAAAATGTAATATATTAATGAATGTTATGAGATGATCTGCTTTAAAAGTAATAAAAGAGTCACAGTTGTACAGCGACTGTTATTGTACTATGGCTGCTGAATATTAATTAGTGACCTTATTTATCAAACGACATGAATCGCCACTATTGTAGAAAAAGAAACGGAAATCGTGAGCATCAATATCTGAATGTGATACTTGTGTGTGTTGCGTACTATAATTTGTTTCGTACGAGTCTCTATTTCATTATGTTACGATTTCAAGTAGCCAGAAATTTTAATTTAAAAATTAGTTGAATTACAATATGTATCAAATTTATGATATTTGCCAATAAAATTGAGATATACAGTTTTTTCTTTACACAAAGTTATTTTAATATACAAGCAAAAATACAATTCATAATAATGGTTGTTTCAAACAAAAAAGGAAATTCATAAATTGTAGGCCCAACATGGCCAGATGGTTAAGACTCTTGACTCTTGAGGATCGCTGGTTCGAATCCCCGTCATACCAAACATGCTCTCCCTATCAGCCGTGGGAGTATTATAATGTTACGGTCAATCACACTACTTCGTTGGTAAAAGAGTAGCTCAAGAGTTGGTGGTCTTTGGTAATGACTAGCTGCTTTCCCTCTAGTCTTACACTGTTCAATTCGGGACGACTAGTGCAGACATTCCTCGTCTAGCTTTGAGTGAAATTAAAAAATATATAAATTGTATGAACACCAAAATGCACAATCTGTAAACTCTGGATATATCTGTGTTGGGAAAATTCTGGAAAAAGTAATTGGTAACAGACTCATTAATTATCTGGAAGCCACCTCAATATTATATGAAATCCAAAATGGGTTCAGAAAATTTAGGCAAACAATTGACCAATTGGTGAGATTAACACTTTTAACAAAAATTAATGCACTGTCTGGGACAATGGTCTTAGGTACCACATGACAGGTTTGGTTTATTTAGAATTTCGCACAAAGCTACTCGAGGGATATCTGCGCTTGCCGTCCCTAATTTAGCTGTATAAGACTAGAAGAAAGGCAACTAGTCATCACCATCCACCGCCAGCTCTTGTATCAACGAATAGAGGGCTTGGCCGTCACGTCATAGATTACGAGTCGAGTGCCTATGGCGGGCCTATATACAAAGGAATGGACTTATCTTTTGGACACTTTTAGTTGAATATGTATATATACATACAAGGATACTTGTGCGGCATACATAAAACAAACCACGGAGGAAATCCTTTTTATTGGTTGATTTTATCCTCTCTTATGTATAAAGTTCATTTCTACCTTGCAGCTGGTATCACTTCCTTTCAGATTTATCCAAAGAATACTATCACTTCACGAGCTTTTCTTAACATTAAAACGCATAAAACTTGTTTCAACTTTAGTGTAAAACATTACCTCATTCAAATGAAATGAAAGAATTTTTGGATATCCCAATCCACCCTAGTATTTTTACTTCGCATGACACAAAGTTTTAGTGTCTTATACTCATATTTTAACTACTTTTTCTTTATGTTATTCCAATAATATTAGCAGAAAATATTTGTTAAGAATTCATATTTCAATAATATATAGGTTTTAAATTTTTAATTCAACAGGACAATATTTTTAATCATATTTTTTTCTACTGTGACGCACGTGACACATTTTCTCTCAGCATCTCATCATCCATATTTTATCCACCACCCCTTAAAAAAGTATGAAATTAAACGCAAATTACTCTCTGTAAAATCGTTATTGCTCAGATAAACCATATTTATTAGTCTTAACCTTTAATTAAAGCGCTATCGAATTAGAAATCGGATCCTTTTTGTCACACTCACTTATCACATCCTCTCTTTTCTAATTCGTTAATAGTTTACTCTATTATATATTATCTACAACCAATAGGAATTCAAGCTTTTCATCCATCAAATGACATGAATAGCTTTCCTGTGAGAAAGTTTATGTCTGACTTGGGTGAATTTTTAACCACTGTTTTCGAAGAGTCAGAAAGCCAAAAAAAGTTTGAAAGGTAATGAAATTTGTCAAATTTTGTATGCTATTAATCTATAATGCTTAAAGTATTATTTCATTGAATAAAAATTATTGTTATACAACGAGTAGTATAAAAAATTAGGGTTAATACACTTCAACAACTGATAGCGAAAAAAAAAAAAATTTGATAAGTATTTTTATTTTTATTTTATATGTTTATTCTTTATGTCAACTTACGAAAGAAACTAAGATATAAAAATAAGAATATTTTTAGGTTTACTAATAATAAAAAACGAGTGTTTCATACCCACGTACGTGAGCAACTTGTATTAACTGCAGTATCTCGTAGTTAATGTAATTCTATAACCTAATATGAGTTGTATGTTCCCCGAGTTATTTTTAACTTACAAGAACGTAAAAAGTAGTTAGTCGAGTTTAAAGAGCACTAAAACGTAAGTATAAATAGATGTACGCTGTTATATTAAAGTACGAAGTCATTATAAAAAGAAAAAAGTGTAATTTAGATCATGTTTTTTTATAAGGTTACGAAGTCGGTTAGACTTACCATTTTCATTTTGAGTTAGGTTTGAAAAAATAACAAACTATCATGTTTTACTGGAAAAGACTTTTAATGTGTTTTTAAAATTACTTAATGATTACACATAGTAGCTTTGAGATTTTTAGGATGAGTAAAAATGTTTCTAATTTTAACATGAAAATCACTTTGCACACAAATTATTCAAAATAATTCTCAATATATTTATGGTCAAATCTTTATTTTATTAGAAATACTTCACTAAAAATGATTCGTTTAGTATGTTGAAAACTTGTAATATTAAGTTCAATGCTGCCACATTTTAGACAATTTTATTTTGGTGGTTGAGTACAGAAATATATTCAAATTTCAACCTTATTTGTGTTTTTTTATTTTAACTCATGGTTTTAGATTATACATAAAAGGTAGCTAACTGAACACTTGTGTGACGTTTCAGTTTGTGTTCATTCTGAAATAAACATAAAGACAATGTGAGAAACTTACGATAAAAAATGCATGAGAAACTTTTTTTATTCGTGATATTCGTAGTCTAGTACTGTTATCTTCTGCTTTTTAGCCCAAACAAGTCGCCTTGTCTTTAGAGACCCCATTAGATTGGAGATAATTCATTTTTATAAAGTTTTCTGTTCCTATTAAAATGCTAGTGAGCCTTAGATAGATAAGAAATTTAATATAACGTAGAATCCAACAGCAGAACCAAAGTTATCAGGATGTTTCATAAAAAATTAGAAGAAAAAAAAGATGTTATATACACTAGAGGAGTTCTCCAGAGATTACAAACTGTATATTGGACTGGAACAGTGGCGAAAACAAGCAAACGTATTTTCTGTAATACTTGCCAAAACAAAATTAAAAAATAACAAAAATAGTACATTCTAACTTTATATTATCCACTAGTTTACTTCAATTAAATACTACTTCTCTCGAACTAAGCAAATTTTCATCTCTTAAAAAATCTGCCCATTTTGTCATTTCAAATGATATAAACTGTTATCAATCAAATATTAACTTTTTGAGTATAGTTTAAAATAGGCTTTGTACTAGCATCAGAACAAACTTATTGTTTTATGTTATATTTCAATTCATGTTTCTTTATCTCACAACAGATAAAACAAAATGGGTAATGACTGTATAAATATATATCTTTGGCACCAATAAGATGCTCTATAATTATTCTTTTTTGATCAGTAGTATAATATATGACGCTTTGAGGACAGAGCTAGAAACAAAACCTCGCAAACAAGCAAGCAAGATGATGAATCAATGTGTTAACATCACTCCTCGAACCATCCACACAGATAAGGAAAAATCGAAAATAAAAAGAGCGTTAGGAGCGTTTATATTATAACCATAAAATTTAAGCCATAAACCAAAACACAACAAGAAATTACAAAAAATAAATTAAATACGCTGTACATCTTTAAAAAAAAGAATTCTAAAGTACGAGCTACAAGGTAGGACTATAAAACGTATCCTAGAATATGAAGATGACTGAGGAAGTAGGACCCACATTGCGATAGGGATACACCGTCCTATCAGTCTTAGTCTCACATAAGAAAATTGGAAATTAGGAGAGCGAGATGTGAGTGCTCAAGTCCATAACGTCTCCCATCTATAGTACCCTTCACTGCCTGCAATCACATTTGGAAAGGTGACTGCTCTCCCAAGTTAGAATAAGAAAAAAATAAACCAACGGGTAAAAAGTAAATTTAAAAAATAAAAATAAAATATTACCATATATATGGAAATCCATCCACCAAAAATGTTTGTGGTTGTAATTACTGAAACAATGAGATTTCTCGATTATTTTACCTTCATTAGACAAAGTGCAATTAGATACTGGTGTTAAATATGTACAAATCGTGATTTAGGCAGATATCTTTAAACTATTGACAATATTATTAACCAGTAAATCTTTATTCATATATAACTGAATCTTCAAACCATCTGATAAAGATTTACTCTTGTAGGTAAACTGAAATCCTCTCTTAAACCCTTTTTTGGGTAAGTGTATGTTCAACTAATTTCATCTAACCTTCCAAAATATTTCATATAGTCTAACATAGTGTTTTAGTTATTTCATTATCTGTAATAGCAATTACATTTAATGAATAAAGTAAAATTTTAATAGCTCGATACGTTCTTTTGGAAATATTTGAGAAGTTTTATTTGTTTCATAGTGACAACACTCCTAGTTCGTTTCTATTATTTCAGTGGATTCATAACAGATATAAATATTGTGGATAACCTAGTGTTGTTTTCCTAATGCGTACTAATCTTGTTTGTTAATGAAAGAGTAATTGGCTGAGAGTTATAATCCATCTTTGCTAATAGTTTAGTGAAGTTAAATATTTCACCATCTGTTACGTATTTTTTATGTTTTATGTTCTTCATAGACTAAACGCAACAGAAAAACACAGATAAGAGCTTGTATAATTTATTACACTAAACTATTAACAAATATGACAGATATAACATAAATTATATAATAACAGTGACAGATATTAAGTTACAACATTCAAAATTAATTACAACACAGAATAGTACTTGTTTCAACCTTCAAAGTTAATTACGATACAAAATGGTACTGGCCTGTATCTAATGTAATGATGTAAAATGAAAGTCTCAAATTCCAGTCTAGGGTGTGAATTTGGTCCCACGAAGAAATTCCGAAGCTTAAATGAAGAAGTTAAGAAACAATTCACAGTTCAATGAATTCGCCGACTCTCAGCACAAGCAGTAATTCAGATGAATCGTAGAGATTGACGAAATAAAATCACAGCTTCCGTAGATCTTACTTTAGTCACGAATCCAAGTTGAATAATCACAGCAAACACTTAATCTTTCTCAAATAACTGACTCTCTTCTATTGAAATAAAACTAATATCTGACTCTCCTCTTTTCTTCGAATAAAAACTGATGTCTGAATATCTCTTCTGTCTCTCGCATCTTCGTCTGTTTATATATTGTAGGCCTAGACCCCTCGAATAACCGCGAACTTTCTACAGATCTCCAGAACAATCCGCGCATGTCCGTTCTTGTACGAGACTACACGTCTAGACACGAAGTCACCAGCACTTCATTTACAAACATATGATTGGTCTACTTAATTCAAGAAAATTCTAAATGTTACCCTAAATGAATAACAAAATATTAGTTTAAACTTCGAAACAATAATACAAATACGGAAACACAGATAAAAGAAATGAAAATCCAAACACAACACGACATGTTGTCGTTTACAAAACATTTACACGACATTTATATAACACCATCTTTTATGCCTTAGTTCATATTACACAACTATTTATAGTTAAAATAGTTTACATAAAAACATTTTGAAATTAAAAGAAAACGCTAAGAAAGCAAATCATTTGATTAAATGAAACTTTTCAGTTTATGAAAAAAGAAGCTAAATACAAGTCTCTAACGACGTAGTGTCTTTAAGTAAAAAAGAATAGAACTTACAGTAGAAAACCAGAAAAATTTCTACTACTTTATTTAGTTATAAACAATCTATTCCTGGTATTGCTTTAACTTGAGACAAAATTATTATTTAGATATAATTTTATTTTTATTATTTATTAATGTTTATTATGTCTGTAAGTAAATATTTTACTTCTTAATACATACACTAATAATTTCGACATTCACTTATATTGTTTAACAATCAAAATATCTGGTATTATTTTCGATATTTGAAGATCGTGAAAAAGTGAAAAAATTACTAGTTCAGATCATTTGGTCCACTTATTTCCTTCTCTAAAGATCATACTTTAATATGTTGAAGCAATTCATCAATTAGTAAATTTAAATACTTTGATTTTCGGTTTTTAGTCAAAGGCTTGGTTTACGTATTTGATTCTTCAATAGGTTGAACAATCAATCTACCGACAAGATTCTCTTAAAATGACTTTTACCTTGTACACACTTAACCGTCCTCTTAGTGGCAGTTTATTTAAAGCAAATAAAGCCGTTCAAAAGTATCGTGGTTTAAAACGTAAGTTCAAAAGTTATGTAGATTTCAGTAGTATTAACTACAAACCATTGATGGTGAATTAAATTTCATATCTTTGTAACTGAAAATTCAACAGTAAACTTAAAGCAATACATTGTTTTTTTTTATTTCACGCAAAGCTACTCAAGGGCTATCTGCGTTAGCCGTTCCTAATTTAGTAATGTAAGACTAGAGGGAAAGCAGCTAGTCATCACCACCCACCGCCAACTCTTGTGCTATCCTTGTACTAAAGAATTGTGGGATTTACCGTAACGTTATAACACCCTCACGGCTAAAAGGGGGAGCATATTTAGTGAGACTGGGATTCGAAACCGCGACCCTCAGGTTGCGAGTTGAGCGCCCTAACTTCCTGACCATGTAGGGCCATTAATTTTTTGATTGTATTTTCATAATGAGAGAATTTTGTTAAATCTGGGTTGTTGTTATTTCATTTGTTTGTTTGTTTTTTGCAACGTGAAAACGTTAGCTTGTATTTATACCTTGGTTTACATCTTTTCTCTGGGTGACAGAACATACGATGTTATTATGACAATTCGTCAGTCTTATTTGCCTGTCGATTATTTGCGTTTATCATCAAAGCGTCACCTATCATGCTAGGACTAAACAGACAATGAAGAACTACGAAACACTCTTTTCGGCCCCGAAGATAATCTTTATAGTTTTTCAATTATATTGTTTTCTAATCTGTATAAGTTACGTAATAACTATTTATGTATACGGGTATTGGAATGAAGAATATCCAAAACTGAAGTTTGTTTTGTTTTGCATTCGTGTACTAACCTTACTTGAAACAGCACTGTACTTATCAAATTAATACATGATTTGATATTGAGTATTATTTAAATAGGTAAGATAGCACATATTTATAGGAGTTAAATTTTTCTTCATATGAAAATGTGTATTTACTGAATTAAAGAATGGAAATACAAATATTATTTTCCATCATATAATTACACTGTTGTTGTATTTTGTCAATCCACGTTGTTTGTACAAAGCATTTTCAGTTACATTTGACATTATATTTCAATATGCATTTTATAATCTCGAAAACATTCTCTCTCGTGTATTCTTTTCTTGTAGTAATGTTCTTCGTTTTATGTTTTGAGGTGTTTTGTTGTTTTTCTCCAAGGGTGATTCGTTTCTAACAATTTGCACACTAACTTCTTAATGAGGACACTCCTAATCACAAAAGCCACCATAAAAAACATCTTATTAGTGTTTCAAGGATAAAATTCGACCCATCTGAATAAGTAGAAGAGAATAATAGCACTATTATATTAGAACGAGCACGGACAAATATGTCCCCAGATACCTGTGTATTTCGTATCGATTAAGTTCTTTGAAATTGTTTTCATTGTCTGTTAACTCATCACACGTTTTACAGTGAAACATAAAATGAGTTTTAAGTTTTTGTCTTCTAATCAAAATGAAAAACCACGAGTATTAGTGATTTCAAGGTTATTAAAAGCTTAATTTTTGTTTTATGTTTTTGATCAACCTGGAAAGAAATAATTAAGATTTGTAGCCGCATTTCTAAAACTACGGTTCAACGGTTGATAAATATTAAATTAAATGTTTGTTATTTGATCGATACGTTGAAAAATAAAGTCCACTTTGGTTTGAATTGTATTCCACAGTTCTTTACTTGTGATTTCTCAAATTTCTTATAACCTTATTGATTATATATGTATACGCGCGCGAGCACACAAACACACACTTCATTTTATTGAATGTTAATAAAATAAAAAAGTAGACTAGTTCACATGGGCGTAGATCCTGAGGGGATGGAGGGTATATATCCCTCTTTATTTTAAGTGGGGGGTATGGTGCACACAATCATCCCCCTCCAAAGGCCTACAAAATGTGTTTGTTCTTGTGATTCTCGTATTCTTACCAATCGAATTACATAATTAGGCCTAAATGTAGGCTTTTTCAGTAGCCGAAATGTTCATCTTTAATATAGGCGTGTTTTTAAGCTTTTCAATCCGAGCGATAGTTCGTAAGTATCAGTCAGTAGGCCTAAGTATGCATGCAAGCACTCTTACAGAATCTACCTACGTCTTGTACGTAGTGTAAGATTAAGTAAAATTTTCATTATAACAGATTGAACAGAGCATGAAATTCGAAAATATTACCCCCAAGCGTAAACTCCTGTGATCTAGATCTGGCAGGCAATTTGTAGCTTGTAGCTACATCAATCTTATGTGTATATTGTGCGGTTTTCCTGCGCCAATTGTTCTTATGCATGTCCAGCTGGTTTTGTTGTCGAACTCCTTACTCTGCCGAAGATGCTGATCGTAGTGTACATTTAGTTTACAGTTAACGACAGGTTTGGGCCGTTCGGATGCAGAAGCGCCCTACATCACCTCCCTCAGCTCCCTTTAGTCTGATTCTCAATTTTACAACAGGGTTCATTAGACCTGTTTGTGGCCCTCATTAATACATGAGATTTCATATTATCGCCACCCTCTAATAAAGTGCTGGTGCTTTATGGTAAAATAACAATATATTCTCTTATTATAGATAGTAAAAATATTGTATATTCTTGTATAATTATATCACAAAAGGAGCGATTTCAACAGCCTGAAGCCTCTACTCGAATTGTATTGCTAGTTTTTGTTTAGGTGTTTTTATTTAATAGACATGTTTATAGACATTATATCACAACGTGTTTGCCTTTTGATGAGCTTTAACAGGAATATTACATATTTGTGATTGTTTAAGTATTTTTCGAGAAACTTTAAATTACTTGTGTTGTAACTAGCACACATTATTGTCCCAGCGATGCCCAGACAGTCAGACCGCTCGGTAGTCACTGTGAGGTTTGCGCGTTCGACTTAAATACATTGTACAGTTCAGTCCTTCTTCCATTCTGTTCTATCTTAATTCGTTGTACGTTAGAGTTTGTCAATAAAGACTATATTTTAGCTTGTTAAGTCATCTTGGAAACAGATTCCAATTATGAACCACCAGATAGTTGTGAAACAAGTTTGTGCAGCAATGAAAAATCTGACACTCCACAGATACAGTGCGGAAAGGCATATCATCCATACGGACAACTAATATCACTAAAAAAGTAAAATCTAAAAATATAAACTTCAAAGGCAGTGGATTGACGAGTTCCCAAGGATGCACTTCGACAATTAGACTCAAAAAGTCACATGCTTTCATTGTGCCAAGACGGAAAATAGAGGCCTTTTTACAGGGAAATTGGAGAGGCCAGTGGAGCGTACCTTCATATCCACCGATTTTTGCAACTGCAAAAAAAGGCTAGCTTGTTTATTTGTTTGTTTGTTTTAAATTTTGCACAAAGCTACTAGGGGGCTATATGTGCTAGCCGTCCCTAATTTAGCAGTGTAAGACTATAGGGAAGGCAGCTAGTCATCACCACCCACCGTCAACTCTTGGGCTACTCTTTTACCAACGAATAGTGGGGTTGACCGTAACATTATAACGCTCCCACAGCTGAAAGGGCGAGCACGTTTGGCGCGACGGGGATGAGAACCCGCGACTCTCAAATTACGAATCCCCACCTTAACATTCTAAGCTTTGGAGGGCCCTGGAAAAGGTAAAACGAAATTCAACGAACACCAATCCTCCTCTTAGGACAGATTCGCTATATCTCCAGAAGGTTCACTTGACGTAACTCTAGTGACTGTCCAGCTACATGATGGAAAAAAAAGCAGTAGCAATAATGCAAAAGAAATCTAGCCAAAATATTCAGAAGTTTACTTTTCTTACTGCATCAAAGAAAACCACATTCACATCACCTCAGGCTCAGAATGAAATAATGGAGATGTTCAGCCATCAAATACTGAGGAACAATGCGTGGTGGATGGCACTCAAGATGTTACAGGTGCCGAAAAGGAAGCAATATGTGTACGATACGTAGATGAGAACCTTGATGTCCATGAGACATTTCTTGCTTTGTACAGTGTTTCCAGTACAACTGGTAAAACAATATCCTCGACTATACTTGATGTACTGACTAGACTCAATTTACCACTGTCAGGATTAAGAGCACAAACTTATCATTGAGCCATTAACATGAGTGGTGCGTACAATGGATACCAGGCAAAAATAAGAGAAGCAACCGTCAGTTTTGCACTGCGGAGCACACAAGGCTAATTTAATAAGGCAACATGCAGTTGAAGCTTGTGAATGTGTTCGAGATTCTATCCAGTGGATACATGAAGTCGGTGTCTTGTTTCAGAGGTCAGGCAAATACAAAACAATCTTTGAAAATATTGTATCGTCAGACAGCCACAATGGTCGAGTTAAATACACCTACTTTGTCCAACACGCTGGTTGTGCCGCCAATCTGCAATTACATGTACTAATAATCACTACAGTAACATTGTTGATTCTTTATCTGAATTAGCAAATGAAAAATCAAATGTAGCAGTTAAAGCACGAGGTCTGCCGAACAGATTTAACAAAGAAAACGTAATTTTAGGATTGCTGATGGCTCAGTATCCATTAGCTGCATTAGAGGAACTAAACCGATGATTGAAGCATCTGCAATGGGAGTTGAACAGTTGCTGGTATTGCGAACAGAGGATTTTTTTTTTATTTTATTTCGCACAAAGCTACTCGAAAGCTATCTGTGCTAGCCGTCCCTAATTTAGCAGTGTAAGACTAGATGGTAGGCAGCTAGTCATCACCACCCACCGCTAACTCTTGGGCTACTCTTTTACCAACGAATAGTGGGATTTACTGTCACATTATAACGCCCCCACGGCTGAAAGGGCGAGCATGTTTGGCGCGACCGGGATGCGAACCCGTGACCCTCAGATTACGAGACGCACGCCTTAACACGCTTGACCATGCCAATAGAGGAAAATTACAACAAGATATTTGATGAAGCTGAGAAAAAGGTAACTTCTCTAGATCTGGTGCCTATTGAACTACCAAGCATTCGCAGACCCTCCAGAAGGATCACAGCACACCATCCTGCAACAGAGATTACTACAGAAACCAATATTTTGAATTTGTGAACACAGTCATAGAGCATCTGACCACTAGATTCAATGCAGACAACAATGACTTAAGGCAACATCTGGCAAGATTGGCAACTCAGTTATAAACTTCTACCTAGAAATCTCTGTACAACGGTTCGAGTTTCAGTTGCCCATGTTCAAAGGAACAACAAAAGCAGTATCTTTGAAAGGTGCGTAGGATGCTTACTGTAAAATGCATGAAACAAGCCAGCAGATGTTTAGTGAAGTGTTTCTTCTCATGAAAATTTTGCTTTTATGTCCAGTATCCGGCTGCGAATGTGAACGCAGCTTTTCTGCATTAAGACAGTTTAAGACGTGGTTAAGGTCAACTATGTCTCAGTGCCGCCTCAACCATGTGGCAGTTTGTCATACTTACAAAGATGAGGTCGACAAGATAAATATAGAAGAGCTTTTGAAAGAATTCATAAACAGATCATCACAAAAGAGGTCTACGTGTGGAAACATGTAAACAAGAGGACTAAATGAATCTTACTTCAATGAAAAGTATGAATAATTACGTGCTACATTGTGTTGGTTTGTAATTTTCAAGAGTTCGCAGACATTTTAATTATTTTTATCAAACAACATGAACAGTTTTTCAGTAGATATAAACTTATCAAGGGTAATTACTAATTTAAATATATTTGAAAACGTAATTCATGCAATGACAGATATTAGTAACCTTGTCAAATTTTATGGCCATCTTTTATACAGCGCAATGTGCAGGAATAAATTCATGTAGCAGGTAATTTGTGACACATTTGTCTTAATTCTATTAATATTTTAAAAACTGTTCACAACATCTCACTTATACAAACCTACATGGAAACCTTGAAGTGTCGTGGCAACAAGATTACTCTGTGTCTGCATGTTTACAGCTTTTAGGTTCACGTAATCAGAGATTACCAATTTGCAAATTGAACAGACCACATAAAACGTTGCAAAAATCATCCCCCCATCGGATGTAAAAAATCTACGCCCCTGCTAGTTCACACTTGAAATAAATATTTGACAATTTTGTATGCTACTCATTTTTGGGATCAAATTCCTCTTTGAAAAGAAATTACAGTAGATTTAGTTGACTGCTGTGTCATTTAAAGTCGGTAATTGGTGAATAATGTAGTATGTAATTCTCAGGCATAAAAGCCTGGGCCCGGCTTGGTCAAGCGCATTAAGGCGTGCGACTCGTAATCTGAGGATCACGGGTTCAAATCCCCGTCGCGCCAAACAAGCCCGCCTTTTCAGCCTTGGGGGCGTTATAATGTGACGGTCAATCCCACTATTCATTGGTAAAAGAGTAGCCCAAGAGTTGGCGGTGGGTGGTGATGACCAGCTACCTTCCCTCTGGTCTTACACTGCTAAATTAGCGACGGCTAGCACAGATAACCCTCGAGTAGCTTTGTACGAAATTCAAAAACAAACAAACAAACATCAAAGCCTGAGAAGTCCCCGGACTATTTCTGTATGAGAAAGACAGTAAAACACTTTCAAGGCTTGTGAATAATGCGCAATCTTCAATAAATACACGCACAACCATTTCAACATAAACCATTATTTATTCACTCATTATTTCAACACATTATGCATAAATGCATATCACCTACACACATTTTACGTAACTGAGTGCTCGCACGTGTACCAAGTCCATGTTTATATCAGAAACAATAGAGCTTTCTTTCGTAACCCTACCTTACTAATGTAATGGTATCAAACAAACGTGAAAAATAAAAGAATTAAACCGCCTATTATTAGAGCTCTATATACTCTTATTGCAGTGTATTTAGAAATGAATGAATTAAAAGCAAAGTTGTTTAAATTATCAATTATAGTTGACTTAGCTACTTTATGTCGGCAGAAAATATACTTATATAACGCCAATAAAGAACTAGATATGGTTTTAAAATTATATTTCAAGTACTAAAACTAAAACAAAAATCTTCCTCGCATAGCACTCCCTCTGATATCTTACTTTACAACTCCCATATTTTATATCGTACTTCAGTTTTACTTTTCTTTTCATGCAACAGTTGTAACTTTTCGGTTTGATCTGGTTGTTTACTGTCTTTGTCGTCTTAAGTTACGCTCTCTGTGTAATAAGAATAACAGGAGTTTTTTTGGGGTTTTTTAAACAACGTTTTACTGTTTACACATTTTTAGCTATAAGCCTTCGGAAAAGATATTAATTTTGACAAACTATTTATCTTTCTATGTTAGATAGATCCTAATAGTTTTGTGGGTTTTTTTCCTTCTCCTTTCAATGATCTATTTTTCTAACTTCATGAGAAAACACGTAACTTAGTGAACATATAACACTTTATCACATCTAAGTGCTAACAAATATTGTGAAAAAAATGCGAATTTGAATAAAAAGATAGATTGCTGTAAGAACCAATTCTATGTTTAATATGGAAATGTAAATAATACGCACGATGAAGTTAAAAAGACAAAAAATTAAATAACCATTTTTATTTTGTTTTCTATATATTACGCATACATATAAATATAAACTGCAATAAATATCATTTCTGTATCTGCAACTCACGCTATGTCGTCAGCTCTGTCACACTTAAATATTATGAACTCAGTTTTCCGAAAGAAACTCGTACTAACTCCATCGCTGGCCAGGTGGTAAGGGCGCTTGACTCGTAAGCTGAGGGTCGCGGGTTCGAATCTCCATCGTACCAAACATGCTCGCCCTTTCAGCCATGGGAGCACTATAACGTAACGGTCAATCCCACTATTTGTTGGTAAGAATAGCCTAAGAAGTGGCAGTGGGTGGTGATGACTAGCTGCCTTTCCCTCTAGTCTTACACTACTAAATTGAGGATGGCTAGCGCAGATAGTCCTCGTGTTGTTTTGCAGGAAATTCAAAACAAACTGCATCTTTAATAGCTTACTAAAAAGAACCATAAAAATAAGAAATATAATTGTACCACAGTTGTATTATATATGAATTATTGTTCAGTTTGTATCTACACCTCAGATATAACCGTATGTTATATGTTTCGTATAAATTGTTTTCCAGACGTGATGTTTATAAAAAGAGAAAACCGCTGGAAGCTAGATGCATAAGCTTGTATTACACAACAGATGGAAAAACAATAACAAAAAATCAAAATCTGTCATGACAACTTCAACAAAACAAAAAATGCGAGGATGGAAGGGGGATTTTAAGAACGGGATCAGATGTGGCACGATGGACGACAAATGCGTTGAATTACTTTCTTAAACAAATATTTTTATTCAAAACACTGAGAGACTATTGTTTTGAGTTGTCAATTTAGGTAGACAGTTAATTATAAATGTTTACTAAAAGAATAAATCACAAGACTTCTGACAATTGATGTGAAACTTTCAATCTGCTCTGATGATACGATGAAATACAATTTGTTAGCTTAGTATTGGTAGAGAATGCTTCAACATTTGTTATAAGGTAATTACGTTTCATTTAAATATCTGACATAAAACACCAGCCGCTTCGGTTGAATAAACGTTAAAATGCGTTAAAGTGACGTTGTTAACTGCACTACTTCACGATTAATTACAATTAACTAATGCCACTACCTACGGTAGCAAATTTTACTTCTACCGTGTGTAAATTAACAAGTTAAACAAATGGCACGAATACGTTCACCTGAATATGTTGAGTTCGATTTCAACACTGAAAGTACATTCTAACAACGCTAGTGAGACCGTGAATTCGCTTAAGACAAGAAACAGATGCAGTAATATGGAAATATTGTCAAGATTGTCTTGTAAAAACTAAATTCATTGTTTCTGTCTCAACTATGGAATATGCAATGGTTGTAATATATTTTATAGAACAAATTCGTACAAGCGTTGCATAAAATTCGACTTAAATTAATCAAATAACATTTTAGAAAACAAATGTATCAAAACATGGGAATTGACACGTTTTATAATATATGTCGAACGAGTCTCCAAATTATTATGTTGAGTATTACGATTTCAAACAGCCTGAACTGAATTAAATTATTTTGATTTAGAAATTGATTAACTCTTTGTATCAAATTTACGATATTTGCGAAAAAATTGATACATACAATTTTCTTTCTTAACAAATATATTTTAATATACAAGTAATAATACAGCTTATTGTAATGAGTATTAAAAGTAATTGTTATAAATGATTTATATACAAAAGTTTTATTAACTCAAAGAATAGTCCTTATGGGGTCTGAAACTGAATATTTGATAAGTACACTCCACTTAACGAGGAACTAGTTAGCTTTTCGTAGATCACACATTATTTATTCACAACTGAAGTTATACAACGTCTTCATGGAGACACTAACGTTCGAAGTTAATTCGCTGAATTTAAATAATTTGTAATGTTTGAAATCTATAAATATTACTGGTCAAATATTTGTAGTTTCCCAATTTATAAGTCTTTATAACAGTTATAGCTTCCGAGGTTTATAGCACAAACCAACAATATTCATTCTACACAATTTGAGTTTGCTTTTATAAGTTTGAGTGGAGATTTTTTAAAGAAATTTCAGTTAAGACATTACTACTGGCATTTAAACACGTGCATAGTTGATTTTTTACGCTCGAGTATCTTCAACAAATTTAATGAACAGGCGAAAATTGCGCAATACACATTTGATATTATAAGCTACATTTCTAAATATATGTTTAACTAAAACAAACATCGATATTCTTGATGACGAGAAACCCACTTGAAATAAAAATGTATCTTAAAACGGCTGGTGTGAGTATTAACACTTTTATTGATAACCAAAGAACAACGTTTTAACCCTCCTAGGTCATCCGCAGGTTAACAAAGAGAGTTGGTATTACACCATTGCCGGACGTCTTAGGGACGAGAGTATAAACAAATACAGGATTGTAGGGGGCGTTGCAGTTGGGTTTTAGGTTATCAAGGTGTCCCTTTATATTGGTTTAATTTTGCTTTTACTTGCTGTTAGTAGAGCTTTTTTATTTTGTGTTTGTTCATATTTGTTTCACTACTTAGTATCTAGGTGTTCTCTATGGTTATGCTATGTTTAATTGATTTGTAGTGTTCAAAAACGTGTTATTGTTTTTTTGTGTTCTGGTTTCCATTTCTCTGCTTGTTTCTCCAATATATAAGTCGTGGTAGTTGTTGCATTGTATTTTATAAATTTGTTTTTTATAAATCAAAAACCATGTAAAAAATTATGCGCACAACACAACACAACAGTAAATCCTAAAATACAAACTAAATGACCTTATTTATATTTTGCATATGTTCCGGACATCAGCGAGAAAAATAACCAACATTTGGAAAAAATCCATACTATGTGAAAACTACACTGACAAAACACACACCATCATAATTCACAAAATACAATGGAAGAACTGCCACGACTTCTATATCTTCTAAATTGGAGAAACAAACAGAGAAATGGAAACTAGATTCGAATAGCACAAAAAACACCTTCACACGTTTTAGAACACTGCAAATCAAATAAACACAACATAATCATAGAAAATACCCAGATACTAAGTAGGGAAACAAACAAACGCAAAATCAAAGAAGCCCAACTTATACAGAGACTAAAACAAAAGTTATACCAATATAAAGGAGCACCTTTACACCTATACTAATTAATAACCTGACATCCAACTACACCGCCAACTACAATCCCTTGCCAGTTTCTACTCTCGTCTCTTAGAGTTGTCCGGCAAAGATAAGTTGCAAATACTTGGAGATGAACTAGGAAGGTCGAAACGTTGTTCTCTGATTATCAACAAAAGTGTTAATACCTTTTCCAGATTTTCTGAGATAAAAACATATATATATATATATATATCAGTAAATCCATTACACAATATAAAGTCTATCAAGTGCTTTAGCGTGTTAATATTCAGAGCATCTTCTCACCATTGAGTTAGAGAAGGTTAAGATGGCTTAGACACACAAAACGCCTAAAAGATGGAAGTATCCCCAAACACATACCACATGGTCGGCTGGCAGCAGGAAAAAGATCAGTTGAACGTCTTCATCTACGATATAAGGACGCTTCTGAAAGATATATGAAAACTTTCGAAATTCATTTTAAAGACCGGGAAAAAGTGGTAGAAAATTGCAGTGCTTGGAAATCATGTACGAAGGAAGGGATAAAGAAACGGACTCTACAAGCAGAAGAAGAGAGGATCATCTGAAAGAACTCAACACAATAGTCCAACAAAAACATTTGTATGCTTCTTCGAAGTAGGACTATACAGCCACACACAAAAAAACCTAAATATTTAGATTTTTTGTGTGTGTTTAATATATAGTCTTGCGAGACTCGCAAAGGCCTACTGGTACCATACCACATTTATTATCAGTATATCGTTCTTTGCATTGTTTAATCAAATCAGACCATTTTCTGCTGCCTCCCCCGGTAACGCAGCAGTATGCCTGCGAACTAACAATGGTATAAAGCGGTTTCGATAGCCGTTGTGAGCAGATCACCGATATTCCATTATGTAGCTTTGGGTTTACCTTTAAAACTACAATATCCCTTCTCGGTTTTTATAATGTGTATGTTGAAAACATTAAAATAGAACTGTCAAAATATATTAAGTTTAATGAATGAATTATAATTAATTATGATAAAAATAAATGAAGGTCACACAATATTGCGTTAGTTAGGATTAATCGAAATAAGAAAAGTATGTTTGTACTTTATCTTAACTCTATTGACATGAAAGAAATAAATAAGACAAATTAGTTTAATTAAATTGTGCATGGTGGTCGAATGTTTGGATGGCAAATTATGCAATAAATTAATATGTCTATCAGATGTTTTTTTTATATTGAAACTAGCAACTTAGTATTAAACTCTTATCTTGTGCATTTTTCGTTTTAATGAGCAGAAAGTTTTATATTTATTTTTATTTTATATTGAATGAGATACACTCTGGAAACATTCTGATTAAGATATTCTTTTTATTTGAGATATTTCCGGCTTTATGAACATAGTTCAGAGGAAACTGCACTGAAATATAAATGTATTAAAGAAATCTTAAGCATTTGATTCACTTTATAATGACATTTTCCTAAAGTTATCGTGGATGAAACCTATTCTATTTTAACCTATTCCGAGACTTGAAATGACATAAAAAGTGATAAATGAACAGCAACAAAACAGAAGTTTCCAAGTTCTACATATGACAGTGATGATAGACAGAAAACGTCTTTATAAAAATTACGGGAACAAACCTCTCGCTCTACAGGCAATATCGGGGAGATAAGGTTATGAGTTAACTTTTGAAAACTGGAAAACGTCATTATGTCAAAAATGATAATCTATATTTTTCGCATTAAATTTTACTTTAATTTCAAATTCTGACTAGAGCATACTGCATCAAAGATTTAATTTCAGCAAAACTAAATTTACCTTCATTCAAAAAACATAAGAGCGACATATTTGGATTAATTTTTTTCTTTTTCACCTGCCAAATTCAAGTTAAAGAGGAATTTGTTAATATTCCATCTCCGAATGGATTTTAGTTTTCAAATTATACTTACATATTAAAAACAAACTTAAAAATTGAGATATCGAAATAAGTAAGGATAACTGAGTTTTAAGAAATACCCCTACTCGCAGATTCTAATTAAAATTTCTCACGTCTGAGATACGATAGTTCTTTTTATATATCTTGATGAATTCGAGTTCAATAAGAATTTTTTTTCAATATTTTAGATCAATTCAAAATCTAAAAAGTATTTTTGGTTTCATAAAGTTTTCAATTCACCACAAAAACAAAAATGTCTCTTTTCTTATGTCCTGTAAATGAATATTTCGAAAATATTTAATAAATACTATTCGTGCATCGTGTACATGTATTGCACTTTTCCTTTTTATTTTGTTTTAAAATTAAACACAAAGCTACACAATGGGTCATTGGTGCTCTATCCACCAGGGGTATCGAAACCCGGTTTCTAATATTGTAACTGCACATATATATGTATCGCTGTGCTACTGGTGTAGGGTCTTCTCCCAGTTAAGTACTTTAAAACGTTCTGATCTCTCATTTTATGGTAATATTAGGAATATATTGTTGTCTATACCCAAATAAGACATTAGGAAAGATACAGTTTATCATTTCAAAACGAAACTTTGTCTTAAGAGACTTGTATACAATTTTTCTCGTAATAAGGTGACATTTCTCATTTAACCAGATGATTGCTTTCCTAGCGTCTTGTTTTTTATCTTTTTGAAATATGTCCTTATTGATTACTTTAACTGTAATTAGCTTTGAAACTTTCCCTGAGGAAGAACACTCAGTAAGATATATATATACTAAAAAATACATAGGAATGCAAAGTATATAGCTGGATGTGTAAGATGGAAAAAATGAGCGATACGTGTGTTTGTTATAGCAAAGCCACATAGGGCTATCTGCTGTGTCCACCCAGGGGAATCGAACCTCATTATTTTAGCATTGTAAATCCATAGTTTTACCCCTATCCAAGTGGGAGACATCAGTAATATACAGTAATAAATAGTAAAACATAAAAATACCGCCGAACGGTTAGTTTAATTGATACAAAATCAAACTCATTGTATACATACAAAAAGATACAAGATATTTTAAACGCTTGTACAAAATATATGAAAGTCAAATAATCCAAGAAACGAAAGCTTTAAAACACCTATTTTTAATTTTAAAAATTTAGTGTTGATTTTTAAGATATCAATTAGAAGAAGAATTTTGTTACTTGTATCTTTTTTATTATTCTTACTTTTCCTTATTGAAATAAGACTACTCTAAATCTACAATATAAAATAAACGTACAAAGATGTTGGACTGAAGTAATGTTGGATAATACAAAAATACGTCTGAAGAACAGAAACGATCTATTTTATATTAATTGTTAAATGGAATTGTACACAGGTTTCTTTCATGAAGTATATCATCTAGGATGAAACATAATTGATTTATTTATACCTCGTTAGAGAGAAAATTCAATTAATTCATTTTAAATAGACATACTGGGAAAGTTTTACTTTTTTGTCGTGAACTAATGTAGATATTGTAATGTTATGCCACATATATAAAACAATCTTTATATCACGTTCTTTTATCTTTTCAGTTTTTCTTTACATTTTTCTCCATTTAAATATAAGTTGAAACCTAAACAAAAACTTACGTTCAGAACATTACCAAAACGATTGTAGTTTGTAAATGTATTTTTATTTCTTGTGATATTTAGAAATCAAAACATAGAAACATAGAGGTTTAAGAAGTGTAGTTGTTTGTAAATTTCAGTGCATATTTATCATATTTGGAATTAGATTTTCTTTCATACCTTCACCTGATGAATTTGAGTTAAATAATCATTTTCCAATATCTTAATACAAATCCTAAAACTGGATATTAATAAGTTAAATTTATTTTTCAGAAAAGAAGCATTTTGATCTATCGAGTTCATCAAAAATTAACTAAATGCTCCTTTCTTTTAATATTTTAAAAGGAATATTTCTGAAATTTAGTTAATATTTTTTGCATTGTGTACTTTTCCCTAACATAGTTTTGATATAAAAACCTGTTTCTCTCAGTTTAAAGTAATATCAGAAACATTATGTTGTGTTTATACCTAAATAAAGTAGTAGAAAGTATACAGTTTATCCTCTGGTTTTCTACAATAAGTTTGTTCCTTTTTCTCACAAACAACAACACTTGTATTCATCTTTCTTCATCATAAACTGGGTTTTCATTTTATCAGTTGATTGCTTTTCTAGCGTCTCATTCTTTTTATTTCACAATGTCTTCATACTGATTACTTTAACTATAATTAGCTGTTCAAATTGAACTAAGAAGTAAAAAAGCTGATGAAACATTTTAATTTCACTAAACTAATAGCAAAGATATAGATTATAATTCTCAGCCAATTATTCTTTCATTAACAAACAAGAGTGGTACGCCTTAGAAGTACAGCATAAAGTTATCCACTATGTTTACCTTAGTTATGAATTCACTGGAGTAATAAAGATAAATATAGTTTATGAAGTGCCATTACTATAGAACAAATAAAGCTTTTATCAGTTATTCACCAACATAATTCATTGAACCAATAAATGTGAATGTTTATAAGTAGTGAAGTAAACAACTTAATTAATCTTCCAAGATAATTTCTGTCGATGTGAATTACCTTGGAAGTTTAAATAAATAACACTAAACATAAATTTTAGATTGAAACAAATCACTTTAAATTCACTTATTTATAAATAGTGATTAACTGGTTAATAACAGAAACTAAACAGTTAAACAGCTGTCTAAAACTGTAAATATTCTAGAATTCGTATATGAATAGTCAATTCTGTATATGTTTAGATATATTGATAACTGAGGCATAATAAACACATTTCCGGTAACCTTTGACGAATTATTGTAGAAGGACTGTGAGAACAGCAAACAAAAATTTGGTGTGAACTAAGACTATGTTATTTTGAGTAAGTACCCTATTTTATAACATTCTCTGTGTATACTAGTAAAAAAATAATTCCAAAGCTGAAAGCAACCTTTATTTTGGGACTTATAGTCACTTGCAAATAGAATAGCAATGTAGAACTAATCTAATTCAAAGTCATTATTTTAAGTATAGCGGGAAAATATTCCAAGTATAAAAGACAACACGTTGGTTGATGTTAATTATTCATACTTTTTGATCAAAATAAATTGTATACATAGTTTAAGAGTTAGATACATGATAAAGTTTAATCAAACAAGTTCTATATGGCGATTCGATAGGAGCACGTGTAAACAAACATGCTCAAGAAAACTAAAATCTTCATTGGTTAGAATGTGTTCAATCATAAGTGGAACACTAATTTTTAAAGACATTTCGGTCACAATAGCGTAAGTATCAACCTTTGTATTCAGGCGGGTTAGAAAACTTAGAGCGTTTCTAATAGTATAAAAAAACCAGAAGTGGAAAACCTAATAATGATAACAATATTGAAAATCATTTACAAATTTAACCAGTACTATCAAAAAAAGTAACTTTAAATGAAACTGAAATTTGTCATTGCTTAAACTGTTAAAGAATCTCTCGTTTAGATCACATTCTTAAGTAAACGTTTTGTTGATTATAACGAAAAGTTGCTATTGTTACTTGAATAAACAAGCAGAATCGTCAAGATCTCTCTATTTAATGAATTTCATGATTATCACAGTTGTTACAGTAAAAATAAAAATAAACGACTAAACAAAAAAGTTACAGTAACGATTTTCCATTATTACAATGAAGTACACATGGCTAACATAAAAGATACATAAAAATTAATATTTTTGTTCAGTTATTTATTTGAGTAAAACATAAATCCGTTAAATAAATAAAGTAAGCCAGTAGAATTTATCGTAATGCTCAGAAACCAATTAAATAGAAATAGACAACGATTACGTATTGTAATAATGTGCAGGAATATTTCTATGCTAAAATTTGTGTTTAGGTAACGTATAGAAGAAAAGTTTTCTTATTAAATCCAATTTCCTCGGAACATAATGCTAATGATGTAAAATATTATCTTCTATTAAAGTTCTAAAAATAACTTCAAACATTAAATTCTGAAACTGGTAATAGGTATTTTAAAATGTTTTTCGATTTCGAAAAATGAAAGTCATTTAACTAGATTTATCTTTTGTTTATATTTCAATAATAATTTTAGCCATCGAGAGAATGAGATCCAAAATCATATGTTTATCGTTATTATTTATTAGTGTTTGTTATACGTTTAGTAAATCTCTTATTGTTAACCATATATTATTACATTCATGATTTTCTCTGTAATTATTTGGTATTTGAAACACCATTTGTCAAACTAGTAAAGTATCTCTGTAAATCGATTATCTAAAGATGGCTACGTAAAGCAGAATTTGCACACATTTAACACTATATTTGTCTAATGAAAGTAAAATTATCTAGAAATATTATCGTTTTGATAACTGTAACAACAAAACATTTTCGGTGAATGAATTTTCATAAATACGTCAGTAAAATCAATAATAATAAACTTGATTTAAACTGTTTTTGTATGTTTTTCACAGATAGTGAATTTCTCACAACTCGTGATTTCTAAAACGTAAATACACTAGTTCACGATGCTCTCCATTTTGGATTTTTATTCTATGTGGGAGGTACGAGGAGTGATGTTAACACGTTCATTAGCCATCTTCTTTGCCTGTTTGCGAAGTTTGGCTTCAAGCTCTGTTCTCTGTTCTATCGATCAGATAAAGAATAATTATAGAGCACCCTATTGGTGTCAAAGATATATATAGTCATGTACATGTTTTGTTGCATCTTTATCTGTTGTGAGATAGTCAAACATAAATTAAAATATTAAAATATAATAAACAAGACAAATTCGTCCTGGTGCTAGTACACAGCCTATTTAAATCATACTTAAGTTAATATTTGATTGCCAATCGATAATCATTCGAAATGACAAAATGGGCGGATTTTTTTAGGGATGGAAGTCTGCTTAGTTTGAAAGAAGCGTTATTTAATTGAAGACAACTAGTGGATAGCATAAAGTTACAACGTATTATTTTTGTTGAATTTTGTTTTGGTCGGTAAAATAAAAGATATATTTGCTTAGTTTTAACACTGCTCCAGTCCAATATATAGTCCCCCCCCAGTGACACAGTGACATGTCTACTGATTTACAATGATAGAAACAGGGTTTCGATACCCGTGTTGAGCAGAGCAGAGAAAGACCATTGTGTAGTTTCAACACAAGTTCAAATAAGCATATAAACAAAACAATATATACTCTGTAAATTACGTATAACTCCTCTATTGTGTAACGTTTCTTTAGACAATTATTCTGAGGTTAATGGTGTATACCCCTCAACCTAGATCTGTCACTTGCCTGAAAAATAAAGTTAGTTTGTTTTCTTATACCTTGATCGTGGTCCGTGTGTACCTTTATACTGAAGTTAACTGATTTTGAATCTTCATACTGAGGATCATATGTATGCATTTATATTTAGGTTAATTAATATGTGTTCTCCCCAGTCACGCTTTGTTTGGGGTTTAACCAAGGTTTTAATCAGTCTTTGTTAGTTTTTGTTTGTTTGTCGTTTAGCACAATGCTACACAAAGAGCTAATTGTGCTGTGCCCATATCGCGTATCACTGTTATTAAAGTTGTATTGAGAACGGACTTAATCCATTTCAATATGTACACGTATTGATATTTTATACTCTTAGAAACCTTTTGATACTACTTTGAACTCTTAGAAAAAATGATATTACAACATGGAAAAATATTCAACATCAAAGTTATCTACGTGATTCATTGTTGCTTAGCGAGGTATTATTCTAGGATAGAAAAAGTATTTTATGTTAGTAAATAGCATGAAGTAGTTTGGTGTGTATGTATATATATATATATATATATATATATACCTGTATACAATTATAAATAAACAGAACAATAACATTTCTCCATACTTTTACTGTGTTACATCACCAAATATTCCGTTGTCGTTGAGTCTTTGTGATACTGTAGATCTGGACACTTCTCTGTCTTTTGGAACATGTCTTATGCTTGAGATTAGCGACAGTCTTTCTTCTGTCCTGAACGCGGCACAAATGAAGGCAGTTGGTATCACTATCATTGTGTTTAGGTGTTCTGCCTTTTCCTTTCATATTTTTAAATTTCTCTGTCTTGGTCTCACAATCTAGTGTTAATTTACAATGTTTAGGGACATTTCAAGCGTGCAGTAATTTGTCATGGGGTCTAACTAGCATCACAAAACTTTCATGCGAACTATCTGCTTTACTGACAATTCTCTCTGTTTTGGTGGCATAGCGTGGAAACAAAACTTAATGTATAGTGTTAAACACTGCTTTGGTCAAGATTTAGTGGTGAAGTGTTGTTAAATTGATTTATTCTAGCATATACTGGTACCGTATAGTAACTCCTTGCTAGCCTCTTTAATATAATTAAGACACTTCCAGGTATTTCAGACCCTAAATTTGATCAAAATGCACGTTCAAGCAGAACCCTCGTGACGAACCCTTGGTACAAGTATGAGAGAATTCTAAAGAATAAGTATTCTCACTCTGACTCATTCAGTTACCAAGAGGAACCAGTGAAGCATTACTATAGTGTAGTGTTGCAATATACATACTGTAATAGCATGGAAAAATTAGCTCCATAAAGAGGACAATAGAATATTCTGTTACTCTTTTTTATCTTTTACTCGGTAATGTGTGTATATAACAAACGTTTTCATTTCTAATGATTAATGTTAACAGAGAGTTATACACGTGCTTTGTTTCATTTGAAATGGTTAGTGTTTTATATTAAACTTGTGACATTGTTTCACATATTTTAAAATTGAGAAAAAATCAAAAAGTGAAACTGTTATCCTTATAGTTGATAAAATGTATACATGAAAAAGGTAGAATCAATAAAAAAGAAGTATAAGGACCATTATTTATTCCTGTAAAATCCACGAATATTCTTATATATGTAACATAAAAAATGCATTTTTAAAGAAGATCCTAGGGTACAAACTACAATGTAAGATTATAAAGTGTTTTCTTGGTTTTGGAGATGACTAAGAAGTAGGGCCCACACTGCAGTGGGAATACACAGTCTATCAATCTTAACCTCCAATTCTCTAGTCTCACATAAGAAATAGGCACAATTAGACTAGAAATTAGGAGAGCGAGATGTAGGTGTTCAAACCCACAACTTCCCATATCTGTATCATCCTTCACCATCTGCAGACAGTTGTGGGAAGGTGACTGTTCTCCCAAGTGAAAATGAGAAAAAGATAAAGGTAAAAAGATAAAATAAGGAAAATTAGGTACTATAGTTTGGGGGTTAAGTAAGATGAAACTTATCTCTTGATGTTAGCATTCCTGCCTCAATATCGTAGATAGACAAATTAATAGAACTATGCCAGTATACTAAGTTTACTGTGACTACAGTGCTCTTATAAGGGGCTCAAGATGTACATTCGCATAAAGTAGTGCCAAGTTCTTAAATTACCTTATTTTTAACTAGAAATTATTATTGATAATTTTAGTAAAACTTCTGATTTTTATTTTTTGTATTTAATCAGTACGTTGTTGTATTTATCACAGAATAGCTTAATTTATCTAAAATTTCTTTATCAAATCCATTAACTATTAATTTTTGTATCAATATTTCCACATTACCAATAAACTAGGGGCCCGGCATAGCCTAGCGCGTTAAGGCGTGTGCTTCGTAACCTCAGGCTCGCGGGTTCGCGCTCGAGTCTCGCTAAACATGCTTGCCCTCCCAGCCGTGGGGGAATTATAATGTGACGGTCAGTCCCATTATTCAATAAACCACAAACCAATAAACTATTGTAGTTTGTTACAAATTTTGCTATATCTGAATAACTGCGATATTATAATATTCATAATAAATGTTGGCATCACTATTTAAGTTTGTTTCTGTTTTTGGAATTTCGCACAAAGCTACTTGAGGGCTATCTGTGCTAGCCGTCCCTAATTTAGCAGTGTAAGACTAGAGGGAAGGCAGCTAGTCATCATCACCCACCGCCAACTCTTGGGCTACTCTTTTACCAACGAATAGTGGGATTGACCGTCACATTATAACGCCCCCACGACTGAAAAGGCGAGCATGTTTGGCGTGACGGGGATGCAAACCCGCGACCCTCAGCTTACGATTCGCACGTCTTAACACGCTTGGCCATGCCGGGCCCTACTATTTAAGGAGAGCAAATCATAAATTTGAAAATCAAAATATTTTGTTTTGTCAAAAATATTTATATTGGTATCCTTATCAGTTACTTTAATTTTTAAATCTAAATAGTATGTATCTGTATTAGATATTGAACTATTTTCAATTTATAATTCTGTTGGATAAATGGTATTAATAACATAATATATTTCAGAATTGTTTATGCTAATTAAATCATCTATATAACTGTGAATTAAAGTAAAAATATCTGGATTTCGTAGTTTTCAATAAATATATTTTCTTTATATCGTTTATGTTTTTGAAACTATATTTTCTTTTTTCCAGTTCTATAAAAGAATAACAATATTGTTCTATCAATAAATGTAAAACAAAGATTACATCTTTTGATAGAATTGTGGTATATAATGTAAAATGAAATGTTTGAATACTCCTCAGCTGCTAACACATTCTTAGAGATTCTAAAATAGGTTGGTTATTTTTTTTATTATTCAAAACCTATGTCTTTTATTGTTAACACTTACATTTTATACTATATCAAGTAAAATAATGAGTAATTTATTTAATAATATAGCTAGTTGTTTGATAATTGTTTTTACTAAATTGGAAATAAATCTAAATTTAGTTGGAGTTTTATGTAATTTTAGAATAGCTTAAAGAAACAGCAAATTTACCTGAGAATTATGTTTAGAAGGAAGTTTATGATAGTTATTAATCACTGCATCTTTGGATTTACTCTAATTGTGTTTAGTTTTTATTTGAGACTGACGAATTAAAGGTTAAGACTGACAGATGGTGTATCCCCAAAGCAATGTGGGTCCTACTTCCTCAGTCACTTACAAAACCCTACATTGCAGCTTGCACCCTAGGATCTTTTTTGAAAACATATAGCGTATTCTGTTTAAGTTTTTTGTTTTTATCTGTGTGTTTTTTTTGCCTTTAAAAATTGTGGTTATAATATAATTAATCAGTTGTCGGGATTTACTGTTTCTAACGCATACCTTCCTCATTATATTATTCAACTTATTTAACTTCATTTAAATATACTTATTTAATTTCACTAATATAAATAAGTAACAATTGTTTCATTTTAAGTATCTATAACTTTCAAAATGAGTTATATCTGTATTACTTTTAAATGTCAAAAGTCAGGTGACATTCATTTATTTTCGATGTGTCAAACGTCGAAGCTTTCTGAAAGAAACCGCACTAACATCATCGTTTATAACTTATTGAGAGGAACTGTTTATATGTCTAATGTGACTGCATTACAGTTTTAATTTTGCTCATCAGTTTATATATATATATTTGCACACATGTAATAAATATACAACGCAAATATTATTCATGTACTGGTATGTGTATAAAAAGGAATAAACACGCTAATCGTATGAAAGCCTTTTTCTATAGAATTCTAAATAAACTTCTTTCCAGAAGTGACGTGAATAATCAGAAGTCACTGATGGAAACTAAGCGTATAAAGTTTAACCAATCAGGAGGAAGACCATATACAGAGCTAGAAACTAACAAACCTGTCATGATAAAAATAATTATACATAGGATATGAAAGACAGGCGATTTTTACATACCTAATATTTTTTTCTGATAAAGTAAACATACAAATACACTGAACTGTTTCTTACACAAATACTTTTATTTACAACTTGGATAGAAATTTTATTTCGGTTATTAGCTTCGTTGGACATTTAATGCGTTGCTTAGGAGAATGTTGATTATATATTTTATGTTAAAAGAACAAGTCACAAGGTTCCTAATAACCGAGTTGAAACCTTCAATTTGTTGTCACGATACAGTTAGAATTCATTTCCTGGGGTTTTTATTTCATCCATGAGCAAATTCCTGTATGTCGGTATCAGAGAGTTATTATTCTGTATATAAATATTCTAAACACAAACACAGATCGTGATGTCTCAAAAAGTTGAAAATATTCTTACTGAATACACTTTTTGTTCTCAATCAAAATGTAATATGATTATCCATGTCGTTATGTCGAACTCTGTCTTATAACTACAAAAAAAAATCACGGTTTGATTAGCAACAGTTACGTTAGTATGGTGGCCACACTGTTCGATGATTATTGGCCAACCCTGCTTACTAACTTACAGCCCCCATTGGCTCAGCGGAAAGTCCTAAAACTTATAAACCGGTTTCGATTCCCGTGATAGGTAGAGTGTAGCTGGACCATTGTGTTGTTTTGAGTTTGAAAACAAATAACTAAATATTAATAAATGTCTCTACTTGAGATAACATATTCAACTCTATTATAGAGAAGGAAACGTAAGGCACTACATGTTCAAATGAATGTTATTGATAATGAATTCGAAAATAATTTTAAACGCATTTTGTACAGATTAACTTCACCTTGTTCCGTTCTCAGCTTCTAGACCTGCATCTGTTATAAAACACTCACATAAAATACGCGTACTGGTGTTATATAGATTATATATACAATTGAACTTGCACTTTTTGAAGTCATTATTGCTACAAAATATTATACATAAGTTTTTATCATATTAATTGTTACTATAATTTATAATATCAGATCTTGTTTGTTTTTATAAAATATATGTAAGTAAGATAACGTAAAGAATGGAGATAATATTTAATTTTTTGTTTGTTTGGAATTTCTCGCAAAGCTAAACAAGGGCTATCTGCATTAACCGTTCCTAATTTAGCAAAGTAAGTCTAAAGGGAAAGCAAATGGTTATCACCACCCACTGCCAAATCTTTGGCTCATCTTTTACCAGCAAATAGTGGGATTGACCGTAACTTTATAACGCCCCACGGCTGAAAGGGCGAACATATCTAGTGTGACGGGAATTAGAACCCCCTACCCTCAGTTGGGAGCCATCCCATGCCTATATAAATGTTAATAAGTTTATTTTATTTCTCCACGTGAATCTCTTAATACCGATAAAACAAATTGAAATCAATGCAGCAGTCACATATACTTTAGAAGTAGTAAGAAAAAAGTCAAATATAAACCTATGTTGTTCTATATATATATATGAGCAAGACAAACAATAGCAGTAGCTGTTAAAACAAGAATGAAACTTGAGCATTTCTATGCAACATTAAAAAGTTGTCTAGCTATCCTGCGTTAACTCTCATTCAGATATTTTATATTGAAACTAGCAACTCATTATTACAAAACTTTATACATTAAACTGAAGCTTACGTAAGATAAGAAAGTTGTTAAAATGTGTTTTACTGCAATTTACTTATATTAAATATTTGATTTAACGTAAATACATAATGATAAAACAAATCTTAAAAACTTACTTTCTTATCTTACGTATTCTTATACAGAGTATTCTGATTAAAAATTTTCTTTTCATGTAAGTCATTTCCAGTTTTATGAGCATAAATAAGACAATACCGTAAATCGACTTGTTACGTATTATAATTCACCGATTTATTATGATATTTATTACTAATTTAAAATAACCGGAAACTCGAATTTAAATTTAGAAGTTAATTGAATGTTAATATGTATTAAATTTATGGTTATTTGCAAATAAGTCTAATATACATAATTTTCCTTTTTCTAGCACAAATATATTTTCAAATAAAAACAAACTAAAAGAAAAAATACAATTTGCAATAGCAGTTATTACTAATAGTTATTTCAAATGATAGTTTATACACAAAAGTTTTACAAACTTACAGACAATACTGAGTCTTATATCCAGTCCTGAACTCAATATTTTATGAAGGTTTGTTTGTTTGTTTTGGAATTTCGCACAAAGATACTCGAGGGCTATCTGTGCTAGCTGTCCCTAATTTTGCAGTGTAAGACTAGAGGGAAGGCAGCTAGTCATCACCACCCACCGCCAACTCTTGGGCTACTCTTTTACCAACAAATAGTGGGATTGACCGTAACATTATACACCCCCACGGCTGGGAGGGCGAGCATGTTTAGCGCGAACCCGCGACCCTCGGATTACGAGTGCACGCTTTAACGCGCTCGGCCATGAAGGAAAAAAATATTTCTAAGTTAATATTGTCACACCTCCCTGAAGCTTGCTAGCTATCGTTCCTTGATAGGCTTCACATTGCTTACAAGTTCACTTCTTATCGATGACGATATTTAATGTCGCAAAAATTTGAACATCCGAAGAAAAACACTGCAGTGTAAGGGTTTCTAATGCTCGAAATTTATAAATGTTCCTGGTTCAGTTCTGTAATTTTCTGATTAATTGGCGCAAATCAGAATTTTAGCTTTTAAGGCCTACAACGTGCTGACAATAGCTGTCCAATAACAATACTAATTATCTTTCGGCGCGCTTGTTTTTACATAACCAATCACGCAAGCTTATATAGAATTTTCAACAATAATCGAGCACGCCGACAATGTGGTAAAACAAGTATTGTTGATTTTTACACTCAAAAATCTGCAAATGTCAAAAAATAGCAATATGCAGTTAAAATTTACGTCACATGAAAACTTGTTTGTTTGTTTTTGTTGTTTGTTTCTTTGAATTTCGCACAAAGCTACTCGAGGGCTATCTGTGCTAGCCGTCCCTAATTTAGCAGTGCAAGACTGGAGGGAAGGCAGCTAGTCATCACCACCCACCTTCAAATCTTGGGCTACTCTTTTACCAATGAATAGTGGGATTGATTGTAACATATAACGCCCCTACGGCTGAAAGGGCGAGCATGTTTGGTGCGATGGGGATGCGAACCCGTGACCCTCAGATTACGAGTCGCACGTCTTAACACGCTTGGCCATGCCGGGCCCTACATGAAAACTAGAAAACTAAACTGAACAAACGTAGGCATTGAAATAAATGTGCAACAGTAAATCCGTTACAGAACAAACTATATGGTAAAATTTAAGACTTATGTTATACACTTGTTCCAATATTTCGGAGCGAGAAAAACCACTCTGTTTTTCATTTGTTTATGTACCTTGAAAACAAACGGTGAAAAAAGTCTCATAAAGAAATAAAGTAAACTTTGAAATGATAGTAAAGCTCAATAAGAGTAAAGCCGTACTTTTAAATTGTCTAAACTATGGTAAATGGAAAAAATATATATACAGTGGCCAGTAAACAAGAGAAAACCGGAACTCTGGAGCTGTAAACAAGTCGGAGGCAAAGGTCAAACACAGAGAAAGAGAGGAACATGATTTCGCTTGGGAAAACACAGATCCGAACAAAAGATATTCTAATTAGGTACAAAGTAGATATCGGAAAAATTGTGCAGCACTTTGGTAAAGAAAAGAACACTATGAATAAGAGATAAAAACTGTCTTTAAAATCGCTGAAGTAAAATATGTAGATGAGATGCTTGATGGAGAAAATCTAAGTTGTTGATTATGGAGCGTAGTTATATTTCGTATGCAACAAAGAAAAACAAATTCATTTGGCTTTACCATTAAAAATCGACAAAACTGTTATAAAATCTACAGGTAAAGAAACTTTCTTCCGAAACTGTCATATAATCTAAAATAAGAAACCTTCCTTCCAGAAGAGCCAGACAGCCTATATGTAGGATCAGATTGTTAAGACACTCGACTCGTAATCCGAGGGTCGTGGGTTTGAATCCCCGTCACACCGTATATGTTCGCCCTTTCAATCGTGGAGACGTTATGGTTACGGATAGTCCAACTATTCGTTGGTAAAAGAGTGTCCAAGAGCTGGCGGTGGGTCGTGAAGACTAACCGCTTTCTCTCTAGTGTTACACTGCTATATTAGGAACGGCTAGTGCACATAGCCCTCGTATAGCTTTGCACGAAATTCGAAACAAACCTAATCATAAAATCTACATGTAAAAACTTTCTTTCAAAAGTATAATTTCGCTGACATGTAAGAACCAAATAAATGTTTTAAACAAACACAACTCTCAATTGCTGATACTGGCTAAGTGAAAATAAAACTGTTTATCATTGTAATGGAAAATTTGTAGCTCCTATTGTTAATCGAGACCAGTTTATTGTAACGGTACCTTGTTGCTGTTTTTTGTGTTTTTTTCGTTTGTTTTTCTTGGTGTTATTGTTCGAGATACATTGTGAATAACTTTCCGATGAATCCACTAAATCTGCTTTCCTGGATATTTTGATTTAATCTTTAATTTTGATAAATTATTATTTTCGAACAAATATTACTTTCTGAACTTCTTAGTAACACGACTTTTAAAGTATTGAATTGCAGAAAACGATATGAATGACAAGCTATTGCTGTAACTGATAATTATTGTTGGTTTTTTTCCATCGCAAATACTTGATATTCAACAAAGAAAAATACTTTATCATTAAGAATGCCCTAAAATAAAATAAAAACCAAAAAGATTTAATTACTTATTTAATTACTTTAGAAAAAACTAAATAAAAGCCTTGTAAATTGCTAAGTTGATTGCTGGAGGATCTTTCTATTGTTATACTTACAAGGTCTTAAATACTGATCATTATTTAATAACACGTGTTAACCTATAGAGCAGGTCTGTTAGTCTTGAATTTCGCGCAAAGGGCTATTTGCGCTAGCCGTCCCTAATTTAGCAGTGTAAGACTAGAGGGAAGGCAGCTTGTCATCACTACCCACCGCCAACTTTTGGGCTACTCATTTACCAACGAATAGTGGGATTGATTGTCATATATAACGCCCCTACGACTGAAAAGGCGAGCATGTTTGGTGCGATGGGGATTCGAATCTGCGACCCTCGGATTACGAGTCGAACGCCTTAACTCACCTGGCCATGCCGAGCGACAGAGTGTGAGTGGCTATCGAATGAAAATATTGCATAAAGTATCCTAAGAGGTAAAAATATGTAATTAATGACATAATTTTAAATGGTGTGCAATTAAGGTTTGCTTTCTGATTTGTAGAGTATGCCAACTTTTGCATCATCAAATCCTGAGAACAAGTTCATTTTCAGAAAGGTGTCTGACTTTACCTCGTCGAAGAAATCAGCAAGATGTTTAAGCTATTCTTATTACGGCTTGAAGTTTGTTGAAGAGTTTTCGTATGCAGTTGAGAGAAGGTTGTATAAATAGTTTTGTAAATAGTTTAGATCAAGATATACGTCAGGTGTTGTTTCTTCTTACAGATTCTGTGGTGAATTCTGATAACTTTATTCTCTTGAGATCACTTCTTTGTTTTATAACTGTTTCGTTAGTTTCATTGTAGTCTAGCTATACTTATCAACATCCTAGTGTAATGACATTTAATCAGAGCATGGTAAGAAATAAAACTGTTAAAAGAACAAAACATATAAATGAGTTGTTTACGTTTTTACTGATTTCTACTTTAATTTTAAACTAATACGAATAACTTCTGCACTTAAGATAATTCAAAAATAAATTACAGTTTAAATACTAATTCGAAAGAAATAAACTTAAACATACATACGAGACGATATAAAATACCAAGATGTATATATTTAAGTCTGAGTTGTTTTTATTAATATACAGTTGAAATGAATGAAGGGCAAGAATTTAATATCATTTGTGAGTAAACCTGCGTCAAGATGATAACGTATATCAAGAACATAGAATTATATCATCAAATATCAATCTTCTTTGTTAACGCGATCCCGCATGGGCAGGTGGTTAGGGCACTCGACTCGTAATTTGAAAGTTGCGGGTTCGAGTCCCCGTCACATCAAACATGCTCTTTCTGCCGTGGGAGCGCTATAATATGGAAGTTATCCTACTATTCGTTGGTAAAAGAGTAGCCCAAAAGTTGGCGGTGGGTGATGATAACTAGCTCTTCTGTATCTTTGCGCGAAATTCAAGTAAATCCATTGTTAACACTATTTTTGGCCAAAATTACTAGGTTGTCCAGAAATAAATGCTGTTTTTTTAACTGCAAAGTTCGGAAAAGTGTTGTAATCAGAATAAGCATCATTTGCTTCAGTGCACTTTTGCCAACGTGTAACGATGCTGTTTATGCCTCTGCTAAAAATAGGAGTTTCTTTTTTTTAATGAGCTCTCTTAAAGCTTCTTCTGCTGCTGCCTGGTTTTTAAAGCATTTATTGTGAAAGTGCTTGAAAAAATGAAAACATTTAGGTGAAAGGTTTGGGGAATATGTGGATGAGGCAGAACCTCGATTCTCAATTTGTTCAATTTTTGGAGCGTCAACCTTGACAAGTCTCATAATTCCGATTTTGTTGATCTTCAGTCACTTCATACAGAGCCCACTTATTCAACTTTTTTGTCTTTGAAATCGCACTCAGATAGTTAGTAATAATTATTTTTTTGTATGTAGCTTTTTTGCAAGCTCAATACTTTTGTGCGTCCTTAATGTATTTTCATCTGAGGATGGCTTCCTTCCACGACCTTCGTGGCATTCAAGATTTTCATGTCGAAACCTTTGGAATGAACGCTGAATTATACGTTCAGTAACAGATCCATGGGTGAATGCCTGTTTGATGTTCCGTGTAGTTTCGGTAGCTTTTCGTCCAAGTTTGAAGTCGTAGAGGAAAATCTTGTAAACGACAAACGTTGAATTAAACCAACCAACCAACCAACGATAAGTTACTCAATATTAAGCTGCTGAATATCATCGTGAAAATTCCGACATTAACTTCTTAACAACCTAATATTTTCACATATTCCTTAAGCTTAATTAACTTCATATACGTACGCCATTCATAAGTATATATGCCCACAGGTCGATTTCGTCTCTTGATTATAAGGCAACAGTCTCGGAATTCTCTCAAAATATGCTACTCTTCAGTCGGTTTTTATTTTATTTGAATTTCGCGCAAAGTTACAAGAGAGCAATCTGCACTAGCCATCCCTAATTTAACAGTGTAAGACTAAAGGGAAGGCAACTAGTCATCACCATCCACTGCCAACTCTTGGGCTACTCTTTTACCAACAAATAGTGGTAACTTGATGAAAAAGAAAGTGTTATTTCCATTTTATTTATCTCTGTGATTGTTAAGCTATATTAAGAGATTAAAGCCAAATATATTTTTATGAAATCATAAGTTTCTCTTATATAAACTATTGCTATGTATTGTTATTTATCTCGGAGAGTATCCGATTTATTATGTTGCTTATGTTACGTATTACGATTAGAAAGAGCCTGAAATTTAAATTTCGATATGTATCACATTTGTGATGTTTACAAAAAGACTGATACAAACATTTTCTTTCTTAAGACAAATATATTTTGATATACGCGTAATAATAATACAGCTGATAATGACAGTTGTTACGAGTAGTTATTATAAATAATTATTTGTACACAAAAGTTTACAAACTTGCAAACTATTCTGAATCTCATATCTAGTCTGAAACTTAGTTTTTCATGTATGGTCTAGATCCATAACGATCAAATTAATTTTGAGTTGATATTGTTGCATTTCGCTTAATCTAGCTAGCTGTATTTTCTTGGTTGACATCACACACCTTACAAGCTGACTTTTTACCGACGAAGATATTTAATGTTTTCGGAGAAATATCAACATATGAAGTTAATTCACTGAAGTTGAACAGTTTTTCATGTTCGAAATCTCTAAATATTCCATGTTAAATTACTGTATTTTTCCAATTAATAAGTGTTTATCACAATTATAGCGTTTGAAGCATACAACATAGTGACTGTAATAACAAAACAATATTATATTACTATCTTTTGGCGAGATTTTATACAAATTAGACGAGATTCTTAAATGCTCAATAGAACTTGAAGCTATTTTTCTTGAAACATATATTATTGATTCTTCCTTCGAGAATCTTCTACAATTTTAGTAAACAGGCAGGAGTTCCTCAGTAGACATCCAACAACATGCTTCGAACTAAAACAGACGTAGGTATTAAAATAAATGTTTAGCAGTAAATCTGTTACACTATACGTTTTTATACAGAAATAACTTAAGTTAAACAACTGAGAAACATTACTATATCAAAGGTTTACCCGATTTAAAATGTAAGTAACCCGTACATTTTACATGTGAACGTTCCTTTTGAAACTAAATTGGTGTTAAAATAGCGTAATGTATTAATATAATCTAGCAAAATGGTAAAAATGCCTTAAAGCTTATAAAAGTAATCTTAAACATAAGGATCTTAAATCCTTATATCGTCTCCTCTAACTACATTTTAGTATTTTTTAGCTTTTACAAAATAAAGCTTTTCTCCACTTTACAAAGCATAGAAAAGTTATTATTTATATAGCCTTACTGCAACCTATTACAACAGTGATAATAGTAACGTTGGTCTTAAGGAGATTCGCTCTTGTTGTTTGGAAAATATTCCACTCTTGGTTTCGTATAGGTCAATATGTGCTTAAACAACTATGTTTGGAAAACATTTATAAACTGCATATGTTTGAAAAAACATTCTAGTTTACCATTGCTTATCCCTTCAGATAGTTTTTTCCATTCATTTCCTGCTGATGGTGTTATTTTTTAGGATATAAATATACAGTCGGCTATCTGCATACTCTCTACCGTTGTGAATCGAATCCCGGATCTAAACGTACTGAGTCTATAAGTTTACTGCCAAAATACCATGAGATTACTTTCAGCTGACAGAAAAAAAATCGCGAATCACATCTGTCTTCTCGCAGTATATAATTGAAATGTTTCATTCTATTAGGTTATTTTTTCACAAATGTCAGGAAATTGTATTTGTTGACGAAGAAAATTACATTGGAACATTTTATACTCTATTAAGGATTAGAACAGTAGAAATAATGTAGTTTTATGTTTCAGAAACATTTACTCTAACTAGAATTATTTGATGATATATGTTAAAAGTAAATATTGTAAGAGATAATTATCTTACTACTAATAATTCGTTTAAATAAGTAAAATCTAATCTTTCACTTCATTACTATATTCTTTTTTAAGTAAAACGTTAAGCCTCTTGAATAAGAGCCACTTTGAAAACAAGTCGTACAGACATTATTTTAATTTAATTTAATGTTGGGTTTTAAGAACGTTCACCTGAAGAACTAAACTTTTTTTACATTACGATATTATAAGAATTCGTCGTAAAAACATTATTTTAAATTAAATTATCTGCACCTGAATGAAACCCAGAAGTAAAATAATATTTCGTTGACTAATTAATGTTCACATCAACATGGGAGACAAAGTATTAAACTACAGCTCTAAAACCCACTTATCATGATCTTTGAAGTTTTCTTTCTAACATAGAGAGTCGACTCTATTCTATCTTTAGATATCATATCCAGAACCAAAGTTCCTGTGGAACGACCCGGCAGGGCCAAGCGTGTTAAGGCGTGTGACTCGTAATCTGAGGGTCGCGGGTTCACATCCCCGTCGCGCCAAACATGCTCGCCTTTTCAGCCGTGGGGCGTTATAATATGACTGTCAATCCCACTATTCGTTAGTAAAAGAGTAGGCCAAGAGTTGGCGGTGGGTAGTGATGACTAGCTGCCTTCCCTCTAGTCTTATACTGCTAAATTAGGGACGGCTAACACAGATAGCCCTCGAATAGCTTTGTGCGAAATTCAGAAAACAAACAAGCAAACAAAGAAGTTTCTGTGGAGACAACGTACAGAAAAGAGGAACTGATCTGGGCTGCACTATCGTCTATGATGGAGACAACGTACGGAAAAGAGGAACTGATCTGGGCTGCACTATCGTCTATGAACTTTTATGTCCATCATGAAATGTGTCGGTGGAAGTTTAAATCTCACAGTTCTTTATTCTATGAATATTTTCCACTGAAACATTTTTGACGTATTTTGCATTAGTTTAAACATTAAAAGAGAAAAAAATGAAATCATAACTTTTTTATTTATTTCTTTTAATCACACACAATTATAAAATTAAATATTATTTCTCAGGTAACAAGCGCTGGGCTCATTATGTAAGCTGAAGTCTAAAAAGAAATGCATATCCTTAGTATGACACAAGTAATTTTTAACTTATCCAAATAAATTTCGTTCCTTTATGCGCATTACGTGTTTTTATGCCACTTAGCTATATTGGTTTATGTTACTTGGAAGCTAAACCCACAAACATAAGTGGAGTAAAGGAACAGTTACAATGGATTATTATAAAATTTTCTCATGTCCAAAATGAGATTTTATTTATTTTCAATACCATGGTTTTGTGTTAATGTTTTATTCATATTTCTTCTTTGTAACGTACTTCAACCATCTAAACGGATTAATTTAAACTGATTCTAAAAGAAAATTTTCCTAAATGTACCAAAAAATAGTCAAACTTCTCTTTCCACCGATTTTTAATGATTAAATATCTCAAAATACAAGTTAGAAGGCACAACCTGTGCACTATCTATACATTTCTGCGTTCTTCATGATTAAAGGCTTAAGGGCATAACTAGCTATACTTCATTAATAAACGAATACAATAATAAGAAACATGCAATTTATCTTCTAAGTTTCGCCTTTCAACTTTACACTTCATTACTTAAATATATTACTTATGACGCTTCAAACTTGTATTACCTTACCCTACATCAACTGTTTATTATCCGGAAAGTGTGAGCTTTTATTTAATAAACTATTTGCTTTTTTTAAAGTTAACAATATTATTTTATAATGATTTTAAATGATTAAAATAATTTAAGTTATACAACAAGAACAACTGGTTAAATATTTATCACCTCGTAATAATGACAGGATGGAGTTCAATTACTTCCGAATTGTTCGTTCAAGAAACTATAAAACTATCGATATTAAATATCATGTGTAAAATAGTATTAAGTTGTCTGTAGAGGAGTAATAAAGGCGAAGTGTAAAACAATGTTTTTATAGATTTTACTTGATGAGGGAAAATACTTAGGTACAACTTTACTACGTGTTCACCCTTCATTGAGAAGTAACATACTTTACATGAATAAAAAATTTCACAGGCGTTCATCCAGCAACATAAGGTAACATACTACATCATGTAGGTAAAACGTTTCATCGGTTTTACCCAGTGTCATCAAGTAGAATACATAGACCAAGAAGGGAAAAATTCAAAAGTTGAAAAGTATTAACCGACGTTATACATGAATAAAGTTACAATGAACGTTCCAGATGTCACATAGGTGAAACCGCTGGAAATTTAGAACTTCGCATGAAAAGACAGGTGGTTAAGGCATTCAACTCGAAATCCAAGTGTCGTGGATTCCAATCCCCGTCACACCAAACATGCTAGCCCTTTCAGCCGTGGAAGCGTTATAATGTTACAGTCAATCTCATTATTCATTGTTAAAAAGAGTAGCCCAAAGGTTGGCGGTAGGTGATGATAATTAATTTCCTTTCCGCTAGTCTTACACTACTAAACTAGCGCAGATAGTCCTCGTATAGTTTTACGCGAAATTCAAAACAAACCAAAGCGACCTTCATCTCGAATATTCACGCGATACTCCTTCGCTGGCCTCCCAATCAAAATGTATACTGATTTAATTCCAAATATAAAAAAACAAAAAGTTACTAATAGAACGTTTTAAACGAAAACAGTAGTAAATAACGAAGCGCATATAAGTTCTGTCTTAAGTAGGGAGAGAAAATATTATTCACTCAAATAATTGCGCATGTATAATTTTATTATATATAAAAATATTGTAGATTACAACACAAACTGATATTAACTGATAACAAATAATTCGCTAATAAATAAACTAGTTGTAGATCAGTTCTAAACAATAAATCAAACATTAATCAATTATAAGTGTGTGTGTGTGTGTGTGTATACTGTGAGGTATTTCAACCATAAACAGCTACTAAAATTAAGAGTATTCAAAAACTAAAATGTTTGTTTTTTGTACTCGGAGATTTATTTAATCCAGTAGTAGTACTGGATTATGTAGTTATGTAGATTATGTTAATTCTGATTTTTGTTTATTTGTGTTTAAACACGATTTTACACGTGTGTGTTTTCAAACTTACTGCTGAGCCACCGACACGTCGATGATTTCATAACAATAATGGTATTAATTAATAAAATATGCATCTATCTATTATATTAGAATCCAACTTAACGTAGGTTAAAAGAAGCGTTATTTATTTAAATAGAAGCGACAGGAAATATCTTTACTTTCGCTTTGAACATACTATTTGTTAGCAATGTACAACAGGAAACATGATCTCTCTCGACAATATAGCAGAGGACAATAATATGTCACAAACACTTAGTTAACATTTTAGAACAGTAAGACTTCTGACTTTAGTACTCTACAACAACGAAAGCTAATATAATTACGGCAAGGTACATAAAATGATAAATACCTCTCTGTCTCGTTTTGTACCTCCTGAACAATAAATCCAGGAAACAAGTCATAGATAAAAATGCTTCTTTCTTTAAAGCACATTATATGAAAAGTATTTACTTTTGTTCAATACCTAAAGTTCCATATAAATGTCAACATCAATCCATCAGTTTTTGTATATGTTGGACACTCAGTCTCAGTAAAAAAAATAATAATAACAAGTAATTTCTCGCACAAAAACCGGGACTTTTTTTCTGTCGACTGATTTAAAGAAGTATTTTAAACACAGGTGCATGGATTAAAAAACACACATAAAGGAGCATATTTGGACATGTATTTTTTGTTGCTCGGTTTCTGAAAACGTATATATATTTCTTTTTGGTGTGCCGGTATCATACACATGCATGATTTTGTCGTACTATGTCGAATAGATGAAGTCGAATTCAATTGAATATCTCTTTATCTTACAGAAAAAACAACTAGCATAAAGCTTCCACTTCCGTTGCGTTCTTTCCTTGCGCTTAAAAATAAGAACGGTGACATCCAGAAGGAAGAAACTCCTCCCTCCAGCTACGTGACAAACTTAATGTTCTGTTGTGCTAGATGCACCCCTTACATCGGAACCCAAAATATTTTGTGAACAATGCATTTTACTCAGTGACCTTTGCATCAAAACAAAATAAATGCAATTTTCCTTATAGAAATTACCTCAAGTAACATGGCGATATGTTGACAGATTTACAACAATAGAAACCGGGTTTCGGTACCTCTAGTGTGCAGGGCAAAGATAACCCTTTGTGTAGTTTTGTGGTTAACTATAAAAAAATAAACACAAAATACCCTTACTGAAATAATACATTGAATGACAAAGATTGTTGTTAACAGAAGAGGTTCCATGTACCCTCTGATCCAAGGGATTGACGGTCCGGCAAGGTCAGATGGTTAAAGTACTTGACTCGTAAGCTGAGAGTCGCGGGTTCAGATCCTCGTCGCACCAAACATGCTTGCCCTTTCAGCTGTGGGTGCGTTATAATGTTTCGATCAATCCCACTATTCATTGGTAAAAGAGTAGCCCAACAGTTGGCGGTGCGTGATGATAACTAGCTACCTTCCTTCTTGTCTTATACTGATAAATTATGGATGGCTAGCATAGATAGACCTCGTGTAACTCTAGTAGTAGTGATAATTCTACGGTTTGGTTTGTTTTGAATTTCGCGCAAAGCTACAGAACGGCTATCTGTGCTGGCCGTCTCTAATTTAGCAGGGTTTACTCAGTGTGGGAGAAAAGTTTCAGGTTTTTAGATTCTTTCCTCTTGGAGTTATATAGATCACATATACACATGTCCTTTTATTATCGTCAATACAATGCCGTAAAGAATAATAAATAGTATAACAAATACAAATTATTAGTCTAGATATAATTATAGCATAAAATTTCCTTTGGTTAAATTACCTTAAATGATTTCTTCACAATTCCCAGCTTGGACAGCGATAAACTCACGAATTTGCAACGCTAAAATCTGGTGCTCAATTTTCTATAATAGACACAGCTGATAGCTCGATGTGAATTTGCTCTAAGATAAATAAACACCGCTGCGCTTGTGAGGACATGATTGTCAGGTCTATCTGTTGGGGTAATCATTGATATTTATATTTTATATTAAATCTGAATATAGACGTTTTTCAATTTCTACTCTGTGTGAACTAAAGAAAGAGAATTCATGCTTCAATACTGTATTTGGAAGCTACCGTGGAAATTGCATAAGAACTGATTTTTTTTAGTAATGCGTTCTTGATAACTAACTTTTTTGTTTATTTGTAGTTAAGCCTAAAACTACGCAGGGGGACTAATTGTACAGTGTCACTTGTTTTCATACCTAAATATTTATTGTTACTCTACTGCTCCAAAAGAATAGTTTGCATTAACTATGCCACCGGATGTCCACATAAAACTTATGTATACTGATATATAAAAATATTAATTAAAATAAATACAACTTTACAGTGGGTAAGTTACTTCCCGATATTATAATATTCTGGTTTTATGGGCCTGCCAAGTATTGCATCATATTCGTGTGATTTTTAAATACAAAACTAATACTCTTTCTTTTAGTTTTTGTGATTAACAAGGTGAGTAGCAGAACAATTTGGCTGAATTTCGAGGATTAACCCATGACATTGGAACACAATTCTACAATCGTACGTTCATAAACTTTCTGCTAGCATAAAAGCAATGTGTAATGCTATAAGTAAAGAAAAGAATTCACAACAAATTTCTAGCGTGTTGTATAGATTGTTCTTTTTTCTATTGTACTTTCTGGGAAAGTTCCGTAACTATATTACTTCTGTGTTTCCACAATTGTTTTCAGTCCTGTAAAGAAATGAATACATATATAATATGCATATATTAACCTGTAAAGTTTGCATATAGATTGTAATTCTGAAAACAGTATGTGTTCCAACTGCTTATAACTTTGTATGAACTGACCAACTTAGATACACACACGCATATATAAAAGTGCAATATCTTTTGTCACACTTGAAACACTGTCTTCTCTTTCTATGTAGAGAAATAAGTCTTGAAGGGGTCGATATCGTCCTTCACATGAAACTAAAATAAACATATTTTAAAATGATGAAATTAAATCAAGATCTTTGAGCCCTGTTATTTTTTATATTACGCATATATGACTTCCCCTGAAGGCTTCAAGCTTTCTCTGTGTTGGTATTTGGGTAATTATGTGCAATACCCTGGAGGGTCAGGTGCACTAAACCTCTTCCTCCATCGCGTAGTTTGATGGCATCTACAATTAGGGTTTGGTATTTAATTGTTCGAAAAACTTGTCTGTCTGTCTCTCTTATATACTTTTATATCCAGGAGGGTCAGGTACACCGAGACCTCTTCCTCCTTCCATTACATTGTTGAAATTGACTGGTTAGTATGGAGTAATATCTACTTTAGACTGGTCATTTTCAGAGCAATGTCCATTCATATTTTTTATTTTTTTAAAGTCTATTACGTAGGTGGCTGTTTTAATTTAACACTATTTCATTAATTATTAATATTTATTATTTAAATTTGATTTTATCAGATGTACAAATTTAACAGGAAAAGGTGTTGGAAGCAATAGCACTCTGGATATTGATGTGTAATACTGTGAATTTACCCATATTTAACAGAGTTCATGATGTATGTTAACATTTGCGGTAGGTATTTTTCGATGTTTTTCATAATTATTTTAATTATTATATCTGTTAGATTATTTTCATTATTTGGATTTGTGTATTCTGTCAATATTTCAGAAAAGTGGAAGTAATGGCATTGGCTAATGTGTTTCCAATATTCATAGGAGTGGTTTTGAATGTGTCTTGAGTTGTTTTAGGTGAATCTTCATTACTTGTTGATGGTTTTTCATGAATGTATTATGTTTTTTTTACTACTGCAGCATACGAGTTTGTTTGTGTGTTTGGGTTTTCTGGTGCTGGAGTGGTAGTTGGTTTTGATGGTTCGTGAATTTTGTTTGTTTGTGGCTTGTTCGTTTTTGAATTTCTAAGTTCGTGTAAGTGTGTCTTAATAGATTTGTATTTCTGGCATGCTTTATCGTTTGCCGTATGTTCTTCCTCACAATTGCAGCATTTAGATTTCGGGTTTTATTTGTGCATTGTGAGATGTGGTGGTTCTCTCCACAGCCTACACAACGCGCAGTTGTTTGGCATGTTGCTCCTACATGTCCAAACCTTTGGCATTGGTTACACTGTGTTACAACCACTGGTGGTGTTTTTGGTATGTTCTACTGTGTATTTATGATACCACAGTGTGATACCATTATTTATTAGCTGGGTTATTTCTTGGGTATTTTCCGTAACTACTTTGATTAGATTAGTTCGTTTTTTAGTTATATTAGAAATTATTCGTTCCAGTGAAACGTGTTTAATGTTTAGTTCAGTTAATTCATCCTTAATATATTTTATGTCAATAGAGTGGTTCAACCCCTTGATTACAAAAGATTTGGATGTTGGCCTAGCTCCAGGTAAGTGTATAATTATGTTTCCTGTTTTAAAAGCGTTTGAAGGGCATTCTTTCAGTAATCTATTAAAGTCAGCAGGTTCCTGTTCTTGAACAAGGACCCCGTCGCGAGACATACGCTTAATGTTAGTAATATTAATTTTAGGTTTATACCTGAATATTTCTCTTACTAGTTGTGGTTGGTTGTAGTTTCCTGGTATGCCTTGTATGACTATGGCGGTTTTTGGTAATTTAGATACACTTTTTTTAGTTCATCAGAATTTGTTTCGTTTGGTTCTGAATTTGTGTTAGTTTCAATATCCAGAGTGGGGTTTTTATCATTTATGCTACTAGTTGTTACTTTACATTGTCTGACAATTTTCCGTTATAAATTTGCTAAGATCAAAAATACGTCTGCTTTCTTTCACTCTCGCCAACAAAAAAAGATCTCCTGAAGGCTTAGACGCTTAAAATTGGGTTTTGATAACTGCGGTTAACAGTGGACACAAACCTTATTTTGCAGTTTTGTGCTTAATTATAAGCAAAAGAAGCATACATATTCATATAGTAAATGGAAAAAAGATAAGAACAATCCACTTTAAGCACCTAAAACGTTCATAATATAGTTAGTTTAGTATTATGTTTGGCTGCAACCAATGGCGTTTGTAATACATCGTTGCTTTCCAAAACGTATGTGTATGTACTAGCTCCATCTTTCATAAAATTCAAACGCGATGTGTGTCTATATGCTCTTCATATATTTGTAAAGATATATGTGATAGGTGTGTCTTGCATACTTTTCTATTCTAGACTTACATTCAAACATTACTATTCTAATGTCATTGATAAAAACACTAATGATAATTTAGCAGAAACATGAAGAACTTCTGACAGTATGCTTTGCTCCTTTCTAGTATGGTGCACGTGAAAGTTTATCGAAATACTTCTAACACACACCCAATGTCAGTATTGTAGATAAGTTCAAGTTGTGTTAATAAAATTTCACTGATACCTCTCTTTAAATACACGTTTATGAAAAAAGTATTGTGCCAGTTTCAACGATATCGATGTTAAATATGTCACAAATAGTTGCTGCAGGTTGAAGCAAGGAGGTTTGTTTCGTTTATTTATTTATTCTTACTCCATGAGTAATCTGTTATTTGCCCACCGCTGGTAAGAAGCTCAATTTTCGTATAATAAACCATAAAAGTTAACGCATCGTACTAGCTTATAAATTAATTTAGAACATGCATATTTTCTCTTTTAAATGTCGACAGAATTTTAAGAAAGCGGATAACATATGAAATGCAGTGTTCAGATCTTTCTATAAGACTTCTTGATTAATCATCAAGCTAATCGTATTTGGTATAAAAGTAAATAACATAAGCTTTTATCATTACACAAGCAAGATCGAAGCAAAGGGAAGACTAGTTTTGTTATTAATAAATAATAAATTACATAAACTATACAGTAAGCGGTGGTATAGAGGCAGTGAAGCCTTGTTGAAGGTAATATAAATAAAAATATATACAGTTAAACGTTTCTTGCTTCTTTACCGATACATTTTACAAAATATGTTTAAATTTCTATTTTTATCTTTAAGTGATGTGTGCTAGTTTCATAATAGTTTTATTTCTTGTAACTTCTTTTACAGTTTTCATCGAATTAAGAATATAAATAGCTTCGATTCTGTTAACTCAATTTCTAGCTACCATTGCCTACAGACACGTATAGCTCTTTACTAATATTCCAAATTCTAAAAACTCGAGTTATTTTTTTGTTTTCATAAAGTGCTTGTTAAAAGTATTTAAATACTAAAACCAACAGCTCGTTCTTCCGCTCAATTAAAAAAATATAAAGGGATATTTCTGTAAAACAACCTCATAGTCAAGATATTTATATTTTATCAGCCATTTTCTGAATTTCACATGTGAAAAAGGAACATGACCCAAGTGAACACGTAAAATATAAGAAATATGAAAAATTATCGATTAGGCTTTATTTTTCAGCTCTTTGTGTAATTCATATTGCACAGGGCTGTTTGTTAAAGAAATAAGGTTGATAGCAATATATATATATAATAAAGTTTGTACGTTTCATCTAGTGCATATTATTTCCATTAATTCTGTTTTTGTATGCACGGCCTTCATATATTAACTGAATAACTTCACTTCCATTTTTCGAGATACTTTACTGATAAAATTCAAAGTAACGATTTATTCATAACAGTTATGCTAATTCATGAATCATAAGTAGCATATAAACATGTGTAAAACTGTACTGGCTGCTTAAATGAACAGCACTCAAGGTTGCTACTGTGATGTTGAAACCGCCCGGGAAAACGAGGGCCTGTTTGTCATTGTAATGTAAAAGATTCAGTTATTGGTCCTCATAAAATTCTGAACTAGCAAGACTTTTCGTCAATAGTTTAAAAACAAAACGACCGTTCCTTTTCAAATAATAATAAGAAGACGTTTTATTTCACCCAGCGGTTAATAGTGAAAGAAGGCTTTGGTATTGTTGCTGTTTGTTAACAAGATAGCAGGGCAGTTGTTCAGGGTACATTGTAAATAAAGCTCTGATGTCTTTTTAAATATTTCAGTTTTATTCTCATTTCTATTATACTTGTGCATTTGGGGTTAAATAAATAATGTAAATAAATGTTATTTACTGGATTCCTTACGTATTTGTTTGTTTGTTTGTTTGAATTTCACCCTTAGCTACTCTGCGCTAGCCGTCCTTAATTTATCAGTGTAGAGAGAAGGCAGCTGGTCATCACCATCCACAGCCAATTGTTGGGTTACTCTTTTATCAATGAATAGTGGGATTGACCGTAACTATATAACGCTCCCACGGCTAAAAGGGCGAGCATGTTTAGTGCGGCCGGGATTTGAACCCGCTAGTCTCGGATTACGAGTCGAATGTCTTAACACGCTTGGCCATGCCGGCCAGGGTTCCTTACTTTAACATGATTCATGTAAAATGATGCAAATGGAAAAATACCAGGAGTACAAAAGTTCAGCCATTGAAGAGAATTTAAAAGTATCAAAATATATTTGAATTATTTTTAAAAAAATGATATATATATATCATAATATTTTGGTGGCGCTGATAATTATCGTTTAATTTTCTTATATATTTTTAATTTATATACAAAACACAGATTACTTTTAATTTTATTTTTTAAAAAGATCCCTTTCAGGTTTCTAATGTCCAATACGCATAGATCCAAATGAACTTCTTGTCATTAAAATATTATTGTTTCAAAGTGCAGAGCTACAAAATAGACTTTGTGCGTTTTTCTTGCGAAGAGTATCGAACACCAAATTTTAGAGTTATAAGCCTTTTTAACTTTTAGCTAAACTACGGAGAGAGGAGCAGTATCCTTGAAGTTATGCAAAACTCAACATTTTTTTATTAAAAGTTGTCATTAAATAATCTTAGGAATTACGCCTTCTTTCATACCTGAAAATATTTACATAAAATAACCAAAACTGAAACCTTCCAGTGGTACAGCGATATGTTTCGATACCGTGGTAGAGAGGACACAAAAGGCCCATTGTGTAGCTTTGTGCTTAATTACAAAACGACAACAACCAACATGAAATTATAAACAAAGTAAAGTTAAAATAAGAGTTAGTCATCTTGAGAGTAGAATGTGTGCCAAACGTATAACTAAACAATACTGAATATGTTACGCTTTTAAAAACCGTTTGAATTTATTATTCAAAGAAACTTGGGAGAAAAATTAGTTGCGTCAGTTAGTTATAAATACTTCTGTGTAGTTAAGGAATGTCCTATCTTTGTTTTTCTATCTGCTTTCAGGTGTTGAGTGCTAATTTCTTATAACCTAATATCAAATAAATCATCTGTTTTGTTTGTATGTGACCTTTGTATAATTAACATTTGTATAACTATAACAGAGCACGTTAAACAACTTAGTTAAATAACTCATTTATAGAAGTGAAGTGAAGCTTTATGTGATTCTCATGAATCTTTTGTTAAAAATCACTAATTTGCGATTTATGAGTCGAAAGTGCACGGTTTCAAACGGGGATCACCTCAGAAAAAGTTATAATTATCAAAACTACCGAAAGAGTTTATTCACTTTTAGTCTAACAAATGGACTTTATGTGGTCCAGTAGTTGTCTTGTCATACAGCGCATCGTAGGGTCTATGGTTCAAGACTTTCAACTATGGACGATTTATGAAAATGAAACGGTCCATTCAAGAAGACCGCAAAAGACACCGTTATCGGCGATTTATGTTGGACTGCTTTATATTTAGCTATACCCGAATCATAAGGATCTCAAAAGTGGGCGTTTAATCCATGTGCGCAAAGCACCTTTCACAGTTAAAATTCCATTGTTTTTTAAATACACATTATATTATCAAACATGATTCAAGCAAGTTTCTAAGCAACATAGTCGATAAGTGCTTCTCCACTTGTTTAATTATTTTGTTTTTGAATTTCGCACAAAGCTTCTCGAAGGCTATCTGTGCTAGCCGTCCCTAATTTAGCAGTGTAAGACTAGATGGAAGGCAACTCGTCATCACCACCCACCGCCAACTCTTGGGCTACTCTTTTACCAACGAAAAGTGGGATTGACCGTCACATTATAACGCCCCCACGGCTGGGAGGGCGAGCATGTTTGGCGCGAACCCACGACCCTCAGATTACGAAGCGCACGCCTTAACGCGCTAGGCCATGCCGGCCTCCACTTGTTTAAAAAGGATCATTTCTGACTTGTACAGCACAATTTACCAGATTCTCTAATTGGTTAATCATCAAACTCATGTGATCTAGACGGCTCATATTTTACACAAAATCGACCATTGAAACCGATCCATACCAATAAACATTAACAGACCGATCCATACCAATAAACATTAACAGATATAATATGACAAATATTCGTAGCACAAGATAATTGCTGTATGTTTGTTTATCATTCACACAGGGATTTCTCGAGAGTACAACAGCCAAATCTTTATCATATTTTAATAATTATTGGGAACTCTAAAAACTTAGCTAAACTTGTATTGTTAAACTATATAAAATATAAAAACAATCGTCTTATTAAGTGTTATTTTAAAGCTTTTGCAATAACAGTGTTTAAAGAGAAACGTACTATTTGAAACATTTCTTATTTCTTAATTGTTCAGTGATTTTCACTACACAGTAAGAGGTATAATATAAAAGTGTAATAGCTTATTGCTTTATAAATGTACGAAAGTTACATGAAAGGATTAGTTTAATCTTATTTATGGAACAGACATGCACGACCTAATAAATAGATGGATGCATTTATTGATTACCAGTAGGTAATAATAGTTTGTTTCTTTGTTTGTTTTGAATTTTTAGGCAAAGCTACACGAGGGCTATCTGCGTTAGTCGTCCCTAATTTAACAGTGTAAGACTAGAGGGAGGGTGGCTAGTCATCACCACCCACTGTCAGCTCTTGGACGACTCTTTTACCAACAAACAGTAGGATTGATCGTTACATTATAACTCCCACACGGCTGAAAGGGCGAGCATGTTTGGTGTGACGGGGTTTCGAACACGTGATTACAAATCATGCGCCCTAACCACTAAGCCATGCTAAGTTCAAACACCTTAGTAAGTCTTCCTTCATTATTAATGCGATATTTGAGAAAATTAATGTAAAGTACTCGAACCCGTATGAAGTCTTTGATACTTAATATCGTAGATTATTTTTTCCACTTTCAGTGAGATATTTTAGCTGGCAACTGAAAAATTAATGATATTGTTATACCCTATACTTATATGCTGGTTTTATATAATTGTCTGTTGGTTTCATCTGTTGATTAAAATTCTCGTATTTCCTGTAGACAGTTTCTATAAGAAGTTTTCATTAAGCAGAATTTAAGAAAACATATCACTTTCAAAATATTATATTGACGGCATTAGGAGCACACCGAACAATTGGTATTTATTTGTAAGTTCGGGTTTCATTTGGCATTCATTCTACATATATTCTTGTTTGTAAATCATTTTTGTTATTCCAGCCAAAATTTTGTTTTATATACTTTTATTGTCTTCGTCTTGTTTTATTTAGATGTCTTTAAACCACTTCTTGTTTCCTGTCACAACATAACTTGAATGCCTACATACTGTTTTAGTACTGAAAAACATATAAAGTGAGTGAAAATATTTGTGAAACAAACTATTAAAAGCAAAGGCAAAACAGGTGGTTGTGAAAATCAGCGTTTAGAACAGAGGCGGTTGAACTTGCTTAACGTGAGAGCCACATACGATAAACTTCAGATATTTCAGAGTCACAAGACATGAGCACATATAACACACGTTTTCTATTGATACATGTACATTGTGTTACATCAATTGTATACAAATGTTAATAAATATATGCACGTAACAACATTTATTCATGTATGTAGTTAAACTGTTACTTTGTATTAGTTTCAATAATCACAAAGTACGCATATATAAACCAACTGTTTTCAAAATCTTGGCTGATTATTGTTTTAACTATATTTGCGTATTTAAAATAGTAATGAACTGCGGAAACATCTAAGAAAAATATGCAAATTTTCATTTCATTAACATAAAATTAATGTCAAAAATAAAAATAAAAAGGGTAAAAGCAGATATTTTTAATGATGTTTATTGTCTCAGTAAATATCTGGTCAAAACATGGAGAAAAATATGTAAAACGATAAAATTAGAGATATTTTAATCAGATACCACCTTACAAAATTTTAGTCTTATCATAACATTGATACGATTATCAGGCTATTTACTGCTAGTAGAGGTCTTGTGAGTCTCCATCTTCGTTATGAGTTGTTGAAATTCCGGCTGATATTGTTATCAAGGCTGTACAAATTAGCTCCGTCAGGTGTTGATTTGTAAGGATTGCACGATGCTTCGACTTCAGAAACTAAATTACAGAGTGCAGTAATTCACAGCAGTATGTTGTGCCAAAAAATGAGATGAGTTGCACACTGGTTTTCTTCACTTCAGGATATTTTATTTCTGGAACTTGCTTCTTGAACTCAATTGTAGAATGGGACTTATGGATCATTTTTTGATCCAGGTCCTACTGTCGTTCTATTAGTTCCATTTCCACGGCAGATGATTCTGTAACCAGAGGTTCAAAAATTGGACAACCATCATTGATCATATCAACCATGAATGGATTCAGAAGAAAGGCGAAGCAGGGATTCAGCTTCTACAAGACCTCAAACCTGTCTAGGAAATTATCAAGCAGTCCTTGTAGTTTATCTTTGTATTCTCTTAGTTTGTGGTCTTTTATTCCAGTATTAGAGAATATATTTTGAGATTGTGAAAGTAAATGAAGTTTCTTGACAATATGTCTCTTTGAAAAAGTCTTACTTTATTCTGAAAGCTGAAAATTTTCTGAGTAAGATAAGAAACAATTTTGTCCTTCCCCTGGAGTGCCAAGTTGAGAATTTGTTGATGATTCATTATATCAGTAAGGTTTGGTTTATATTGAATTTCGCGCAAAGCTACACGAGGGCTATCTGCGCTAGCCGTCCCTAATTTTGCAGTGTAAGACAAGAGGGAAGGCAGCTAGTCATCACCACCTACCGCCAACTTTTGGGCTAATTTTTCACCAACGAATAGTGGGATTGATCCTTTAATTATAACGCCCTCACAGCTGAAAGGTTTAATGTGATGGGGATTCGAACCCGCGACCCTCGGATTACCAGTCGAGTGTCTTAACCTCCCGGCCATGCCGGGGTATATCAATAAGAACATTAGATCTTGCATCCATTCATCATTTCTCTGAAATGCAACACTGACGAGTTTATTCAGTGGAATATCAGCATTTGTTTCTTTTACTGCCACTAAGTACAACATATTTTCTTTCACAGTTACATCAGAGGTAACATAATGAACAAATCCTCCAGTTGTGGGTTGTCTTGTATGTTTGTAGATTCGTTAGGAGCGAAACTGAATGCAAAATAATTCTTTAAATTATTTTGCATTTTGTCTGCAACATCAGCACTGATCTGGAAGATACGTCTCTCTGATGTGTGGCGTGAAGCTGATGTTTGTGCTATTAGTCGCTGAAGTTTTGTGTTACTTGGATCTAACACTCCAGCAACTTCAGCTATATTCTTCTTAAGAAATTCACCATAAGAATATTGGAATGTGGCGTGACGCTGATGTTTGTGCTATTAGTCGCTGAAGTTTTGTGTTACTTGGATCTAACACTCCAACAACTTCAGGTATATTCTTCTTAAGAAATTCACCATGAGAATATGGGCATGTGGCAGGAGCAATATTCCATGATATAACAAAACTAGCTTTAGTCGTTGTATCAACTCCTTACTGAACGTTGTCAATAGTGTCTGCTGGCTAGGCTACTTCGGGATGTGTTTAACACTTCCCTAAACCATTCCAGAACACGGATCCTTCGATACGGGGGAATTCTCCTCCAGCCGTCAACGGCTGCTGACCTATCGTACTTTTGCGAGCCTTGGAATATCCAAATTAGTATTAAATGTTTACCAACCAAGAGCCCTACAAATCTTTTCACTGTTTTCCTAAGAAGAGTACACTACTCCATTCAACCGAGTGAAATCAAATGCACCATTGAGAGCCAAACCAAGTCCGTGATATACGCTGCGCACCGGACATGCTCGAAATCCTTCACACAAGCTACTAACTTCATGAAAATAGTAGCAACCACTAAACATATTGTCGATACCATTCTACGGAATGGCTGCTACCACCACGTCTTTCATTTTAGTGGCGAACTTCCCCGCCGTCGCTCAACTAAACCTTTGATACCCAAGCAAACAGATTCTGTTTCGCCACCTTTCATGTCATCTTATCCGATTATCCGCCCCCCACAGACTACAGACAAATCGTCTCCTGTAAAGCCGATATCCAACTCAACACAAATTTCCACCGAGGTGTGCGACAACCATTCTCAGATAAGCGACAATTCGACCTCCGATCATGGGCAGAAGAAATCTCAGAATCTCAACAAATTCATTCAAACGTCAAATATTACTCTACGCGCTACAACATCTCCCCAGATGCAATCTACACAGGTTACCTATTCGGATAGGTCAACTATGACAGACAAGCATCCAACCATCTCTCGAGCTAACCAAACAAGAATACCTGAAAAACATAAACTGTCCCAAATGACTGAGAAATACCCGGAGAATATACCTTTACAAGTTCGGACGCCACACTCACTGGAACCATGATCATCTCAAGCTTATGTAGAGGAACACGAGTACGACTCGATGTATGAGACAAGACTTCAACACCACATGCGAAAGAATATATTTCCAGGTCTTGATAGGATCATAAGAGAAGAGCGCCTGGGAAGCTATGGGGCGATTTCAAAGTTCAATGCAAGGTTGCAACGAGCACCGTCTCTCTCCATTGATGAGTGACCGCACCTAATCTCCCCATAATTATTAGTTATTCCATTTCAGCTATCCCCTGTTATCCAGGGCACGTTCAGAGTAGATTATTCAGCGCCCTGAACGTGAAAGTGGGTTTTTCTCGGGGTACTCCCGTTTCCCCTAACAGCATAATTATTGGGTATTTTTATACCCAGGCCCTGAAAAAAGGTCCGTTATCCTGTGTCAGTGCTGTTCCTATACCTTTCTACATTTCTTTATTTCATGCAGTGCCTACATTAATATGATTCCCTGCCCTCTTTGCCTTCTCCCACTCCTCACAAAAACATAGCTCGTTCCTCCTGTTCTCCTCTAATCTCATTGATCTCCTTCGCGGCTACAACCAACTTACCTCAAGCCGACCTTTAGAAATCGTTCTATCCAAGTATTCACTTTACTCATCGAAAGGTCTTTAACCCTTATACACGTGCGGGGCTGAAGAGAAACAAACGTTTCTGAGCAACCCAGGTTTGTCTTAGGGGTCTCTCCAAAGGTCTTTAAAACCTAAACTGCTACCAAGTCTTTAATTTATAAAAGTGAAAAGTGTTTTTGTGTGCGCGTTTTTCTTATATATTGGGCTATCTACCGTGTCCACTGAGTGGAATCAAACTTCTGATTTTAGCGTTGTAAATCTAAAGACTAACTGCTGTCCCAGCGGGAAAACTGACTTTCTGAGAGAAAAAAAAAGAAAAATCATTACCATCTGTACCATAAAGCTAGAAGCCCCTAATTTAGCTGCGTAAGACGAGATAAAAGCCAACTTGCAATCATCACCCTGTTCCACCTCTTTGGCTACTCTTTTATCGACGAATAGTGGGATTGGTCGAACCTTTATAACGCCCCCACAGGTGAAAGGACGATCATGTTTGGTGTAATGGGATACAAGTCAGGGAAAAAAGATATGGATAATTATAGATTAATTTCCATTTTACTTGTAATTGAGAAAAATAATGGAAAGGTATATTTACAATGAAATGTTAAATTTTATTAGAAAAAAAAACGTAAACAAATGCCAATATGAGTTTGTTAAATATAAAAGTATCACAATACAATTTATAAAACTTGTAAAATGATGTAAATTTAAAATTAGATAATAATTAAAAGGTACTTGTATTATTTCTTGATTTAAGTAGAGCTTTTGATACATTAAATCATAAAATACTGCTCTACAAACTCTACCTGATGGGTGTAATGAGAAGCAAAATAATTGTTTTATAAATCATTTCAGTAATGAAGTTTCAATGAGAAAATTTGGCTAAATAATGAGTGATTCAATGACTATAAAATACGGTGTTCTAAAAGGTTCAATTTGGCTCCACTACTGTTTAATTTGTATATTAAAGATGTTGTAAATATAGATTTACACAGTAAAATATATCAATGTGCAGATAATACAGCTTTATCCCGGACTCGTGATGGTGTGTAAGTTGGCAAAGTCATTTTACAAGTTCATTTCATTAAATTAACGTATTCGTTTAATATAAATGAAATCTATTTAAATATTGACAAAAAAACTTTGATGATTATCACATAATATATATGTTATTTTAAAATGTTTCACAAATTCATTACAAAAAGTAATGATAAATATACACATTTATGTGTACATAATAAGCATTATTCTGATCATAAATGTATGTATATTGAAAAATGTTAATATTTAGACATACATAGGGCTAGCTATAAATAATGGGCTTGCCATGGCCAGAAGGTTGTTGTTTTTTTTAAAATTCGTGCAAAGCTACACGAGAGCTATCTGCGCTAGCCGTCCCTAATTTAGCAGTGTAAGACAATAATGAAATCAACTAGTCATCATTACCCACCGCCAACTCTTGGGGTACTCTGTTACCAATGAATATTGGAATTGACCGTTACATTATAACGCCCCCTAGGGGCTGAGGAAAAATAAAGTAAATGTACATCTTTCAGGGAAAATGCTTACTTAGCGATTAAAATTTAATAAAATAAAGTTTCAGATAAACAATTAAGCTCAACTTCTTGAGATCCTGAAAAGCCCAAAGAATTAATTACACAACTGCTTACCCAATATGAAAGAAGTAAACCGCCGTATAGCATGTGTTTCAATTCCAAGTTAAAAATGACATATTGTCAAAAATTGCATAGAAAGCTCCTTTAAGAAATAAAAACTGTTTTTTAAAGGATGACAATTAAGTATAATTGCTATTAGCCTGGAAAACATTGAAACAAGTACCGCAATTATGTATCTCGGAACGGCTAGTTTGGCTATTAGCTCTTTTACTAATAAAGCAGAGAATAACATTTTAATTTTAAATTAAACACAGGTTTAAAAGAGCACTTTTAAATTATAAATTAAACAAATGTAAAGGAACACCTTTATACCTATACCAATTATATAACCTAACATTTAACTGCATCGCCTCCTACAGTCTCGTGCCCATTTATACTCTCGTTTTTAAGACGTGTCCGGCAACAGTCATTTGCAAATTCTCCCTTTGTTAACATGAAGATGACCTAGGAAGGTCAAAATGTTGTTCTCTCCTTATCACCCTTTCTGAGATGCATTTTTATTTCAAGTGAGTTTCTCGTCATCAGGAATTACTGCCGTAATTGTGATAAAACTATTAGTATTAAACCACTGATGACTTCAAAAACCTAACCATGTTAAGGTTGTAACAGAAAAGTAACAAAGTAGCAGAAAAAGGCCTTTATCAACAATGGTTGCAAAGGAAATAAATTGTTTATATCTGGAGTTGCAAGAACAAACTTTTATATCTAGTGCAACACATCACATACAAGCAGCTAGAGCTTTAATGGGTCAGAAAAATAAAAATATAATGATTAAGGCCATGACTTCAAACAAAAATCAAAGTTCAAGTTAATTTTGGGTGGAACACTACAAATCTTAAGTTTGCACAAGTTGTACTTTTACACTAATATCCATTTGTAAGTAGTCATCCTACAAATACAATATAGTATGTTATATAAGGGATCAAGTTAATATACTTATATAATTTAATACTAGTGATTAGTATAACTGTTTTAACATCAGTAGACTTACTGCATTGTACATTTTGTACAGTGACATACGCTTATAGTTAGACTGGCATGTTAAATGTATGTGTGTGCGCGTAAGTTTTGTTGTAAAGCTGCATCGGGCAATGTGCAATGAGTAGAATATTTTCATTCATTGGTCGCCACACCTCACTGCTAGGGATGTTTTGGGCATTAATTTGTTCGTTAAATCGAGTCATTTAAGTCATTAAACATATAACTCAGAAATGCTGTACAATCTTGAAGGGTTTGGTGAACAGCGTGTAAAAATTAATGCAAAAGGAAAAAAAATGAAAGATCAGTTAAGCCTCGATATCATTTTCAAAGCACATTTATTGTTTATAAGCTTCGTTTCGTTTAAACTAATAAAATACGCCCCTATAACAATTTGTATGAAACGTTATTTACAGATGAGAAACGTTTCTGAAGCAAAGATATAGAAATTATTCTATCGTAACGTGTTAATAAATAGTCCATTTTACACTTGAACGCTTTTAGCAGAAACTAAACAGTTCCTCGGTGAAACAATGGTAAAGATATTGCCTTAAAACTATAACAACCGGAGTTTGATTTGCCCCCCAGTGGCTCAGCGGTATGTCTGCGGACTTACACGCTAAAATCCGGGTTTCGATACCCGTGATGGGCAGAGCACAGATAGTCCATTGTGTAGCTTTGTGATTAATTCAAAACAACAACAACAAGAGTTCGATTTTCTCTCACGAATATGGCAAATAACCCAATATGTGTTTAAGACGAACAACATTTATAGAGAAAGTGTTTTGTGAACAAAGTTTTAGTTCACAAGTTAATATATGACCATCTTTGTCTTATAATTTACATAAATAAAAGCTATCTCGTTTATTACTGTAAAATTAAAATGTTGTTCTCTTTGGAATTCGAAACACTTGAAAAGCAAACATTTTACTTTCAGTTTCACATCAATCGATATCTGCTCAACCAACCACCTTGGGTAGATAATCAATTTCTTTTTTCTTTTCTTTTTTCTAATTTATCTTTGCTTGTCCCTTTAGACATGTCTTCCTTGAATTTGACAGAAGAGAGTTTAATAATTGTTTTTGTTTGTATTCACGCATCAGTTTTGTTTTCTCAGTAGTATACAACTGAAATTGAGTTTCGACTTGCTAAGTTTTCACAAACCCCAGGGAGTTACATTGATAAGGAATCTAAAATTGCATAGGGCCATTTTCCTCTCCACTAAGGATTAAGATAATCGAACCAGTGTAGTTTTGTATTTCAGAAACAAATATATTTGTCCTGTTGCTACGATTGTCTGATACTATGTATATTATATATATCGAAAATTAATGACATGCCAGATTAACATCTGGTGCTACATTCAAGAAAATCAAATCTTCCACGTCTTTAATAAGATCTACAAAATGTGGGACACTTTTTAAAGATGTTGAAGGAGAACTTCTAGCAGGAACTGTCATTAACCATGTATAAATAGTCGAAAAGGAATTATGACCATTACATAATTAAGACTCAAAATCTTGTACATTTACATAATTTTAGGAATCAAAACCCAGGTCATTTTATAAGTATATTGAGATACTTGATAAAATATTAAATTAACAACTTAAATGACATACACGAGGTCTATCTGCGCTAGCCGTCCCAAATTTTGAAGTGTAAGACTAGAGGAAAGGCAATTAGTCATCACCACCCACTGCCAACTCTTGGGCTACTCTTTTACCAAAAAATAATTGGATTGATCGTCACCTTATAACGCTTTTACGGTTGAAAGGGTGAGTATATTTGGTGTGACGAGGATTCGAACTCGCGACTCTCAGATTACGATGGCTTTTTCTAGGCTCATACTAAGTTTCACCTACGTACGATATATACCAAATGGCCAAAAGTATGTGGACACCTCTTCTAAATAGTGGGTTTGGCTATCTCAGTCACACCAATTACTAAAATCAAACATACATCCATACAATCTCTATAGATAAACATTATCGATGGAGTGGGTCGTAATGAGGAGCTCAGTGACTTTCAACGTGGCACTGTCATAGGATGCCACTTTTCCAACAAATCCGTTCGTCAAATTTCTGCCTTGCTAGAGCTACCCTGATCAACTGTAAGTGCTGTTATTGTGAGTTGGAAACGTCTAAGATCAACAACAGCTCAGCCACGAAGCTGTAGGCCATTCCAGCTCACAGAACGAGACCGCCTCAGGAAGCAATGTCAGCTTAAAAACTGTTCGTCGGGAGCTTCATGAAATGGGTTTCCATGGCCGAGCAGTCGCACACAAGCTTTAGATCGCCTCGTTCAATGCCAAGCACCAACTGGAGTGGTGTGAAACACACAGCCATTGGACTCCGTATTCTCTAGAGTGATGAATCACGCTTCACTATCTGGCAGTTTGATGGAGAAATCTGGATTTAGTGTTTGCCAGGAGAAAGTTACTTGCCCAAATGCATAGTACAAACTGTAAAGTTTTGTGAGGGAAGAAACTGGTTTGGAGCTGTTTTCCATGGTAAGTGCTAGGCTCTTTAGTTCCAGTGGGCCCCCCAGTGGCTCAGCGGTATGTCTGCGGACTTACACGCTAAAATCTTGGTTTCGATACCCGTGGTGGGCAGAGCACAGATAGCCCATTGTGTAGCTTTGTGCTTAATTCAAAACAACAACAGTTCCAGTGAAGGGAAATCTTAATGCTACAGTATATAATAACGAGAATTGTGTGCTTCCATCTTTGTGGCAACTGTTTTGGGAAGGCATTTTTTTGTTTCAGCATGACAATCCCTCCCGTGCACAAAGCGAGGTCCATAAAGAAGTGGTTGACTAGCCTGCACATAGCCCACCGAACAGATTTGAGATGAATTGGAACTCCGACTGCGAGCTAGACCTTCTCGCCCGACATCAATGCCCGACCTTGTGGTTGAATAGGAACGAATCCCCACAGCCATGTTTCCAAATCCAATGAGAAGCCTTCCCAGAATAGTGGAGGCTGTCATAGCAGCAAAGAATGGATCAACTCCATATTAATGCCCATGGGTTTGAAATGAAATGTTCAATAAAGATATAAGGGCATAACGGTCGGGTGTCCACAAATTTTTGGCCGTGTAGTGTATTACAGGAGTGAAAATTCATTCGATAAATTACATTATTCGTGTTTTTATTACATTCCTTCATTAACAAGCTACCTAGTATTCTACCTGGTTTTGTTGCAAACTTCTTGTCCATATCAAAGTTATATTTTTGAAAATGTTATTGCAAATTCCAACCAATAAAAAATATAAAGTGAATCGTAATATAGACACTTCAGATTTTGATTATATAATTTCTGGTTACCGTGTATAAACTTTAATTCTTTTATTTTATAAGTTATCCTTACATTTTTTCGAGCAGTTTATCATAAAAGCTCTTATCTCAATTTTTTTTTATTTCCCTCGGCGGACTCAACAGATAGCTCGATGTGACTTTGGTATATGAAAACACACACACACTCAACTTTTTGTTCCAACAGCAACAAATTTAAGACATTTTCGCAACCTAATCTCACAAACAACATACTTCGAGTTCCTCATTGTCGGATATTTCCTAATTTCACACGAAACAGAAAATATTTGAAATAAAACTGTGAAATGTAAGATACATCCAGAATAGGTGTATTTGAAAAATTAGTTACCGTATTTACTTGTTTTATAGCCCGGGCCCTTATTTTTTTCAACCAAACTCAATACCAGGCCCTTATTCAAACGGGCTCTTATTCAAGCACGGGCGCTTGTTATTTTCAAAGTAAAATTAGGTATGCACAAAAATTATCGTTGAAGACAAATATTTCACGACATTAATCTTTTTCAATTGGGAAGTATATGGCGTTTGATCGCAAATTTTTCCATGACGAATTATTAATAAATATGTCTATATATGTCTATCTGTACCCAGTCTTTATGTTATTCACGTATCATCCGACAACTGCACGCGCGCGCGGCCATACACTGCGCTGCACTACAGATTTGAATCAAGACGCGCACGCGTGCAATTGTCAGGTGATACGAGGGTTTCGTCACCGGATGTGTGGCCAAGTGCAAGCGGGTGTAGCCAAATGAGTCAACAATTAAACTGTTACAGCGATGATAGGCGAAAATAATGGGAAAATTTCGGGCTGTCGTTCTCAGCTTCCCCAAATTGGATTTTAACGAACGATGTGTCAAATGAAAGCTAAGAAGATATGCTTTAATATCGTGTGTGATTCATTATCATAAATTGACATCTTCATACTGAAAAACAAAGTTTCCTAAAAGTTATGATTAGAGCCCGGGCGGGTATTCAAGCACGGGCCCCTTATTTATTTTTATGTTCTGTTCACACGGGCGGCTATTCAAACGGGCCTTTAATCAAGATCGGGCGGTAAAACGAGTATATACGGTAATTTCTTTCTTGCTTTAAAAGGCTGATATGCCATGGTGGTTAAAGTACTCGACTCCAATGTGCTGGTTGCAATGTTTAAATCCCTTCTACTTGCAGTCAGAGGTATTAGAAAGTAGTGATCAATTCTACTTTTTGTTAAAAATAGTAATTTTCCTTACCTCCCTCCCTGTTATCTATCACTTCTATATTAGAAACAGCTAGGGCAGCTTGCTCTCGGGTAGATTTTCATGAGATTCAAGGGACAGAAATTTGTTTTTGTAGCTAATGCTGTGTAACGTTGCTTATCTTAAAACTCACTCAAAATTGAGAATAAATGAACTATGCCTGTTTCAACTGGATGGCACATTTTCAGTTATTTTTTTTCTGTATCCGGGTCGTTTTTCATACCTTTATATAAATAAACTTGTTTCTGTTTCTATATAGCCTTCATTGTAATATTTTTGTGTAAATTCAATTTTTCAAAAGTATCATATAAAAAATAAACAGATTTTTAAACAACTACAACTCTGTTGCTGTGTAGATAACATTCTACTCCTAATTTTGGCCAACCAAAAATTGTTGTTTGTTTGTTTTTTGAATTTCCCACAAAGCTACTCAAGGGCTATCTGTGCTAGCCATCCCTAATTTAGCAGTATAAGACTAGATGGAAGGCAGCTAATCATCAACACCTACCGCCAACTCTTGGGCTACTCTTTTACTAACGAATAGTGGGATTGACCGTAACATTATAACGCCCCGACGGCTGAAAAGGCGAGCATGTTTGGCGCGATGAGGATGCGAACCTCAGACCCTCAGATTACGAGTCGTATGCCTTAACCACCTGGACATGCCGAGCCAGCAAAAATGAATGTTTTTATAATTATAATAGAAACGATTCAGTTCTTGCTGATAATAAAATTCCAAACAAGCACAATCTTTACTCGATGATTGTGCTTCAACAAGATGTCAGTATGCTTTTACAGGATGCTTTTTAAGTAACACTAATGGACCCGCTAAATCTCTTGTTGCGGATATTTAAGTTTCATTCCCTATTTTGCATATAAAAATGGAATAGTACACGTAAAAGAACTATTCAATAAATATTACATATTTGATTCCATACTCTGAGCAACATAATTATAAATACATTTTATTTACTGGGTTCTGTACTTTGAGAAAAAGAATAAAACAAAAATGTTACTTTCTAGTTTCCGTAAATTAGAAACTTTTTCGTTGTTAACTGCAAAGATACACAATGAGTTACCAACTCTATGCCTAACACTAGTATCGAACACCGATTTTTAGTGTTTTTAGCCTTCAAATTTATCGCAAAGCAACTTAGGTGGCACTGAAAGAAAATTAATAACAGATAAATTTTACGTTCCTTATTGTTGTAAAACTAGGACAAATATTTATCACTCAATAAACATTTAGTGTCATGGTAAGCGTCATCTATTAATCAAGAAGAAACCTTACAGAGATCTATACTCTTCAAAAAAATATCTCTTCGGAGGGTTGAACCAGCGTACAATGTTTCAGAAATATATAGTTGTATTTACTGTTGTATTGAATGACGAAGCGTCTTCCATTATTCATTTTCTTCATTATTAATACGACCTTGGAGAAAACTAGTGTGAAGTAACTCGAACTCGTGCTAGTTCTTTAATACTTGATATCCTCGATTTATTTCTTACGTAAAGCTATGACTTTGAACTAAGATTTCACTGAGCGAGTCACATAATCGAAAATGTAAGAAAGGATATTACAACGCTTACGATATTGTTTTCATATTATCATAAACGTGTCTAGTCTCTTTACTAAAGCGGAAAAAAACACACAGCCATTCAAACTCGGGTATAAAAGCACTTGTCTGAAACTTGTTCTTATTACTTCAACAAGTGAATTAATTCAATTTTTTTTTACCTCAAGAGGAAGGATACGTTTTATATGATAATTTGATTTTCTGGATCACATTTCACAAAAGCCTCCAGTGGCACAGCGATATATCTGCGCACTCAGACCTGAAAAAAACAGTTTACGATACCCTTGGTGGGCTGAGCACAGATAGTCCATCATGTGGTTTTGTGCTTAATTCCAAACAAAAATCAAGTCCTTAACAAAATATTTACATGACAAACATTGAAGTAATGTTCTCCGTATTTTGATTTTGTTATTATTAAATACATAAATATATTGAATTATTTACAAAAAATAGGTTTAGAGAAAATATTTACGATGCTTTAAAGCTTAAAATTATCATGGCTAAGTATATATTACACTTATTTATACCACGTTATAGACTTCTGAATTGAATATACTAATAAATTATCTTAACCTACATAACCGCAATTCAACCACAGTAGTTAAATAATGTTTATTTGTTGTTCTTTTTTTCTTATAGCAAAGCGACATCAGACTGTCTTCTGAGTCCACCGAGGGGAATTTAATAATGGTAATAGTCTAATCATACAACGTAACAGCGGTAAGGCTTCACTTCAATTCTGTGATTATTGTACTATTTCAACCGATGTCAATAAAGAGACCTCCAATAAAAACTTCAAACAGCGATATCGATTCAAAGGTAGCATTAGAGCAATTTTAAAGCCTGAAGAATAACTGTGTGTGCATTAGTAGTCATTATTGATACATATATATTAGTAGTTTATATACTATACGTAGTAATTATTGATAAATATGTATTAGTAGTTTGTATACTGTATTTAGTCATTAATGATATATATATTAGTGGTTCAGATACTGTACTTAGTCATTATTGGTATGTATAATAGTAGTTTGTATATTTTGTAATTTGGTGCATTACATTGTTTTGGACTCTTGGTGTGTTTGTCATGAAAGCATCGCAACGGCTTCCCGTATAATATTTGAATATTTCCTGTCACTGTTTTCCTTTTAACCGACCTTTTAGCTAACTTAAAAGTCTTAGCTATTCCAGTCGCTGTAATTTTCAACATAAAAACATCTTTATTGTTTAATATAGTTAGTTCTCAGAGTAATTTGGAGACAGTTGAAAATTTTTAAATCTTAGTTTTACCATGAGTATGACTTGTTTAACTTTTCACAAACTAATTTATTTATACTTATAAAAGAATACAGAGAAACGAAGTACAAGACTCTTGTCCTCGTAAATCATTATATAAAAGCCGGTTAATAAAAAAAATATATGTTTATACGAAAACAGTGCATCTGTATTACTTATTCCAATTGAATATTAAAACATTTAAATTTTTATGATTATTTTGCCGTGATTTTTAAGAATTTTTTTTTCAGAAAATGTGTCCGTAAAACCTTGGAGACTTCCTATGTTAAAACAGAAGAATGAATGTTTAGTATTCTGTGTGTGTGTGTGTTTTCGTATAGCAAAGCCACAAAGGGCTATCTGCTCAGCCCATCGAGGGAAATCGAACCCCTGATTTTAGCGTTGTACAGTATTCTGTATAATAACGTACTAAGTGTGAAAAGTGAAACTTGCTATATATAAAAATATATTAATTAATACTGCCTAGAAATTAAGTTGGTACGTTAATAACTATTATACTAACCGCGACCCCGAAGTATTGCTGTAGTTTTCATGTTTTCATGTTTTTATTCTATCATTTTCACGAACGGCATTGAAGCAACGCTCTTTTGCAGGCAGTATGTGTTAAATCGATAAATCCTGGTCTGTTACAAAAACATTCTTGCTGTCAGATAAACAAACTCATATAAATGTAACTGTATTTAATAAAACTATATGTAAAGCAAGAAAGTAAAGTTATGGTATTTACAGCAGTGCACAGAGAATGTACAGAACAGTGTACTGTTAGAAACATTCAGTCTATGAAACAGTTGTAAAACAAAGAAAATAACTGTTTGTCTGTCTGTTTTCTTATAGAAAAGCCACATCGAGCTATCTGCTAAGCCCACCAAGAGGAATCGAACCCCTGCTTTTTTAGCGTTGTAAATCCGAAGACATACCGCTGTACTAGCGGGGGCCGAGAAAATAACAAAAATGAAGAATAGTACCGGTAACAAAGGAACAAACAGCTGAAGAATGTTCAACCAAACTAAACTAAATGTAAAGTTAATAATAAAGACAAACTTAGCTAAGTATGCAGAAATTTTTAAATGCTTGTTCACAAAGTGATAAGTATACGGTTTTAAAAGAACTAGATATGCGTATTTTAAACCTAAAAAAGCTGAAAACTCATATAAATTACACACAGGTTAGGTGTTGTTTGTTTGAAATAATTTGCAAACAAAAAACTAAAGTTGAGATAACAACAATAATGTTTAAAAATAACTTTTATCGATAGATCTTTATTTATCTTAAAGCTCATTTTGTTACTGAATTATAGTACAAATAAAAAAATGAATATATTTCTTTACTATTTTCATGTCTATTTTACAGATAAGGAGGTCGAGAAAGGAACTTTGGTTATGATATGGTATATATAAATATTATTATTATTATTTTATTATTTCATTATTCTTGCAAATATGTCATGGTAACTTGTACATACTGTCTTCTCGGTAAATTAAAAATCAAATAAACGTGTTAACCACATGTATGCTTGTATTCATGTGTGAATTAAAGGACAAGTTCTTGTGTGAACGCAATGAAAGTATAAACAACATGAACATTACATGAATTCCACAAAACGCTATAGAACAGCGTAAGAACTAGGCTATTTTGTATTTTATTAGGAAGTGTTATTGTTTCAGTCAGCCTCGAACAACTTGAAAATTAATGTTATAAACCTCATGTTTCTTTCAGCCATTATGGCTTTGCTCTTCTCTTTGTCTCAACGTTTCACACAAGTAATCTCATTAGCACCATCAATAGAGCTTTCCAGGCGTTGAGTGGAAGACAGGAAAACGTAATGAGTGTTTAAGGCTTTAAGCCAAGTTATTTATTGTCTTCAGCGTAGAGAGATTTTGATGCAAAAACTTCAGTGCGTAACACTGAAAGCTATTGCAATACTTGGTACAGATGGAAAGTGTTCTAAACGTTATGAATAAATTTTAAGATATGCCTCTAATTAATTTGTATTAGTATAATTTAAAAGCGTTAAACTCATAAAAAAGGTCGTTTGGGTAAAATGGTGATTACAGAGTTTTGGAGTAGGATATTTATCATGCGATTACTCTGTTTCTTTATGGGAAAGTGAGGATATTATAGCTCAAATGGACTCAACTTTTATGAATCCCATAACGGTTTGTTCCTACTTCACCACATCGTTTACACACCGATGTAGACATTAGTACATGTTCTAATGTTTCAATTCTTTGTTTAGGAATGGAAATTACAAGAAATGGAATTATTTACAAGAAAGGGCAAAGTCTCAACAATGACTTTCCATAAAGCCCACACTTTTATGGTTTATACATGTATACGTATATGTGTTTGTATTTGTGTCTGTGTGTCATTTTTTAATTATTATTCCTATAATTGTCTATACTTAGGTTATCACATTTTCGCTATACGTTTAAAACATGCCACCATTTCACGTTAATAGATGACATTATAATTATGTAAAAAATAGAAATAAAATGTAACAGCAAAGATATACAATGAAGTTTTGAAAAACAAAGCATGATCATATGAATTTGAAAAACATCCAATAGTTCCATTGTCAAGTAAAAATATAATACAAACGACTGTTTGACTCCTCTCGAATAGGTCTAACTTTGAACGACAATAGAACACTAGCTAAAAGCATATTTATATACTCCAATATTTAAATTTTAATATAAACTTTTGTAACAATTCTGGCACAGTCCTTAAACGAAACTTTCATCAAATTGTCACCTTCCCTCACGTTTTTAAGGTTTGTATTTTAATAGCAGCATTGCAAGAGTAAATCCAGTTCAATCCGTCAGTATAACCTGAGCAAAGCTTCACACTGTATTTGATGCGTTTCGTACCCAGTAAAATAACCTCGTATTCTTCGTTTCTTTCCTAAAGTCGTTCTAAAGCAAAATTCTTCTTGAAACTGTTTTAATATAAATGTGATTCAACTAGTTTACATTGCAGAGATCTCCTGCAATACAGTACTTATTTTATTTCTTCAAGAAACCATGGTTTGAACTTCTTCCAGATATATATATTTTAACAACAATAAAAACAGCAAATGTAAGTCGCATTCTTACGTTTAGCCCACTAAAAGTAAAGAATATACCTATTTCTGTTGTTTCTTGTAACTGTATTTACTTAATACAGCACATCATAATGATAAATAAGATACGAACTTTAAGTCACTCTTATAATTCTCTGATAACTTGCCACAAGACATTATTCAACTTAACTGTTCTCTTTTATATTTATATTATCAACATAAATATCTTATTCTCTCTTCCTTTATCTTTTTTTTATGATTTTCTTCACAATTTATGTATGTCTTTCTTTTAACAAACAATTTTTAAAAGTATATATCCAAACGACAGCATTCATAAAATAAACAAAATTTCCTCAAAATACTGGTATAAACATATAACTGGCACAGAAGATAAAGGTTTCCAACAAACAAATCACAAAGACCCACAATAAAAGTCGGATATTATTTTGTGTATGCATTATTTTGGTAATTGACTTATCATATATCCTCACTTCTTACTGGTCCGATTCTAATAGATGATCTTAATAGTCGCTTATTACGTTCATAATGTGAATTTATTATTTTATATAAAAACACAAATGTCATGCCAGTGTGGTTTTAATGTCACGTCTCTACTGTTTGAATATCATTATAAGCCTCATCTGATAATTACTGTTTCTTCACTGTAAATAATGATGTATATGTCTTATTAAACTTATTTCCTCCAAAAATATTTAGGAATCGTACATTTATTACGCATAAGATCGATAATCAGTTACAGCGTTTTATTTTCTTTTATGTAGCATTGACATATTTATGCCATTATTCAGTTTACAACCTTAGTCGTTTTTTAAATTATTGTATAGCACATAACTACAAGTGCTAGTCGTTACTCAATTTCCGGTTCAAACTTGAGATACTGCGCGTAAACAGGAAAGAAGTGAAACCAATCTTATCGAAATCATTTAAATTTTGAAACTAAAACATGTAAGAGAAAGAATGAGAAGCATAACCTACTTCTTGAAGATTCCTTTTCCAATTTAAACATGAGATATTCTAAATGAAAGACCAAAATACAATCTTTTGGTGACACAGCTTATATTTTAAACCTAAATATTGTAATTCAAAAAATGGGAAACAAAAATATCTTCTTACTGAATAGAGTTCCCATTTAAACCTGAAATATTACGAGTAGTCAATAGTTAAAAAGTAAATTTTGGTAGAAACAGTTCAGATTTCAAACGGAAATACTTTAAGTCAAAGTATAGGAAGCGAAACTAACCTCTTATTGAATTAATTACCAATTTAAGCCTGAAATACTGAATGTAAAAGAGTGTAAACAAACTCTGCCTTTTGTGCAATCAATTTTCAGTTTACAACTGAAATGTTGTAAATTAAAGGGTAGCAAACAAAAATCACTCTCTTATGAAATCGGTTTCCAATTTAAGCCTGAAATTCTGTAAATAAAAGACAGGAAGCAAAATCAGCCTTCTGTTGAATCAACTTCCAGTTTTAAACTAAAATACTGTGAGTCAACAATTGGGAAGTGAAACAATGCTTGTGTTATACATCCATTTCACTGTCTCTATCTGTTCTCTCAATTTCTTCCGAACGAGAATGTATTTATCAAAAATCTATTGCCCATCAACAGATTGTAATAATTTTAAGTCAAGATAAAAACTGAACGGGACACACGGTTCTCTTACTCTTTAAGGATTTTATACATTTAATACGGCATTTTTTAAAACTAAAGTTTATCTAACATTATTTTACCTCTCTATCCTCCATGTATCTCTTATATGTTTAGAAATGTGCTTTAAAGATTGTTGACTCTGGTTGAGTGTAAAAACTTTAGGTTCTTTAAATATAAAGTTCACATTCAGGTTATTCTAGCGTTCAGACACTAAACTTTCGTCACGTTCACTGATGCAGAGTAGTTTTATTTAATTGGCTATATCCGTTTTGTATCTTTATCAAACTATGTTTATCACCCAGTATTTCCTTTGAAATATCTTTTATCCAGTTTTCCCAATTATTTTCTTATTATCGAGTTTCAGTTTCATTGTTTTCATCTTCTTTTGCCTGGGTCATTATTTATGGGAGAAGATATTACTTCCTCACTAATAATCAATGGATCAGTTATATTTACTCCTTAATAACGAAATGTGAGGTTAGATAAAATCAGTTTAAGTTCACAGTTTATTTGCTTGAGAAAAATAGTAGATATCTAGCATTTTAGGTTCTTATAGGTGTATAATTAAGCCTAAGACAAAACAAGGTAAAATATTATATATATATATATATATACACACACACACAAACTCAATGTGAGAGGCTATTCTGTTCTGTCCCCCACTGGCTCAGCGATATGTCTCTGGTCTTCCAACGCAAAAACCGCGTTTCGAAACCCATGTTGGGCAGAGCACAGATAGCCCATTGTGTAACTTTGTGCTAAATTCAAAACAACAACAAGTTACACACCAGATAAAAACCTAAATAACGTATTGTACATTGCTTATTCAAATACAATATTTGTTTACAACTCATTTTCATGAAGTAAAATATTAAAAAATTGCATTTACCACTGACTTATCAAATATGACATTTAGTTTTATTGTGCTGATTTTATTAAAACAATTATAAATTACATCCAATTATAGATTGGTAATTAGATTATGTTAAGACAGAAAATCGCTTGGACACGATATTTTTACTCTTGTGTATCAAAATAGTTTTTATTCAATAATATTATTGCATAATATTCTATATTTTTACCTCAGCCCCCCGCTAGTACAGCGGTATGTCTCCGGATTTACAACGCTAAAATCAGGGGTTCGATTACCATCGGGGGGCTGAGCGGATAGCCCTTCGTGGCTTTGCTATACAAACAACACAACACACATTTTTACCTCGACCTCCTTCCACATATCTCCTATATATGTTAATATCGAATATAATCCATTAAGACCTGTTTACTCAAAACCTTGAGCATGTGAATTATTTTCATTACTTTGTGTATTGTTATATGGTTTATAAAAGTTACAAAAGTATATTTTTAATATTCAATTTAAACTCAAAAAACTCGTCTGTTTTTTTTCTCTAAACTAAGTACGTTAACAAAAACTGCATTCATAATGACGCTTAAAGTTTGGTGCACTACTTTCAATCATGCTTCTTATTCATTTCAATTGTTTATGTTTTCATCATCTTAGCCTGAGGATCTGAGATGGACAGAACATGATCTGCAAGCCAGCATTTCTCTTTTGAAACCACTTTATCTGGATTTTCCAAATTCTTTATTTATGCAAAGACGCATTTAAAAATACATTTTGTCTTTCATAAACGATAAATTGTCTTATTCTTCACTTTAGATTAAAACTGAACGAACACTGCAGAATAGGGAGTACTGTTCATCAAAATAATTTTTTTTATTCAGTCCTTATTTATTCTACCCATTTCTCATTTAGTCAGTCAAAGATGTGAAATTCTGCTATGCTGTAAAAGAAAAATATGTGAAGGGAACTGAACACATATTTTCATTATTGCGGAAATTTAACTTTTCGTTTTATTGCAATAGAGTTTCACGCTCCGTGGATTCCGTTAAACTACAAGGCAGTAATTTAACATAGAGACGATCTGTGGAGTTAATTCTGAGTAAAACCTTTCGGTAGTTTTTGAATGTTAGTAGTTTCATCTAAAGGAAACGTGAAAGTCATATAAAAAAACAGAGTGACGCCATAACATTTTGAGGTTGTCTTAACCAAGCATAGTCTCTTCCGTCAGTCTTCACTTCAATGTTTTATCTCAGATACCATTTTTTTAACAATTATAATACAATTCCCTTGACATAACTTGAACTATTTGCAACAGTTATATAATATTGGTGTTGGGAGTATTTTTACAATAATGAAATGTACAACGACTGAGATTCGAACAGCGTGTATTTTCGCTAAGCGAAATGGTTTTAGCAGTGTTTTCACGTCGTACATCATCTATAGTATATCAAATACTATAGTTATCTTGATAATGCACTTTAATTGATGAAGTCAAATTCAGTAACAATATAACATTCATTTAAAAAGTCATTATACTTTTTTAATTGTCATTTGTTTCCATAGTAACGTCTATAGAACACTACCAAGGGACAATTACGTTTCTACAATTTCTTAAGAAGCGACCCTCTATTTATATTGACTATTATATAATTTAGAGTTTATTCTATATATAGATAGAAAATATGGAACAAAGCCATGCTGCTAGTACAGCCTACCTTCACCCAGGGCCCGACGTGGCCAGGTGGTTAAGGCGCTTGTAATCCGAAGGTAGCGGATTCGAATCCTCGTCGCATCAAACATGTTTGCCATTTCAGTCGTGGGGCTTTATAATGTTATGGTCAATCCCATTATTAGTTGGTAATGGAGAAGCCCAAGAGTTGACGGTGGTAGGTGATGACTAGCTGCCTTCCCTCTAGTCTTACAGTGCTAAATAAGGGACGACTAATGCAGATAGCCCTCGAGTAGCTTTGAACAAAATTAAAAAAAAACAACAACGAACCTTCTCCCAAAACAAAAATATAAAACAATGTCAATATTGTTGTTACAATCTTGTTCTTCGTGTGTAGCTTTAAATTATAGTGAAAACCATTTTAATATTGACGTAAAAATATATACAGAACATAAAATAAACAGCTATAAAATAAATTAAAATTTAAAAAAATTAATTCAGAGAGTGATTGTTTGTTTTTGAAATTCGCACAAAGCTACTCGAGGGCTATCTGTGCTAGCCGTCCCTAATTTAGTAGTGTAAGACAAGAGGGAAGGCAGCTAGTCATCACCACCCACGGCCGACTCTTGGACCACTCTTTTACCAACGTATAATGGGATTGTACGTCACATCATAACGCCCCCACGGCTGAAAGGGCGAGCATTTTTAGCGCGACTGGGATGCGAACGCGCGACCCTCGGATTACGAGTCGCACGCCTAACGCGCTCAGCCATGCCAGGCCATTCAGAGAATGAAGTTAACTCGACAGAAATTGAAACCACGAGTTAATAGCGACGGCATTATGACCCTCAGATTACGAGACGAGCTTTCAAATCCTTATCACACCAAACCTTTAAACCATGGAAGCGTTATAATGTAACGGTCAATCCCACTATTCGTAGCGGTTGGTGATGATGACTAGTTGCTTTCCCTCTGGTCTTACACTGCTAAATAAGAACGACTAGTACAGATATCTCTCGAGTAGCTTTGCGCAAAATTCAAAACAAACAAACAAGCTGTCAGATGTTGAGCTCATGGCCAACAGATGCCTTTAAACCAGGAAATATCAAAATCCACCTTCCGGGAAGTAAGCCGCAACCAAAATCAATAGTGGTAAGAGGGGTTCATCAAACGATTGACCTAGATCTAATTAAACAAGCACTACACGAACAGAACATACCATACAACAAAATAGAAAGAATAATTTAAAAAAAAAACACAAACACCTACCAATCTCATAAGAATTGACATAGACGACAGTTACAACACTCAAAATTTAATTAACAATGGAATATTGCCTTGGTATCAAAAATACCAAGTAGAACAATTAAAAACTCCGGCAATAGTTGTAACACAGTGTTACAACTGCCAAAGATATGGACATGTTTCAGCAGCCTGCTTAGCAACACCGAGGTGCTGCGGATGTGGCGGGGAACACCATATTAATCAATGCAAAAAAGAAAAAGAAACGCCTAAATGTTGTAACTGTGGTCAAACCCACACAGCAAATTATAAAGGATGCGAGAAATATAAACAAATAAAGCAACGCATTTTTCAGATCAGAACACCAACAGAACAGAATCAACCGAAAACAAGCAGTTTACCTAAAACAGACACACCATCAGAACAGAATCAACCAAAAACAAGCAGCCAACCTGAAACAAGCACATCAACAGAACATAATAAAACAACAAAAACCACATATACAGAAATGTTAAAAGGAAAAGAACCACATAAACAACAAGTACAGAAGACTAATACACAGAACAAGAACACATTAACACAAAAACCAAAAGAAAACGACACAACCATACAAGAAACCAATAGCAACACAACAGATAAAACAAGCCTGTTTTCAACAGTGTTTAAAAATGTAATAACAGAGTTTATAACAGAATACACCAAACCAAACCAGACAACTAATTTTATAGAACTACTGATCACAATTACCATAAAACACGTCACACCTCATAAACCATACATTATAACTACACTAACAGGTTACATGCTCACAGCTCAATGTTCACAGTAGTGTATATCAACATCCAAGGTGCAATAGCTTCCAAGAAACATGAGATCGAAGACCTAATAGAAGAATTAAACCCCCAGATTATAATAATAAGTGAAACTTTAACATATAATAATAATAGATTTAAAATACCATATTACTCAATCATTAGAAAAGATAGAAAAAATAAAAATGATGAAAACAGAGGCATTATGATGCTTCATAAAGTAGACTTATCTGTAGAAGAAATCGAATTAAACAGTAGCAATGAACATGTTACTGTATATATCCTCCAGTCAAATAAAACTAAAATAACCGTAGCAGGAATTTACTGCTCTCCCAATAAACAATTAGATACAACCTTATTAAATAACATCTTTTCCCACAATCAAAACGCCATAGTCATGGGAGATTTAAATAGTAAAAATGTTTCTTTTGGATGCCGAAGTTTTAATTCAAATGGTAGAAAATTAATAAAATTTATTGATGATAACAATATAGCTTTATTGAACGATACTACCCCAACACATACATCCTATTCCACTAACTCTAGTGACATATTAGATCTGTGTATGTGTACATATAATTTAAGCCAGAAATTAATCAAATTTCAAGTGGGAAAAGATGTAGATAGTGATCATCTCCCAATTTTTTGCGTCTTCGATCTCATCTCCTATAAAAATATAACATATAGGAAAGAAAAATTTAATTACAGTAAGGCAAATTGGCAAAGCTATAAACAAGAATTAGATAATCTATTACCTAATAAAATTATTAAAGAAGTTAAAACGCATGTCGAAATGGACAACTATTGTCAAACAATCACGGATTGCCTTCAGAAAGCAGCCAAGTTAACAATACCAAAACAATACCACAAAAAAAAATCAACACATGGAAACCCACCACAGAAATAATCAACCTAATAAAAAAGCGTAGACAACTAAGAAGACAGTACATGATTACAAGAAACAGAGAAACTAAAACACAAATAAACAATATTAGAAATCACATCAGAACTCAAATAAAACAACAAAAACAAAATAAATGGGACAATTACTGTAATAAACTAAACGACATAACTGACCCGAAAAAATTCTGGTCACATCTTAAAAGATTCACAAGTGAAAACACAAACACAAAGAAATATCCTCCACTTGAACATAATAACACCAGTGCACGTACAAATAAAGAAATAGCCGAAGCTTTCAAGGATCAACTCCAAAATACATTTAAAACTCACACAGATCCAGATATGAATACAAACTTCTACAATAAAGTCACTAATCACATAGCAAACAATAAACATCAATATGAACCAATATTTCCAGTAAACATAACTGATACAAATACAAGTGCTAACACTGATTATGAAAGCACATTACTAACAAAGGAAATATCCCTACATGAAATACTAGAAGCAATAAAAAACACCAAAAACAAAGCGCCAGGAGAAGATGAAATACAAGCTATTCTCCTAAAAAACGGCACTCCGAAATTGTTTGACCACCTAAATTCTCTATTTAACTTATCGCTATCCTCAGGATATATCCCAGTTTCTTGAAAGCTAGCAAATATTTTAATGTTCCATAAGGAAGGAAAACCAGCGAATAAACCAAATAGCTACCGACCAATCAGTCTGACCAGCTGTGTTGGCAAAATTCTCGAAAGAATAATAAGTAATAAACTCTCCACATTTTTGGAGGTAACATCAAAATTACCAGAAGAACAGAATGGATTCAGAAAATTTAGACAAACGACAGACCATTTAATAAGATTAACCGAAACCATAATAGATAGTTTTAACAAAAAAGAATGTACAGTCGCTTGCTTCCTCGATATCGAGAAAGCATTCGACACCGTTTGGCACGATGGTCTAAGGTTCCGAATGAATGAAATGGAACTACCGCGAGGAATTATTCGCTGGTTATCTAACTTTCTGGGAAACAGAAAATGTAGAGTAAACGTAGAAGGAACTTTTTCCGAATACTTTACTCCTCTAGCTGGTGTCCCACAGGGAGTGGTGGTTAGCCCTATACTCTTCATTATGTATGTAAACAATATGCCATTGAAGGATCCAAATCATGGATTCTCATCACAGTTCGCAGATGATGTGGCAATCTGGAAAAGTGCTGCAACACCCACGATAGCAGCTACAAACATACAACCACAATTAAATAGAATTAGTGAATACTGTGAAAAATATAGAATTAAAATAAACACAGCAAAAACTCAGCTCGTACTCTTTACGAAATCGCCAAAACACAGAAAACAACAGTTAGAAATATATATGAATGGCACGCTGCTCCAGATTGCCCAATCAGCAAAATTTTCAGGTCTGACTTATGATTCAAAATTAACTTGGATCAATCATGTCAATGAAATTAAAAATAAAATTTGGGGAAGAACCAACTATGTTAGGAGTCTAACTGGTAAACACAGTAGAGCATCTACATATAATATTTTGAAAATATACAAAACATATATTAGACCAGTAATAGACTATGCAGCTCCAGCATGGGTAACTGTAAGTAATGAAACAATCAAAACCAAACTACAAACAATACAAAACACACTTCTCACAACAGCATACAGAGTTCCGAGAGCAACATCATCTAAATTCATCCATAATTACTCGAACATACCAACAATATCAGATAGACTCCTAAATATTACAATTAGGTATTTTAACAAAAATTGGATGAAAAATAATTTGTTATGCGAACTAGATAGGTACCTTATACATGATGAAGAAAATCCTAAATACCTCTCCCCAATTAACATATATATTAAACATAAAGAAAAATAAATTAAAGTAAAATATGTATGTATATGAACTTTAAATCCTGTATTTATAGTTTACATATTTATGTATTTTAAAATAATAATAAGATAAAAAAAAAATTGCCACCAGCAAGCTTGACTACTGTGAATAAGAGACTATAAATGGACATTGCCCTGAAAAGGACCTAACATACGAACAGTTAGGGAAAATATGTTCAGGAAGGAGGAAGAGGTCAAAGTGAACCTGACCCTCCAGGGCAAAATACCCAAATACCATCGACCAAGGAATGTTGAGCTCCTACACAGTGATCTGTTATGGTATTAGCAAATTTTTGGGTTGATTTACAGCTCTTATGTGTTCAACAAATCCTTCATGTAACGTCTTTTGGCTCATAGGTGTGACAGATTTACTATTATATATCTGTTATACTATCGATGTTTGTTTAAGTTTAATTTATATTAATGAATGTACATAACTTATAGTATTATATCTGTATTGCAAAATTTTCGACAACTCACTGAAGCTTTAGAGGACTTTTGCGTGTAAACATCAACAATGAACATGTGTATATAAATACTAGTGTATCATCAGTATTGTTGTGCAATGCGACATTTCTACACTCTTCTCACGCCTATTAATGTAATCAACACAAAGCTGTATATATATATATATACACACGAATATTGTTCGTTTGCTGCAGATGGTCTATTACAAACCTCGGAAGCAATAATTGTGATTAACGCTTATTAACTGGGAAACTACAGATATTTGATTTAGAACATTACGAACTGTTGAACTTCAGTGAATTTTCGTCGAGCATTAGTATTTTTCAAGAGAACATTATACAACTTAATCAGTGAAAAACTCAACGAATAACGCAGAACTAGCTCGCTCCCCATTAATTGAATAGTACTTATATCAACTCAGAATTAATGCACCCATCGTGAACCTCAGTAACATATTCGTTTCCAGACCAGATGGAGGACTCAATATTGTTTGTAAGGTTGTAAATTTTTTTGTATATAAATCATTATTTGTAATAACCGTTATTAAATTTTGTTATTGTTTGTATTAAGAAAAAAACTGTGTGCACAAATCTTGTTAGAAAATACCATAAATTGGATGCATAACAACATTTAATTAACTTCTAAATCTAAATTGAAATTTAACTCAGTTTTAGATTATTTGAACCTAAAATACGTAACATAGGAAACATAGTACATGTAATTTAAAATAAACACCTGCTAGATAATCCCAGCCCCCCCAGTGGCTCAGCGGTATGTCTGCGGACTTACACGCTAAAATCCGGGTTTCGATACCCGTGGTGGGCAGAGCACAGATAGCCTATTGTGTAGCTTTGTGCTTAATTCAAAACAACAACAACAAGATAATCCCAGGGAAAAATTTCCTACGGTTGAAAACAAATGTTTTTTTAGTATGACGTTCTCTACGACTTTGGCTTTACTATTTCCGAAAATTCTAACATAACTATTTTTTACCACAACTCTTATTATTTTCTGAAAGTATTATAACAATTTCCATTAATTTCTATTTGTTTTTTGGTAAATTACAATATTTTTTCTACTTATTAACTCAGACAAATATGTATCTAACAATAATTTAGAATAACAAATGATTCACCTGATTAACTATGTATGAATCTGATAATAAATCAGAAAGACAAAGGTTTTAATCAGGTAACTGTGTTTGAATGTAACAATAAATCTCAGATAAACAAAGGTTTTAACTAGATGCATGAACCTAACAATAACCCTGAAGAACCAAGGTTTAACTTACATAACTGTGAATGCATTTAACAACAAAAATCCATAAGAGCAGAGATTTAAACAAGATAACTAGATATGTATCTTACAATATCTAATTTCATTATGCATTCTTGTCATTTGTATCAATTTGAAAGCTAAGAATTTGGGCTTTCTAAACAAACTTTAGATGCACAGAGATAAAAAAAATAATTAAAATAACTGTAAATAAACTGATAAGTTGATCTTTAGCTTTATACGTAATGAAATGTGGTATAAACTTCAGTTCTAAAAAATCACTGTTCCACTTAGAACAACATAGCAACCTTAGAAATACGAGGTTTTCAAATGGAACAACATTCCCTTCAACAAAACGAAAACATTTAATCTCTGTCATATTTGATGATAAAAAAATGTTTCCACTATGTTCTTCTGGTGTGAATGTTCTACTACAGCATATATTTTGTCAAGACTATATTCGAATATTTTAAAAAGATATTCCTTCAAAATGCTTAAATGTAAATCCGGGGATAACGCTGTATTTTACAGAAAACCGAGTTTTGCAAATGTATTGTTGATTTCACTTAACATAGCACAGTTCTTGGCCATTAAATAAACATAGGCTTATGTGATTCTAAACATTTGTAACTAATTAACTTCTGATCAAAGCAAGAGATTTATTGAAATTCAACCAAGTAATGAATATGCCTAATTAAATATAATTTTTGTGCATCTTTACTTGTAAACACCAGAATGCAATATATCGTCAGTCGTGTGCGGTTGCTGTAGGTAAAGTAGTATAAACAGAGATTGAGTACCTTATATTGATATTATTTTGAAGCTTCTCCACGTCATCACAATCCATCTGGTTGTCCTCTAGGTGTGGACCGTGTCAAATGTCAACAGTCCTGAAGTGTAGTTCTCATTGTAAAGGACTCTGCTGCAAGGCTGCCAAGTCTTAAGCACACAACTTCTCCCTGTGCTTTCCATAATTCATACAGTGTATGAAAGCAACAGTTTCCTGGAGCACGTTTCAACAGACCAGTCGCATATAAGTCCATATGCACTCTAGCTAGCAGATTGACTTGTATATCTTTATACAGGTAACATGAATATCCTTTCATTATTCTGCTGCTTGGGGTATGCATCTATTGGATGGATTATGTACAATTAGCTTTGTCGGTTTTGTAGAGAAAGAACATTCTTGATTATATTATGTACTCTTGTTTCTGATACGTCAAGAGCTTTTGCTACTGACCATTGTGTTGGGCATCCATCTATCACAAGGTGCCTCATTTTGCTTATTGTAACTGTGGTAAAACATCTAGTAGATATATTTCTGGACGATAATGATACCACATTTCATTGTTTCCAGTGTCATTAAGTAAAATGGATATCCTCGTCTTGTAAAATCAAAATTCTTTATGATCTGAGTGTTTTGCATTTAACTTCCTAATGGAACGTTAAGTTTTAGATTACATTATAAAACCTACGTGATACCAAATAATGTCAAAATGTAGTTCTGACATACACCATTTCACCACAACTTCAAGTTTAACGTACTCAACTTTTTGTGCGAAACCGGTGGTGCATGCGAATTTTTAAAAAAAATCAAAGTTAAGAAAACTTGTAAGATATCCTCAAAAGAGACTTTATGATAGAATAAACAATTGTATAATTAAACACAAAAATATTAAACAATATACACCAAGAAATATATTTAAATTATATAATAAATACTTGGAATTCTCAGTGCTTGAAGTTCTATAATCATATAATTGAAGAAAAAAATCCAATTGTACGTTTCACAAATATATCATATATTACTACTATGGTTTTGCCCAAAGAGGGATTTTCAGTTGCACATCGAAATAGGCACCTGACGACACCTTTACTGGCAAAGCCATGGTAGTAATAAATAAAATATTTGTGAAACGTACAATTGGCATTGTTTTTCTCAATCCTGTAATACTGAAATTGGATACTTTAAAAAGTGCTTCACATGCAGTATTGGAAACAATTACAGAAACAGTTAATAAAATGGGTATAAAATACGAGTACGATGGAATTTGTTCCTCCTACATTGCACAAAAATGAGTTTCGTCAAAATAAAGTCACACGAAAATAGTCTACATTGTGATTCGTTGTCATCTAACCAATCTAAAAGGTATAAACATTAATACAGTTTCTAGCAGTAGTCTGGTAAATGCACTCACGGTTCCTAGAGCAAATATATCGTATTTATAACATGTATAAATCACAGTTTAGCTAGTAAAAACTACAACATGCGACAAATTGAGATGAAAGCTCATGTTTCACTGAAATCTATAAGAAAACTCTGAACAGTGTAAGCGAAATTAGCATTGTTAGCACTCAAAGCAGTCAAGGTAAAAAGCTCATATACTTAAAAAATGTCCATAATTAACTCAAGGTAAGTTTTAATTTAATTGCAACAACCCATTAAAGCCTTTGCCAGTGACTTACATGAAAATTATCCTCTTAACCATAAAATACACATTAACACAAAGTGGTTTCCATGAATATCTAACTGCTCAGAAATTACTTCTCCAGAGAAATGACCAAACACAAAATTGAAATGAGTATCAAAATAAGAATATGGAGTTAGCAGAGTTGGAGCATTGTGACGTTTATAAATGATTCCAAATTTTAATTGTTTAATAATAATCAACAATACTTTATCCGATGGCAGAGAAGTACGTGAAATTTGAAATACATGTGCATCTTAGCCACTGAAATTACAAGTCTTAACAAAATTGACAATACCTTGAGTGATGACAAATGCAACTAAATTCTTCTTTATTAAGTCACATTCTTTATTGAACACGAGTAAGTCATGAATTAATTGCCTGCATACAGTCACGATATGAATATTGCTAAGGTTGTCTGGGCTTATATGTAAATTGAAAAGGTCCAAATGTTATATTAAATGTCACAGAAAAGGAACACTTTCTAACATAATATACAAATATTTTCCAAACTTATAAGTGTCTGTATTTCACTTAATTAAAAAAAGAGCTCAAACCAGGTCAATTTAATTGTCGTGATTTATAGAGTACTTATTGTGAATATAGGTGCTAATTCTCTGGACTTAATGTAGGAAATAGATACAAATATTTTCAACCTTCTATTAATGAGAAATGTTAGGATACAAAGGATACAATGGTAAACTTTTATACAAAAAATAACACTTCGTGAAAACTCCGTGTATCAGCAGTGTAATTTCGGAATTGTAATGGTAAAATCCGAGACTGGATTCGAAGTTTCCAAGTGCAAAAAACACATATAGCTAGCTGTGTATATTTGTGCTAAAACAACGACATTCCTAAAGCAAGTTGAACAATTTTTAAACGGTAGATAAAGAATAATAAAAGTATTAACAGTGATTCGATTTTATATCAGTCACTCAAGTGGTTGTGTGATATGTTAATTTAATAGTAACATATTAATACAAACTTATTTGTGAATTATGGTGCAGTTTCCAGTTGGTGAATGAGTGTTTTCTTGTCAAGTTAATGTGACTTAATGTTTAGTGGAGGAATATGTGGGTTTTCTTTGTCCTATTTATAATGTATGTATTGTTTGGTGGAAACGGTTTTATCACGTTTGTGTGATGACAACGTATGTAATTGAAATATAAAGTGTTTCCAGCCAACCTGTATAATGCTGTATTTAATGTGTGAAGAAAGATACTCATACTTCCTGTGTAAGGTGATGTATTTAGTGGAGAGATGGAAATGTCTCTAAAAGTCTTATAAAATAGTGTATTTTGTGGTTAGATGAAAATATTTTTATTAGTTTCACGTGATCAGGTATTTAAGGTGTGTTAAAAGTAGTTTTAACTCTTGTATAATTATGATATATTTAACCGGTATTTCTACCGGTACTCTTTCATGATTTACTCACTAGATTATAGAGATTTACTAGTCCAAGATGATGATGCATTTAATAGGTGGAGTGCAATGTTCTAATTATCTTGAAAGATGTCTTAATAGATCCTGTATGATGATATATTCAGTGAATGGAAAGACATGTTTCAACAGGTCATGGAAGATAGATGTATTTTGTAAGCAGAAGGAGACGTTTCAAGTAATCCCGTAAGATGGCGTCATGTATTAAATGAGTAGTTATCGGGCTTGTTTGATATGACGTTTTTTAATGAAAGGAAGTTACTGCTATTACCGGTACTGTATAATAATGTATTCAGTTAATGGATAGAACTGCTCCTTCCGGTTTTGTATAATAAAGTATCTACTGAGTAAAGAAAGACGCTTTCACTAGTGCTGTATTATTTACGTTCTATATCACACACTAATCAATTTGTCATTTCACACATAAATGGAACAGAGAATTTTATGCGATATGAATATGCAAAATATTCCGAAATTGTAGTAAGAATGTCTTGTTTTCAGAATTAATAATTATACTTAATTATGCATGCTTGTTGATTTCTACACCACAAAATTAACAGACGTCAGAACGATGTCATTTAACCTGTTCTTTTTACACATTGTTCATGTTTCATATTACGTTATATTGGTGGAAAAATATATTTAGGCTCACTTCGCTAATCGGTATTTTATTATACTTGTTGAAATGGCAACTACAGTTAAAGATAACTAACTTTTCTAATTGCTTTGAACTGAGTTTAAAATGTAAAAATTAGAAACGTCATTATTTGTTAAGAAGGTAGAATGAAATAATCAAATATGGTTTTTGAAGGTCGTGAAAGTTTGAGCAAACATAGCTTTATTTGTTTGTTTTATGCGCAAAGCTACATGGTAGATAATTTGTGCTGAGCCTATCTCAGGATACCAAACGCCAAATTTTTGGGTTATAAGTCTCAAGTTTATCGCCCTGCGCGTTAAGTGTACAAAAAGTGACAAATCATAATATCCATTTGTGATACTGACAATGGTTATTGTTTTCGTTATTATAGTTTGATTATTCTATTTCTAACTTCGTGAATGTTTTATATACATAAATAATTTTAATGATTTACTCACATACGCTAGGGGCCTGGCATGGCCAAGCGCGTAAGGCGTGCGACTCGTAATCTGAGAGTCGCGGGTTCGCGCCCGCGTGGCGTTAAACATGCTCGCCCTCCCAGTCGTGGGGGCGTATAAAGTAACAGTCAATCCCACTATTCGTTGGTAAAAGAGTAGCCCAAGAGTTGGCGGTGGGTGGTGATGACTAGCTGTCTTTCCTCTAGTCTTACACTGCTAAATTAGGGACGGCTAGCACAGATAGCCCTCGAGTAGCTTTGTGCGAAATTCTAAAAAAACAAACCAACAAACAAACACATACGCTAGGAAACTATTACAGATTTTGCCCCCCCCCCGCTAGTACAGCGGTATGTCTCAGGATTTACAACGCTCAAATCAGCGGTTCGATTCCCCTCGGTTGGGTTAGTAGATAGCCCTTTGTGGCTTTGTTATACGAAAAATACACAAAAAACTTATAGACTTTGTTAACTGACATCTGTTAGTAAGATCATTAACTTTTGTTTCTTGTTTTAAAGATGAACAGCAAACTACCATCAGTACCTCCATTAGACATAATCAAAAAGATCAGTTTATCTTGTCTGCTATTCCTCCCATGAGTATTTGGTGAAAATATGATTTTTCAGAAAGGAAATGGATACCAAACTCATTAAAATGTAGAAAACGTAACATCGTGAAAACCAACGACGAGTTACATCATTCTGCACTCAAGAGAAAAAACTAATGATTTAACGGAAGGTAACTTGGGATTTGAAGACTAGCGCCATCTTCAATGTGCAAATTAATAAGAAGCTTTTAAAAAATCATAAAAATTCGACAACTGTAAAAGAAAATTAGTGAAATAACTGAACATTTTCTCGAGACGTAGCTTTTAAGAACTGATTAGTAAGTTGGTGTTTGTCCATTAACTTCATATTTTATACACGAGTTGGCAATAGAAAACAAAGAACATTAGATTAACATCATCATCAAAGTTCGCTTATACAAACAATTGTTGCTTTTATAGTTATTTAACAGTGTATGTGTTTCTCATAACAAAGCTACATCAGGCTTTCTGCTGAGCCCACCGAGGGCAATCAAACGCCTTATTTTAGCGTTCTAATTCCATCGACTTACCGCTGTACTAACGGGAGGCAGTTATTTTAAAAAAAATTATTATCCAAATTATTTGCTTCGTTCATTTGTTCGCGGGCTCCAATCACTTTCACACTGAATCTTTCAGCCGTGGGGGTCTTATAATATTACGGTCAAACCCACTATTTATTGGTAAAAGAATAGCCCAAGATTTGGCGGTGGGTGGTCGTGACTAGCTGCCTTACCTCTTGTCTCATACTGCTAAATTAGGGACGACTAGCGCAGATAAGCCTCGAGTAGCTTTGCGTGAAATTCAAAACCAAACCAAGTAGTTTTCATTTGCGTTGGATGTTAAAGTACCAGTTGCTTATATATATTATCTAGATATTTTGCATTTAATAACTCTCTTTGAATATTTGTTTTTCTCATTTTTGTAGGCTGAACAAATGTATCGAAACAAGTGTCAATGTTTGTTTTTTTTGTTTGTTTGTTTTTGGAATTTCGCACAAAGCTACTCGAGGGCTATCTGTGCTAGCCGTCCCTAATTTTGCAGTGTAAGACTAGAGGGAAGGCAGCTAGTCATCACCACCCACCGCCAACTCTTGGGCTACTCTTTTACAAACGAATAGTGGGATTGACCGTAACATTATACACCCCCACGGCTGGGAGGGCGAGCATATTTAGCGCGACGGGGGCGCGAACCCGCGACCCTCGGATTACGAGTGCACGCCTTAACGCGCTCGGCCATGCCAGGCCAACAAGTGTCAAGACTGTACTTTCAGCAACAGACTGAATTATATACGATTAATTTTGTATTACAAATAATGCGATAGATTTTGTTAAAGTACAGAAGAAACTAAAATGTCGCGACTGAAAAGAAGTAAGCTTACGTGCACAATGTTTGTTTGTTGTCAGTTTACAAGACTAAGTTTGCTTTGTTTTCAAATTATAGTTTCGTTTGTTCCCTTGTTCGTATAAAACTGCACTAATGCTATTTGTCTTAGAGGTCCATAATTTTGAAGTAAGAGACCAGAAGGAAGGCAGCTAGTCGTCACAACCTTCTGCCAACTCCAGAGTTAATCGCGTCAGACCGAAAAGTAGGATTTGAACCTTACTCTTACAACGTACCTACGGCACCAAAGCGTATCGTTTTTTTTGCGGCTACAAGACAAAAAAGTCTGTGAATCCTCGGTTTTACATTCCGAGAACGCCATACACTAGAATACACCAGACTCTGTTGTTGTTGTTGTTTTGAAATAAGCACAAAGCTACACAATGGGCTATCTGTGCTCTGCCCACCACGGGTATCGAAACTCGGATTTTAGCTTGTAAGTCCGCAGACATACCGCTGAGCTACTGGGGGGCACACCAGACTCTACAGCACTTGAAAATTACCACTATTTTAATTTGTTTAACCAAAATATAAAATTTGTATTGTGAGAGTTTTCTTATAAGGAGTCCACCGAGGGTAATCGAAACCCTGATTTTAGCGTTGTAAATCTGTATACGTACCTCTGCGCCAGCGAAGGACTGTATTTTGAGACATTGTGGTGAAATGTTTCACTGTGTCTCATGTGAGGCGACCAGCGAAGAACTGTACTGTGAAACATTGTGGTGAAATGTTTTGTTCTGCCTCATGTGAGTCGTAAGTAAGGCATAATATCTAATACCAAACGTTTCGTTTTGTTTTTTGAGATTATGTCTCGCAACGGAAAATGAACAAATTGATATTTACCAAACCATTCGTTACCCAGCATGGAAATTATCCAAATGGAAGTTACAACGACTGAGAGGTTACTGACAGTGATATACAGTGTGGAGATAAAGCTCATAAAGGCAAGTAACTAAAAATTTAAACAACTAATTAATATTCATCAGGTAAACATACTGTATTTTACGTCTCAATCTAGGGATTTTATTTTTTTAAGTTTTTAATATAGCCACAAAACGTTATATTCTCTATCTCCAACTTGAATTTTAAGCATAAAACATTCACTCTCCATACAAAGGAGCTCATTCTAAGTTTTCATAACATTTACTTAGCCGTTATATCCGAGCAGTTTGAAAAAAATAAAAAATTATATTGATCTGACTTGATATGATCGAAAATTACAATTCTCAGCTGGTCAGAGGTTGCTACTCAACATCAAGTTCACATTAGTTGTTCGATTGTTTTGTGATTCAAATTCATCATTTAAAATAAAAACGTATTCTAAATACACGTGAACAGGGACTTACAAAGAAAAAAGTTCTATTGAGTTAACTTTATGTATTGCAATACATAGAGGAATCTACTTTAAATTCAGCTGGTACCAGAATGTTTGACAAACTAATGGAATTTGACGAGAACGATGAGTGAAGAATTTTGTGTTGATCATAGAAAATTAAATAAACCTCTGAAAATCCCATAAAAATGTTCTTTTCTTTTTAGCGCTAGAAAGAAGATCGCATTTGAATTCAGAAGTTTTGTCACGAGTAAAGAAAGCTTCATTCATTTAGTTTTCTAACGAACACGATATATATTTTTGAAAGACGTGTTATGCAATTATGTACAACAACAAAGACTAGTAGTACTGCTTTAAAACCAAAGCATAATGATAAGTACTATTTTTGATACATCATTTTACAATGAAAAATAATCTTTTAACTGTTATTTTATTGTTGTGATCAAGAAATTGAGCTTAATTTTATCTAGTTGAACAAATTAGACTTTAGGAAATATTTAGGTGTGATGTACTACCTAATCCAAACTTATGAAACAACTAGCTGATACTAGATTTATGTTTAATTTTATTACAAGATTTTTAAAACAAATTCATAACAGTAAAGTAATTTTGTTTCTGGCATTTTTGGCTTTCATTCATTTAATAAATTTTCGATAAAAAAGTCGTTTAATACAAACGTTTTCCTTTTCTCAACTAAACCGTACGTCTTCTTCTAAACAAAACTATCTATTTTCTCGTATAGCTGTGTGATTATCTTTTAAAGATATTTCGTTAATTCAGGTCGTGATAAATTTGAATCTCGTTTTCCAAGAGTGTGAAACATTTATTTAAAAATGCAGTTTATAGTATTTAAAGAATTAACAATTCGCTTTGTAGAGCTTTTATTTAAGATTGAGATATGTAATTTGAAAAATATAATTTATTTAGACCTTATCTAAACTGAAAAGGGGCAAAAATAGTAAGAATATTTCGTTGTACCATTAATTAGAATAATAAATATAATTTTTTTTCTTACACCTGAATACATAAAACAGTATGAAAAATCAGCACTTAACGCAATCGAGTTATTTTGTCGGAAGGTTTTTCTAAATATTTTTACTTCAAAGTTAAATTTAAATTCAATTTACAGCCTTTATTATCATTCTATTTTTCTCCCGCTAAAGTATATTCTTTTTAAAATTAAAAAAATCAAAAGGGTTAAATATTGTTATTCTCTGATTTTATAATGATTGAGTGTCGTAGATAAGCTTAGAAAGTATTATGTTTTCGTAAAAAGTCTTGCTCTATTTGACATATAACATGTCAGAGTTTGATTCATGTGACACCAAAACAAAAATCAAACATGAATACGGAAATTTCCTGATGCGTTCTAACACACGCTTCATGCGGAGAAATCTAGAACATTGAATAACAGCAACGGAAATCTTTCTAAGCTTGATATTTTTACAATTTTAGTACGTTTCCACAAATATTATTTATTGGATTTCTTGTTGTCTACATCTACTATACATCTGCCATTTGTTTTTGAACTTTTCTTCCAGGATTAATGGTAATGTATTGCCGTTGTTTCTTTATAAACTTGTCCACATGTTTTAGTGATAGTATGAGTCTGTCATTTCTCCATGTATTTTTTTTCCGGTTGATGTATGTATTTGTTATTTTTAAAGAAACGTGTTTTTATTTCTCTCCGGTAGAGTATCTTTGTGTGTCTATTGCTATTTTATGTTTCATATGTTCGTTATTTTTCCAGTATCCATGTGCATGCATTATTGGTAAAATGTATTTTTTTATTTTTCAACGAACATGTGTTCAAGTTTCACTGGAAATATATACATGCACATATAAACCAAAACCAAGAGGTTTAGTGAAAATCCATCTACATATCATTACAAAATTGAACTTTATAAATTTCGTAAATGACAATTTAAATAAAACAATTAGAAATCATTACGAGTATAAACAAAGTACAAAATATATGATTTTTAAAGAAAACTGGATGCTGTTTTACAACTCAAAAGCGTTGGGAATATTCCATCTGCCAGACACAATTGAGGGAACGCAAATGAACAGAAAGTTAGCTGCCACAGAAGATCAAATAAGGGTTAGCTAATGTTCTAACCCACAAATTCCAATCACCTACTACCATTCACCACCTTTAACCGGTTGTATGATATGGTAATCATTCCTAAACAAATTGACTTAAAAATTAATGTCATGGTGGAAATTGTATTATTACAATTCATCGTTCATTTCTACCCATACTAAACACCTAACTATTAATTGACCTTACATGACAGCTGTCTCATTATTTATTTACTTCATTTTTATTGTGTATGGTAAACGCTTTTAGGTCTATGATCGCAGATAATTTCATTTAAGATTTATATATTTTATACCTTGTTTAAAAAAAGTATGATTTTTAATTGTTTTATTTAAATTATCATTACTGTAGTTCATAAAGGTGGAAGACGTTAATGATTTATTTTGTATTTACATTAAACACCTTAGTTTTTGTACAGATCTACGTATTGTTATTTAGTGCTGGCTTTGTCACCTACATGCAATTTATATTATCAAACATACTATTGTTAATTATGTACAAATGTGTTTGTTATTTCTCTAGTTAACCTTAAATGTTTTCTTTTGGTACGTATGTACTACTGTTTCTGAACTTCCTTTTCTGATCCACCAACAATCCATCCAATCTCACCAGCAATGGTACGTTCAGAGAGACCTTGCTTTTGCAGCTCGACAATTCTGTAACATTCAAACGTTTTAGCCTTTGCCATATTTTTACCAACTATAACACAGTATACATCCTTATCGTGCCAGTAACATTGGAAGCCATCTGGACCATCCAGGTCAATTTTTTTTCTAATCAGATAACAAAACCTTCGTCCACTTTTCTGCGTTCAGAAATTTGGAAATTTTGACGAATACCTGTGTCAATGAGATATGTTGACAACGCTAATACTTGAATACAAATGACTGAATTTCGTTACGTGTTTACCGATTAAAGCTTCGTTTCAGTATGGTCTTAAGCTTTTGACCAGCTGATATTTAGTCTAAATTCATAGTGTTTACATTTTTCCTATTAAATGCTAAAAGAGATTTTTCTCTTTTCTTCTTTTACCCCCCCTCCAGTGGCTCAGCGGTATGTCTGCGGACTTACACGCTAAAATCCGGGTTTCGATATCCGTGGTGGGCAGAGCACAAATAGCCCATTGTGTAGCTTTGTGCTTAATTCAAAACAACAACAATTTTCTTCTTTTCATCTTTCGTAGCTCTACTCAAATAAGTGGTTGAGTCTAACAACGCAAAATGCATATTTTTTAGATTCATTGGCCTTAAAATTTTGGCCAGCAGTGTATGCTACTATTATAAAAGAGAATGCCTTTTAAACTTCTTTTGGTGGAATTAATAACGATCTCCACTCACTTGATTCATACATTGTAGTTCCTAGCATTAGTATTAATTTAACAATATTCTTGCGAAAGTATGGTATAAACTCTTTCTCACAATTTCTGTATCATAAAAATGAGGTATCTGAATAAAGTAAGTTCTTAGTCCGGAGTCTGGTACCCACAATCTCTGAAAAGTTTTTTGGAAACCCTAAATGTTTTACTAAAGCATTAAGTTTACCTAGTTGGAAAGGTTATGGTTCTCAAGACGCTTTAGGTTGAAAACAATCCTTATCATTACTGCAATTGGCATCAGATTCACAGTATGATAAAACTGTGTCAAGATGCTTCATGTGGAGTAAATGCAGGTACATAAGGTTCATGAGCAACAGATATCAGAGTAAACTAAAGCCTTGCATGTTGCATGAGCAAAAATAGAAGCCATCTCCGTGGTTTCTGAGTTCAAGTCAGGCCATTGGAATTCCAAAACACAAATACGTTTTCTTACCTTTAATCTATTGTCTCAACCATTCGGTACAAACAGTGCAAAATCTGTGTGGAGCCAATGATTTGTCTTTGTCCCTAATTTTTTCCAAAATACGCATAATACGCTTTTTGACTAAATTTGTAATATTTTGCCTTTCTTGTTGTTTCTTTACAACAAACGTACCACAAATATAACAGAATATGATTTGTTTGTTTTGTTTTTAATTTTGCGCAAAGCCACACGAGGGCTATCTACGCTAGCCATTTTTAATTTAGCAGTGTAAGGCGAAAAGGAAGGTAACTAGTCATTACCACCCACCGCCAATTCTTGGACTACTCTTTTATCAACGAATAGTGGGATTGACCGTCATATTATAACAACCCTACAGCTGAAAGGGCGGCCATGTTGGGTGTGATGAGGATTCGAACCCGCAACCCTCAGATTACGAGTCGAATCGAGTGCCCTTATCACCAGGCCATGGCAGAATATATTTGGGTCACTTACACAACCTCTTTTTGCCATAGCAACAAATAAATACTATTGAAAAGGATATAATAGCGTTAAGTGCACGCACAAACAAATAATATCCGAAAATGATGAGTCATGCGGCCTATGAACATTCATATATTAGTGATGTGTTCTAGAACAATCAATGAAACTCTCACGTCGCGATTGGTCTAAAGAACTCTGTAACCAGTGTTTTCAACATTTAAGCATAACGAAATGCAAGCCGGTTTCAGTACAAATGATTCACTTATGTAAAAGTACGTTAGAGGTTCTGTGAAAACTCTGTACGTGATGGAGAAAAATGGATATCATTTTCGAGTTCAGTGATTAACAATTACTGTAGAACATGTAAAAGTTGTAAGATAATAAACCATCTGTTCACTCAAAGGAAATGTCTTTGAAATTTCCAAAGTTTGTTTTTTATTCATTAACGTATTTCATAAAACGAACATTCTTCTATCACAAACCTTATTGAAGAAGATTGAAAACTGGCCTGACATGGCCAGGTGGGTTAAGGCGTTCGACTCGTAATCCGAGGGTCGCGGGTTCAAATCCCGGTCGCACCAAATCTGCTCGCCCTCCCAGCCTTGGGAACGTCATTATGTCACGGTCAATCCAGCTATTCGTTGGTAAAAGAGTAGCCCAAGAGTTGATGAGGGGTCAAATACGTCAAATAACACTGACAAAAGGCATTACTGACAAACCTTTTGGCCCGGCATGGCCAAGCGCGTTAAGGCGTGCGACTCGTAATCTGAGGGTCACGGGTTCGCATCCCCGTCGCGCAAAACATGCTCGCCCTTTCAGCCATGGGGCACTATTATGTGACGGTCAATCCCACTATTCGTTGGTAAAAGAGTAGCCTAAGAGTTGGCGGTGGGTGGTGATGACTAGCTGCCTTCCCTCTAGTCTTACACTGCTAAATTAGGGACGGCTAGCACAGATAGCCCTCGAGTAGTTTTGTGCAAAATTCAAAAATAAATAAAAATAGACAAACTTTTACCCAGAACAATATATTTTTTACAAAAGTCTTTATGTAACCTTTCCCTCATCGATACTTCAACTACTGCTGACAAAAAATCGTAGTCTTTCCCGTACAGCAATTGACCAAATACTGCTAACAAAAATTCGTGAGTTAAATACTTTCCACCATCAGTTGCATTCGGAATGGTTTGAACATGGTCCAAGGTATTTCAACAAATGTCACAGAAAGTGTTCGATACACTTTGTGTCATTCTCAGCTTGCTTATTAAACTTCACCGAAATGAAGAAACCACAAGAATAATCGTATCTGTACAATGTTCATTGATACTTGTAAGGCCGTGTACAATAACATGAATTTCATTTTGTTCACCAATGTTAAAAGAAAGAGAAAGAAACATGGAGATACCACTTCGAGAAGAGAAAGAGGCCTAAGTATGCAGAAAAATGTGATTGTCTAATTAGTCCTGACAAAAACTCGTAATTCTTATTAAGCCTCTGGTAAAATATTATTCAACTTGGAAAAGTAGTTTTAAGCTATAATCGTTTTAATTTTTTATGACTATTGTATGTATACATGGACAAAGGAGAAAAATGAAAACAAAATAATCACTCAAGGCTTTAAGAGTCGAAACAACAGTATATTTAGTTGTTGCATTAATCAATGTTCTATAAATTACATCATACGTCTAATCTGAGAAAGAGTAGAGCTCGAACGTTTGTTTAAATTGATTGAGCGGAAAAAAAATGGACAGTTATGATTAGCCACATGTTACTTCAAACACTGTTCTGTCAACCTTCTGAAGAGAATTATGTTATTTGAAATTGTTTGGTGAAAACTTCCAGTGCAATGTTAATCAGAAGATCTACAATTTTTATTAAAGACGTTCATAAAGAGTTAAAAGCTAACAAAACCAGTTGATCTCGATTACATGGCAGCAGTAAACGACAAATCTATATTAGATGGTAGCCGTAAACGACAAATCTATATTAGATGGTAGCCGTAAACGACAAATCTATATTACATGGTAGCCGTAAACGACAAGAAAAGAATATCATTCAGAATTGTAAAAGGTGTAACGTTGTATCCTGTCCCTCCTGATCCATTTATATTACCCCTTTAACTGGCCTCGGTGACTTACTATTGAGCAATATTCTTCTGTTACGACTTTTCACTGTGCTAGAATACTGACATCCCATCCCTAAAGACAACATAATTCGTTCTAACGACACATTTGGGGATGAACTTCTGATGGATTTGTCTTCACTACAATGCTGTGTAAGTGTCCATGAATCGCAGTCATGTTGGTTTCTGTCTAAGTTCTTAAATTCCACCTTATGTTGAAAAGTGAAACCGTCAAATGGAAGTATCGATAGAGCCTGTAACAACATAGTTTTCTGTTTAATATTATTTTTATTATTACTTTAAGATTTTAATCCATTGTCTTTCCCTCCCTTTAATTGTATTGAGAAGTAAAGTGAATATTAAATTACACAAAACTGAAAAAGCGCCAAAATCTAATTTAGTTTTTGCTTTTAGTTAATGTCTTTTGCTTGTCTTTCCTGCATAAATTAATTATGTTTTTCACACAACATTTTCTGCTATTGAGGAATAACTAGATCATCAACAAATCTTCCCTTAAAATAAATATGAAACGTAATGGTGGGCCGTACATTATACATATGTATATTTGGGTTTCTTTTACTTACCAGAGTGAACCTATATAGAAATTGAAGAATGTAAAGCATTAATGCTACTAATTTACTATCGTAAGTTATTTAGCTTACAAACTGTTTAACACACTAAAAATAAATAATTGGTCCAATCTACCATTCAGTTCATTATCTGCTACTGAGTTTTATCGGTTTCAATAAATCACATCTCTCATCGATTACTCTGGACAAGGAAAAAGAGGAAATACGTTTCAACGCTTCATTAGGACATGTTTCGAATAAGCATGACGCGAATGGCTCGAATACTGTTTGAGAAAGTACATATAAAAAATAATACAATTTAATAATCTTACTTAAATTTATTTATTTATATATTTGTATGACTGTTTATTTGTATATTACTTTCTTTATCAGTCAGATTGAGGATGAAGTTCTGATTGTTTGTACAAATGCTAAAAATTTTGTTGTAAATTCATCAAACTCTAAACTATAATATAACCTCAGTTTTCTGGTTAGAAAAATAAATATTTTTTCTACATCATTCTTTCAATTGTATTTGTGCAAACATATTTTAACACTTAATCAAACTATGTGAAAGTACAATCCAGTTAAAATAATTATCACTTAAAAGGGTTCTTTGCTATCGTTGTTCACCAGCTTTGGTGTTTACAAGAGCTCCACACAGATTTATTGAAAGCAAATAAAATTATCTGGCCAGACAAAATATTGAGAAAATGAATGTGTCAGTATAACAACATTATAAATAAGTTTACTACCGACAGAATGTTTATAGAATACATAATTATTTTTCTTAAAGAATTGACACGGTCCCCATTCAATCAAAGTAAAATGGTAATTATGAATTTTATTATCAGGCTCGTTATTTAATGTTAATATAGAAATACAACTGAGACATCCTTGTTCCCGTGGGTTATCGCATCAAGACGCACGACTCATTATTTCTATGAAATAAGAAAAATATTATTACCCAGTTAATCAAAGAACACCAGTAAAAATCAGTATTCACTCAGGAAACCTTTAATTGCTTTCTGACATGCTGATGAATTTTTAGTTTCTGTTAATATAATTTCCCAAGTCTGTAATATCTTTAAAATATATTGTTCGTATTTCTCAGACACCATTTTTGGATGATTTTATAAAGAGCTTTTACGACTTGGTTTGGTTTTTGTGTAAATACCATTTAAATTATTTCTGACTGTAGTTAGTTTTAACGTGTGTTAATAGAACATATCAAAATCGTTTAATTTTCAACCTAGACATTTTTTTTCATGTAGATTTATTAATATTCAATTGCTCAAAACCAAAGACTTAGATTCACTTCACAAACTTGGAAATTGCCCTGAAAAACATATCGCATGTAAATCATTTTAAAGTAAAATACAAGGAAAATTATTTTAACTTTGCTTGAAGTGTTTACATCTGTTTTTCTTTAGAAACAGATTTAAAGTTCACATAATATTTTCTGTAAGAAATTGAGATTTTAATTAGACGATGTGCAAGTAATCATTATTTTGAATTAATTCAATTGCATTGGTTTTAGTTTTTCAAAGAGTATATTAGATACGTAGTTTTTGAAACTTCTTATTGAAAGCTCTAGCTCTCCAAAAGTTTTATTCATCTTTCAACCTATCTTTCGCGTAAAACTTCTTAGACATTTGTCCCTAATAATCTCCTTTACTTGGTTATTAACTGAATTGGATTTGATCTTTTCCTATATTAGAAAGACTCGTAACATGTGAAATATAAAACCTAATTATGCAATATTCATTCTTCACCAGAAGATCCATAATTCAACATTTTCGGTAACATCCTCACCAATAGAAATACATCCGGTTGGCCCTCTAGCCATTTCGTACAGAGAAACCGTCCAGAATCAATACATGATATGTTTTATTCTTGTTACTTAACTTCGTATGATCGCAATCGGTACATCTAATAATATTATCAGAGCCATTACGTTTGTAATAACTTCGAGCTCCTTAAGCAATTCTACATTTACTTTATCTTTCTAACTAAGTAACCAAATACAAATTTCAATTAAAGACTTACATCTTTTGAAGTCCCTGATTGACGTCCATTCAGATTCAGTCTTTGAACTGTTATTTTGATGTTTCAGATCTTATCAAGATTAATTCATCCTTCATATAAAGAGTCCTTATACCTCTCTCTTAAAAATCCTAAATAACTTAAGGCCTGGAATTTCGAAATAATCAACGATCTCCAAACATAATTCCATATTTCAGTAACTTCTCTTACGATACAATCTTCCATATAAACTGGAAGCCTATATTTACTTTTTTTCTTTTGTAAATATTCCTCTTATTTGAATAACAAAAACCAAACTTTTCTTGAGCTGTTACATTTGTTTTTAACTCTAATAAAATTATCTTTGAAATAAATATATAAATTATTGTGCTCTAACACTCATATTTACTCAAGTTATACTATTCTTTTGTGTATTCCCAATAACGCAAGCTTAATTCACTATTTTTAATGAATACATATAAAACTCCCCTAAATATTCTGATATCTAAACGAATCAAGCGGAGTATAAATCTAAATTATAGTTCACCTTTATCTTCAATACTATCCTACAAGTCCATTCGGCCTGCCTGTTTTTCTAAGTATATATTTGATTACGACCTCAAATAATAGTACGTTAAGCCTAACAATCTAGTTTTAACAACTAGTAAATGCACGATTAGTTTTACGTGCAGTTATAAAGTCTACAAGTGTTCAATTCTAGCTAATGCAATTAAACAACTATTCTAAACGTTACTAATAGTAAAATTATACCCATCTTCCCGGGAAGAACGTATAACCAACAGTATTTTTAATTTCTATATTTCGGAGCTCAGAAATAGACATCACTAAAGCAGGAGTTATGTGATTAACTTTGAGATAAGATGTGATTAAAATCCTCATTAGAAATTCAAGAGGATCATAAGAGCAGCACTTACAAAAATATACTTTACAATTACTGGCTCAGTAATCATTTGTTGGTCAGTCACTGCTGCGACAAGTAAATAAACTACTGTTCTTACCTTTGACGGAGGGTTTCAGTTGCCACCCCCGGTTACGGACCTCAAATCATATCTTGATTTTGTTATTACTTGATTTCATTTTATTTTTATATCTGTTGCTTTATCTAATTCGAAAAAAGGGCACCACTTATACTATTTAATATTATATAATTTAAAACCACTTATACTGCTTAACACCATGTACTCTGAACAACACTTTTATTTTCAGTATCATGTAGTTTAAACAACACTTATGTTGTTCAATAGCATGTAACATAATCATCCCTTATATGTTAAATATAATGTAATCTGAACAACACTTACATTTCCAACACCATGTAATATAAGCAACATTTATGTGTCAATACAATGTAATTTAAACAAATTTAAATCCATCTTTTTTACCTCTCGCCCCCCAGTGGCTCAGCGGCATATCTGAGTAATAAAAACGTTAAAGTGGCCCCCCAGTGGCTCAGCGGTATGTCTGCGGACTTACACGCTAAAATCCGGGTTTCGATACCCGTGGTGGGTAGAGCACAGATAGCCTATTTTGTAGCTTTGTGCTTAATTCAAAAATAAGTTTTCACCTCTCATATTTATCATGTTTCTGAAATATTTTAAAGTTATCACATAAAATGGCTCAAAACAAATTAATCGAAATACTAATAAGCTAAGATCAATACATTTTATAGCGTAATATGTTTGTGTGTGCGCGTTTTGTTGTGGTAAAGCTACATAGTGAATCGAACCTCTGATTTTAGCGTTGTAAATCCAAAGACTTAACGCTGACCCTGCGGGGAAATGGAATAACACTTACATATTAATAAAATTATCTTTCTATGAGATATTCAAGCCTAACATTGAAGATAGCAGGACCATGAGTTTTTACGTGCAATTAAGACATTTACATAATTACCATCAGTCAAGAAAGTCTGCAGAAACTAATGCATTTGATTTACTTATAAAAAAAAAACCTTTTAGATTATTTTTATTGTTATAGTGTGTGTGTTTTGCAACAGTAAATCTACATCGGTCTATACAAGAGAATCAAACCCCTTTATTTTAGCGTCGTAAATCCGAAGACTTACCGCTGTTCCAGGGGGAGGTTTGCTGTGATAAAAGTATCGAATATGTGTCCTGTTGCAATATGTTTGTAATATATCAAAGAAAAAATAATGTCAAAGATCTAATTGTTCTATCTTGGTTTTTAATGTTCTTCCGTTGTTTATGTTGTCACCAACGTGTTTAAAAAATGGAGAAGTCCGACCGATACTTACAAAACAATTTTCATCGAAGTCTTTTAGTATTCTATATAAATCCCTAATATATATATATATATACTTTCTATTCTGTTGAACTGTTTGTTTGTTTGTTTTTTGGAATTAAGCACAAAGCTACACGCAGTGCTGTCTGTTCTCTGCCCACCACTAGTATCGAAAATCGAAACGGTATAAGTACCCATAATATTTCATCTTCCCTGATGTAAGAGATTTACATGGAACAGTCCATTTACCCTGTTTTTCTGACATATTTTGATATCTCTTGTGTAACGATACTATAAAATATAACACGTAGGTGCTTAACCAACAAAGGGCTTATTTTAATGTTCTTAATGATATAAATCATTGTCAGAAGATCACGTGACCAAAGCTTTGATGCTTTCCGTTTGAGGAAAAGTTGTATGGTTTTAAATAGTAGACAAATCTGTATACTTGTTCAAACTTTTGTTGTAGCCAGGTTGCTTTCTTATATTCCCTCTGAAAGCATACGGAAGGTATAAAAAACACATAAAGTCAGGATATTCAAAAGCCGCAACATAGTAACCATAGTTAGTGCACACCAAACTAGATTAAAGACCTAACTGAGAGAGAAAATGTGGAATTCACTACATACGAGAAGCAATAAGACCAACAACAGTCGAAACCGAAACTTAACAGCCTTAGAATACACCGTAATATCGATCTGTCCGCTGCAGTCCATCATGCCTGAGAAAACCATAAGCTAAATAGAAAGGAAAACTAACATAATAGGATCTGATCCGGAAAAGAGAAAAAGAAAGGTAAAAGAAGCTTTCCACATCAGCTTAACTGAAAACACATTCCGTCAATCTAGCATGTAAGTTAGAAAAATCTGCATACTCCTCTTGGAAACATTTAAATAGTTAGTTGATGAGCGAGCTGAAAGGGAAATCTTATACAAGCCAAGAAGTCCTTCAAAAATACTCAATCTCGAATGACGACCATCCTCACATACAAGTAATTTCGCCTAGGTTTTCCCTTGAGACCGCTACACATTAACTCGAAGTGTGAGATAAAAGGTAGTTAGCCATTAGTGTCTAGTAAATAAAATGTAAATAATCAATAATTGGGTAATTATTGAACAACACAACATTTTCTGCTATTGAGGAATAACTCGATCATCAACAAATCTTCCCTTAAAATAAATATGAAACGTAATGGTGGGCCGTACATTATACATATGTATATTTGGGTTTCTTTTACTTACCAGAGTGAACCTATGTAGAAATTGAAGAATGTATAGCATTAATGCTACTAATTTACTATCGTAAGTTATTTAGCTGACAAACTGTTTAACACACTAAAAATAAATAATTGGTCCAATCTACCATTCAATTCATTATCTGCCACTGAGTTTTATCGGTTTCAATAAATCACACCTCTCATCGATTACTCTGGACAAAGAAAAATAGCCTAATGGGTATGCATTAATTACATATTAAAATTGATTTATTTTAAAATACTATTGTATATCTAATGACTGTCTCAAGCTGACGTGCCATTTTATGACAGAATGGATATCCCTGTTCCCCTAAATAAGGACAAGAGCATACTTTTTGAACGAGTTTTTTAACATTTTACTTTATTGTTATTACTAGACGCACTTTGTCCGGGTTCCGAAAGTGTTCTGTTTCAAGAGTAAGTGAAACAAAATTAAGGGTAGTAAATGCTTGTATTCCTTGCTTTTTTTAATTTCATATGTCATGTTGTGTTGTAACCTACAAAATACATAATTCTCCTCATGATTCATGGCATGCGCACGTTTCACTGTGTCAACTGACTGACTGAAAGACGGCATACTACTGTATAGAGATGCGGATGGTTAAAACAGGTTACCCTCCAGATATTTTTCGTCCGCCTTTCTGGGGAATTCAAATAAGACATTCACACTCGCCTGTGATATTAAAAAAATCCTTCCTAATTCACAAAGATCAAAAGTTCTGAAGAAACTCCTCCAAATTCTTCAATTACGTTTATAGCTATCTCAGGCTATAAAATAAAAAACCTGTTAAAACTCTCTTCCTTTGCACTTTGGCACGTGTGTCAAGTGTTGTACAGTTAGTTTGTAAATGGAGTCCTCGAGATCTCATTGAAGACTGGGAACATTATTTTCAATACCATATTTAAGTTCAGCGACCATACCCACCAAGTCCTAGACTTACTTTATGTCTAATGACCTTATGGAAGCTTTTATCCCTTTTGATAAGACCACCAGACCACCCCGAAAGAGCCTGTTAAATTTAAACATACTAGCTCCAAAACTGTCGGAAGATTTCGTAGACAAACAATTTTGCAAACACAAAATGTTAATTAATGTAAAACGTTTGACATCTTCACTAAAACACACGTATTTAAAACAGGAGTTTATACTGTTTTGAGTCCCAAGACCGCTCTCAACCGTTGGAGCATCTTAGATGCTGACGCATCACCGATGATTCTCGAACAGATGTATCGGGTATGCTTCCCTAATTTAACAGTGAAATACTAGAGGGAAGGCAGTTGGTCAACAGCATCCTCCACCAACTCTTGAGCTAATGTTTTCCGAAAGAATAGTGGAATTTACCGTTACATGATAACGCCCCCATGTCTGAAATGGAGGCATCTTCGACAATGGGGATTCAGATCCACATCACGCAGATTTTGAGTCGAATGATTAAACAATTAACCATGCTAGGCCTAATATGGGCATTAATCCTCATTCCATTATTATTTAATTGAACAGGCTATAGATAACTTTTATTAAATGTAAAAGTTTAACTCCAATGTATGTTAGCAAACCTTATTGAGGAATATTTCTAGTTAGAGGCTACTAACTACTCACTGCTTATTATCAGTAGCTATCAATATGGAAACAGAGATGTATTTACAAAATTAGAATACAGTTTTAAAACAGTTCCGGTGAGTGCAGCTGTACCTACTAGCAAACCACAGTCTATCATTTGTTATGTGTTTTCTGAGAGTTTCTTTTCGTTTGTATTTTATTTTACTTTTTAGCTCCAGACGGGTTCAGGTTCTCTGTTCGTTTGTTGTTTTCTATTACTGATAATGTTCTTAGGTGCAAGGGGTTAAAAGTAAGCCGTCAATCAACTGGAGAGAACTTTTAAAGTGCTGAATATTTTCGTGTCTCATGAGGAAATTCACATAAAGTGAAGAAACAGGAAGAAAATAAAACTTTCGGATCTTTACAAGTACTTTTATGTTCTTTGTTACAGTTGAATAACAGAGAATCCCCCCAAGACTTGCCTCACAGTTTTCAGCCATGTTAGATTTACTTTTCTGTACGGTTTGCAAGGAACCATAAAAAGTAGATCTAAACTGAAATAAAGTTTAAATATTCCTAACGTAAAACTTCAAATCATCAGAAGAGGTGAACCGCATTCTAGAGGTTCTTAAGGGAACTATGTATTTACCAATGGAAATCATCTCATAGTACTCGGTTGTATTTTAAACTTATCCTGTGCTCCGCACCATAGGTGTGTAATTATTCGATATTTTTCTTTATATCAGTGAAACTATAATACCAGGCGTATTTCCGCGAAAGTGTGCGCAGATACTACCAAAATGTATAGGAACAAATATTTGTATTTCCTGTTGTAGCATACAAAATGCATAATTCTTCTCGTACTTTATTGCATGCGCACATTTTACTGACGTCACGACAGTGAAAATTACAGCGTTAAGCATCCTTTATGTAACATCATTTTAGTATCTACTGACAGACTAACAGACAGCACACTACTGTATGGAGGTGCGAGAGGTTACAACAGGTGAACCTATAAGCACCCTAAGCTTCCTTTCTGGAAAATGTTTTCCACAAATAAAGTCGAAATGTTTTTATGCAATAATAAACATAGCCCCCCAGTGGCTCAGCGGTATGTCTGCGGACTTACACGCTAAAATCCGGGTTTCGATACCCGTGGTGGGCAGAGCACAGATAGCCCATTGTGTAGCTTTGTGCTTAATTCAAAGCAACAACAAAACAACAACGACTGTAATATCAAACATATACGCACATAGTTTTTAAAAGGCCTGGCATGGCCGAGCGCGTTAAGGCGTGCGCTCGTAATCCGAGGGTCGCGGGTTCGCGCCTGCGTCGCGCTAAACATGCTCACCCTCCCAGCCGTGGGGGTGTATAATGTGACGGTCAATTCCACTATTCGTTAGTAAAAGAGTAGCCCAAGAGTTGGCGGTGGGTGGTGATGACTAGCTGCCTTCCCTCTAGTCTTACACTGCAAAATTAGGGACGGCTAGCACAGATAGCCCTCGAGTAGCTTTGTGCGAAATTCAAAAAACAAACAAACAACAATTTTTGGTTGGCCAAAATTAGGAGTAGACAAACAAACAAAGCAATAATAAACTAATTTTCATGTTGTTTGTTTAATCTAGAAATAAAAATATGTGCATATAATTTCTCTCATGTTCCAACAAATTAGTGGCTATTTAACATAAAGTACTTAGTATTTTCAATCAAACATTATCTAATACCATACTCAATATTTTTTTTTATTTATGGTAAATATACAAAGGTTATTGTCGCCACCAATAATTTTTAAACAACTGACCAAGAGAAAAAAAACATCCATTTAGCAGCATTCACCATCCTTGCAAAGAATTAACGCTCACTCGTACAACTTAAAATGTGGGAAATATTTTGTGGTATTACATGGAATCAAACCCAGCTCAACACATCAGAAAACACAAAGTTCAAACACAATCTTCTGTGCATTAAAACCACTGACCAAAAATAAGGGAACCAATCAAAAGCACCCGTTATCATGCGACTATTTTTATGTTAATAATAATATTGGTTATCATAGATAACACGTCCCAATACTTGAAAGTGCAGGTGATGTTTAGCGTCATATCGTGGCTCAAACCTTGGATATTTTGAGAAACAACTCGACATGTTTACAACTGGGTTACGCCCAACCCATGCAATAAAACACCATGAGAAGAACGGATAATGTTTCGTTAATGTAACCGTTTTCAGAAAAAGAAGGATTACTTTAGACGTCTGAGTGAAAAGGTTGTTAAAAATATAATCAAGACGCAAACATTCCAAACTTCTGTATTTACACAGCTTGTCATTTTAAGCATGGAAAGAAACTGCTTGTTTATGGCTTGTTCTCTCATTATAATGAGAAAAATCAATAAACATCATCATACCAGATCTCCTGACTATAGAGACGTCTATACAAATCTCCAGGAAATCAAAAGATCATATAATCATTTATTGCACATTATTTATTTTAATAAATTTCCCTTCCCAAAAAAATTTAGCTTTCACATGCTTAAATTTAGTTTATAATTTTAGTTTTTTTGTAATTGACCTTAGAAGTGTAGCACGAGAAATTTTACGAATTTGAGGTTTTTGTATGAAATACTTATATTTCATTTTATGACACTATTAGGGTTAGAGGAGCACTATTACTAGTTCACCATAACAGATTACAAAAACAAGACTTTTTTTTAAATTAAATATCACAAATCAAGTTTCCTGTTGACTTTACGGTAAGTTTCAAATATTATAATGGTCCATGTGATCAGATGAAACGATTTTTAAAAGATGTAAATGAGTTTAGTTTTTATCAGAGATCCCGCCATGGGCAGGTGGTTAGTGTGCTTGACTCGTAATCTCAGGGTCGCGAGTTCGAATCCACTTTTCACCAAATATGCTCGTAATTTTTGCCGTGGGGGTATTATAATGTTACAATCACTCCCACTATTCGTTAGTAGATGAGTATCCCAGGAATTGGCGGTGGTTGGTGATGACTAGCTGCCTTTCCTCTGGTCTTACACTGCTAATATAGGGACGGATAGCGCAGATAGCCCTTGTGTAGCTTTGCTCAAAATTCAAAAGCGAACAATAATCATTTATATCATACCAGGATAGTCTAGGTTCTTCAAAATATATCTTTAATAAGTTGTCACACTCTTTGTAAGATTATTTTGTGCGTCTCTATAATAACACTTATTAATAAATGCTAAGAAATTATGTTGTTAACAAGTAGCATCTCACAAAATCTAAGGAAAATTACTTATATGAAAACAATATAAATGAACAGTTTACTTCATTTTTATTATATTTTTGACACTTCTGTTCTAACGTTCGAAACTAAATCTTTTCTCCGAGAGAAAGAGGAGACCTAGGTTTTTTGTCCTCTAAAGCAGGAAATGACAACATATATCATAAACTGATAGTAATTTAGTTCATTTCTATCTGCTTCATTATCGGCTTCCTCGAATATACCAAACTATATGTTATTTATATGATTCGCCCAACACAAACCTATAAACCCAAATCAGTCCATCGATAATTTCCGTTCCTAACAGATTCATCGATAAGAGAATATTGGTTAATAATGCTGATGCACCAACTCTCTAGTATTGCCATCCAGTTTTGGCAAACACCACTAAAGGGAGTTGGCATTCTTTTTTTTTCTTCATGTATTGATTGATCAGAAGATGTCTCTTGAGAGAAACTGATCGATATTACTTTTCAGCTGCATTTTCAGAAAATATTTGTTTTCAATTACCGAACAATTAAAAATTCATGATTTTTCAAAACATGTTTCTCAGCACTTTAAGTCGAAAGTTAAAAACTCTCTCCGCACCTTCCAATCTAATTTCTGATGTCAAATATATAACTTCTTAAAAACATTTTCACTAACTCCTGTCATTTGATTTTCTATATGGAACAGCAATTAGTCGTTTAAAACATTTTGTTCTCAGACACATTATACAATTTAGTCTTGTATATATTGGTTCAAAAAACAACATCAGTAACATAGCCATATTCTTCATCTCTTAATATTTCAAATTAAAAACATTTCTTGTTTTCTTTATTTATGAAACTTCACTTTCGATTAATTGAACTTTTTTCCATGTCTCATTCTGTTTGTCCAACTCCACCATCAGACTAATATTTATGATTGCTTACTATTGACTTTCAGCACAATTTTCATTGGATCAAATCTCTAAGGCCACAAACTGATCCTCTCTTATTCATGGAGACCAGCATTCAAGACTTTATGATAACACCATACTGTGATTATGCGTTAGGAATCACATCTACAGTTCGGTTTTATAGAAACTACTAATATTCTGTACTTGTAATCTGAATTTATTTTTTTCTGCAACAAAGATTGTTAGAAACTATTTAAAAAGCAGTTTCACAGCTTAAGAGTATGATAATTTTATATCGAAACAGCAATATAGTGAATGAACAGTACATATAATAATGTTTAAGAGTTCTTGTAAGTAAATTAAGGATATCCATTTTTAACGCAATCCTGTCACTTCAAATATGTAGATAACAGCTTAAAAATAAGTTTATTTTCAAGAACTCGTTATTATGGTGTATTATCTATGTATTAATATTTCTAGCCTTATCAAAATCATTATACAGTAAAATTACCGTATATGATTTTGTCTTGTCTATTATGTCATTTTGCCATTCTGCAGATAAAAGTTATGAAATGCCCATATAAATAAAACAAGTCTAATGTGAGTCAAAATTGCGTCGTATCACAATGTTGCAATGCAAGCTATAAAGTATATATATGAGTTGAAAGTTAAAGTTAGGTTTCTAAAATCAAAATGACCCTGTGAATGAAGCCCGTTCTGTAATTTGTAAGTGACCTCCTAAGTCAAAATTAGGTTTTTATATAAAAGTGAAGATGGATGAGAAAGTTTAGTGTAAGATAACTATGTAATAATAAGCCTTTTTACAAATTCTTGACTTCTAACAGGTCTTGCTCATAAAGATTCACTTTAAATTTATGCTTGTATTGCAAAAAAAAATCAAAATGACCATGTATGTGTATGTTACCTTGTAGTTTCAGCTTAATTACGAGAAGAGTTATCTACTCGCTTTATAATAAATTCTGGTGGTGGTATCAGATCAAAATAAATGTGGTATTTTATGTTTTCTGCATGATCAGTATGTAAAACGAGTTTCTAAATCAAAAGCAGAAACTTCCTTTATCGACTCCGATCATTCAGAAATAAGTATCTGGGCTTATTACACTACAAAAACGTGTTTCGACAGCCAAGGTTGTAAAAGAACAAATAGTCTATTCTTAGCTTCGTGCCTCCCAGTGGCTCAGCGGTATGTCTGCGGACTTGCACGCTGAAATCCGGGTTTCGATACCCGTGGTGGGCAGAGCACAGATAGCCCATTGTGTAGCTTTGTGCTTAATTCAAAAACAACAACAATGTCTTAGCTTTGCGCTTAACAACAAAGAAACACGTCTTGTATCACCTTTTAAACGCACAGTTTCAAAACTTTAAACCTGGTTTTTTAAATTAAAATTATTTAATCTAAAAGTGTCCGCTTAAAAAAAGAATCGTGGCCTTTTTTTAAAGTAAGAAAATTACTGACATATATTTGTCAGTAATAACCCTCATAAATATTAAATTCATTTTACAGCAAACACACATATATATTGGCTCTCACTGGTACGGGCCCAACATGGCCAGATGGGTTAAGGCTTTCGACTCGTAATCTGAGGGTCGCGGGTTCAAATCCCGGTCGCAACAAACATGCTCGCCCTTTCAGCCGTAATGACATTATAATGTGACGATCAATCGCACTATTCGTTGGCAAAAGAATAACCCAAGAGTTGACGATGGGTGGTGATGACTAACTGCCTTCCCTCTAGTCTTACACTGCTAAATTAGGGACGGCTAGCTTTGTGCGAAATTCAAAAACCAACTCCCTGGTACAGCGATAAGTATACGGATTTACAACGCCAATATCAGGGGGTTTGACTCCCTTCGGTGGACTCAGCAGATAGCCCGATGTAGCTTTTCTATAAGCAAACACATACATATATATTCATTTAAATTGTTGCTTCTACTACAAAAATACAAACAACAACAATTACACAATAGAAACAGATTAAATAACTCAAACAATAACGAATATCCTGACCAGTGATATACGTTTTTGTGAGCATAAAAAGTATATTTATAAAGAAATTAAGCTCTTTCTAAGCTAGTTGTCGTTTTGTTATTAAACACAAAGCTACACAGAGTTGTCTGTGATCTGCCCCTCACGGGTATCGAACCCGGTTTCTAGCGGTATAAGTCTGCAGACATTTCGCTGTGCCATTAGAGAGTTTCTGAGCTAATTAAACACGTATTTTGATATATTATTGAATAACTCTTCAAGTATGGTTTATGTACCTTCCGTCCACACATATTGTCATATTTAAAAAACAATTTATATAATATCGAAAGAAGTAATTCAAACAATGCAGTGAGGATGCTATGCATTCTTGTATAAAATGTATTACTATTAGTTTTTGAAGCTTAAGATGAATTTATGTCAGAATTTGCTATTGCTAAAAAACCAGAGGTGCGATAATTGGCAATTTACATTATTATTAATACACTGAATTACCAAATGTACATGAATAACATATTCTGAGTTTTTAATTGGCCTACTCCTATTGAATTTGCATATGAATCTCACTATGCACGTTCTATTGGGCTCATAAAAGTCAGCAGCGGCTAAAGACAGACAATTGAAATAAAGATAATACTGAAAGAAGAATTCGTGATTTTTTCAAAATTTTTGAATATAATTATTAAGCTAAGAAACGAGCTGCTGGAATCATTCAAATACTAATTCCAAAGAAAGTTTATAGAAATGAATAAGAGACATTTTGAGTAAAGTATCAAATGACACTTTGATTAGATGTGTTGCAACATCTAATAAAAAGGGGTCACACAGAATATTAAATATTTACTGAACTCCAGCACTTCTACTGAGTTTCTATTGGACTAAATATGAAGATTAATAATATTTTGATGTTTCGCCTATGACTTACCTTCCATTTTCTTTGAAAGTAGCCTGAAATCTAATTTTTGACTTTATATTTACACTTTTACACAGTACTGTAAAAAAACTCGTGCGTTTTGATTACACTACGTTCCAACTCAATATTGTTGCTAGTCTATTTACTGAAGGTATAAAACAATATGTATAGCCAACCAAACTGGAAAAATATTTGTTGATTTCTTACTTTAGGCTGCAGACCTCCGCTGATTAGATACATTGGTATTGTAGCAGTTATAACATTTTAAGTTTCAAACTGAATCGATATTTTTAATTTCATGTTAAATTTTATGCACTTGACTTTATGTGATCCCACATTACTTTACTTCAGACTTATTAGACAAAAATTCATTACACTTATAAAGTTTGCACGGCACTCTCTTGCACAATAGTCACTAAAATAGTAATGACCCAACTAACAGTAATCAAACTATTTTATCTCGATAAATACATTTTGGCTTTTACGACTCCTTCTTTTTCGAAATATCAAGCGTAACGTGACGTGACATACACACTGGCTTTTATATAGGTTAAATATATCTATAATTCACAAGAGATTCGTTTGACCTCCCAACAAGACTATGAAGGTCTGGCTTCATGTTTCAGACTAATGTTTTGTTGTCGTACATTGGTTGGGTTGATGAATTTTATTCATGTAAAAGTTGCGGTTTATATTGCTATACATCACATTGGTTTTATTAATTTACATCTGAAAGAAAGAATAAAAAACACACAATTATAGAATCTATTTAAAAAGAGAACGTAAGCCCTTTTAAAACATTAGCAACAATCTGGTTAAGTAGGGATGAAATGAGCAAGGTAATTTACTAACTTTGTTTGTAATTATTTCTGAAATTAATTTTTCTAAAGAAGTAATTACATTTGTATTTTTCTAACCATAATAAAAATTTCTTACCAGTAAGTTCTCTCAGCCTTAAGCTTACTAAGTGTACTATGACAGATAATCGTTTTATTTCAGACTTAAAAGAAAAGTAACAATAGCTAATACCTTTCTACGTGATATATATAATAACGTTTCTAAAGTAATTCCCATCAGTAAAATAAAACACATCATATTAAAGTTTATTTCCTCTTTGTAGTATTTTTGTTTCAGACAGGAAACTTAATTGAGAAATCACACCCGTTGCTGGTTAACGTTTTGAGTACATGTCTCTCTATATATAAACATATTTCTTGAATTTACGTTTTTTGCCTAACATTGAGGTTTTCGTTAAACCTTACTTTAGGCAGTTTCCAAGCTTGTATTACTAAAAAGTGTTGTTCAAACCACGGTTTAGGATGGACTTGTTGTAGAATTCTAGATTTCGGTCTGCGAACCGAGTCTGAATTCGAACAATATCATAGATTATTTCATGCTGTTTAAGATGACAGTTAACCCATTAATGGATGGTGGTAAGATGCTACTGACTGTTTTTCTCAAGTCAATAGTTCAAAATTAGAGACAACGAAAGATAATTTTGATAACTTGGTCACAATTACACAATACAAATATTTACGCATAAAATATTTTTTTAAATTTAACTTTTATTTGTTGTATAGTATAAAGTTACTCAATGGACTATCTGTGCTGTGCCCACCATGGGTATCGAAAAACACTTTTTTAGTGTTATAATCCTTTACATTATACCCCTGACCGACAGGGAGCTTTATATTTGAATGGAATTGTATAATATTAATTTTGAATTTATATTTTTAATGATCTACAAATAATCTATAGAAGTATCAACTTTTTTATTTTTTATGTAAGCTCAAAGAAGATTATTAATGTAAGAACGAACAAAATGGAAAATTATTTTAAAACTAGCATACGTCACCTCGTGACTCTTACCTTTTGAGAACACCTCGAGTGCAGAGAAATTAACATAATAAATATATTGTTCTATAGAAGTTTCTGAACAAGACTGTTCATACACTAAAGCCCTTCGTATCATTTTCTGGATGTTTGCGACGAACTATGACAACATATTCGTTCAGTGGTGGTTGGTCAAAGTGAGAACAAAAGCAGCTTATCTTGTGAATACGCACAGATTTACTCTGTATGTTGTTGTTCTTTTTCTTAACAATAAGAATCTCCAACTTTTATTTTTAATAACGTTATAAGAAAGAAATATAGAACAAATGACTCAAAATATATTCAGTGTGTTTACAGTAATTCAAATTAATACCTGAAGTAGACAAGATTATTTCCTGTTTAAACACGTAGTATGTTCCCCTGATAACAAATCACCTCAATATAGTCATAAATCATTGTTTGGTAACTTACTGTTATTGTTTTCTCATAAAAAATATAAGTTGTGTTCTATTCAAATACCACTGGTGGCTCAAATTTAAGTTTGATAACTTTGAGAGTGTTAGCCTCAATATAAAAGTATTTTGAAAGAAATGCAATAAAAAGCCTAATGGTAATTATTATACAGAAAATTACATTAATCCAATGAGATTTTGGTTCCTTAACTTATTGTTACTGTGCTCCTCTGGAAGGTTAATTTTAGGCAACTAATTTACAAATTACGTGAAGATTACATGTAATGATAACAAAAGTGCGGAACGTGTAGTGCATGAGCTTATGGAAGAAGAGTATTTTAATTTAATAAACCTGATTTTACCAGGATTATGACATTCTATTATTATTTACTAACTAAAAGGACCTTGAAAAGAGAAATGCGATGTCATTCGTAAAACCACTTTCTTTAAAGCAGTTCGTCGGTTTCATAAACTTATTTCAGTGTTGAGTCAATCTGTCGTAACATGTTTCTGTTTTCGGATTAACAAAATTTAAATATTTCTCTTCATTGTTACAAAAATAAGAATACTCAACACAGAAGGAAAAATTTTTAACATAATCTAAAAGATCTTCAGTTTTTTGGATATTTTCTAGTGCAAAGCAATACAATAAGTTTATATGCACTGTGTCCTTTGCAAGAATCGAAACCCGAATTCTAGAATTGTAAGCTATGAGTTACAGTAGCATTCAAAGAAAGCACGGTCCGGCAAAACTGCTCGAGGGCTATCTGCGCTAGCCGTCTCTAATTTAGTAGTGTAAAACTAGAGGGACGGCAGCTGGTCATCACCACTCACCGCTAACTCTTGGGCTTTGAATAGTGAGACAATCGTCACATTATAACGCCCCACGGCTGAAAGAGCGAGCATGTTTGGTGCGACCGGGATCCGAACCCGAGATTCTCAGATTACGAGTCACACGCTTTAACCCACCTGGCCATGCCGGGCCAACCGTTGGTAAAAGAGAAGCCCAAGAGTTGGCAGTGGATGGTGATGACTAGCTGCCTTTCCTTTTGTCTTACACTGTTAAATTAGGGACGACTAGAGCAGATAGCCTTCGTTCAGCTTTGCGAAAATTCACAAACAATCAAAAAAAGCAACGAATATAAAAATAATAACATATAAGTCAGTGACCACCTGTTGAGCACTTATGATATAAATAATATTTTTAGTTTATTCTGTAAAGATTCAATAATAGTCATTTACTATATTTAGGACCCATTATATGTACTTAATCGCCTTAATAGATCTTGTTTTTTGTTTCTGAAGACGTTTCAACTGGATATGTTGTTCATTTATGGTCAAACGAAATATTAACGTAAACATAGTATTGCTTCGTTTATAAGCTACCCGAAGAACAACACAAATTCTGTGTATAACTGTCCCAACTTTCAGTTGGTAATGTAGAGAAAAGGTGGCGGGCGAATGAACGGAATCCAATGCTACGACAAAGGGTACTTAACACACATACTGTTTCGTTTTGTTTGTTTGTTTTTGGAATTTCGCACAAAGCTACTCGAGGGCTATCTGTGCTAGCCGTCCCTAATTTAGCAGTGTAAGACTAGAGGGAAGGCAGCTAGTCATCACCACCCACCGCCAACTCTTGGGCTACTCTTTTACCAACGAAAAGTGGGATTGACCGTCACATTATACACCCCCACGGCTGGGAGGGCGAGCATGTTTAGCGCGACCGGGGCGCGAACCCGCGACCCTCGGATTACGAGCGCACGCCTTAACGCGCTCGGCCATGCCAGGCCTCATACTGTTTCAAGGCATAAGACTGGTTTCTCAGCGTACGAGGCGAGTTCTTTCTTAACCTGACAAATAACCCTGGTTAAAATGTATGTTTCACATTTAATAATTGTGGCAATGGTGATTTTTTTTTTTTTTAATATCGCAGAATAGATTAGTATTAGTTTAATTTTCTGAGTTACTATACTATTTGATAATTAAAAAGAAAGATTGTGTTTAATATTGTACATTTAAAAATATATATTCCTGAAAATTCACAGCATAGCTTGAAAAATCGTACTTACCAAAAAGCCGTCCAGACTTGTCGGTGATTTGGCGGTAAGTCTAAGAGCCTATGACGATTATAATGGATGTACTATTAAAAATTCATTTTCATATCGATCTTTATTTTAGTTAAATATATATATTAAGAAATACTGTTCAATGCGTACTGCGAAATTCCCGCCTAAAATTTTAAGTTGGTAAAACCTGAATGGCACAATGTGTCACTAGAACATTTTCTATCCAAAGTATTAAACAGTATTTCAAAGGGTACACCATCACCTGGGTGGTCTTCTAACATTCATCCCTTCTAGCTGATGTGTCTTTAAAGAATGGATACACAGATTTCAATAAATATCTAGTATCCCAACCTACACTATTAAAATTAGATTAAAAAGCACCATAGGTAATATGCAGAGAACAATTTCGAGTATTAACAGGTAATGGATCGGAACAAAGCTTTTCATCTCTGACAAACGTATATCAAAAAATGTGCAATTAAAATTTGAGCTATCTAAAGAACATAAATGATGAATGGGTAATTTTGTGAAGGACAATATACATATATATCTGATGCTATGGTCACGTCCTTAATCCTGGCATATAAAATTACTTGCGATAGTCTCAAATCACAGAATTTCTTTGATAAAATAGGCAGTTAGGCAACGTTTTGCAGATTCGTGTAAAATAATAAATTAACTCCTAATGTTTATTTGTTTTTAATTTTCACGCAAAACTACATAAGAGATAAGGATACCTGCGCTAGCCGTCCCTAATTTAGCAATGTAAGACTAGAGGGAAGGCAGCTAGTCATTACCACCCACCGCCAACTCTTGGGCTACTCTTTTACCAACGAATAGTGGAATTGATTCCAACATTACAACGTACCCACGGCTGGGAGAGCAAGCATGTTTGGCGCCACGCGGGCGCGAACTCGCGACCCTCGAATTACGAGTCGCACGTCTTAACGCGCTTGGCCATGCCGGGTCCAGAAAAGCGATACTTAAGTGTATTCTTCGTTCTTCACACTACTATTAGAAACCGTGTGTTGTGTGTTGCGTGCTCAGTTTTACCCGAAGTTGTAAAAATGATGTCGTCGTGAGTGTGTACATTTATAATAAAATTTTATTATTTCAAGCAAGATTTTTAGTGCTGAAGTAAATCTCTGTTTCTAATGCAAGAATTATATATAAACATATTTCTTCTTCTCTTACAGAGTTCAAAAAGAGTCTTTCCCGTCTGTGCAAGTGTTTGGACGCAAGGTAGGAAATAAACGATATCGCCTAACTTTAGGCTTAAGAGCGATAAAAATTCAAGAGTGCAAGTGACAAAATTATATAATTCGCCATCTAACTTTAGATAAGCTAAAAGTAAAAACGCACAGTATATTTATTCAACTAAACGTTAATCTGTTTACTGATTTATACTATTACTACTAATAATATAAAACAACTCTGTATTAACGAGTTATGTATGTAAAGTAAAATTAAAAGTGATTACTTAGTAAGATATAAATTATAATGCCGAACGCTCGAAATATTCATACAGATTGAAATGTTTGTACGTAATTTTAAGCTATTTTTACTCAAAAGAACAAATTTTATCTATGCTTGAACGTATGTAGACTGCTTGTACTTGTAAACCCGAAGTTTTCATTGATTTACTTCAATAACACTAATTTTAACCACCCATAATTGAAGAAATATCTAAGAATTGAAAAAAAAGCATTTGTTTAAAACAAGTTTTAAGATATGAATCCATATTCTCAAATGGACCTATGTTTCACAGATTACTTATTGGTAAAAACTAGTTAGATTAACAACTTCTAATATACGGAAAAGTCAGTGGATTTTAGTAACACTACATTCCAACATTGGCTTTTGTCATGTTGCTTAGCAAGGAAATTATAATGTATTGTTGGTATATGTACTGATTGTACAAAATGAAATACATGGATAACAAAACTAGAAAAAGAGCTGTTGGTTTCTTAATCTAGTCTCCTTTGATTAAAGAGGTTTTTTTTATTGAAAATGTTAGTGATATAACATAAAATAGCATAATTCAGAAACTATTTAAGCTCAGAACTGAGTTAGTGTTTATACTTTCATGATAAATTTTATGCACTTAACTCCAGACTAGAAAATCCCACACTACATCTTGACTTTAAGTTTATTATACCAATGCACCAATATTGTAATTGGCAGTTAGTTATCAAACTATTCTGTCTGGATAAATTTGTTTTGATTTATGACCCCTATTTTGAGAATTGGATGGTGCTGTGACAGACACACTAGCTTTTATGTAGGTTAGATATACCACCCAGTATATTGTATGACTTAATTTCTACAAGTTCAGTGGCTAAAAAGAATTATAAATGGTTTTAATGTTATTTGTGTGTTTTCAAAGAGAAAATGTTTATGGGCCCAGTGAAACTGCCTGGACTGAAATAGAGCATGAAGGGAGCTATTGTTTGATATATCACTTGTACTGGTCAAGCCTGTTTGAATAATGTATGTGATAGTACTGTGGATGTTTTTCAATTATTATTTTGTGTACAATAATTAATATTTTGTTTGTGGGAGTTTTATATATTTTCAACTGCAGCTTATAATGTGCTTGTGTGAGTGGGAACCATGATTCTCTTAGATCCCCTATTTTAAGGTATGTGATGGAGTAGAAACACAAAATTCTTATTGTACTGATAAGAGTTAAACTTCATTGATCATTGACCAGTAGACATTTAGCAAAGAAATGGCAAAATTGGAAAAAAATTGCATTATTTTACAAGAAGAAAATTTGCAGTTTTTACAAAATATGTAACCTTTCAATTTTTTGTCAGTATAGACAGATGTAAAAATGATTCTAGATGTTTATATCAGAAATTTATAAGGAAATTTTAAATAAGAATCAAATGAGTTTACATTGTTAAATATAGCTCATTGAGTAATTTTATCTCAAATGCAAAAATTGGTAAACATCAGTTTGTGCTTATAAAGTGGTTACTCTCATAATGGTGATAAGGACTGTAGTTTGAAAGATTAACTAAGAGCTTACATTTGTCTGAAAAATAAAAATTTCCTTCCTTTTTAATATAAAATATAATATAGAAATAAATATTTTTATAAACCTTCTATGTATTATTTACAAGATACTAAGAATTTTCAGATCTTTTTCTAGGAGTATTTTTAATTACTACTGTGTATGTTTTCAGAAAACAGCTACAGCTGTTGCTTATTGTAAACGTGGCAAAGGCCTCATTAAAGTAAATGGAAGACCCTTAGAGACTTTGGAACCCCAGATTCTTAGAAACAAGGTAAGATGTAAATTGTTTCTTTCTTATATGTTTCTCTCTTTTTCTGCATTAAATGTTCTTGATTTTGTTGTTCTTATCAATAACTAACTAGCTAAAATAAATGCTTAACACACCTGATTTACCTTGTAGGACTAACATACTAATTACTGGTTAATTGGTACATCTCTAGTTAAGACCTTTAAAATTTTGAAAGCTTCCTTAATTAAATTAAAGGTATGTCATTAGTAGCTAGTTTTTACCTTATTTTGATGCATAATACTAGGGCTATCTTTTAGGTTAAATGGATTGGATTGTGACCAGTTGTAATTAATAATTCTTTCACTTCAAACATTTTTAAGTATTTGACTGTGGGTGCTTTAGCTTTAGATGGGTGTGTGGAATTTTTGCAAAACATATTTTACATACACACACACATATATATAGCACATTCACATTCAACTGCAAGAGGAAAACTGGATTGGTTGTGCTTATTTTTTAAATTAGTACTATATTTGTGTGTTTCCAGGATATTAGATTGTTTTTTTTACATATACATTGTTGTAAAGACTTCCATAAAATTTATGAAAAGTGTTATCTTAAATGGGTTTACACCAATAGTTGTTGTTTTAGCAATTGATAATATAAATAGCATCTACCATTACTGTGTTATTGCCTCCCTGTTTAGTCTTGGAACTGGGTGAAAGGCTTTGTTAAGCATTGAATATAACAGATTTGGTGTGACTGGTATGTATTCTGTACTTTCAATGTTAAGTTGTGATAATTACTATTAGGCCTATCTTAAATATTGCAGTAATGACTTGGTATTATTGCAGTATATGCTGTTCCAAACTTTTACTAATGAAAAGTCGGGTAGTAAGTAATGAAAGTGTTTAATAGCCATTTGTTAAACTGTGATAGAAAAAAATAATTTATTATTCATATTTATTTCAGTTATTTGCACTATATTGATTTCTGTGGTATGAATAAACTAGTAGCAGGAAGTGAATGGAGTATATTGTTAGTAGGGCAGCACTGTTTTGATGTTTTATATGAGGTGAAGACTGCATCTGCTGAATTCTACATCTTTTAGGTCTTTCAGACTTGTTTGAAGTTGTATAAACATGGGTCTCTGCATTAGATAATTCCCAATAAGTTTCCATCAAATATTTGCTTAGTGATAATATTCCTACACTCCTTTGTTTTGATGTTTTTCATACATTTCAGAAGTGTGGTAGTGCTACATTAACCAAATGGTATTAGAAAAAATTGATAAAAGTTTAGATTTTTTAAATCATTTCAACTTTTGTTCTCAGTTTTGTTATTCTCATACTTCATGAAGGTCTTTTAGGAAACATGGAAGTTAAATCCTGCTTAGTGTTTTTCATTAGTTGCCAGAAATAACTTGTAACTCCATTCTGATGGGCATTAAATATTTAAAAATGCTTGGGTAAACAGTTTATTAAACTGATAAAATCTAGCATTTTTGTTTTATATTTATTTAGATTTTTTGATTATACTACAATACATGTTAAAATAAGTGATTTGTAACTCTAACTCTTCTTTCCAATTTTATTCCTCCTGAAAGCTTCAAGAACCAGTCCTCCTCCTAGGCAAGGAAAGGTTTGCAGGAGTAGACATACGAGTTCGTGTTAAAGGAGGCGGTCATGTGTCCCAGATATATGGTAGTGTACTTATTTAATGAAGTTAGTCTAACACAGGTATAGGGTAGCATTAACTATTTTAGAAGTATGTTAGTAATTGTCAGTCTTTTACTCCTGTGTTTTGTTAAATCTGTAAAGATATAAATTTGGTTACAAAATGTATATTTTGTATGTTCTCAACATACAAGTTGTTTTGTGATTTTCAGGTTTGCTGATTTTTTAGAGACAGTATTATTTGTTTGTTTATGTATAATGTGTTAACCTTTCTAGTACTATTTTACATTTTTTCGAATGTTAAAACAGTCTCTACTTCTCTTGTATTTTCTATAAAAAAAAATTGTAAGATAAGACTTCATTGTGAAACTTTTATATTACAGCAACAAGACAAGCCATCTCCAAAGCCCTTGTGGCATACTATCAGAAGTGTAAGTTTGCAATCTAATAGTAATTGTATATAGGAACAGTTCTCCCATTTTATATAAAAACTATGTTAATTTACTGTATAGCCTCAGTTACCTCAGTGTTTCATGGATTTAAATTTTGTCAAAAATGTAGAAAATATAATTGTTTGAAAACTTAATTTTATTAGCAATAAAAGATCTAATTTGATATAAATAATGTTTCTTCTGAAGTTGAAACCTTGAATGTTAGTGATTGTCCTGTTAACAATCTCAACTACTGTGTTTGATTTTTTATAGATGTTGATGAATCTTCTAAGAAAGAAATCAAAGATATTCTGATTCAATATGACAGAACTTTATTAGTTGCTGACCCACGTCGTTGTGAGCCAAAGAAGTTTGGTGGACCAGGTGCCAGAGCTCGTTATCAGAAGTCTTACAGATAAAATATTGTAGGATAAGTCAGAACTTAATAAAAAAAAATTTAAATAATATACGCAGGTTGAAAGAATCTGAATCTTTTGTGCATGGAGGAGGGGTGGGAATTATGAAATTATATCTGGAGGTGGGTGTAAACTACAAATGGTTTAATGTGCATCTTGATCATGTGAAAGATGAACTACAGGTTTTAGTTCATGTAAAAAACACCAAACACATTCATGTATTGAAAGATGTAGTAGAAGGAAGGAAGCTGAAGAACATCTCTTTATTTCCATTCCAAAGTCTTAACCACTTTATATTTCAGACTACTGATGATCATTATAAATGCTGTAGAGCTAGATGAGATTGAAGAACTATGAAACATCTGTTAACATTAAGATTACCCAGTCTTTGTGAAAATTAATCGAATACCAAAATTCTTTTATTTTTCTGATAATATTCATAATATAACTTATGATGGCTCAGCAATGTGTGTGATATAGATAGGTGTAGTTTTATATCTGTAGGGTATAGATCTCTTGTAATATATTTTATTATTCCTGCTGTTGATCTAATTATGTTCTAATAATTTTTTTATATTTGTATAGGACTGGTACATTCTGACAAATATCTAAATTATTCAGCAATTTGTCATGTATTATCATTACTTTGAATTTGGACAATTTAAGCTCACTGTAATTTTCTGTCATGTACCATGCATCATACACTCAGTCAGTACAATTTAAAATTAAAAGTTGGTTGATAAAGACATCATTATTAAAATGAATTCACAAGTAGTTCTGTATTGTGAAAACCAAAAAGTGCTGTCACTACTGAGGTGTGTAAATTAGATCAGAGACCTGGAAAGTTGAAGCACTGTTAAGATATTCTAGTTTGAGGGTAAAATTGTGATGTAATTCAAGAAAAGTAAATACCAAAAGCTTAGAAGTAGAACCCATAGGTTGCCCTTTAATTTGAGAAAAAATTCAATGCTATTCACCCATTTATGCCTGAAAGTAAAACAGAAAAAGTTGTATCGTACATTCAGTACTTAGAGGGACTTCTTTGGCAGCACCATACCTAAAGTACATCAGAGTTATCCATACACTGATAAGGACTACTATTATATATATCCCATATGGTAGTAATCTAAAGGCCTTATGAATAAAATTTGGTTGTAAGTTGTGCTTCAGCCACTTTTTTAAAATTGTACTACACCTTGCAGTCTTAAACAGCATAGTAGAACACCAGTAGCACTTGAAAATTCTTTACTAAGATGTTTGTTTAAAACATGACTCTGGAAATAATCTTGGATAGTTGCTATACAGCCATCAGTGAGATTATTTGTCACCAATAAATATCAGATTTCCCTATTTAGAATAAACATCTGATATTATTGAGGTCTATGGAAACCATTTCAGACAAGAAGAAAAGATAGTGAAGAAGGAAAAGGTCATTTGTACCAAGATGGTTCAGTTCCTTCACTAAAGATAGGTTTGAGAACTAATTTGATGATCTGAATCTTGCAGAGCAACAACATTTTGCCTTGTACTTGGTGGAGTATTGGAGCTTCCCAGAAGCAGCACAATGATGAAGCTGAAGAGCATAAAACAAGCTCTTCATTTGAGATCTGAAGCAATAAACTGTAAATAGACAGTACCGGCAATATGATATTTGTGACTGACTCGAATGTAGTGCTGCTTAAAATTTGGTAATTGATTGTAGAAAACAAAACAACTGTGTGGTTAGACCACCTGGGTGTCTGTATCATGATATGTAAAGCTGTAATAATAGTTCAAGTGACTAAAATGTCTTACAGACAAGAACTAGGGAGCTAGTCTTTTATCTTAGTCAGTAGAGGAGATGTCTCAAGTTCAAATCCAAGATGAGGAAAAATGTATTATAACATTAATTTAAAGTGGGACTTGGGATTCATGTTTTCCAGGTTCTTTTTCCTCAAGCGAAACAGAATCTGGCGTCATTTAAAATTTAAGATCTGTGGTGCAGCTGCTTTCCACATATTTTGCTGACAGGAAATAACTTTCAATTTCGTGATGGTCACGTCATCTTCCGTACAGGTAATCTAATTGCTAATTAGCGAACCCACATTATTTGTACTATCAAACAACAAACGAAACTGTTCACTTTAGCAACTTTCTCCAAACTGGAAAGCAAATGTTTAAAAAAATGCATCTTATTTATGGAAGTAACAGGCGTATGGTACTGTTTTGTATTGCATCCTCCCATCTACTTTTATTTCTTGGTCACACCTAAAACTGAAATTAAAAAAAAAAATAAGTGCATTATTTTTCACAAACTCCACATACTCTTGTAAAGATACTTACTTACGACACTAAAAAACAGCCACAACTTATTACAAATAAAAAATGATGTTCCACATACTGCGAAAGTAAAATAGAAACTACATATTTACAAAGAAAATCACAAAAGTAATCAGAGATAGTGAATACCCTGTCGCTGCCTCTCTTTTTTTCAGAATGTGTGTTTTATGAAGGATAACTTAAAATTTCGCCTTGGAAACTCCTCAGATACCGAATGGTGAACAATCCGGATCTTTTCAGAGAGAGCTCTCCATCACTGAAATAGCATTTCACAAATAATACAACTGCAAGCAGTTCCCGATATGTGTTGCAATATCTACACTCAAAATCTGTAAAAATATGGCCTTGAATATATCCAGCTTTATCCTGTGTGACAGCATTGCTTTAGTTTTTCGTACATTCGTATTCAACAGGAACTCATTTCTGCCATGCATATGCTACCAAAGTACTTCTGAAACATCTTCAGTACATGAAAGGTATGCTCGCACACCTTCATTCTTCTGAACATGAACTTGTGAGTTGGCCATGAGTTGAAATACTGTGCAAATATAAGGAGACTTTGAACTTCTTGTTTTGTGTGTTAAATAAAGTCCAAATCTCTGCAATCTACCAAAGGTCTACTGAGATGCCTTCTCCACCCATAATATTACCGCTAAATTATTTCACTTTGTGTATTTACTAAATGGCATTCTCCTTCAACGTTTGCATTATCTTAAAGTTATATTTACAATGATCCAGCAGTCCAATATCGTATTTGTTATTTTGGATGCAAGTTGCCAGTTTCAGTGTGTTGAAGTGGCATCGGTGTTACCGAATCAGAGTAGTATCAGGACTGCATCTATCAGCAGACTATTCATGCTACTATTTGTTTTTGAATATGAAACACAGGGTATTGTATCTATGTTTTAAATCACTTGATAAAGTGTCAATACACTATGCAGAAAATCATACAAGCACCTCTTACTTGAATATAGATACTATACTTCTCTCCAGCAAGTACACACAAGCATTCTACTCTTTCAACATTAGACAGTCTTATCACCAAAACTCATTATTGTGATTTTCTGAAAATATTCATCCGAAGATTACTGATGCCACAACAACGATCTAGTATTGCTATCTTTCTCCTATGGCTTAGATGAGCAAAACATAATTGGATATGGATGGTCGCATTTCGAGCATTTAATACACAGCAGTATCTACCACGACTTCTGCAGGTCCTGTATCAACCAAACATTCCATATTCTTGCCATGAACTCGATTTTTTTAGAGCTGAACTGATCACCGCTTCTTAGTAAGTAGCAAGACTCAACTCAAGTTCCATTAATTTCTAAATAATGAAAGTAAAATCAGTCAACGATTTTGCGTGTTTTGAGCAGTTGGCCAAAATGAATGGATCATCGGTCTTTTGTTAGAGCAAATAAACATGGTTCACATTTAATTGTCTCAGCTGAAAACAATAACATTGATTTTGTATATCCTTCTTAGAAAAACTTCAATGGAAGTTGTGGCTGCAGTAGCTGAAGCACAAATATGCAGAGCACCTTAATAACTTTTCTCATGGTAACCAACTCAATTGTGCCACAAGAGTTAAAGGCATCAATGATAGATTCATTCATGGCAATGGTTACTTTTGGTGAAGAAAATTTGGTTTTATAACATAGCTTAGCAGGATGAAGTTATGACAGCTACCATCGTCATCTTCTTCCTCTCATATGAACAGTCTGAGTTTACCACCTCAAACATTATTCCCTAGAAAATGCTTTCATTATGGTTTAAACGTCCTCCATCCCTAGGTCTCATTACCATACTTGCATGTTTTTCAATAAACGTATTGAACTAAGATATACCTACAATTTTCAACTGCCATAGTAGAAAATGCTTTCCCATGTAGGTGTGACAGATCATTAGTGAAGGCATCTAAATTAGCTGAGATAATTACACTTATGAGACTTAGTTTCAGCGTAGATGACGCAATTTCTTGGCTTAATTTTGCCATGGTTGTGTCCCAGTCAAACAATTATATTTCCATTAAGTACTTGACTATGTACAGTGCTGGATCTTAAAGACTCAATATTGTATTAAACATTGTATTACCAGATAATGGGACCATCATTACAGGCAATCACTTTCCAATGAACAGTGGGATTGACCGTCACCTTATAACGCCCTCATGGCTGAAAAGGCGAACATGTTTTGTGCGACAGGGATGCGAATCCGCGATTTTCAGATTTCGAGTCGCACGCCTTAACCCACCTGGCCATGCTGGGCTATGTGTCCACTATGAGTTGGGCTATGGGGTTCGACTGATTCTTATCCATTTCTGATATAAAAAATATAGTTTTCTATTTCCGCATATCATTTCAATAAACTGCTAATAATTAATTATTAAGCCCACATCTTGTGTGCTTTCAAACTAAAGAAAGTCAAAAGTTCTTATCTGAGCAACTCAAAGTCTGAATTGGAAAAATGAGCAACATTAATTTTTGGGAAAGAAACAGTATTTCAGATAAGAGGAAAGCGAGCACAAAGTAACACTCATTACAAAGTTGTTTATTTGTTTAGATAATTTAACAAGCAACACTTATGTGAAATTATGAATTGTTATTTTAAAAAGGGACTTCAAATGATATTTTAAATTAGGCACATAGCATGTAGAGTTAGGGGGTGAATTAGAATTGTAGAAAATTGAAAATACTATACTTAAATTAAAATACTTGATTTTAAAAATTTGCAGTGAGCCATTTTACTATTATTAATTATGACACTTAATGGTAACAATACGAATTTGCAAAAAATAAAATAAAAAATAATTACCGGAAATGTTTTCAGACAATTCACTGTAGCTATATTTAGAGAAATCAAATGCGTTTCTCTTTTTTTTTCGTGCACATAAGTCGATAACTCTTGACAAGATGTCTGCAAGTATAGTAGTCTCATCGATGCTAATATTAATGTAGCTTTAAAGCATGTCTTGTTCCATCCAATTTTCTCAGCTTATTTAAATTATGGTTCATATTGCTGAAACTTCTCTACGGCAAGGTGATTAGGACACTTGACTCAATATATGAGGATCACAAGTTAAATTCAATGCACTATCATACATACTCACCCTTTCATCCATGGGGGCGTTATAATGTTCTACCAACCTCATTATTTGTCGATAAAAAAGTAGTACAAGAGCTCGCGGTGGGTAGTGATGACTAGCTGTTAAATTAAGGGCGGCGAAATTCGAACAAACAGTTTTTTGGATATCTTATAATTTCCAAAAGTTTTGACTGTTTGTACTCCACTCATCTGAAGGACTAGAGCGTTATGTTTTAGCGTTATGAGTTCACAAATTTATTCCTTAAATTATTGAGTCAGTCGTCATACTTTCATTTGGTTGTTGACATCTCTCTTTAGAAAAGAGTAAAAAAAGACAAACTAGTTGAAATATTTTACAGGATATTTTGTTTACACAGGGGAAATCCATCCCGTACACCCCTTCAATTTACCATTAAATTAATGAGAGATGTACAAACCAAACATTATAGTTAGTATAACAAAGTTATTAACCCACAGTGGTATAGAGGCATATTTGCGAACTTAACAACGCTAGAAACTGGGTTTGAATACATGTTGTAGGCAGGGCATAGATAGTTCGTGTGCAGTTTTGTGCTTAAGTTCAACTAAACAAACACCAATTCGAAAATTTACTAAATTAAAAATTTAAGTCATTAGTTTTATTTAATACTGAAAAGTGAAAATAACGCAAAAATCACCAATTAGTTATTTGAATCTGAACTTAAATATTTTTTAAAATATTTAAAATTATAGTTGATACTTAGCTCAATATAGCTTATGTGTACAGTTATATGTATTTGTGAATGTTTGTTATTTTTGTCCTTCGATTAAGTTGCATGCCTATATGGCTAATTTGTTTGATTGGATTTTATTTTAAAGTAAATTTGAATCGAAACGTATTCTACAATAAAAGAAGTTATAGTGTTTACTACCCTATTTAACAGTAAAGAGGGCGCGGAGAATTATGGTCGTCGAATGGTTTCACCTGGGATAAATTACAAGTGGCTTAATTTAATGGATTTTGTCATGGTCAAGGAAAACTGACTTTTTATTTTAAATAAGTGGTATATTTTTAAAAGATTACTTTGTTTCTTATATTATTGGAGTTCCAGTAATCAGACTTTGCATATGCATTCATTTCTTTTATAGTTACTAGTATCATTATTGTTACTAAGTCTTAACTACTACCAATACCTTTAAGTAGTAGTACTAAGAGTAAAATAGTCTAGACAAGTATTAGTACTACAAGCAGTAAAAGTGTTATTTCAAGTATTTTACAGATTCTAAATCTACGCGTAAAATGTTGACAGGAAAAAAAAAAAGAATAAACCTTAAGCTTGTATTCTCAAGATGGCTGGTATAGGTATTACAACTTTAATTAAAATAAAATACAGGACAACGTTTTCATCTTCCTAGGTCATTTTCAGGTGTGTGTTTTTTGTTTTGATTTTTTTTGGGTAACGTGAAAATGACCTATAAAGGTTGAAATGTTGTTCTGTACTTTATTTTAATTAAAGTTTTAATACCCTTATTAGCTATTTGTAAAATACATTTTTACTTCAAATGGGGTTTTTGTGATTACTAGAACAAAACTTTTAAGTTATAGTGGGAGTTGTTGAATAGTGATAATTTGGGATAATAGGGTTTAATATATAAATTTCATGTATTAAAGTTGGACAGTGGTATTCTCTACAAGAAATAAGATGTAGCCTGTTGGATTAAAGCTGTAAGAAAGTAGTCATCTAGAAATTGAGTCCAAGTGGGTTACATTGATGTTTTAAAGGGTATGAAGTTCTAATTAGTATTTTATTTTATATGTATACTAATGTTGCTGATCTAGTCAAACAGCTAAGGTTAAAGACATTGTATATGATGATGAAGGTTGATACTGATTGGTATACCGATGCACTAATTATGGGACACTTGACTTTTAATTGCATTGATTAAAATTGTATAGAGTTAAGTAGTGAGGTGTGTTGCTATGATAAAGGATAATTTTCTATATTAACCAGAAATATTCAATATTGCATTTGTCATAACTGTTAATTATGGTATATTTACAAAAAAATACAAGTGTTAAATTGAGTAAAGAATATTTGGAGTAGTGTGTCATTATTTTTTGATTTAGTATTTTTTATAAATGTTAAGATAGAAAGTGAAATGTTAGTTTTTCATTTTCAGAAAGCCAGTTTTGAGGCTATGAGACCAGATGCACCATTAATGAATTGGAATAATGAATTAAACGGTGATATGGGCTGGTATCAGATAATCTTAAAAGTAAAGTGTTTTTGTCTGAAAACCTGAGTGTTCCTAAAAGAAGGATAAAGATAAGAGTTCAAACCTGATTAGCTAACTGTAGAGAAATTCAGTGGTAAATACCACAAATTTATGAAGATTAAGAGATAGAAGATTTACAGAATGATAGGAAAGCTGAAGATATAATCAAAAAAGACACAAGAGTTTAATAGCCACAAATATCTGCTAATATCAATAGAAAAGTAGGGGAGCAAAAATTATGTATATTATATGCAACAAGAATCTTGGTTTGGATTGTACCCTTCAATGATACTGATAGCAAGTTTTCATTGATTGTGAGATGGATAAGCTATTAAATGATTTCTTTTGTCTGCTTTTCAAAAAAGGCTGCTAATATTTCCGACTCCAACTATTTTATTTGAGAAATATTGTAATTAATCTTAAACACCTACACATTACTCTTTGTGGTTGGTAAAAATATTGAGAGATTACAAATTAATCATCAGGATGAGGGAAAGTTTTAAGTGAAGTCAATAGACACTGACCAGGTGCCTGAGGATTGGAGTGGTACTATTATTTTAGAAAGAGATTAATAGAATTAATGTAGAAATTACAGATTTGTTAATCTTCTATGCTGGGAAAAGATTTTGCTGTCTGATTGAAGAAACTTGACAAAATTGTTTAATGAATTATGATACCATAAAAGAGAGAGCTAACATGAATTCACTTAAACCTTGTTTTACTAATTTGTCGAGCTATTCTGTTGAGAATGTTATCTGTGGGATATGGTATGGATTATTTCTACTTTGGTTTTTAGAAAGCTTCTGATTAAGTTCCAAACTGAAAATTAGCTAACAAAACCACATGAATAAGGGTTTAGAAAAGATTTGTTAATTGAATTGTAGGATGGCTCAGTTAAAACTAGTAACAGAAAAAAGTGTTATTTACAGTCTTTTGAAATTAGGTGTGGTAAGAGGTCATTTACATTAATATCAGTAGGTAATAATTTAGTAGACCTTGCTGGTGTAATTAACATGTTGGATATTTCTTATTCTACTGATGATGTTGAGCTTCCTTAAATAATGTTTATTAATTATTAATTGGCAAGTTGAACAGGTGGTTGGCTGATTTTACTATATATTAAGTGCAAGGTGATGCGCATGGATTCAAATAATTTGGATGACATTTTATATAGATGAGAGCACATTCATCAGTGTGACTGGAGAAAAGGATCTTGGCTTAGGAGTAGAAAATCCACTCAAACCATTACAAATAAAAAGAGGTAATTATAAGTATACAGATCACTAGTTAAGCCTCATTTGGAATATTGTATGCATTTTTTGTCTCTTTGTTTAAGAAAGAATACTGGCTTCTTAAAGACTTGTTTTGGGTTATGATTTCAACTCTTAAGATAAATAACTGACCTTCCTTAACCTATATTTGTAATACATTTTTATTTTAATCTATTAACTTCATTTATTCTTTAACTGTGTATCACAACTGCATTAAAACACAGTTAACCCTAAACCTTGTTACTAGTGCTTGAATCTTAGCTTTCTCTTGTATCTCAGGATGACTGGTTTGTCATATCTTGAAGATGACTTGTTCGCTGCTTTATTAGTAAAAGTGTTAGTACCCACACCAGCCATGCTGAGATTTATTTTTACTTCAAGTGGGTTTCTTGTCATTGTGATTTAGCTTTGTCTTATTTACATTAACAATACTGATACAGAATTAATAAATGAATAAAGCCAAGGTCTTGAGAATGACATTGAACAGTTGTATCAAACTATATTGAGGTATTACAGAAGGAAATCAGTTTGTAAAATATGACAAATTACCTTTAGTTTTAGTATGTGCAAAGTAATACACATTGTTTTAATTTAAATCATGCATTTAATACAGATGGGAACACATTCAACAAATAATTTAAAGAATCATGGCATTGTAATGAATAAGTCATTCCAGACTATTGCTATTATTGAAGCTAATAAAATTTTATGATATATTTATAGGTATATTTATTATGAGTAATGCAGTGTAGTTATCTATTCCACTCTTAGAATACTGTATGCAGTTTTTGTATCTTTAGCTAATAAAATTACTGATTTTTATTAGAAAGGGCTCAGAATAAGGCTTATGTGGATGATTCTGGAGATGGAGTGGAATATTGGAGAGAGAGAGAGACACCTGATTGTGAAATAATATTAGCAATAATAGTAAATCTTGCAGGTGCAATTAAACTGTTGGATATTTGAAATTATATTGATTTATTTATGTTATATCCTGAAGATGATAGTATGAGAGGATACAATATTGAGGTTTGGGAAAAAGCAGCTAGACTCCGGATAAGACAAGGATAGCTTTGGAAAATGAAATGGACCCTTATTATGTACAAGTTTGTTAAAATGTTTTATGAAATAGATATGGGAAGTTTAAAAAATAAGTTACATTCAATTTGACGCATTTAAATTCAATTCTGCTATAAAATGTGAATTATATTGAAAATACGTTTTGATAATTTTAATTTAAATTAGCTGTTTGTATTTCATTCTCATACATTTTCAAAGGATCGTATGATTATTCTGTCATTTACTGTTTCAACTTGGTAATTAAGTTAATATTCTGACAGGCTCATCAGAAATTAATGTTACAGTAGAATATGTAAACATATATAATATTTTAATTAGTTTATGTATTTAAAAAAGCACAAATTGTTGGATGCCAATTTCATGCTTTTACTTTCAACACTGAGTCTGTAATTCATGGAAACGTGTTTTGGGATATTGAACATAACTTTGGATTGATTAAAAACTTGTCAGTAGATTAAGGAAGTTATTTGTAGCTTGAATTTAGTTTTTTAACAAGATAATTGAGACATTTGTTACTTTTTGAGTCATTTGTTTTTTCATTTACTAAAAAATGAGATTTCTTCTTTATAGCACTTTCGGTTTTGTATTGAATTATATGACTGCTAAATGTAAACATGCACAGTCACTTAGAAAATGAAAATATTTACAGTGGTAAAAAATTTCAACTTATTGTAAATATTCTAATATGATACAATGGATTTAATTGTAACTGAGAAGAAAGGCTTAGTTCCAGTACAGATTTTTATTTTGGTTAGCAAATGCAAAATGGTCATGAGTTTTCATCACAATTGAATATTATCATTATAATACTGTAATATTTTCATGTTCTAAAATGCCTTTTGTAAAGTTGGATAGAATTGAGACATTCAGACTTACCATGATTAACCTGTTAAATGTGTGGATAATATGGTAGACTATCTTGAGTATTAACTATGGAGGAGTTTGTATGTATGATCATAAGTAATCCAAAGTTTCAATAAATCATTATAAAAGAAAGTCTGAGTTTCTAGTATTGCAAGTTGAAAATTATTCTAAAACAGTTTTTCATTGCTAAAAAAAATGCTCAAACTAAATAGTATTAAAAATAGTTTTTGGGTGTAATGAAAAAGTACAATGTTTACAGAATTATTAGTGATTTAAGTATATCAAGAGAAAATTGTATAATAGCTTTCCTTTCTATCAGGAATAATACTTAACCTAAACCTTACTTTGAACTAGTTAAAAGTTTTTGAGAATTAGTTGTGACAATGCAATCAGACTTGAGTAAGAAAGTTATGTACAGCTTAAATTAAACTGTACTTTTCTTACAGCTGTAAGCACTACAGGTGTATTAGATATACAGGTATATTTGTAGTGGTTGGTTTCTGAACTGTGAATCTGAACATTACGATGAAGAAAATGCAACAGAAATCAACTTTTTTGTTGAACAACACAGACAGCAGTGAGGATGATGTTCCACCATTGAGAGACAGGTTACTTAAACAAAAGGGTCAGAAAGATCTAGAAAATGAATCTACTTTACCAAACTGTAATGCATCAAATTCATCTGCATTTGATTGTAAAGACAAACTGCTAAGAGAGGGAAAGGAACTGGGTAAAAAATATAATTCTTCCTTCTCTGACAGCAAAACCTTTTATTTTAATGGTGAAGAAAAGAATGAAAGGAGTACAAGTTGCATGATTGTTCCTGAAACTCCGAGGTAAGTTATAAAATTATGTAATTGGATAGCTACAGGTATTTGACCAGGAAGGTTTTTAGGTTTTGAACATTTAAAGTGAATTAACTTTTTAGATTATTATTTTTATGAGAATATTAAATATTCTCTCTCCCCCCCAAAAAAAAAAAATTCACATGTGAATAATAGAGCTAGCATTTCCATCAGGTGAAGCGTATCTTTGCATCAATATAAAAGTAATTAGTGCTTTGTGAATTCTCAATAAAGTATTCAGTTCCAGACCAGATAGAGGATTTAATATTGCAAATTTGGAAAGTATTTACTTATAAATTAGAGTTAACTTTTTATAAACCATCAATAAAATATTCAGTTCCAGGCCAGATACGAGTCTCAGTATTATTTATATGTTTGTAAGTCTTTTGTATATAAATTATTATCCATAATAACATTTTTATCAATTGTAATGTTGTTTGTATATTAAAATATATTTGTGTTAAAAAAGAAAATTGTGTGTTGATCTTTTTAAATATAAAAACTAGGGAAATATCAACATTCAATTAACTTCTAAATTCAAATTTTCAGTAAATTGTGGACTTGTCCAAGAAATTATAATACATAATATTAAGATACATGTCGCTCATTCATTTGTTTGTTTTCTGAGGAATGAAATATTAAGCTTTAGTGCTTTGTTAAATCATATTAGAATTACATGTTTGCTGAGAACAGTTTGTAGCTAATGTTTGGATAAAGAGCTATGTGACTGACTGTTGTATTCAATTTTATATTCATGTTTTATTCTTTGTCTAATTTTCAAAATTTTTGTTTGAATAAATTTGGTAATGTTTTTATTATCAACACAAGTATACTGCTTTAAGTTATGAATTACCTAATACCGAAAATTTTGTTCTTATAATACTCATTAGAATCAACTGTTTGTATTTTACTTGTATAAATTTTCATAGAATTGGGTTATTCTTCTCTCCTTTACTGTTATGAATTATAACTTAAATATACTGAAAGATTCATTAGAAATTGCTGCACATCATAATTTAAAAATTTAAATATCTTAGTCAATTTATATATAAAAAATAATTGAATAGCAGTGTTTAGAATGTTTGAATGTTTATTCCCAAACAGCTTTTCAGTACTCATTTTTAAAATCCTGAATAAAAAATTTGAACTTTTAACTGAAATGTGAATTGTCAACAAGCATGGCTAGATTTACACTAATTTCCAGGGAGTAAAACCCATATTTCAATCCAAAATTCCACATAAAACATGATAGTGGCTTTGGCATGTTGGACAGTATATCAGCTAGTTCTGTGGTGATATAAAGCCATTGGCTCTGGTTTTCATGAGTTCTGTCAAAAGGAATGAACAAAAAAAGTTTCATAAAGCTTATTTGTCACCAGTGTAAGAGGACTCGGTGTGTTACCTTCATGAACACTTACTATTTTGTGTATGAGAAACGCTGTTTGGCCAACATTTTAATATTTGTATGTTCTTGAATTTTTTTAAATGTGTATGATTGGCAGTACATTTTTTTTCACAATTAAGTTTAAGTTTTGTATTGGAGTAATTTTTGTTGTTGTTCTAACTTGAATACTGAAAACTGTGACACTCTCTTAATCTGTGCCCAACTCAGTCCCCCTTATTTGATCTCATTGACTTACGATTCTGTTTTGATGTTTTGTATAAAATTATGATAATAAACATAATATAGAATATGATACTCAAAGAATTTTTTTCTTCTCAGTATAAAATATTATTTACTGATACATTATTAGGTAACATTTTGCATTTATGTTAAAAACCCAATGTAAAAAACGTATAAAGTTATTCATCTTATAATCGTACATGACTTAATGCTCTTTTCTTTTTAGCCCTATCATAATGAATAATAAAAGAAGAAAGCAAGAACATAAACTAAACAGACCCAAAAGAACATGCTTAAATGATAAGCTAGAAGACAGAAGTACCTCAGTTCAATCTAATGATGTAATTGAGACATTTGTAGCAGATGATATTTTTTCAATGTCTTGCAAGTTTTCTGTTACGGAAAAGAAACAAAGATCAAAGAATATACCATTTTCTTCAGACAGTCTACCTCACCTGACTGGACATCAAATTACTGAAAGCATACAGGTTTCTCATGTTACAGAAAGTAAAGAGAGTAATTTGGATGATACACCTGCCATTTCTTCTCCTCCATTTAGTAGCTCTTTGTCTTTATGTAATAGTGATAACTGTTTTACCACACACTCTTCAAACTCATCCTGTACTGATTTCATTTCATCTGGAATATCTTCTGATTTGTGTATTAAAAAATGTCTGCCAACAAGAACTAATAATTTCACTCAGTGTAAGATATTTCCAAGTGTTTCTCATCTGGAAAAAAATTGTTCATCTTCCAGTTCAACTCTTAATAACTGGACATCATCTAGCAAGGAAAACCCAGTGTTTCTACCATCTTTCTGCACTAATGAGTCTACTTCTGAAAAATATGCCATGAAAGAAATCCAGAATGATATTGCAGGATGCCAAAGATTAAAGAAAAATTCATTTCAGGTCATTGAGAACAAAAAGTCTTCTAGCACTATAGGTAGCAACAGAAATATTAATAAACATTCCACTGCTCATTCTACAGAATTTAATTTTGATCAGTCTAAACCATTTAGAAAGTATGAAGCAGCTGTGGCTAACAGTAAACCAAATTTGAGTGATATAAATGTTTCTCTATCAAGTAAGCCTGCTTCGTCAACATTGAGGCATCACTTCCATAGAAATATATTAAAACCACTTATTTCTCCTTTCAAATGTCCAACTAAAGGGGTTAAATATGTTGATAGTGACAGTGATGAGGATTTATTTAAAATCACATCATTACCACAAAACTCATCATTAAGATCACAGCAAGATAGTACTTGCAAGTTTCATAACCAAGTACCTTCACCTTTATGTCAGAAACAATCATCCTTAGAGGAACATTGTGAAAAAAGTAACAAACAAACACCTTCAGTTCAAATTTTAAATGGACAAACTACTTGTAAGAGTCATCCTACTAGAGAAAAAAGTTATTTTTATGTACCAGACACTGACACCAATCACATATCAAAATCTGATGGAGGAAGCTGTCTGACAGTTGTTGGTCAGGCCTGCAAATCATTGCCTTCTACAAGTAATTCTAGTGCAAACAGACATGTACCAGTTGTAGAGAAAGAAAAACGAGTTTTTATGTCTGCTAATTCGACAAGAAGATGTAGCAAATACCAAGATAAATTACCTTTAGTTTCAAGGCAACAGAAATCTTTGAACAGTATAAACAGCATTCTTGACACAAGTACTGAAGAAGCCAATAGTAGTGTAAATCTTAATAATACTGATAATTGTATTCCAAAAAGTGTAACTAACAGATCTTCTAATTTTCATCACAGCAAACATCAAAAGTCATTGCACGCTAGAGGCCGACAATCTCGGCTTGTAGAAAAACATGTACGTGAGAGAACAGGTAGTTCTTATTCACGAACACACAGTCAAGAAACACTAAGTTTGGCTCATATAAATCCTGACTTGTATGATGCTGAATTAGAGAGTGAAGAAGAAATTATTAACCCAATTTTGCATAGTTCACAGTCTGAAAACAAAACTAAAAAGGATATATTAAACCAAAGGGGAATTTCAGTAAGTAGAAATATAAGACCAGGAGAATTAAGAAGTGGTTCTGCTCTTTCAAGAGCTAGCAGAAATAGGCAGCAAGACTACAGTAGCGATGATGAGGTTATCATGATTTCGAACCATGGACCATGTTCTACAAACAAAGACCTTCCCCTTGGCATGTGTGCAGATCAAGACTGGCGTTCTGTAGAGAGTGGTATGTTTCTAACTCCCATTTTTTGCCTTAAACTCACATAAGTCTATCTTTTATACAAATAACTTTGTTTCTTATGTATAGGATGCTGTTTCTCCTACTTTTACGTACATTCAAATATACAGTTTTATAAATCGTTTCATTTTACACAAAGTAACAAGAGTGCAATGTATGTTTTTTGGATATTAAGATTAGCTGAAATAAAATATTACTTTTCCACAAGGATACTACTTCCTTTCACCTAATGCTATTTTGATCCTGGTCTGCTCTCTAAGCATTGCTGAAAACATTTTGCAACAGTGCACAAGTCTTTATATCCCATCAGTTCTGAAACCATTTCAGAATGTGTTAATAATCATGAAATTACTCTCCATCACTTGTACTGTACTATCTTATTGTCACAGTTACTTCCCACTACTATTCTAGAATAATTCTCAATTTGTTAATTGACATTCTAGTGTATAAATGTGTGTAACTTCTCAAATTTTGATTGTGCTTTATCACAAATTTATATTAGTTTTGACCTCTTGTATTTGATTTCCATTGATTCTACTTTGTTTTAGTGATATTTCTGTTTACTGAATTTTAATTTGTTCATATGGATTTGAGATAAAACATGACAGATTATGAAGGTCCCATTACAGTCTACAATGGTTCTGACATGAGTTCCCAAGGCCTCAGAGTTGACAATGTCTGTTGAAGAATTACAGGTTTCAGTTTGAAAGGAGTTTGTGTATTACATTGGCTGAGAATTTCTTCCTTTTATGTTAAGTTTTTTGAAAGGAAGTATATAACTACTGAATTAAAATTTCTTTCTGTGGTTCTTTCCACCTGTTACAATACCTCCATGTAAATGCCTGGATAGGGTATTGTTTTATGTGAGCTTGTATTGGTTGATCTAATTTTCTCAAATGATAATTTAGGGCTTTCATGTTTTTACTGCATAGTATATGGTAAGTTAGATTTTTATAATTGTTTTACCACCTCAAGTTGCTTTAAATTTGTGTTTAGAGTTTGATTATTACTTAATTTTTGTTTAATTTGTGACGTGTGTGTGTGTGTATAGTGTACAATAGTTTTGGTAATAATAACTTTGGTCACTATTTATGTTTGTAAGTTTGTTTTCTGTTACTACTAGTCACATTTAATTGTTGATTAGATTTGAATAAAATTTTGGTATCATTAGCTGGGTGCTTTTTCATTTTTGTGACCTTTATCTTATCCATTCTTTGAGGGAACTTATACAAGTTCAGTTTTTGCATGTAGTTTATCTTCTACATTTCTTCAGATATTTTGCACTTTAGGTGTTACTTATTATTTAATATTTTTGCTAGGTTATTATTTTTATGTACTCTGCAGATTTTACAAATTCCCAGGTTTTGTTAGTTCATCAGTATTCAGTTCTTTAAGTATGTTTAATCTCTGTCTTTTTGGCTACACTTCACAAAAGTTCTGTGGGTTCTATCTAAAGGTTTCTGCTTACAGTTCTGCTCCCTTCTCACCATCCAATTTTCAATTCGTCTTCCCTTCTCCTCAACACCTTTTCCAGTCATCTTGCCTTGTGGGTTCAAGACCTACTATACAAAGAGGTTGTTGAACAGGTAGTACCAAATTAATCGGGGTTTTACTGGTGTTTAATTGCTGTCCAATTAAATTTATATGTGGAGCCATCTCACTTCTCTTTGGAGTTCTTTCTCTCTCTCTTCAAGGTGGAGGTGTTACCCTGGGGCTTTGGATGACTGAATAATTATGATGGATGCTTATGTATGTATTCCAGTTGTTCCAGTGCCATGTTGTTTTCTTTGGTTCATCTATGAGATTTGGGATTTCCTGTTTTGAGTGTTGCTGTTTGGTCCTCCTTTCAACTGTCATTTTCAGTTGAGTCCTCTTACTCTACTTTTCATGGACAAGTGACTCCTGATCCTCTTTTCTCATGCCCAGTTGGTTTGCTTATTTCTTTGAGTTCTATAGCCTAGTTGGAGAAGCCTATTTTTATGCCACTAAGTATATTATTTCATTGTGTTTTTTTTTCTTTCTTTAATTCCAGTCTTTGTCAGACCCAGCCTCTTTTATTGGTCTGTCAAGGAAGGTACTTTCCATTTTAAACATTGTGGAATTTTGGCAGTTTGTCAGGATTTGTATCATATCCTCCTACTCCTGAAAGATTTATTCCTCATGTAACATATTTCCTTTTCAATTCTATTTGATATTCTTTCTCCTCTGTATACAAGAGGCAGTAATCTGCCTTCAGTCCTTGGTCAGTTTGTTTTAGCTTCTGCTCCTTTACTTCTTCAGTACCTCATCTTTCTCATTTTTTGTGTGGTAGTTTGTTAATGGTTTGTTTGTGCCAACTGTGTTTTGAGTTGTAGGGCTGCTCTGTTGAACACACCCTGATTTGCCCAACTCTGGAAAGCTTTCTTCTCCCCCGCTGTTTTTTTTGTTTGTTTTTTTACATTCCTTTTGTGATGTCCATCCTCCATGTCCTTTCATTTTGCTATATTGGATCTTTATATTGTCCCTCATTTTTTGTTCAGTTCTCCATTTGAACCCATTCCTACATGTTCCTTGTACCATTTTTCCTTTAAGCCCTCCTCCTCTTTGTTTGTGGTCTTCATCCTTCTGATAGTTATGTGATATATGCTTCTTGCATTGTCTCCCATTCCTGATGACAAGAAACCCACTTGAAAGTTGGTTTGGGTATTAACACTTTTACTGATAAAGAGAGAACAACATTTTGACCTTCCTTGGTCATCTTCAGGTTAAGAAATAGTGTTTGAATGTGACCATTGAGGGACACGTGTCTAAGGGATGAGAATATAAACCGGTATGGGATTGTAGGGGGCATTGTAGGTGGATGTTAGGTTATTAATTAATATACGTATAAAGGTGTTCTCTTAAATTGGTTTAATTTATTTTTTAGTTGCTGTATAAGTAAGGCCTCTTTTATTTTGCATTTATTTACCTACTTAATATCCAGGTGTTTTCTATGGTTATGTTGTGTTTATTTGATTTGCAGTGATCAAAAAAGTGTGAAGGTGTTTTTTGTTATTTGAATCTAGTTTCCATTTTTCTGCTTGTTTCTCTAATATAGAAGTTCTGGCAGTTGTTGCATTGCATTTTATAAATTATGTTGGTCTTGCGTTTGTCAATTTAGTTTTTACATAGTATGGACTTTAGTTTTGTACCTGGTTTTTGAATAAATTTGATGTTTACTGGAATGTTGTGTTTTGTTAAGTTTTTTTCCAAATGATGGTTATTTTTGTGCTTATATTTGGAACATATGGTTTGCAGCAGAGTGAAGTTTTGTAGTTTGTTTCATTTTGGGATTTATTGTTTTTGTTTGTTGCCAGTCTAGATGTGCATGTGTAATTTTTTCCATGGTTTTATGAGGAAATTTTTGATGTTGATGAAGTGTTTTATTTTGTTGATTTCATCACTAATTTTATCGGGTGAGCATAGCTTTGTAGCTGTGTTTATTTGGTTTCTTAATATGTTGTGTGTTTGTTTTGTTTCATATGCTGAGTTTCAGGGAAAGTATAATTTAGTATGGGTGATTTTTGAATTGTGTATCAGTTCTAGTGATTTGAGGTTAAGAAAAAGGAGCCAGCTGATTCTTTTAACTTTAAATATATTCCTAATCAACTAAATCATAAAGCCTTAATAGCCACTTTTAATGTGATCTCCCTCTTCACAGAAGCCCCAATGACTGAAGCATGCAGGATGGCTTTAGAACTTTGTATCTAAGACCCCAACCCATTGATACACATCCCCAGCAACCAGGTAGCAACCCTTATAGAATTCACTTCCACCAAAGCTAACTTTATGTTCAATAACCAAAACTACCTTCAAATAAATGGCCTAAGTGTGGGAAATCCCATGTTACTAGTTCTAGCCAACATTTTCATGACACATCAAATCACAAGCAATCAATTCAGTCTTACACCCACCACTATACTGGTACAGGTATGCTGATGATACAGTTGCTGGATTCACATCTACAGAACACATACAGTTTTTTTTCAGTCATGTTAACTTGATACACCCCAATAAGTTCATTTGTGAACAGGAAAAAAAACTAACCAAATAGCTTAACAAGCATCTAACAATGGTAATATTTTGGATAGTTGGAAGAATCAAAAGCAGTAAATAATTGGAAACTAATTTGGATTGGTTGTTTATTTTTTTGTCAATTGATTTAATAATCAATTGTTGGGAAAATGAAAAACAATATATACTAATTACTCTTTTATTGGCTGCTTACTTTTGTGAAAATTATTTAATCATAATTTTGATCAGTTTAATGTTTTTCAAGACGAATTGGTACAATCAATGCCCACAGGTGACCAATTATAGCTGTTAATTTGACCAGTTCTATTGAAGAGTGGATTGTTTGTTGGTGAAACTTCTCAGATCTACACAGAAATGAAGGTTTATTTTTTTTCATATTGGAATTTTTGTATTCAAATTTTGAAACTGGATTTGCTGATGTGCACTAAACACTTGAATGGTTCTTTGTATGTTGGAAAGGAATAAGAAACTCATTCTCTTTCCATTTTTGTTATTTTAAAGATACAACTGGTACACCTAGTTATAGTGACAGAACACCACCAAGTGATGACCGAGAGGTTGTTGTTGTTTCTCCTGATCCTGTTGCCCAGGTCAATCAGATGGAAGAAGATGAGCGACTTGCAAGGATACTGCAGGTAAGAACATTGTTCAATAAAATATTTTTTGGGTTTTTTAATGTATTTTACTTCATCATATAGTAACTTGAATTAATTTAGGTATGGGAGTAATGTTATAACATTTCTTTGAATTTATCATTATATAGCATATCAACTGTTTAATGTTCAGTAGAGTTAAAGAGAGAGGGAATTATTGTTTGAAAATAGTGAAGCATGAAGCACAATTCTTGAACAGTTTTGATATACTTAAGTTATGATACACCATTAATTGTAAGACAAATTATTAGGTTAGCATACTTAATTTATAAATGATGAAACTGAATGTTAGAATTTTAAATATTTTTTGCAACATTGAAATATTATGATGGGTCACAGATCAAATACCATATCATTGCATTTGTTGACTTGCAATCAAAAATTTTTGAACTACTATTTTATGAATTTATGCCTGTAAGTTTGGAATTGAATTTTAGATTATAATTCAAGTTTTAATGTTATATATGATTCAATTTCTTAATTTAAAAGTAAATATAAGAACACATCCAAATATAGATTTTAGTGAGTCACATGGTATGTTAAATGCAGCACTGTTTAAATATATATTTGTGATGTCAAAATACCAAGTCTATAGCTTCATACAAATTAGGAACTCAAATTTCTAATATTATCAAACTAGAATGTAAAATAAGAATCTCGTACCTTTTTATTTTGCTGAGATATGGTTTATGTATTGAATTAAACTCAGTGGCTCCATTCATTCTTTCCATATTTGGAAATAGTTCCTTACATACACCTACTTCTATGTATGACATGTGAATAACCAATCAACAGGTTAGAATGCCCTTAGAGTAATTTTCTTTGCTATTTTAATTGTTGAAAAAGCAAACATGTTCTTTCAGATCAAGAGTCCAATGAGGTGCATTGTGGCTTTCATTTTCTTGAAGTTTCATATTTTTTTTAAATCCAGATACATCTTAGTTACTAAATTTAATAAGTTATGTGGAATTTTGCAGTATCAGTGCACTTATTTATGATTTTTTGGTTATTCAGCTGAATATATAAAATGTAAAAAAATTTTTGATATCATTCATATGCAAAATTTTAAAAGGCTCAGTAACCAAATACAAAGGTCGTAGTAAGAAGAGATAATTGTTTGTTTTACTTTTTGATTTATATTCTGTAGTTTAAGAATAGTATTAAATAGTAACAATCTACACACACAATAATTGAGATGTTACCCTACATTACAAAATACTAGTTCACTAAAACATAGCCAAGATAGGGAAGACTAAAGGGCAGTTTCATGTTACTGTAAATGTTGCATGAGTGCGAGTTTGGTAATGTTAGCTAGGCATGACTGGAAGGTCAAAATAATATGTATGTAAATATGTTGTATTTTGATATTTAAGCTACTTAGGCTAAACTTTTGAATTTTTGTGTTTTAATAGGTTGTCATTCTAGCATGAAAAAAGCATAATTTATGTTCATTTCATAATGTTTTAGATGTTGATCAAGTAACAGACCTCACGTAGTTATTAGCGTATAGGAAATAACATAAAATGAAGTGTTAATGCAAAGAAACATTTTAAATGTATTTAGAAGGTTTTAGAAATTACACAAATAATGTGATATTTTTGGTATAAATAGGTTTTTTTTAATCATAACATGAAATCACTTTGCACTCAGATTAGTAATGAAACAGTTTTCACAAACAAATCTTCGGTAAAAATATTTCATTAAAAAATCTGATTTTTTTTTACATAAAATACTTGTAATTTTTACTGGAAGTTTGCCAAATTTTGTGAAGATACACATTCTGCATCAAAAGTTGTTATAGTGCAAATACTTCTTTCCAATTTATTACTTGAAAATCAGGAACATCTAGTACATAGAACCCTATGTTATTTTCTTAAATATCTTATGCAAACAATCATTATACTTCCTTTTTAGGCTCAATTTGATGCTGAACAAAATGATGGTGACACATCAGACTCCTTGGGTGTTATTGACAGTGACTCGGAGAGAGTTCCTCCAGTGTGGGATCTTATGGATATGCTGGCAACAACCTCAACATCTAGTGAAGGATCTATCTCATCATTGTCTCACACACAAAGGGGATCAACAAGTCGAAGATTCTCCACCAGATCATCTCGTGAAGCTGCCAGAAGCCATAGCAGAAGATCTTCAAGAACTAGAGTCCGAGGTTCTAGAAGGCAGTACAGGCACTGGACATCTGTAAGTTAATTAGAACTGTGAAATTTTCTCCTTTGTTTCTTATAAGTATATCTACACTCACTGGAATGGGTTTTATAAACTAACAAGTTGATTTGGTATTTTAAACAGAAGCTTTAAAATAATATTTTCCATGACTTCATGAAAGCACATGTATTCAAAAATCAATTAAAGACAAAAATATAAATCCCTTTAACCTAAAGACTTTCGAAATAATTTCCAATACCAGTAATCTATGTATATACAGTGAAACTTAAATTAACCATTATATATTTTTATTAAAATTAAAATGTATTGTTTCTTCAGTTAGGTACTCTTGCTATTAACAATATTCTCAGTTATAATTTTAATAAGATCCTAAAAAGTTCTGGCCAGATTAGAGGATATAGGTAAGTTCTAACTACATAATAATCTGTATTATAATAATAGTAAACATAAAATCAAAATCAAATGTAATAGCATTCTATATTCGAGCTGATACTAAATATAGTATAAATTACATAGGGAATATGTAAATATTAAGTGTTAGCTTGAACTATGGCATAGTTATGTATATATTTTTAAATTGTAACCTTGCTCTCCACTTTCTCATAGTAACTTCTAACCAAATAAACTTAAGCCACTCCCTCATTATAACATCAGAGGGAGTCACATGTAAGACAGCTTAAGATATGTAGTAAAATTTATACAGTGTTATGTTAGTAGTAGTAATTTCCCATTAGTTTAGAGAAGTGAAAACCTTGGCATACCTTAGCAAGCCACATAGATCTGGACTTTCGAACTCTGGTTTCGAGTGACACAAGTAGAAAAGGTGCTGATCCATTGCAGGTTAATCCCAGTTTACAACTGGTACCCAAAATATTGGATAGGCTGGAACAAATGGGGGAAAATTTCTTGTTCAAAAACACAACAAAATGATCCAAACTATGCTCAAACCCAATCATCCAACTACGTGTTTAAAGTTTATTGATTAGGAATACATAATATGTAGTGTGTGTATAAGGTAGACATTTCTTCATCTGGAATAGTAATTTTGCTTAAGTGACAATCTACCAAATAGAAAGTTCCAGAAATTGAGAAAACTATTTAATGTCTTTCTTATTTCATTGGTAACAATTCTTAACATAACATTTGAAGATACTGAAGTATTTATCAGTTGGAAAAATGTAATATTATTTTTTAACTGCATATTGTGGATGTTTAGACTTTAATATTTAAAGAAAAGTTTAAAGTTTGTTAGGTAACTTTGAGAATTTGAGTATGTATAATAGTTTTAATACAAATGTATTTTAGAAAAAAAAAAGTTTACACAAAACTTACATGTTAAATATTGAAGTGTGACTTGTTTACTTCAAAACACTAAAACAGAAAATTGTTAATCAAAATAATGTTTCAAATAAGAAAAATTAGTAGACAGTTGAAGATAATAAATATGATGATTGTTCAAATTGAATAACAAAGCCATGTCATAAACAAGTAAATAATTTAATTTAAAAAATATCAACTCTCATTAGTATATCCAGGTCAACACAGAGATTGTTTCCCAGTATTACTATAAATGCTTTAAGGTTTTGCAGTTGATTTAGTTTAGTAATTTACATGCACACCTTTATTTTCACAGCAGGAGAGTGTTACATCTAGCTTAGGTGGGGAATTGTGGTGATTAAGTGATACCTGAGTTTTTAGAGTACTTCACTTTGCTTTTTAATTGTTGAGATAATGCTCTGGAATGGCTGTCACTTGGACAGTTATATATTCATTTGTTGCTAGGGTCTACTGAGTGCCAAAATTGGATGCTTTCAATGAGTATTGTAGATGTTATGACCATCATAGAATAAAAAAGACTAGGTGAATGACCAAGCATAGGCTAATCTGTAGGCACACAGACAACCTCAAATACAGTTTCTCTACCTGGTTTTATGATTATATATTTTCTGCTATAAATATCTTATTTTTTCATTTTTTTTAAGTACATATGTTCTGACTATCAGAAAGATCAGTGGCTGTCATCTTATAGTGGTATACGTGATCATATAAGTATAGCTATTAATTAATAGCTATATATGTGTGGAGGGGGTATATTTTTAACTTTAAAAATTATGTTTATGTGCTTTTTTCTAATTAGTTTTTATTCTGTGTTTTGGCTACTAATATTCTTTCATCTTCAGAGAAGCCACCAGAATAACTAGTTTCTGAATTGGCTGTGGCTAAGAATTTGATCTTGGATCATCATAGTAGAAAAATCTTGATTTTGTTCTATCCCATTAAAACCTGAATCAATCAGAAAGGTTTATAACATTATAGATAGGTATTTGAACAATGATCCTGTACTTTATAAAGACTTTAGGGATTTGGAAATTTAAATGTAAATTACCTTTACCACCTCACCACAAAATAACCACTTTACCTTCTCTCAGTGTAAAATAACAGTCATTCCTCAAGGATTTAAGGTTAAAATTATTTATCAACACTTTCCAATGTCAAAGACTTGTATATGTAGTGAAGCCATCCTCCAAGATAGGGTCAAATGCCACCTTCTAAGTTAACACAAGGTATAACATGGGTTCTATCAATATGTGCACAGCTCAAACTTTATACCAATACACTCGCACATTCAATATGCATATTAGGGAGATTCTTGTTTGCATTGTGGACAGTATTTTGAAGGTTGCTGAATGAGATTGAAGTCGTAGTCTGCAGTGACTTGGTGCCATATGTACTATCTGATGTCGGGCATTACTCATCTACAGTTACTACGTGACCTAAGTAATCTCTTCTTTTTGTTAAGGATTGTCTCTTGCTTATCTTAAGTTTTGTATTTGATCTCAACAATCTATAAAATACGTCTTAACTTTTCTAAGTGTTCTTCAAATCTTGCTATAAATACTGATGCCATATGAATAACAAAAATATTCTGAATCCTTCAATATGGGTAGTATGGTATCTGTTAATCTTTGAAATGTTGAAGGAACATTTTAATAAACTTGTGTTTGCTTGAAGGTAACACAAAGAAAGTTTTAACTTCCTCTATTTCTACCTTTTAACATCCACTTTATAAGAACAAAACAAAGAATATTTACTTTTACCCAGCATATCTAAGGTTAGGTAATACACTCTCCTCCCCAACGGTGTTTCATCTTGTTGAAACAGTTCTGGTACGCTTCTTTTGTAATGTCCTCCAGCTCCTTCCTCGCATTTGCCTTAATCTCGGGAATTGTCTCAAATCTTCTTCCTTTCAAGGGTCTTTTGAGTTTGGGGAACAAAAAATCACAAGGAGCAAGGTCAGGTGAGTAGGGGAGTGGGGAAGAAAAGTGATCGAGTGTTTGGCCAAAACCTCACGAGTTCTGAGACACAAATTTCGCAGCAACTCGGTGCATCTTCAATTTTTTGGTCAAAATCTCGTAACAAGATCCAACTGATATCCCACACTCTTCAGCAAGCTTCCTGACAGTCAGATGTCGATTTGCCCGCACCAGGGTGTTGATTTTGTCGACGTGGAAGGATGTCCAGGACGCTCATCATCTTCAATGGACCATTGACCATTCTTCAAATGTTCATGCTACTTGAAACATGCTGTATGCTTCATAGCAACATCACCGTTAGCTGTGTTTAGCATAGCAAAAGTTTCAGTTGCAGATTTTTCAAGTTTAACACAAAATTTCACAGCAAGTCATTGCTTCTTCAGGTCATTCATTCTGAAATCTGCCAAATGAAAAAAATTGCACTTTACTTAAAACTGCATAGCTAATACACAAATGAAGATATCTGCAATTGGGAAATGGCGTCGTAATCTGCTGATCTGTGTAAACCTAGCAACACCAAGCGGATTGCCCTGGAACCAACTTGAGCCGCGCAATTCAAACAGTCTGCATATTTTTTGAACAGACCTTGTATTTGGAACAATAGAACTAAGAAAGTTTAACTTGGGCCCTTAATTTTTAATTAACTAGCAAATTAGGAGCTACAAGTTTCTGAATATTTTGCTCAACTTTGAGCTTTAATATAGTGATACTCTTGTTTTATTTCACTTATAATGCTACACAAGTCATTTGTTTAGCTTGTTGTAAGGTGCAACTTTTAAATAGTAGTATAATGAAGTTTTCTGTGTGGTACACAGTTTAGTGTTTCAGAGCATGATAGCAGTAAAATAATATTAAAATGTCTAATTTTAAAACAAATTCCACCCATCTACATTATTCATGTTTTATTTAAAAAACGTTATTTAATAAAATATGTAAAGTACAATTTTTTCATCATTTGAACTTGTGTAGTGGTTTCACCAAAGTGAATCCAAATATAATAATGGCTAACTACTATTTTTTTTAAACAAAAAATGCTTTAAGATAAGTTAGTGATATGAATTGTATTTGCGTTTGTTGTACATGAATAAAAATTTGAAATAGTGGCAAAGACAAAATAGCACGAAAATAATTATTACTTGTAACAAGATCCAACTGATATCCCACACTCTTCAGCAAGCTTCCTGACAGTCAGATGTCGATTTGCCCGCACCAGGGTGTTGATTTTGTCGACGTGTGGGTCATCAGTTTGTTAGTGTATAATGTTGATGATAAGGTTCCTATAAAACTGTATATTGTTTTTAAGTAGATTGTTGAATAAAAAAAATGTTGAAGGTTTGGTGGTTTTTACATTAGTTTTTTTGGAAAAAGAAAAAAGGAAAATAATGAGTAGTCATAACATAAGTTATTTATCATTGGTATTACATGGTGAAAGACTATGTAAATCTGTTTTGAAATAGTGATTAAAAATTGTATAAAGAACAAAATTTTTAAAAATGTTCTTTTACATTCCATGCAAGATGTGTGAGAATGTAATTTCATGTGTATTTTTTACATGAAGCAAGCATGAAGGTATTATTTATTTTTTCAATTTAATATTTGAACTTGTCATCTGAGCTTGACCTATAACAGCTAGAAAATGTCTAGAAATGTAGTTTATATACAATATTATGGATATATTTCTGTTTTTCAGCATTGTTTAATACCAGAATGACAGTGTAATTTCAAGACTTTTTACCTCATGAGTCTGATAATAAATTTGATCAATTTCAAAATTAAAAATACGTATTAACTAATGCTTATGGGAAGAAAAGTTAGATTATTGAGATTTCTAAATAGAAATACTCAACACTTTTTACATTAGATTGTCTAGCCTCATTCTAATGATAGAATTGTATAATGCAATTAGAATTAGTGGTCGTAAAGTTTTTGTGACCTTTTCAAAACCATTCTCTTATACAAAAAGTTGCTAACTTGTACAAAGTTTCATACACTTTGATGCTGTAAATTGTAATGTTATCCTGAAATTTTCCATTTCTTTTCCTGGAAGTTACTGCATAATTTCGAAGTATGAAAATCCTGAGTTGATAAAGGAGAAATTAAAGACAAATAGAAAAAAATAAACAATAAAACAGTTACAGACATTGATGTTCTTTCTGTATTAAATTTTTTTTAAAACATCATTCACATGACATATAAATGACAAGAAATCAGAACAGTGTTCAATACACATCAAACCAGCCAAAGACTAATCAGAGAGAAAAAATACCACTTAGAACATCTGTTTTGAATTTAGGTCCTGATACCTTGGAGAAATACATTGACCAACAAAAGCTAGAAATCCAGGATCACACTTGGTAATTCTTATTTGTCTGAAATATTCTGTCGTACCTACAGAGATCATATGATGAAATAATAATAAAATTTGAATCATGTACAAGGAAAAGAAAGATAAAAGAAACCTTTGCATCCATCTAACTTGAAATATATATGGATGGCCTAGCATAGAAATCAGCAAAAACTGGAAACGCCTCTTGAAAACATTTAAATAGCCAATTTTATTGGAATATATCTAAATTGAGTGGATAATGCACCAGGCTTTCAGTAAAGATGATCCACTACTGAATCTTGGACACTAGCAACATAGAAAATAGTCCTTCTCAGGACTTCTTTGAAGCCAACAGCAAATTTGTTAGTAATTGTATGAGGCAATAACAGATCATATTGTCCAGGCAGCTGTACTTGCTCTTTCCAAAACCTTGATAAATCTTCCATGTTATCTTTGTTCATAGTGGACGTCTCACTGTCACAAAGCATATAGGGTTCATGAATGAGCTTTGTATATCTTCCACAGCTATCACACTCTTATCCTCTGCACAGTCTGTTAGAAGATTCATGCCTTTGTCTAACAGATCAGGTGAAAAAGTCAAGGAATTTCAGAATAAGTTCACTTCCAACATTTTTTTCACCACTGGTATCAAGATTGTCCAAGACAAGATTCTACAGGAAGAATGAGAAGTGCATGTCCTACCTCATTTTGATCAATCATTTGGCCAAGATGTAGCTGACATACTGAATATTAGACCCTTGAAGAATGCTGTTTGTACTATTCAGGTATCTCCATCTGCTCCTCCTTTTTTGGCCTGAAAGAAAGGCTAATGTAATGATCATTTGTTTGGCACAGATAGCCTATATTGCTTTGTGTCAAGAAGCTTTAAAACAAAACAACACATTAGATAACAAAACTTGTACCATGAATAACTTGAGAACTGCATGTTTGAATAGTGTTACAATCATTAACCTAGTTGTGGCGATTAAAGAGTTGACATTGCTTTGAAATGTTATATTGTGTGTTTTATTTTGCAGCTCATAACATCAAGAAATAAAGATATCTGAATGTTAAATTTAGTTGGAAAATGAAAAATTCTCAAAATCTTGTGTAAATGGGTTGTGTGTATATGTGTTTAACAACTATATTAGTAACTTATGGTCATATAAATTTTAAAAGCAAACATTAAATCTTAAGAATATAAAAATTCATATATTAACCAACAGAGAATTTAGTTTTAAGTAGTATCAACTCTCATCAGCTTGATTAGTAATGGTATAACTGATTATACACTAGAAATCTATGTACTTTACCAACATTTCGTCTGCAGTATTTCCAGTCTAATTTATTAGTGCTGAAAATAAAGAGCTTGGATATTTAAGTCATTCAGATTTACATATTTTGATCAACTGTGTAGGGCTCAAACAGTGTTGAAATCAAATTACAGAAGGTGGCTTTATTGTTTGCCTGGAAGAAGTTGTGTGTTTCTTGTGTAAGATTTTTAGTTATTTCTGTAATAATTTGCTTTCACTGCCTCTTTTCTTTTTTTTTTCTCTCTCTTGCAGCCACGGGGAATTGTTGATAGGTATCGTCACCACCCAGCAATGATATATGCAGAGGTGATTATGGGACTTGGAGATGGACTGGCTGATAGTAATGATTATGAGGTGGAATATTTTTGTCTACAACCTATTGTTTACATATAGAGAATATTTCTTTTTTAATTAAAGAGAAAGGTGCTGCATAGGTTTAGTTTTCTAACAGGGATTTGGTTACCTAAAAACAGTTGTTCATAATAATCCCAACATTGAGAAAGTATTAAGTTTTTAATAATTTCATTAAGTTTAATGCAATTTTTACTCATGATTGTAGGTGGTACCAAATATTTATATAAAGTACTACTAGCATTTTAAGTTTCTAACTGACTTGCAGTTTCTGTGAGATAAATTATAGGGAGTTATACATGTTTAACCCTCTGTTGAAGTAGCATATTGTATGCGAGTTTTATAAAAATCTAAGTAAATGAGAAGCATAGGCATTTTTGTTTTAACTTCCATGATGTAGAAAATGTATGTTTTTGTGCATGTGTGGACATATGTTAAATCTGGGTCTTATTCTTCACACAACAGTCTTTAGACGTGGAAAGACAGTGATGCACTGGAATGTGTGTGTTTTGTAAAATTGCACATGTAAAAATGTTTGTTAGTAGATAGCATTATACTTGATCAGGCAGTTCAAATAAGTATAAATTCAACGAACAATATCACGACATTTGTCCAAGTTAATGTTAACAAAAGCTAGCATAAAGCTGAATATAATAAAATCTATGAGCCAAATTCCCTCTCTAAAATTTTTATAGCATTATGCTAAATATTTAATGTTTTGAAATATGTATCATTGATTTACGTTTTTACTTAACATATTCTTACCTAAATATTGCAACATAGAATTTGTTTGTCCTTAGGTTCAAACTTTTATTAAATTATCAGCTGCATTGCATCAAGATACTTGCTATTGACAGTAAACTGGTTTAGACTTGATTAACTTATTTAGCATATGGTTTTCACATAATACTTTGTTTGTCAAACAGTATTAAGATCTATTACATGTGTGTAGTATTCACACCGAAATAATGAAAATGATTAATAAACTTAATTATGTTGAAAAATGGTTTGCACACTGTTTCTTAAATAATGGTAAACAAATTTATTCTAATTTGTTAGATGTTTTTCATAGCTGCAGGCTTACATTCTAACTTGTATTAGTGAGACTGAATTTACAGAGAAGATGCATTTACATGTGAATTAGATAATTTTTTGCTATGATCATGCACTGTGGCTTATGAATTGAAAATGAACTTGCACTACATTGGTTACATTTTCGACATGTGAATTGGGAGTAACGTGTGTATAAAACTTTTCCACTTCACTTTATTGGTCACCCTTTAAGCTGTGTGACTTGAAAACAGCTTATGTGCATCAACATTTTCTCTTCATTATATTGGTCATCCTTTATGCTGTGTGACTTGGGAAAGGTTAATATACATCAAGATTTTCTCTTCATTATATTGGTCATCCTTTATGCTGTGTGACTTGGGAAAGGTTAATATACATCAAGATTTTCACTTCACTGTAATTGTCATCTTTTACACAGCATAACTTGAGAACAGCTTATATACATAGACATATCTTTTGTTTAGCAACTGCAACATAAAATGTATGTGACATGTGACATTTTTTGTTTTAATAATCTTATAAGGAACAGCTTGAGACAGACATGGTTCTTCTTGTTTTAAAAAATAAAATGCTACAAGTCAAAAGATCCATTAGCACAAAATGATAACCACTTTATAGTTTTCACTAGAGTTTTTTTGCTTTTAACATATAACTTGTCCAGATAATATAATTTCCCAAGCTGTGTATCACAAAAGGTGAAGTAGAGATGAATCAATGTTAGAGAATACTTGGATGTTTGTAGTAATTACACTGAGGAGTATACAATTATTAATGTAAATTAGTCTTTGCCAAGCCAGATTGATATTGTTGTTAACTATTTATAAATAGATGGATCTAGGCATAAATGTGCTCAGTGAACCTTATACTTTATAATGCAGTCTATAAAGGTTGGACTATCAGGGTTACTGTCAAACCTTATGCTGTTTTGTTTTTTTTCTCTTGTATATATAGTGTATATTTAATAAAAGTTTATTCTGGATAGTTGATTTTTTTTTAAAGATCTGCAAAAGGAGTAACTTAGAAGGTTGGGAAATATCTCCCTTCTTCCAATGTAAGATCTTCAGGTTTATATATTTATGACAGCCAAAACACATGCAAATTATATTTTATTATTTTAGGCACTGTTAAATTTAACAGAGACATTGGGTGATGCAGTTGCCCGGGGGTTGTCCAAAACAGATATTAATCGGTTACCAACTAGAAACTTTACTCAGCTAGTTTCATCTGAAAATTGTGGGTCTGTAGCTAGCTGTGATGACAGTAGCAGAGCAAACAGTAATATAGAGATAAGACAGAAAGAGTGCCAGGTGTGCCTTAGTTCGTATGAAGAAGGAGAAGTCTTGAGGATATTGCCATGTTTCCATGACTATCATGCAAGTTGCATTGATAAATGGCTTAAGGTTGGTATTCAGTTTTCACTCAAGTTCCAAGTTTTGGAAAGAAACCAATAAAAATTAAAGCTTTCACATTTTGAAATCTCACATGATTACGTATGTAACTTCTACAGCTTTATTTACTTTTTTTTTTTCTATTTAGTTTAGTCTTGGGCACTAATGTAACCCTGAGAAAATGTATTGACTTTTGTGTTTTTTGCAACTGCATCTTTTTTTTTTTTAATATGTATAATGCAATATCAATAATGCCACAAGGGTGGCAGATGCCCATTACTTCTGGAAGAATGATTGGGGGTTTGTGATAAATTATTTTTATGCTATTTGCCATTCTTTATTCATATTCAGTAAAACATAATTGAACAGAAAAAACGTTTTTAGTTACTTTAACAAACACAGAAACTGTTTTCATTCTTCATTTATTTTAAGAATTTTTTTTTCATATATTCACGAATAATTCAGTGTTTTTTTGTGATTTTCCCTTTCTCTGTTAGCCTTCAAATTCTTGTTAAAATGCCAAAGTAAAAGTGAAAAATAGTGAAAGCAAATTAATCAGTTACTTAACTTTTAGATCAAAATAATTTATTTTCTTTTTAAATTTTAAAATAAAATTTTATGTTTTGATTTAAAGTTACTTTGGTAAAATAAAACACAAAGCCTACTAATTAGTTTAATATTGACTGCTATATGTATTTTTATTTGCAAGGGTCACTTTCTTTAGAGACAACCAAATAAAACATGTTTGTTAAAAGTATACTTTTCTAAGTAACGTGTGAAGCTTTAGCATTCTGCAGTTTCCTACAATAAACAATCAGGTTAAAAGTGATCCATAGATGAATTGGTTAGTTTAAGATAACATTGATATTTTACACACACTTATACACAAGGGGAGAGAAAGAAGGAAATTGAGTACACAAGAAGAAAATGATTTTGAACATCATTATGTCATTAGAGTATCTTGACTAAATCAAGTTGTACCCATGTACCTGGTGACCATGTACATTGATACTTTGTATTGTAGTTTCCAAGCATTATTGCTAAGCTGTCATATAGTATACAACAAGGAAAATGGTTTATCAGCAACTGTTTTGATAATCTAACCACACAAAATGACAGAGTCCTGTGTGAAAATTTACTATTATGGAATAATATGAATACCATTTTCATTCTGTATATGTGACAGTATGATTAGAAGCCTTTTCGTAATGTACTCATACCTTGTTGGCTTTGTTTCCAGATGGAGGCTTGACTATTTTACATAGTGTTGCTTGTTGCACCTGGATGTATTTGTTACAAGTTGTCACACTTTGCTAACAATAGATGGGGTACAGTTTGTTACAAATCCTGGTGTTCCTTGTTTCTCTCTTTTCCAGTATTATTAATAAGTGTAAGGGATATCCCCATCATGGAAAATCTAAATCTGAATCTAAACATATTGCAGGGAAAGGACCCACCTTTTCAACAAGAATTTTCTACTATCTGAAAATTGGCTAGCAAAATGATCTTATTCACTAGCTGTTCAAATGTATGAAAACATTTGTATAATGAAACAATAAGTTTAACTGCTGTTTTAAATGGATTGGATAATCAATATTACTACATGTTAGGCTATACTTTCATGAAATCACTTTGTGCTAAATAGATTATTCATTTGGCATAATAGTTTGAATTATACTACAGATTATAATCAGATCTGTGGTATATAAATTTATTTTTCAAATGAAAATTAGTATTCTATCACTGTAATCTGCTTCATTTCTTTAAATTTAGTTACTCAAATGTTATATATCCTTTTCATAAGTAATCAGTTTTCAGTGAAGCCACACTACATACAAAGTATGAAAATGTAACTCTGGTCTGTGCAATTTCACCATGACTTTATGTTGGTTGTGGTTGTCCTTTAATTTGCATATTCAAAGTGGTTTTAATGTAGTGTACTCATTCCTTTCTTAGAAAGTCTCATAAATATAATTAACACAGATGGGGCAAAAGAAAATATATAAACAATCACTGTGGAAAAGTTAATGAGTAATAATGGTTTAATTAAAAACAATCATTATTTGTTTCTTACAGATAGTTGTGTGAAGTGGGTTTACTCTTAATAGATAATGAGAGAGTTATTTTTGTTTCATCAATGTTATCTGTTTTGAAAAGATCTAAGGCCTGATTTATTTCATTGTGCTACTCATACTAAATGTTAACATGTATTGTGAAGTGGTTGTGGATGAAATCTTTAGACCTGTTCTCTTTTTTGCAGAACAATCGAAGTTGTCCAACATGCAGAGTTGAAGTGTCATTTGATGAATAGTATGAGTTGAAATGGTAAAACTCCAACAAAGCATTTTTGCAAATAGTAAATTTTTATAACTACAGCTTCATACAAATGTTTTCATAAATAGTTCAGATGTTCTGAGCTTATAAGGTACTGTAGGCTTGGTTTAACTACTCACTTAATTGGGACAATAGATGCTGAAGAGGATGTCTTTTTCATAATTTTTATCTGAATTTGATGTATTACACAGAATGCATAGTTTGTGCAATCATCTTTCTACAGAATAAGTGCTACCAGTGTGAACAATGCATCAACTGAGGATAGACTGTATACATTTGTATTGTGTAGTGAGCATTTAATGCACCACCTGAGTACTTTGTGCTTCAGAATATCTGTATGTGAGATACTAGTTTATTCTTCAATTTTTAATCAGTTTCTCATTCATACTTCCATTTTAAAAGTTATAAACCAAGTCCCTCAGAAACTCAATGGATGTAACAAAAGTTATCTAGATATAAACTGGTGTATCAAATTTCTCAACAGCAACAACCAGTGACATTATGTTGAACAATATCTTCAAGTGGATGATGTTGACTAAATATTTTGGACCTAGTGCCTCTTAGGCATAGTTTTTAACTCAGCATAGTTGTGTTAAATTGAGAACTAATGTCATGTCTGAGATTATAGTAACTGTGAGATAAGGGAAGTGCTTTGTCTTTAAACCTAAAGGCTAATAAAAGGGTTTTTGAAATTATGATAAGTTCATGACTGATATATGTCAATAGGATTGATGATCATAAAATGATAGTATCAGGTAAGGAGTGTTTTTTATTGTTTTTTAACAGCCTTATTTTATGTGTTTCCTAAGTTAAGTAAACTTTAAAAGGATAATTGTAACAGAAGAATAATTAAATGTGATTTTAATTGAACAAAAACAAAACTAAGTGGTGTGTTAAAGTCTTCATCACAAAAACTGTTGCATGTTTACAGGAAATCTGGTTAGGAAGTTTCAGTATGCTTTTAAATTAGAAAAAAAAGATATTCATATTTCTACACTTGGATTCATAGTTTTATCAGTTTAACATTGAGTACAAGTTTTCTAAGATTACTTCAGGATGAATAATAAGGTAATAGTGTTAGTTAACTGGAACTGACATATGCCACTATTATGTTTTCTTATGGCAGTTTAAACAAGTTCTAATATATTTTTATTTAGTGTTATTCATTTCATTCATCCTGCTTTTGACATGTGCATTGAAACATTTGTAAGCTCTAAGATTTAATAATTTTAGTACTTTGTTATATTGGTGGTAAATATATATTCTACAGTTGTTCTAAAATCTTGGCTAATCATTGTACAAAGAAATACAAATTCATTGCAGTAACTAGGTTTTACACCCATTTAAAATAGAAGCTGGAGATGATTTTGAGAGTACGGTGAAAGAGCATAAAATAATAAAAATATGAATTTTTCCTGTAAAAAATTTGTTTTTTGATGTAGCTTCTGAGGTCAAAGCAAGTAGGTTCTTATAGGTAATTTGGCTTCAGTTTTTTCACTGAAAATTAATTTTTTCTGTGTCTTAGAAAAGAATAATTGTAGTATTTAAAAGAAAAACTAAATTATTATACTTAAAGATGTTTTTTTTTTACTTTCAATTTAATTAACTGTGAATATTTCAGTAAGCATATTTGAAAATGTAAAAAAAAGTCATTGTGGTAACAATACTGATAAAATAAAACAACTCTTTCATGATTATTTTTGTTATGTTAAATCTTGTTTGTACAGGTTATTTAGAGAATTTTATAGTAACCCTTTCACTGGTGTTAAACTGTGGAAGATGTTAAAACATTGAATAGCTCATTAAATATACTGCCATAGTACCTAACTGTTAAGGTACTTCTTATAAAGGAATAAATAGTTTGAAGTAACACTTGTATTACATAATAAGTTTTCAAAGATGATGTCAGTATAGTTCTAATTCATGTGTAGAGATCCAATAGTGCAGATGAATTAAATGTAAATTAAATGTTTAATTTTATTCAAATATTTGGTGAATTTTACTTGATAGTTTCAGTATAAAATGTAAATCACTTTTAATTATATATATAAGTTCAGACTACTAGATTTAGTTACAGAAGAATTCCTTGCAGTGTAATAAAGTTAAAGTAACAATTAAAATTACTGTTTTTTTTTCTTATCTTTGGTAACTTTTTTTCTTATTTACCTGTATAAAAATTCCTCATGATGAAGAGTTAAAATGGTTAATTTTAATTAACTTTTATTTCTGTCTGTATCTTTGGAGAATGTTATTTCCACATTATTTTACCATTTAAGATGTAACAGTAATGAGTTACAATAAAAGTTAGGTTCTCTTCAAATTATTTCCAGAACTTTTTCAAGATTTCAATTTAATTTTTAAGGTATTCATAGTTAAAGTATTAGTGACAAATATGAACAGTAAAAGATGATTATAAAGATGAAATTCAAGTTTCAATTTTCTTTTTTTATACTGCATTCAGATTTTCTTCATTATAAAACTTGTATCTCAATTTTACTGGTTGACTTTCTCAATGTATAGTTTAGTCATTTTACATATAAACTATACTGTCAAGAATGTTATTCTCCTATGTCATTTATTTTTTTGCAACATTACTTCTTTGTATTTTATTTTTTCATTATTTTTAGATAGTTTAATTTTATTTCAAATATAATCTGTATTTATGCTCTAAATTATTCCAGGAACTAAATATTTCCAAATTTAATGTAAACATTAAACATGTTTTCCATAACTAGGTTATGAAACATATTCATGTTACTACATTTCTAAGTAAAGAATTAAAAGAAGCTATATTATCGGATTACGTATTTTAAATGTAACTATCCATACTTGAAAGAGAGTAAAAATGTTAATGTTTAAAACCTACTTAAGAAAACATAAATATAAAATCTACATAATGCAGAAATTAACAGCCTTTAATTAATGTTACTGATGGATAATTAAATGTTTTTGCACTATAGTTTGCATCTTCATAGACATATTCTGATTATTATGTAGATATCAGTAAGTCTTCAGAATTGACTACAGCCTAGTAGATTGAAGGTTCATTGAGTTAATTTGGTGGTGGTGGTGTTTACTAGCAGCTTACTCTTTTGCTTCAAAATTAGGTATACGTATTGCAGATAACTTGTTCAAATACATATTTCCAATAGTGTCATATCAGCAGTTAGACCACTGCCAGTGAAGCCTTTTTTTTGCTCAGTACCAGAGGTAAACAGACTAGATGAATTACAGTCTAAGTCTAAGCATTGTAATCAGTCATTTATTAAATATTCATATTTATTGGGCACAAGTAGTCATAAGTTTCTACTTACACATGAAACCTTGAATATTCTTTAAACAGAAATGTCCATTTGCTGTACCACTTGTCAGTTTGTACTGTCTTGGTAACTGTATGACATTGATTTTATTATTTAAATTTTATATTTATTCCATCTTGTATAGTATATGTTTTGAATGAAATTGTGATCTTAATTAAAATCTCTATTTGTTTTACAGAAGTATACTGTAGACCATATGCTGACTGAAACACTGGGTCTCTCAACTGATTTATTGTTTATTTTTTTATATTTTTACCTGGTACTTTGATTTGTACATGTGTGAAATTATATATTGATAATTTTGAAAGTATTTGAGAAATTCATCCAAATTTACCACCTTTTGCTGTTTGTTGTATAATTATTTGTACTTTTAAATCTTTATTGCATTAACAGTCACTGATTAAACTAAAGTGTATGGGGACTAACTATATAATGAGATTTAGTGTTTGATTCTCAGTACATTTTTTCATACCTTTCCTCAGCCATTAGTTAACCAGTTATATGTGAAGAATAATTATATAATATTGTTTTTAAAGCTCAAGCTTGTAGAGACCTTAACTTGGAAAATAGTTATTAAGTATATGAAAACTGATTTAGGCAGAAGTTTTACATTAAAAATTTCTATAGATTATTAATTGCATTTTATAAGAAGAAATTTGATATGTATATAGATGGATTGCTACAGATGGTAATTATGGAGACATGTTTAGTTTGGTTCACAGTAAATTCCTAACTATTCAACACTAAGCTTGATGGACTTGTGGCTGAGGAGGGACGTCAGAGCTTTCTGTGAGAAAGGATTCTACAGTGAGATTTATGAATGGTATACATGTAGGTTCAAATGATATAACATTGTGAAGAAAGTAGCCTTCAACATTCTTTATTGAAGAGGAAGAACCTATACAGTAGAAAAAGTAAGACAATTATTAGCACCAATACTAGTCTGATGCTATAGTCTCATTCATAAAGCAATTAATGATAGTCCCAACCTGTTGTTCAAAATGCATTCAGTAAAATGTACAAGATTTCATTGTGATAACTTGAACATGTGTGACTTGAATACAGTAAGTCTCAATGAAATATATAAGATGCCTTATACCTTGATCTGGGAGAAATTTGCAATAGTTAAATTTTTTTTTGTGTCATTTTTTCAAAGGCTTGTATTGATTATATCAGATGATGCTTATAATGAATTTCAACACTGCCAATTGAAATTGTTTCATCCTAACTGTTACTAAGATAATTGTGTCCTAAAGCAGTTTTTAGTTGATGAAAATAATATATGCAATATTACGCTATTTCTGTAAATTTTAAAGACTTTTCTAGAAACTATCATCTCTACTAATAGAGTATTGGTTTTTGTTTTTATACAAGTATTTTGTGTGACACTGGATACTTTAACAGTGGCTTTTACACATTTTGAAACATTATATCTTTTAAACAAAAAATAGATTTGTATGCAGGCATTGCTGAATAGTGCACTTGGCATTTGAATGATGTGGTCTACGTGTTTAAATAAAAGTCACTGGATGACACTTAGTGAAGACAATGTTCCCTAAGTACCTGAGGGTTTCTTAGTGTAATGCTGAAAAATCTGTGTTAAAGAATTATTTTTAAATTGTCATATCAAAGGCTACAATGTTTGAGATTCTTAAATCACACTTCCAAAATTCAAACTGTTCTACAACAGCTAGAAGAGGGTTACAAATCTAGAGTGATAATGATTACCATGTCAGCATATTCCACATTTATTTTGTCATGTACATACAATGAGACAACATAGCAAGTGTGGAACTATCAACCCTCAGATATGATTCCTTATTAAAAACTAGAAACTTTGAAGTCATGTGCACAGAGAACTTTCCACAAGTTAAAACATGTTTCAGCAAAATGGAAGCATCACCCAGTTTGCACTTTGTAATACATTGGACAATGATTTATCTATCGCTGATTAGATCATTGGACTTGTAACTAACAGTACAACTTGTGATCACACTTGTTGACATTGTGTTGCTAGTTACATATTTTAAGTAATGTAAATTACCCCGTTGCTAAATTTTCTAGAATTGGAAAATTTCTTGGTATAACCTAACTTAGACAAATCTAGGGTTATTATTGTCTGCCACATAGTACAGAAGGCTTAAAAATGGGCCTGAGATACTTTTCGTAGGTATTCCACACTCTCACACCACATCACTTTCCAACATGCCCATGCACATGTCTGGTGGTTAAGACATCAAAGCCAGAAGGACTTTTAGATTGAGCTCACAACCAGCATATTTTCTACCACTAATTCCAAATTCATATGGGACAAGATTCTAAAGGTCAGTAGGCAATTTAATTCTGTCCATTTCTTGATCTTGCTGTCTGGTGGCCAGGAAGTATTTGTTATGTGGAGCATTGTCAATATTCTTGGTGAAAGATTTTGCTAGGTATCTAACACTTCTGCTTCATCCTCCACCTTTTTAGCCATCAAGATCACCCCTTTCTTTTCTAGATGATTGTCTCTATGACTATAATTGTCCATTTACACTGGTAGAACTCAAATTGGCCCTTCATCAGTTTGACAGTACATCAGTCAGACCTGATGGTGTACATTGTGAAATGCTGCACCATCTATCTCCAACTTCTCTTGCTATTATTCTGATTGTTTTTAACTGGATCTGGCATGAAAATATTTCTGCCTGGCACCATGCTATTGGCCTACCTTTTTCTAAGCCAGGAAGGAATACCAAGAATACCATGTCAGCATATTCCACATTTATTTTGTCATGCACATACAATGAGACAACATTGCAGGTCTTTTGTTTGCTGAACATCTTTTGAACCATCCTTTCATTCTTATTTATACAGATAGTTCTGAATCAGGTGACTCTGTGAACTCTGCCATGGTTTGTTGTGGTTCAGTGGTTGCGTGCAGTATCCCATTTACAATTTCTGTAGTAACTGTGCACCATTTCTTTTGTACTGGATCACATAGAAGCTTAGCAGTACTCAAATGCATTATTTATACTGCCTTGCTTAGTTCTCTACTGGCCCTGGAATCACTTCCCATTAGTTCCGACCATGTTTTTGCCGATAATCAAAACTGACTGGCCTATTTTGCTTTAATATTACTTTTATCCATTTTATCTGGATAACAGGCCATGTTTGGTATTTGCAGGAATGGACTTGCTAACACTGCAGATAAATCTGTATGCTCTAACACTATCACTGCTGTTCCTGTACCATACATGGACTAAAGTCTTGTATTCAAGACTGGCTCTGTGCCAGTTGACTTAAAGTGAATAATGTGAAAACAAGCTTTTCAAAATAAAACTGTGTATTGGACTTTGGCCATCTTGCTTCCATAAGGATTGGAAAGAGGAAGTAGTTCTAACTAGAATACTCATTGGTCACAGTTTTTAACTCATCATTTTCTTTTATCTGGGACTGATGCACCAACGTGTTGTCTGTGTAACGTTCAGGTCACAATTAGCCACATTTTACTGTCTTGTCGTCGTTACGAATCTCAACAACAGCACCATTTTAAACATTTTTTGTCCCAAGGTTTATGCATATCACTAGACAGTGTTATTGGCATTGGTAACACTGTCTATCTTAGAAAGTTTTTAGTTTTTTAAAGGTCATTAATCTTTTTAATGCTCTTTAAGTTTTTTTAAATTTATACATTAGGCCTTTTTTAATGTGATTCCTTATTAAGAATCAAAGTACATCTAATTCGGTTTGACATAAGAAAATGGCCGTAGCATCAAATAATTTGCAGCCAGAACTTGAAAGGCCAACCTCAGGTGACTAATGCTCTTTTTGAACTTATCGTTGGTCATCCTGGTGAGTTGAGATAATTATAATACTGCAACAGAAAGTCCCATACAACTTGTATTACTGTAGTTTTCTTCTTATTGCCATATACTAGATGTAAAAATTGGTTTTTAATGCTATTTATGTTTTTTTAAACTTTTTGTTTAACTTTAATTTCCTTTTAGAAATTTTACTTTAACTTTTTACCAGATGTTTGGTGCAGATAGCCTAGTTGCTTTGCGCCATAAAACACCAAACCAACCAACCATAATGTTTTACATGTAAACTTCAAGAGTGATTAAAACAACTCTAAAGGGTGCTGTTATAGTCGAATCTGTTTGGTAGAAAAATGTGTCCTTATACTTTTATATTTTGTCGTCTTGTAAATCTTTCTATTTTTATATATATATACTGCTGGCCAAAATCTTAAGACCAAAGAACATAAAGTAAAAATATGCATTTCGCATTGTTAGTTTCAACCATGTATTTGAGTACAGCCTCAAAAGATGAAAATAAGAAAAAGGAAAATAAAAATAAAAAACGTTTTTAACATTTTACAGGAAAAATGTAAATACTATGAACTTAGGCTAAATACTAGCTGGTCAAAAGTTTCAGACCATACTGAAGCAAAGCATTAATGGGTAAACACATAATGAAATTTAGTCATTTGTGTTCAAGCATTAGCATTGCCAACATCTCGCATTGACATCTCCTGTGTTACATTTGGTAAAAACATTGCAAAGACTAAAAGGTTAACACAGTTTGAACGTGGTAGAATTGTCGAGCTGCAAAAGCAAGGTCTCTCTCAACCTCCCATTCCTGGTGAGACTGGGCATAGTAAAACTGCTACTGCAAATTTTTTAAAAGACCCTGAGGGATTTAGAACGAGAATTTCAAGTGGTCAGCCCAAGAAAGTTTTGCCAGCATTGAGTAGGAGGATTTGACGGGTTGTCCAATAAAACACCAGCTGATCGTCGAACCACATTAAGGCCCTCACAGATAAAGAATGCAGCTCAAGAACAATGAGACAGCATTGAGAGAAAGACTTTAAAAACCATAAATGTCTTCAAAGGCCACACCTCCTTCCACACCATGAAACAGCTAGGTTACACTTTGCTGAGAAGCACCAAACATGGGCTTTAGAAAAGTGGAAGAATGTTGTTCTCTGATGAGAAGAAATTTAACTTGGTCCAGATGCCTTCCAACATACTGACACGATAAGGATATTTCACTGAAGACATTTTCTACAGGACACAGTGGATAAAGTTCCATCATGTTTTGGGATGCTTTCTTCTTTCATGGAGCCTCAGGTTATACAGGGATGTCGAACTGAACCTAAATGAAAATGTTAAGAGGTGGATGGCAAGGGAAGTCTATAGAAATTGGCATCAATTCCAAACAGTGCATGATCTTCGTGCACCACGTGGAATAATCTTCCAGCCAGCCTTCTGCAAACATTTTTATCGACCATGTTAAAGCGAATGTTTGAAGTTATTCGCAATGATGGCCGTGCAACTCACTACTGACACCTCTTGTTGGGCATTTCCTACCCTGTTTAGGACTTCGTTTTAGTATGGTCTTAAACGTTTGACAAGCTAGTATTTAGGCTAATTTCATAGTGTTCACATTTTCCCTATTAAATGCTAAAATGTTTTTTATTTTTCCTTTTCTTATTTTCATCTTTTGAAGCTCCACTCCAATAAGTGGTTGAGTCTATCATTGCAAAATGCATATTTTTTCTTTATATTCATTGGCCTTAAGATTTTGGCCAGCAGTGTATATATGTGTACAAATCAGAAATGCCTAGTGGACATGTGCTATTTATTTATGGAAGGAGCTGCTTTAGAGTTATGAGACAAATATACATTCATCTTTGTAAGTTCTTGAATGCAACAACAGTTATTGATTGGTTTTGTGATACTATAATGTCATACAAACTTTATGATTTTAATGAAAATTGCAATGAAAGAAGTACGTCAGTGTATTTTTATTTGTGTCTCATGGCAGCTGGTATATGTTTGTTTCGAATTTTGCGCAAAGCTACTCGAGGGCTATCTGTGATAGCTGTCCCTAATTTAGCAGTGTTAGATCAGAGGGAAGGCAACTAGTCATCACCACCCACTGCCAACTTTTGGGCTACTTTTTTCAACAAATAGTGGGATTGACTGTAACTTTATAATGTCCCCATGGCTGAAAAGGCAAGTCTGTTTGGTGTGATGGGGATTCGAACCAACTACCCACAGATTATGAGTCGAGTGCCTTAATCACTGGTATGGGTAGTAACACTTAATAAAGCAGAGAATAACGTTTCAATGTTCTTGGGTCATCTTCAGGTTAACCGAAATACATTTTTACTTGAGTTTCTTGTCATCATGAAGTATTTTTATTTTTTTATCCTTTTTTGATGTTAAGATGCTAACAACAAAGTTGATGATAAATATTTATCTACAATATCATTTTTGTAGGTGTGAATTACAATATATTGTTACAAGTAGTTTGGAGTCGGATATGATCAAATCGCTAAACTGTAAATGTGACAGCTGAATGTTTGTGATCTGTTGCTGCAAAAACTAGCTTGGAACTTTCTGGTCATGGGTGAGTTATATGAGTGTGGCAAAATCCAATTATTCAATTAAACAAGAGTTGGTAGTGGGTATTTTAGACTAGCTTCTTTTCTTTAAGCATGCCAGTTCTAAAGTAAGTATAGAAACGCGTGTGCAAGTAGTCCTTGTTTAGCTTTGCACAGAAAGTCTTCAACGAATGTACTTCAAATAATAACACTCATTGTAGTGTAGTAAATTGTAAGAGAAGAGTTAAACTATGTTATGAAATTAGTCATGTAATGTGTAAGTAAACTTCAAGGTGAGAAACAATACAAGTTAGAGTATTTACATGCAATTCACAATTTTTTTGAGAATTGGAGAACTATTGTGCAAAGTATGTTTTCAAAAACATTCACGAATATACCTGTATAATGATATGTTAATTTGAAATTGAATGAAACGTGACATGTCAGTTTTACAAATGCTGCATAAGCTATTTGGAGATATATAGATAACAAGAAATGAGAGTGATATTGCTGGTGACCTGGAATTAAACTTAATAAATAGGAATTATATTGAATATAAACCATTTGGACAGTACGTGTTTTTATGAGCTGTGCAGTTTTTGTTTTTTTTATAGTTTTAAAAGATTAATATTCTTGATTGTGTAGTTTGTTCTGTGTTGCTGCTTTGAGTTATCAAAGATAATAGGTTAAAGTGTCATACTCATCTTTGGTAACTGTAAATATCATTCAAGATATCCAAAATATTGACATTTGAAAGTGTTATATAAAGAAGAGAATATTATACAAGGCAAGTTTTAATTTTACAAATGTATTTTTTGCCTTTCATGTTTTATTTTGTTATTATACAGTTTCTCCAAAGGAACTATTTTACTGGCAAATTTTCAAGTGCATTTCTATCTGGTGAATATAGTGGCAATATTCTCTACAAAATCAAGTTCAAAATAAAATATCAGAGTTTGTAGGCTTAGGTACTCAGTAGACAAAACAAGTATGCACACTAAACATCAACTATTAAAAGATAGTTGCAACTTACTTTCATTGTTTCTCTACCCAACAAACCCCAAAACAAGGGGGAAAAATTTCTTAGATATTAAAGCAAAAAGTAACGATCACACCAAATAGTTCATGTTTCATGTTGTTTCAGGGAAGATAACTCTACAACATTTATGACTAACGTGTAAAACTAAATCCCCTCTTTACTTTTCTTGGCAGTGCATGACATCATTTCCTAATCATAATAATTAGTAGTGGTTAAAAGAAAACCACAGTTCTAGTGTACAGAATGTTATTATAAACTCTTAAAGTTAAATTTTTATATAAATATCGGATTCCTTTTGAAAGCGTAAGCACAAGGTGAAACAAGAATACTACCCAATTATTGATAAACATTATATGACTATCATATAGATTACTCTGTTTTCAATCTGAGGGTTGCTGGTTCTAATCTCCATCACACCAAACATTTATCTGTGGTGGTTATAATATGAGGGTCACCCAATAGCTAAAGTAGTGATGACCAGCTGCCTTCTCTCTAGTCTTGTCTTTCACTTCTCATACAGAGACTTTCCCAGTGCAAGTAGTTCTAGCATAACTATGCATGAAGTTCCAACCAAACCAGAACACTCAATATTTTGTACACTCTACAAATGGTGTCTTTAAAAGCCAATTTGTACAGAGTATGTGAAGTGAAGCAGTGAAAAAGAAAATTGTATATGAATTATTAAATCTATCACACACATTCAAAGAATACACCAACTTTCAAATAGTGGACATTGTCACAAGTAATAAAACTAGTTAGTAAATTTATGATCTTGGGATGGCAATGCCAAAAATAATGCAAACAAGAACATACGGTGATACAGCTCTACACACATAACCCCTAAATTGTTTAATGTGATATTGTAGAATACTGCTGCAGTTCGAAGTTATATATTTGTGACTGTTGGTGTGCAGTTTATCATGATATCATAGCCATGTCATGATTCAGTGTGACAAAAAACCTTGGACTTGCATAAAAGGAAAATAAAGTTGAATCAAAACGTGCCTTAGCTATTACAGATTTTCATTACAAGGTAGATTGAATTGACTGACCTCGTAACCAGTTTGTCCTCATGTAACATTAACTATATAATCAAAAATATCTTATTTATAAATTTTAATCATGTTTTCTGTGTATGTTCCTGTAATTTTACCTGTTAGTCTTCTGAGATAGTTTGCTTGTTGCCACTTTTTTTGTAATTTTCACTGTGTTTTCTCCAAATTAATTTTGAATATATGTTAAGCCTAAAACTTTTGATGGCTAATTGGTATCAAGAAGAGCGCTGCTAAAGTATAATTTAGGAGGGTTCTATGCAATTTAAGTGATTTTTGTGAATAATGTTAAATTTCTTTTTTTTTGTATATCAGTTTTAATTTATACTTCTAAAAGTACTCTGTTATTGGACTTAAAACTTGGTGTAAAAGTGTGCTATTCAGGGTGTGTTTGAGCTATTCCAGAAGACCACATATTCAGCCAATGTGAAATTGAACTACAGTTAATATTGTTTAATATTTGATCGCTAACATACATTGGTACAGGATAGAACTAACCTAAGTAACACTCATCTCTGGAGTAAAGTACTCCAAATAGATGCTTCAACATTTTCTCTACATTTTCTGTCATCAAGATAGCTAGATAACCATCAAATAACCTCTGTTGGTAATTCCATTTGATTTAATTAGGAACTTAAACCATTTTGTCTTACAATGTTAAATGCTTTCTCGATATGGAGAAAATAAAAGACAGTACATTTATTTTGGTCAAAGCTATCTATTATGGTTTCAATAAGCCTAACTAAATGATCAGTTGTTTGTCAAAAGTTTCTGAAACCATTTTGAACTTCAGGTACTTTGGATGTGATTTCTAAAATATATTAAATCCTGTTACCAATTATTCGCTTTAAATGTTTGTCTAGATAGCTAATTAAAGTAACCAGTCTATAATTTTCCAGCTTATTTACTGGTTTTACTTACTTCTAGAACACAAGTGTGTTTGCTTGCTTCCAAAAGGCAGGGATGGATCCCAAATTTAGGGAAATATTAAAACTTATAACTAATGAAACAGTTTCTGAGTACCTTTGTTTACTAGTAATATTTGTATTTCGATCTTCCCCTAGTGCTATGTTTTGTTTTATGGACAGTATAACTTTGAATTTAGTTACTGTGTTTGTTAGTGTTTGTGCTGGATCGTGATATTTCAGTATATTGTTACAGTAGTTGGACATGTTGATATATATGTCTTGATTTTTGTGGACATATTTGTTTACTTTATTCTAGAAATGGCTATTCCTGTCTGGTTCTTGATGTGTTTTAAAAGTTTTGTGTAATTGGTCTTTAAAAGCTCTTACTTTTTGTAGATTTGTGCAGACTATTTTATTATTGTAGTGTAAAGTCAGATATTTGTGAGTGTTTAGATTGTTTGTAAATTTTTTTTAATGTGTCTAAAATTTTTTACTATAAGTATATTCATTCAGCTACGAACAGTAATTGCTCCATCCATTTTGTTTTAATTATTTAATTCTGTTTCTTATGAAGTGAATTTCTTTATAATAATTGAATCTCTTATATCGATGTGTTGCTTTCTGAGTAACCTTCTTTTGATTGTCTATTATATATTCATGTGGTTCCTATTCTGTGTAAGAATTTTATGATTATTGTTTCTGCATTCATTTTTTTCTGCTGTATTTATTAGACTCTCAGAGATTGTTTGAAAGTATGTCTCAATATATGATGATTCATATGTAATTACAATGGTAAAATTTGATAGTAATTTATTTTATTTGCATATTTAGACCAGTTAGATTTCCGAAAATCAAATTTAGGTTTTATTATCGGTTGATTGTGATGAGGTGTAAGATCGAAGACGGGGACTAGCACTATCTACATCATTGTCAGCATAAAGAAATTTGAACATTGGGTTGCTCTTTCTATTCTATTAATGTACAGAACAAGTACGTCATTGGTATGTGTAGGAATGTTGTCATTTGACACACAACCAGAATCATTTAAAAAGCTTAAGAGCCTTATTCTATTTGGTGGTATTTTATTGCATCCAAAATTTTTGTTTACTATTATCTGTTATGATTATTTGTTTATTATATTATATTAAGTATACAGAAAATGTGTGTCCAGTATTTTGGAAGAAGAGCAATCAATTCCAGATATGGTTATTATCTTATTATTTGATATATTGACATCTGTGTTGATATTTTTGTTGCTGTTTTGAATATCTATTTGAGTAACAAAATGAGTAAATTTATACAATAATTTTATGCCCTTACAGAGGTCAGTTTTTATTCTATCTACTCTTAAATGTAATATAAACTGAAAATTTAAGTAAATTATGTGTATAATACACAGTTTCAGTAATTACTACAATATTAGTATTATTTGTTATTAGGTCTTCATTCTAGTGCTTCTTGGAAGGAAGACAGACCACCTTGAATGTTAATGTGTTTGATTATAAATGTTTGTTAAAAATGCACCCATTAAATTTTGTGTTATATTTAGTATTATTAGTGTTATGTGGATTTTTGTCATGTTTATAATAAGAGTGACACAGTTCTGCTTGTTTTCTGGATTTTGAAATTGCAGTGAAATTTTTAAGACCATCTTTAAATAGCCTCTACTATTGAGCTATTATGTGATGAGTTTTTGAGATTTTGTATTTTGTTTTCAGCTGTTGTTGGTATTTTGAATTTCATTTACTCTTACTTGTTCTGTCTGCTGTATGTTAAAGTTCACTGGTATTAACTTGTTTTGTATTATTTGTTGATTTGGTCCTCTATGGATGTTTAACTGTATAAGTGTATGTTGTGGTTATTTTGTGCATGACTGGTGTAGGAAGTAGTTTTTTGAGTTTGTCATTGTGGATGGATCTTTAACTTGGTTTGTTGTGTATTGTTATTATTTATGTTGAAAATTCGTGTTTTAATTTCTTGTATTTTTTCTTGTCTATAGTTTGCCATGTGGTGTTGGTTACAGTTACAACACAAAGCCATAGTGGTTTCCTTTGTACAGTTACTTTATGAAGTGGTTACCTTCAGATCCTAGGCCCAGCATGGCTAGGTAGTTAATGCGCTTCACTTGTAATCTGAGGATCTTGGGTTCGAATTCCTGTCATACTGAACATGCTAACTTTTCTAGCCTTGGGAACATTATAATATGACAGTCAATCCCACTATTTGTTGATAAGAGTAGCCCAAGAGTTGGCAGCGGGTGGTGATGACTAGCTGCCTTCCATATAGTCTTACACTGTTAAAGTAGGGACAGCTAGCATAGATAGCTTTGTGTGAAATTGAGAACAAACCACACCAAATAAAAACCTTCACATCTAAAGCGATATAGTAACGACTTGCTGCCATTAAAAACCATGGTTGGTGGGTGTTTTAGTTTCTTCGATTTAAATCTTCTGGTACAAAAGCCTGATGCCATTAGTTATCATTTCCTTAATGTCCTTTTGTGTATATGTGTAAACTTTAATTGTAAATGTTAGTAGGTTGTTATATCCGAAACAGAATTATTCTTTTGATTTTTGTGTATGGGATCTGTATTCGTCTGAGTTAATTTTTAATGTCTTTTAAATTGTTTTATTTAATTTCATGCATAGCTACACGAAGGCTATGTGCTCTAGCCATTCCATAATCTAGCAGTGAAAGAAGGCAGCTAGTCATCACCACTCACTGCCTACTTTCGGGCTAATCTTTTTTACCAACGAATAGTGGGACTGAAGGTCATACTTTAATGCCTAGCTTATTTGGTGGAAAGTGTTTGAACCCGCTATCTCAGACTGCGATCGAAGCATTTGTGCCATTTTATGTGATTTTCAAACACTTCAATGAATGAAAGATATAATTGTGTATGGGATTCCATATGTTATATACATGCATGTAATATGAAAAAACTGTGAACATTTACAGAATGCATGAGAGAAGTTGCTTAATGATGTTTGACCAAGAAAAGATAATGTATATGTCAAGCATAAACTAAAATGCACTCCAGGTATCAACTGTTTATTTTATCACATAAACAAGTGCAATCATAGCAAACAGAAAATTATGAGAAAAGAAGTCAAAGATTTTTGGCTCAACTGATGGAAAGAAATACAAGGAAAATACGTGCAAATGGACTACCAATTTACTGTTTTTGATCATGACCAATTATTAGTTTAGTTTAATTCAATTACCAAGAATTACGATGAGTCGGCAAAATACATCAATTAGAGTTATTTACAAGTTGGGTGTGGACAGTAATTGGGAAAAAAAAAATCACAACAGTACACAAAATTGTAAATAAACACCCATGTTTGAGGTTAAAAACCTCAGGAAAAAACCTTCTGGCCCAGGACAAGGAGCTACTAAACTTGCTATTGAAGTTACTACTGACATTGCTTGGCCCAACTGTACCATAGACAAGTATGTATTACTTGAAATAACCAATATTTACCATTCTAGTTCCATGTAAGTAACTACTACTATTTCTCTCAGTCAAATGACGTAGTTAGGTAATTGATGTAAAATATATAGTATCAAGGATATTTTGTAAATTATATTTGAGACATTTCACTTAATATGATAATTAACCTATTGATTGTAAAGGAATTTAATGAGTATTATTTTAAGTTTAATTGAAAGATTGTCACCTACTCAGACTGAATAATTTAGTAACATTAACAGTAAAATTTTTCAAGATATTCTCAGCAACTTCAATGCAGCTGAGTATCTTAATGTACTTAATTAAATTGTTTGTGATTTTGAATCTCAGTTTCCAAATCAGATTATTTATTCTAACTGTAAACTTCCTTCTGTTGATGACTTGTGTTTTACACTTGTGACTGTTTATCAAAATTTAAACAAATCTATATGTGACTGGATTTAAATCAAACTCCAAATGACTAGCCTACACAAGTCTTCCAGAACCTTTGGAGTTAGTAATGACAGGCTGGTTAGAGTAAAGATGGAATGAGAAGTTAGTTTGAGTAATATAAGTAGATAAGTTGACATAGCAACTGTGGGTGTAGGCATCACAACCCAGAGTTGATAGAAGGACTGATACAAATTTTGAGGATGCAGCAGTTCAACTTGCCCAAATAGTGATCAACAATAATACCATGGTAAAGTTGATAAGGGTATGGAGGGTTTTATTGATGCATTAAATGAATTTGCTAGAAGTTGAAGACAGTGAAGCTCAATAAGAAGATATTTTGAGACTGAGAAGGAACAGTTTAAGCAAAACTTATGATGAACTGCTAGTAACTGCATATTTTTAGTATACAGCACACAGGTGAGTGCAGGAGTACATAAATCAAGATAATTCTGACCAAATTATATACCTTGACTCAAAGAATCGGTCAAGATATTTAACCATAAGCTACAAGAATTAGATAACAGACTATGCAGAGCATATACACATCCAATCGAACTTATGATACAAGATACCCTTAAGTTAGATTATAATGAGTGAGATTTAATCATTAATATAACTCTATGAAAAGCAAGTGAAGAAAACACACTTTACGTAACTTTGCCAGATCTGACTGATGGAGCTACATGAAAACAGATCTAGTGTTCAAATGAGATAAAGAAATTTCATAGGACACTCATTTTACATCTGTAAGCAGATAAATTTAGAAACAGGGCAGAATTTCATAAGGGCTTACAATACTGAAATATCTCTTACTAGAAGTAAGCTGCACATAGAAAAGGAGATCTATAGTTTCGAAGGTCTTGCACCTTCAGATTTGTATTGATAAACATTCCAAAAAAGACAGTGTTTATACAAATGTTGAATATAAGAGGATAAAGTAACACTGTCTAAGCATATAATTGTAGGTTAGGTCAGTAGTAGAGAGAAATTAGCTGCAATGGGACAGCATAATGTATAAATTACTAGGAAACAGGCACAAGGAAGTAAGATTGATTGGAATTCTATTTCAGTAAATGTAGCACAAAAAAGCACAAGAGATAGTAAAGTTATTCAAGGAATGTGGGTCTATATTTACAGGCAAAAATGATAATAATGGTTTTACAAATGAGGTTAAACATAAGATATAAAACCTATTTCACATGAACTCTACCAAGTACACGAGAAACACAGTATCATTGAAATTGTGCAAAGAGATGCTTGCACAAGGAATAATAAAGGACAGTACTAGTCTGTACTCATCTCAAGTTGTTTTAGTTCCTAAAACTGATGGTAAATTAAGATTTTGTGTGAACTATAGAAAGGTGAACAACATAATAGTCAAATACATTTATTCATTATCTAATTTCAGGACATATTAGATAGGCAATAAAAAGGAAAAACCTTTCACCTGTGGATTTACAAAATGAGTATTGGTAAGAAGAAGATCATCTAAAACTGAATTTGTATTATCTTCAGGCAAGTATCAGTTTTACAAAATGCTTTTTGGTTTATGCGAAAGCCAGTTGACATTTCAAAGATTAAGGGATGTTGTTTTATCCAATTTGCGAGATTTGGAATGTTTTTGTTGCTTGGATAATGTCGTAGTGTTCTCAGCACATTTTACAAAACACTTCGAAAGAGTTAGGCACCTATTTGATAGATTATGGGGAAACAAATTTGAAGGTGAAGCCAAGCAAGTTTCAATTCTTGAAAACAGAGGTAAAATATGTATGTCACATGGAAACTACAAATAGTGCAAAACCTAACCCGAAGAAGTTAGAAGTTACTAAAAACTATGCAGCACCTAAAACAGTGAAAGGATTTCTAGGGTTCTATAAAGTTCATCCTACATGTTATTGCTAGTGAAACTATTAATGGAACTGACTGAAAAAATGAATTTTCTTTTGAGACAAAAGACAGAGGATTTGAGAAATTAAGAGATGCTCTTCTGAAGGCTTTCAGATTTCAGTAAAAAAAAATTACCCCAAGTGATGATACTTAAAGTGTTCCTATAGATGCAGTATTATAATCATATGAAAATGGAAGATAATATCATTTTTAGAGTAGACAGTTAGGAAAATATAAATTACACTGCACAACAATTTTTTTGAAAAGTTTTTGTTGATTGTGACAAGTACCTGGTGGGTATGCACAAATATAGTTTTGGTTTTGCTTCATCACATAGGAACTCTGAGAAATAGACAGTTAACTATTTACTGGAAATAACATATTTAATTGCATTTGTATCTAATATGCTGTTAAGTTCAACATAATTAAAAGTGTTTTGATTCTGATTTTTGTTTGTATTCAATGTCTGGTGCATCACGTTGCAGTGTCCAACAGTAGTCAGAAAGCATTGACAGATTCTAGTTGCCCTGATATCATTTTTCCATTGTAGCAAAACTGATGATTTGAATGAAACTGTATGTGCTGGGCAAATTAGGATGTGATTTTCCTGATCAGCAGCCAAAAATCTATGAGGAACACTCAACAGTGTTATTTATTTACAGACCAGGAATGTTTTGCTGTACTGCTTGGAACTAAAACTTTATTTGTATGGTAGGCTGTTTGCTAATATCACAGATCATGCACCATTGAGGTAGCTAATGAGATTAAAAGATCAGTAACCCAGGTTAGCTCGATGGTTATCATTGTTACAAGATGTACAATTTTAAAGTAACACACAGATCTGGCAAGAAAGGATTCTAATATTAATGCATTAAACATGATTAGAGAAGGAAATTCTGAAACTGAGGAAAGATAGGTGATTAAGAGAATAAGAGGCAAAAACAAAAAATGTTTAACTTTGAATTATGTGGATTCAAGTTAATTCTATAGCATATATAAATTGCCACATCCTAACATATCCAGCATTTCATGTGGAGTGTTAGAGTAAAATAATTGGACAAGCTTTCTCAAATCTTCTGTAAACTTGACTTACTTTCATACCTTGTTCTATTTACTTTGCTTTGGATATTTCCTTCAGGTAGGTCACTTCGTTTTGAATAAGGCAACTTTAAATACTTAAAAGCCTTCAACCAGAAACTTAATTTATGTAATTAAAATTTGTCCTAATGAGCAGCTTGTCCATTATTCTGTCGATCCATTTTATAAATAATTTCAAACTTAGCCTGATATGCTTCTCATGGATGTTGAGGAAGTGGTTAGCAAAATAAATTTGGGAGCTGGATTTGATAATGAAATGGCAGTAGTAGTCCAAGAAGTTCCTTCAGTAGCAAATGGTGAAGTAGTAGTGATAATAGATGTAGACCAAATAATTCTGTTATACCATAGTAGGCAATTACCAGTGGCAACAGTGCATTAAATCTGCATGTAACATATTCATTATATCATATTCTGCTCCCTGATAATGGACCAAAATAAAGTTATCTGTGATCAGAAACAGGAAAATTATGACCCCTATTGCAAATCTACATGCACACAGGATAAAATTTCGGAAAGTTGCACATTACATAAAGTTTTTCCAGTATAAGGAGGAGTTCCATTATATTATGATTTTGTGGTCAATGGTCTTTAAGTTTGGGATTCTTGGACAGATGCAGAAGAAAGTGTGTCTAGTTTAATCTCTTTATTCATCAGTTTGTTTTCCACTCATTTTGTCACTGGTGTTTTTTTCTGCATCAGTGATTTCTTTATATGCTTCTTCAACATTATTGCTCTAATTAATCTGTAGAGCTCCAATTACTTCATATATTTTATCTTAAGTCAGATTTATTTTGTTCATAGTTTCTCTTCAAATATTTCATATCTTTCTCTTATCTCCTTTCTTAAATCCTGTCTCGTTCTTCAAATTGATTGCGTCTTTTAATTTTATGGTCTCATTCCTGATAGTTTAAAACTTTCCCATTCTTCTTAGTTCCCATCTCTTTGTTCATGATCTGCATTTAAATTTTGTTTCTTTCTCTGTTCTTCTGTTATTGATCATCTTCTAGTTGTTTCATTGTTGTTCTCAAAGCTTCAATCTTACTTCTGAATCCAGTTGTTGTGTTGAAATTGAGTCAAAATTCTATTTTAATATCTATTTTAACAAAGTACTACCACTTCTCAATTAGTTTTAATGTGTTCTTTTGATGAGTGTTTTCACAATTTCTTTTCAAACATAAAGCCACTTCCAGTCCATGCTCGTATGACATGTTAGTTTATTCATTACTGAAGTTTGTTTCAAACTAGCAAAACTTGAATACAGTTGTATTTTGTTTCATGTGTACTTTTAATGGAAGCTTTCCTTTTCCCCAACAACCAGTTTTTCCAGTTGTTGAAATAATAAGTTCTCTTCTCTCTTACTGAAAATAAAGATTTTTTAAATTTTTCACCAGTATGTTTTTTTTCCTTTACTGTTGCCTTCCAGTGACATAGTGGTATGTCTGCATACTCACACTGCTTGAAACTTGGTTTTGAACTCATGTGGACAGAGTACAGATAGTTAAGCTTAATTCCAAACAAACAAAGAAATCCTTTACTGTCCATGCTCATTTTATTCTCTCCTTAACATTTTCAGAACTTATATTTTGCAGTTAATTTTAAATTTATTGGTGGAGTATCAGGATAGCCAAATACCAGTCACCAAACTTCATGTAGTATTGTCTTTAGGTCAATTTTGTATTTACATGGTTCTGTTGTATGAAACTTTTAAAATGTACTACATTAAAAGGAATGCCAGACATTCTGTTGCTACTGACATAGTGCACTTACTGGTATTTTGATTATCCAGCCCTGCTGCTTATTTTTTTATTTTTTTTTCAGCAAATCAGTAAGTTGTATGAAGGTTAAACAATACTGAGAAGAAAACGTGAAGTTAGCTTGTGTTTGAGTGATTTGCCATAACAAATGATGTTTAACAGTATGTTACATTGTTTAATACAGATAAGTAGAATTGTGTTTTCTTGTTAAAGGGTGTTCTAAAATGGTTGAACCTGTTTGTGTGGACTTTATGAACAGGAGACAAATATTTAAAGTTCAAGATACAAATGTGGTTATCCATGGGGAGTGTAAGTGAAGTATTCACTAATACTATTGTGGTAAAAGTGGAGAAAAATAACTCATTTTGTCCATAAGATTATAAAATAATTTAATCAGCCTAAATGGATTTTAAAAAGAAGAGATTTGTTAAGGGTTTCAGATACAGCCATGACATTTCATACTTTAAATAATTTTTGTAACTACTTTTGACTTGTTTTGAATACATCATTTTAAAACAAATTATTTATTGTTCATATTTATTGCCAACAAGTCACATACACCTAGTGTAAAGAATTGAAGCCCACATATACATATTTGAATCCCTAAAGGTAACAATACTGGTTAGTTTGAAAAGCCCAGTGAAAAAAATTGACGAGCCAAATATTTTTACACGTTGTTTTAGTTTTACAAATTAACATTACTATTCTTTCCTTTTTGTATTTATGTTGACTTATAATGACGAATTATCTATTCGATAAATATTATTTTAGTAACTACGTTTCATTGAAAATGATAAGATTTTAGAAGTCACCATTAATAAATTACGTGTAATGATTTACTTTAGAGTTGCATCGTAGTTGTATCTTTTATAATTGTTTACATATACATATACACCCAGTGTGTCAGTGTTAAAACTGAAGGCGTTTAGTACTAAAAATTGGGTTTAGACATTCGCAATCAACACAGCAGATAATAATGTTATGAAGCTTTGTGCTTAGAACAAATAAACACGTATATATCTTCTTTTCTTTTAGAAAACAAATTTCTAGTGTGTTTTTTTTCAAACGATATTTAAGTTTACAGAAAAAACTAAGTACTTAATCACAGTTATTGAACTAGTCAATTTAGTCATCGCTGATAAGTAAATAATCCTATACAAAAAAATGGAGTTTATCTTCATTGATGATGTGTAGAATCCATGGAACTTGACTTGCTATGGCCGTATAGATGCCAGGCTGTTCAGCGTAAGCACATATTCCTCCGGTTGAAACTATTCCTACCAACTGCCATGTGTCATCTATTTTTGTCACTAGAGGGCCTCCACTATCACCCTAAAGAGTATAAAAATTATCCCCTGAGGTTATAATAATATGAACTTTTATCTTTATTTTTTTTTACATCGGAAATTGTTTTATGAATGATCTGTTGTTCCAAATAAACTGTTTTCACAGATCAAAATAAAAAGTTTAACCTTAAGTATTATGTTTCACTATACAATTGTTAGCTTTCAAGGCTTACTTGCATCTCTAGAATCAGGTTCTCGATACCTGTCGTGGGTAGAGCACAGCCTATTGTGTAAGATTTTAATTACAAGCAAACGAACAAAAATATTCAAGACACGTTTTAAAAATATATAAACTTAACTCTTAAAGTAGTCTATAAAGATATATGTGATTTCAGCTTTAATATTGTTATAAAATTTTCAATAACTTAATAATTAATCAACTTCAATAAGCTGAGGGCTGATCGTAGTTTAAAGAGAGTCTGTGAATCAGAGGGCCCAGATTTGCATCCTGTTGTTGCAGAATAATTCTCCACACTTTAGAATCCTGGGGCTCACTACGAGAATAATGGTCAAATCCCATGTTAAATGAGATTAACGCAGGTGTTGTTAGTGAGTACTTTTGAATAGTTTATTAGCTCCAAATTAGGACTAGTGCATATAATTATAAAGCAACATTTAAATGCTAGTAAAATTTTACTTAACATTTGTATGAAAAACGATGTACATTAAGTTCAGTTAAATGACTTTAATTTAATTGATTTACATCAGAAAATCTCAAATAACACACGTAGTGTCAACATCAGCAAAATGGAAAAGTTGAACCAAGTAGCAAGTCTTGTGGAAAAGTCAAGGTTCACAGTTAATGTTTTGTAGAAAAAATAAATGTACTTACTATCAGGCAAAATAAATATAGATCAACCTTTAAGGATTAACGAAACAAGTGAAGACCAATAGCAACCGTCTTGAAAAACAAGTGATGGTCTACACTTACTACCTTGTAAAATAGAAGACAAGGCAAATACCAACCATCTGTTAGAACAAGCGAATTAAATAACTGTCGTCTGGTAAAATAAAGGAAGGTCAATAGCTATTGAGGGCTTAGTATGGCTAGGTGGTTATGACACTCGATTCGTAAGCTGAGTGTCGTGGGTTTGAATCCTCGTCGCACCAAACATGCTCGTCATTTCAGTTGTGGGGCGTTATAAGTAATAATCAATCCTACTATTCGTAGGCAAAAGAGTAGCCTAAGAGTTGACAATAGGTAGTGATGACTAGCTGTCTTTCCATTGCTAAATTAGGGATGGTTAACACAGATAGCTCCCGTGTAATTTTTTCGAGAAATTCAAAAACAAAGAAAACCAACAAACAGTTATTGTCTTCTAAACGAGTAAAGGCTATCAGTTACTCTCTGTCATAAAAAGTGAATGCCAATTATTATTAACTTGCAAAATAAGTGAAGGTCGTTGCAATCCATCTGATAGAACAAATAAAGTCCAACAGTTATTACCATTAATTCATTGTATTTTGACTGAGGCATTAGAAAAAAAAATGTTTTTGAAAGAATTCACTAAGACCTGAGTAAAATCAAGACAAACTGAAAATACCACAAAGTACGTTCGAAGGAGAAAGTTTTGTACCGTGAAAGTGGATAGTGTTCTCGCGTTTTTTGTTGTTTATCTTATAAATGAGTACCTTGTTGTCCATGTTTTTCAGGATTATAATAATGAGTTAAAGTAAATAGCATATTAAAGAGAGCTAGAGATTTATGGTAAAGAGGAAGGGATAGCTAGTAACTGTAAATGGCTGTGAAAAATAGACTGCTTTTCGGAGTACTTCACTCCCAGACATTAAAATTTTGTAACCCAGAGAAAAAGGACTTTTACTATCTAGAATACTTAGAATAACTGATATTTAATCTCGGCATATGGGTGATTCAGGTGATTGAGAATCATTGTGTGGTGTGTAGTTTGGTGGGTCAACGATTAATTGTAGTAGATGCTATAGAACACCTATAAAAGTATAAGATAATGTATATATATATATAATGGCTCTGGTCAGTGCCACCACTTGATCATAATATACTAAGAAGTATATTGGTGGAGAATGTTCACCAACAGGATCTATAATAGTGGCAGGTAAAACGGTAAGTAACAACATGTAATAGAAGTCATTTGTGGGAAACTTTCGATCTTACTGGACAACGAGGTTGACTTTCAGGACAACCACAGTGAAGTGCTGCTAAACTATTTATAGAGATACCATAGGTACCTCACCATTATGTAATATATGAAAAAAAATTTAATACGTGTCTGAATTCATGAACTTTCGAATTAGTTGACATGCCCCTACTAATGAAAACGGTTTTGTCTAGCATAAGACGAGAATCTTACAATGAGAAGCTCAGGCTGAGATCACACACACCTGTGAGAGAGACGATCTTCCTTCTGACTTCTTGGGGAACAACAGAGGAGGAATTAAGTGTTTTAATCAGGCTTTTCAGGAAAGTCATGACAACAAATGGATGGACTATAGAGCAGGAAATGCAAAGCCTGGCTCTAAGTTTAGATTATGAAACCCTTGACAACGTCAAACACTTGAGTAAGACCCAATTGTAGATCTGTAATATCGCTTCTGCAATGAAGAACTAAGCAATGTATCAAATCGAGTTCAAGGCTGAAAATTGAGTGACTATAAAAATCTGCACCAGCTGACTAAGAAAGCCTACTTGTCAATGATCTCCAAGAATGTTGAAAGCATCTATTAGATATATACCACTGTTTCAGTTTAAGATAAATAAAAGTACAATGATTTATACAGTTTATCCAATGCAAGTGTTAAATACAGCTATTTTTAGAAGTAATAGTTTATCGCAGGTTTGTTTATATAACTTTTCATGAAACATCCTTTGCACGGTTCATTACTTATGAATTGGTTATTGTATTAATATTTTCATGTTACTAGAACTTTCTATGCTTATCTTATTGTTTTCATAGAGTATTGTTAACATAATATCTCGAAGTGTGTGAAATGTTCTAGGATTCTCTGTGCTATAAATAGACAGGAAATTTAACTGAATAGACAGAGATAAAGAAGTGTGTTAATCAGTTTAGTCATAAAGAGCATATGTTTTGGTTTTTCAAAGATAAATTATCACAGATTGTATTGTAATAATAGAGTAGAGGGAATAATTTATTTTGTAAATTACATTCTAAAGTAGCTGAACCAGGTTGCGTGAACTTGATAGAAAATAAACAGTTATTTAAAGCTCTAGGTAAAACTGGTAATCTGTAGTTATAATGGTTATTTTAGAGTGAAATTACCACAGACTGTGTTGTAATAACAAAGTATTGGTATAGTCAAATAAAGCATACGTACAGTAGAATTTTGTAACAATGCATTTGATTATCATCAGCGAGGACAGCCATTTGGTCAGAAAAGCAATAGCTGAAAAAGATTTGCAACTCTTGCTTTTTGAACACTATGGTAGTATTGTCTAACATTTATGGACTACATTTATGATCAGTAACTGCTGTGACAGACACTGACTGCAATAAATAAATGACTGAAATAATATAGTAACTGCTTTACATGTTAATATTGATGGTCATAGTATAATGCCTACACTGCATTTTGTGACTTTCACTTTAATATTAACGTATAGAACGGTCGTTTGGTCAAAAAACCAGTAACTTAAATGGATTTATGACTCTTGTTTTCTGAACTACCTGAGAGTAGGTACCGTTCAATGAAATGTGTATTTTACATTTTGTGACTGCTATTCGATTATAAGTTAGGGTGTTTTCTGATTGCAAGATTGACTGCACAGACATGTGTTTTTAACCTTTACTTTCCAAGCTATCAAGAAAAGTGTCACATGCGATATCCACAGGCTATACATCTTTATGTATAGCCAGCAGAAGTTCTGCTCTCAATCGCGAGTTCGAATCGCCGTCGCACCAAACATGCTTGCCCTTTCAACCGTGGGGGCGTTATAATGTTTGGTCAATACCACTATTCGTTGGTAAAAGAGTAGCCCAAGAATTTGCGGTGGATGGTGATGACTAGGTGCCTTCCCTCTAGTCTTACTATTCTAAATTAAGGACGGCTAGCGCAGATAGCCTTTGAGTAGTTTGAGTAGAAATTCAAAACAAACAAAAGCAGTTTCGCCTGTAATTTTGCTAGTGTGTGTTTCTAATAGCAAAGCCACATCGGGTTATCTGCTGAGTCCACCGAGGGGAATCGAACCCCTGATTTTTGCATTGTGAATCCGAAGACTTACCGTTGTCTCAGCGGGGGACCGTTTGGTTGGTATAAATTAAAAATATTTCAAATCAATCAAATTCACAAACCATAACAAATATCTTGCTGGAGTCAAATTTTAAATAAATGAAATCAATCATGCAGGTTGAAATATTCTTGATAGTACATAGTTGTCTGGATATTATTTCTAAATTTTCTAAACTGGTGCAAGAGAATATAAACTTTGTCCTGGAGGCAAGAAGTGACACCTACGTGGCATTACTTTGTGCTTATCTTCAACGAGATTGAATTTTATCTGAAATAATATATAAGAGTAACAAGATGTCAAAGAATTGAAGTTAATGCCATCAGTTTAGCTATTTGAGTAGACAGTTATGACTTTGACGAGCAAGATAAGTCAGGATCAAGCACGAGACTCACTGAAGCCTGAGTGGACCATGACGCTCTCATATATATGTACAAACGGCTCGTTTGGGTTGAGATATTTTAAATTCCAGTAAAATCACCCATATTGGACAATACATTCCATGGGACTCACCACATAAAACAAAACAAAAACTCAACATACTAAGAAACCAAATAAACACAGCCATAAAACTATGCTCGCCAGATGAAATTAACGATGAATTAGACAAAATAAAACAATACTTCATCAACACCAAAAAGTTTCCTCCACAAACTGTAAAAAACATTATACGCACACACCTAGACAGAAAATAAAATCAACCAACAAAAGTAAATATATCTCACGAATCAAAAAATCACGAAACCATATACTGCTGCATACCATATATTCTCGACATCAGCAGAAAAATAACCAACATTTGGCAAAAAGTAGCAACAAAATATGACATTTCAGTTAATACCAAACTTATTCAAAAACCAGGTACAAAACTGAGGTCTATACTATATAAAAAATACACTGACAAACATCACACCATTATTCATAAAATACAATGTGATAACTGCCATGACTTCTATTTTATAGAAACAAGTGGAAAAATGGAAACCAGATTCAAAGAACATAAAAAGTCACCTTCACACGTTTTCGTACACTGCAAGTCAAATAAACACAACATAACCATAGAAACACTAAAATACTAAATAAAGAAACAAACACAAAATTAAGGAAGCCTTATTTATACAACAATGTAAGCCAAAATAAACCAATACAAAGGAACACCTTTATACCTGTATTAAAAATAATATAATAAATAATAATAATAAAATAAATAATATGAAATTATATATTCAAACATCAAAGCCCGCCCTCTACATTCCGACTCACTGTTACACAACCTTTTGCAAACGTGGTCAGCTTCCGGTCAGTTCTTTATTTCATTGTAAACCTGACGATGACCGAAAAAGGTCGAAACGTTGTTCGCTCCTCAGAGTAAAATATTTTCTCAACCCAAACGAGCCGTTTCTACATGTATATTTTTGTCTACAAGTAAATTTTCGCGACATCATTCGCATGACGTTCTCAGAAGTTACAGTGTTTACTGACAATATGTATATGTGAATACACAAAACCTGTAGAAATTGTCACTTGACCACAGCAGTAATTTTAGCACACTGCTTCTTAAAGAAATTTGGGATAGAGAATGTTGCTATAACAAGACTATTACAATTTAAGTTTACATTTTTGACTAAATTTTCTGATCATTGACAACTCATTTCACTTCAAATTTTCTAAAATGACATTTTCTATTTAAAATCAAATTCTTAACACTTGTGATAATACTGTTTTTAAACAGCCATTTCCAAATCATTTTGTTTGTGTTGCCAGTGAATCTTAGAGTGTTTTTAACATTATAGAGATTCCACAGTTGGTCAGTGGTGAGCTTCTGGACTTACAAACTAAAATCCAGAGTTTGCTTCTGCATAGTGGATGAAGCCCATCTTATAACTCTGAACTAAAACAACAACAACAATATGATGGAGAAAGAGCTTACTCAGAGTTGCTTATATAGGAAAAATTAGTATCTGCTTTAATGTTTATCAGCACCTAAAACGTTCAGGGCCGACTTAGCTTTCATCTTGGCAAAGCCCCTGGATATAAATATATGACTAGATAATGCATCGGCCATGATATATCTGACTGATGACACGAGAGTAACGGGTTAAATTCTAGCAAGTACCACAACTTACAGTATAACTAAATGGACGCTAGTTCAGTCGGGCTACCTTATAATTAGTTTCCCTGTAGTTCAATCAGTGATACTGTTTCATGAAAGGAAGCACGAGGTTTGAATGACGTCAAATAATCACAGACTGACGTATAAGTGTTTATTACCTCATGTGTCTTTACCCCTACATCGATCTTAATACCCCTCTCTCGTAAAGGACTTTCCTGGGACTAAAGTCATCCATGGGGAAGAATACTGGGAAATTTTATTTACATAATTTACCTCACATTATAGCAATATACCACTCTAACTGCAGCTATCAAACTCAGTGAGTTTGATAAATTTAGAATCGACTATCATCTGTGCGACAAGCTTCATTTTTAGAGTTTTAATTTTCTACCTCTATTATTGTTATAACTAACCTCTTCTCAGGCTCGTACACTATCCACGTGGCTAGAAACCATTCTCATGTTAGTATGTGGTATTATCACCCTCGAAACTCATATAGTTTACAATCAAAAATGTAGTATGAACAATACTTTTATTCCTGGTGTTGTTAATAATGGAGTGATCTTCTATTGAAATATGAAGACTCTACAATTTTCGATATGGAATGTCCTTGATCAGACAAGTCTTTATCTGCTATTAACTCATGGCTGTACGTTGCTGCATTTCATTCCAACATAATAATGAGGTGTCCTTCCTGTAGTATTTATAAGTATAACTTTTTTCCTCTTAATTTCTATAATGATTTAGTTACTTTCTTATTCATGTTCTAATATTATTTATTTAAAGGACTTCAATGGGGAAGTCGGTAATATAAAAAAATATATATTTTTAAGTTGTTGTTTTGAATTAAGAGCAAAGCTACACAGTGGGTTATTTGTGCTCTATTAATCACAGGTATCGAAACCCGGTTTTGAGCGTTATAAGTCCGCAGACGTACCGCTGAGCCACTGGGGATATTTTTAAGTCATTAAAGAAACAGTTACCAATAACAAGAGGGAAAGAGTTATCTCTGCTTAATCTATAATGATGTGTTACCCGTGCTTGGCCTAAAATTGTTACACTAAACAATTACTTTTAGTGACCTGTTCGTCATCTTTGCCCTTTAAGGATTATCTTAAAGTTTGCCTTAGTAACCTGTTCTTCACACATGACTTATAATTAGTGTTTTTAACGATTGTTCGCCAAAATTTCTGCTAGAAGTGGTGTAATGTATGTGAGTGCAATACTTATAAACAAGTGATAATAATAAAAGTGAGTTTTTTTTCTCTAAATTTCAAACAAAACTGAAACGAGTAGTTTACCTTGTTTTTATTAACTCGTTCGGAAATCTCACTTAATTATAATTTTGTTTTACTGTGATTAAATCAGACTTACCCCATTATGTCGATTTATAATACAGTTGTCTGAAAGAAACTGTTCAGTGTATTATACGCTAGTTGTCGCGACTTTTAACCTTTCAGTTGTGTATCCTACATAATAACACTTACGTTGCAAGCTCCGTGTCCGCCATCAGGAAAACCTGCACAAATTACGTTCTCGTCGATACGGTAGTCGGGTCCATACCACTCCTTACACTTTAGTCTCGGTATCACTGGTACTGCAGCTTGTTTCAGTATTAGTTCACCACCAGTACCTGAAAATAACTATCATTTAAATAACTTATTCTTCTACTAATTCTTTAATTACTTCATGAAGTGTGTAAACGTATTCATTAAAATTGTTATGATGCGAAAGCTTTTTTCCAAACTATGTTTGTTATATCCTAGACGTCATTATAAGCTTTGGATTGAGCGAAACGTGTCGTCAGTAATGGATATGAAAAACATAATGCGGATTGAATATTGTTATTATGCACCATTCGACTTCTAGAAAATTTAGTGTTAAAAATGAATATTAAAGACCTAATCTTTTCTAACAAGTAAAGTTCATTATAACACTATGTAACGCAAATTTTGTTCCTGGATAGTATGTGTTACTTCTTAATTACTTATGTTGTAAAAGTACAGAAAATGGCTATTATTCCCTTCAAACTTTGCTTTCGTGACCTGGATAATGAAATTTAGAAATTAACCTATTTTCTACGTAAAAACAGGCAAATTTTCATATTTTCATTTACGTAAAATCTGAATAAAACAACATATGAATCAAGATTTACACGTATTTATATCAAAGTTCTACAAAAATGTTTAGAAGTGAATATTTTTTCGAGATTTGCGACTGTAATGTAAGTGAACTTCACGTATCAGCCCCCAAGTATAGTCTCCCATCATGTTTTCGTTATACGCTTCCAGGTCACAAAAGCAAAGCTTGAAGAGAAGAATAGTTGGTTTTTTTTCATTTACTTTAGACATAAGCGATTGTAAAATAATGTATTTGTGTTTTCAGATATATGTAGTATACTGAAGTGTTTCCTCAAATGAAACGAAACTATATTTGTTCATCATTTAAAAAGTGTACCATGAAGTTTCATCAAAGCAATCATTAATTCATTATTGCTAAAACTTCAAGTGTATATGAGGGAAAATAGAAATTTTTGTTTTAGTTATCGGGTAGGAGAAATCGTTCGTACTTAAATTTTTCTTAACTAAAACAATGCTTCTCTATTCTATACCAATATCAAATTTCACTTCCAACAACCTAATGTAGATGTGAAATCGTTAGTCTAATAGAAAAAAAGTATACAAACATAATTATTAACGTGATTAAGTAATTCAATATAAGGAACGCTAGTTAAAACACTGTAAAAAAGGTAATTATTTTCAGAGTTAGCCATAAAATCTGTAAGAAACTAGTTATGTTGTTTTGTGTTCACAGCTTTGATAACAAAGCATACACGCAATATATCACGGTAGCTATTGATCAGTAGTTAATATTAACAACTCAAACCAACGGTACTTGTCATTTGCGGTGTGATAATTTTTTTTTTCATTTATTTTCTCTGCATTTCTAAATAAGGATATAAGGTAGGAATAAATTTCTATAAATACAACCTTCTGTTTACTTGTTCATCTTACTATAAGTTTAAACTGTATGAAATCAACATAACAGATACATGTAAATAATAATGAAAGCATAGACCATTTAAAGTTTCCTCTATAAAGTTACCTCTGGCAATTCCCCAACCAGTCACGTGACATACAGTTCCAGGTGAAATGTCCGAGTGTGGCTTAGGCAAACAGACAGGCTGGACAAATGGCGTAAATTCTATCGGTGCACTCAACTTAACTGCTGCAATATCCCTGGCTTTCTAGAAAAGTTATTGGATAACTTCTGTGATACAATATTAGTGAGTTTAAGACCGGCTTAACATTTTAATCGCTAATGTCATGTTGTGTTGCCATATATGGAAATTTGTTCAGCGATTTTGTTTACAATTGAGGTTGATTTTGCTAATTATTTTAAAAATTCTATCCCGTGTAATCCACAATTTATTTAGAAGTGGTTTAGCTGAAACAACAATTGTGTTAATTTAGGTTTCAAAAGAGCACAAAAATTACCATGAATAATCCAGAACTACCATTCAAAATACTTAACCCTTTAGAGTACCGAACCTTTTTATATACTGTTCAGTACCATGGGGACGATGCATTACGTCATATCGATGCGTCTCTAATTTTGAATTAGTAGAGTATCGAATTCGCAGATGGGGAGGATTAACCATTTAACCTCGCTTACCCCAGATTCTGAACTATGTATTCTGCATACTTTTGATCAAATGTTCTAATTAATTTTTCTAAATACCACTTAAAACTCAATGAAATATTGGAAAGAATTGCAGAAACTTTTGGTGTTTATCCAGTGTATGGATTCTGCTGTTCCTATAAGAAGAAAAAATACACAATTTATACAAATGTTAAATGTATTTCATGAAAGGGAACTGAATTATATTAAAATTAGATCTTACATTCCATGGTTCAAGCCCTCTGAAATCTGGGTGGGAATAAATGGCATCCACATATCGGACTTGTTCATTTGAATCATGAATCAGTTTGTTGTATTTTCCAACGTATACTCTCCATGACTTCCTCTTAGGATACCTGTATAAATCAGTGTGTAATTAAGATACTTGATGGAACTCTGTACAACAGACTTGGTACGTGTTTATTAAAAAGTATCCATATCTAGCTTTTACCCAAAATTTTTATTCTCTCTTTTATAAAGATTTCCATATTAATTAATTAAAAAAACACTACAATGAAAAAACAAACGTGAAAATATGTCTAAGGTAAGTTAAACCTACTTAATGGTGTTTGGTGTTTTAACAAATTTATAGCTTAATTACAAGTATAATGCTTTGAAGGAAATAACTGTACTAGTTCCAGTTCTTGCTGTTAATAATGGTATTTGAAAAATAACTTTTGCTGTTTAAATAAAGTTTTGATGGTGAAACATGAATCATCTTTGAAAGGTTAAACAAATGTTAAGTAGTAGTAGTGATAATTAAGAACAAGATACATTTCAAAGTTTTGAACAGTAAATCTGAAAACAACTTTTTAATATATTAAATTTTATTATAAGGTTTTCAAAGGAAATCATATCATAGTATCCGCTAAATATTTAGGTAACTTCGTCATTTACATATACCATGTTTTAATGTAATTTTTCGGTATTTTTGTAACATAGACACTTTACTGCTTTGGAGTTCAACTGAATATTATCGTGAAGAGAGTAAATGGGTGAATCCTATTTCAACAACAAAAACACTTAATTTTCTTTATTGTTTTATACAACGTGGTTCTTACATCGTCTCATGGTATTGTCATATATATATGATTTGAATGCCATAAATCTGAGCTCCTGAATTGTTTGTTATAATTTTCATCCACAATTAAAATTACACATTTTTTTTTGCCTTCGTAATTAATATTTCTAATGCATGTGTAAATAAGGAATATTTTTACTTGTGAAAGATAAAACCGGTAATTAATAGCCAAAAATCACAAGATGTAACACAATTGATATTAAATTGTAATTTTAAAAGTATAGGCCTCAGTTACACTAAACTCCCTTTCTTACTTTTAGTTCCTAAAAAAAATTTGAGTTTTACCAGATTAAACTCTCATGTTTAAAAGAACCTATTTAGAAAAATATTTTAAATATCACACGATCACATATAAAAATCGCACAACTGATTTAAGCTTCGGAAAATAAGTTTTCGTCATAATGGGTTCATTTCTACAACATCGCCACAACTTACAGAAGCTTGTAATCACAATGTATTACTGTACAGCATTATTACAAGTTATAGAAGCCTGAAATTAGTAAATTAACGTCACAACAATAAATAAAAGTATAATCAAGCTCAGAAATTACTTATTAATATGCCGGTTTATGAAAAAAACTATTGTGTTAGGAAAGGCTATTTAAAGTGGTTATATTATAAAAAACAAAAACTGCTGATTCGGCGAATGGGATTTTGTTTAAATTTTACTTATTCTGCGGAGGATACAGGATTTAAACTATCAAGTGTCCAATATATATATCCTACCTACGAAAACAGTGTCCGGCAGTAATCAACCACTGGCGATTAATAATAGCACCACCACATACGTGACCGAAAGGTTCTAGGTCCCAAACACGAAGTGACACCTGCCAAGGCCAACTTCCCGGAATCGCTTCTCGACCTCCTACAATTCTTTCATTTCCAAGTGCAGGACTAATGTCAGGTTTGCCGCAAGGCGTATCGATAAATAAACCTTGACCTGGACGTTTTTGTAAGAAAAATAATGTGTGTACTGGTTATCTCTAAAAAACATCAGTAGGAAGAGAGGGAAAAAGTTTTCTTTTTGTTTTTTCTGTCTACTTTCAGTAAAAATAAACATTCTGTGAAACTAAAATGTGCATGTCAATCAGTGCTTCTATCCCAAAAACCGAAACTCTTCTATTTGTACTACCGATATTTAGAACTAAAATGGCGTTCATCAAAAACATTTTATCCAAAGTATCTTAACTCCATGGATCAAAAGTAAAAAGAAACTTTTAACTTAATGAAGATAGTTTTGAATACTACACCGTCTCTTAGTACACAGTATAATACATCAATACAAAAGAAAACTGAAAACAGTGATTATTAGTATTCATTGGATGAGTGTCCTCGATGTTAACAATATTTGCAAAGGTGAATATAATATTATATTACGATGCTTACCAAACTTAAGAGATTTAGATTAATTACATGTCGTATATTATTATATATTATCAATGACACATAATATCTGTAAAAACCAATATAATAGTAATAATATTCAAACTTACTTTAAGCATTACAAACAATAAACTTAGTGAAACTAAAAAGAAAGTGAGTAGATTATTGCTTGGCCCGGTATGGCCAAGTAGTTAGGGGCGCTCAACTCGTAATAGGAGGGTCGCGATTTCGAATCCTAGTTACACCAAACATGCTCCCTCTTTCAGCCGTGGGAACGTTATAATGTGACGGTCAATCCCACTATTCATTGGTAAAGAGTAGCCCAATAGTTGGCCGTGGGTGGTGATGACTAGTGGACTTCCCTCTAGTTTTACACTACTAAATGAGGGTCCGTTAGCGCAGATAGCCTTCATGTAGCTTCAGGCAAAATTCAAAACAAACCAAGCCCTCTAGTCTCATACTGGCCACCATGCAACCAGACGTTTAGAAATGGTATAATATTCATAGTTTTTCTTTCTCTTTTTTTCTACTTTCGTTAAATATATATATTTATATATATTTCAAAATAATAATAAAAATATAAAAGAAGAAAAACTAATAAAAAAGACAAGTCAAGACAATATATGAACATTTCCCTGATAAGAGCCAGAGTAAACCACAATACTCTGGCCCTAAAGCACTACCACTACAACATAGTAGTAGCCGACATGAAAGTTAGAGATGGAGGAAGAGGCCTATTGCACCTGACCCTCCTGGGTATTTAAAATCTAACATACCCAAATACCCAGAAAGAAGAAGCTTATACTGCTTGTTTGTTTGTTTGTGAATTTCGCACAAAGCTACTCAAGAACTATCTGTTCTAGCCGTCCCTAATTTAGCAGTGTAAGACTAGAGGGAAAGCAACTAGTCATCACCACCCACCGCCAACTCTTGGGTTACTCTTTTACCAACGAAGAGTGGGATTGACTGTCACATTATAACGCCCCTACGGCTGGGAGGACGAGCATGTTTGGCGCGATGGGTATGCGAACCCGCGACCCTCAGATACTTATTCTGCTAAATAAGGGACGGCGAACTGAGATAGCCCTCTTGTAACTTTGCGCAAAATTCAAAATAAAAGAATGAAGTAAATGTTAGTGCTTAAAAAACAAAGTCAGCTCTTTGTTACTATTTTCTGTTATTTATTTCCTAAAAATTGCGAGTTTCAAGTCTAGGAATTTCTGTACCTTCGTTTTTTTGACCAAAGTATTTTCATAATATTCTATATTGATGTTGTTGACCACATGTATGGAGTATTTATCGGGTTAATGCCCAAGCAGTGACAGAGAAGATAACGTGTACGAGTTATTAATCTTGTTTATATAAGTTGTTTAGAGCACCTGTTTGTCAAATCACTCAAACAACCTTGTGGGTCAGAGTTAAGTTGACGAAATGACAACGATAAAATTTAAGATTTGATTCCCTGTAGTAGACAGAACGTAGGTAGATATAGGTTCAGTGTTGGATTTAAAATCATAAAATAACAAACAATAAAACGCTAATATAAAAAACCGTGGATGATTGAATAGCGAAAAGATTTAGAACTGATCCAAGCTTAATATAAGGATAAAATAGCCATGGCTTAGGACACCAAATTTTTGAGCAAAATGTAAACTTGAAAAAGAAAATGAGTAAGAACTGAAATAATATTCTATTTTTTGGCGTAACTAATAATGTAATTTCAGCTTTGTTAGAAAATTCTATCATTGTCTGTTTTTTTAATTTCGCGCAAAGGTACACGAAGGCTATCTGATTAGGCATCCCTAATTTAGCAGTGTAAGACTAGAGGAAGACAGTTAGTCATCAACACTCACCACCAACTCTTGGGCTGCTCTTTTATCAACGAATAGTGGGAATGACCGTCATTATATCGCTCCCACTGCCGAAAGGGCGAGCATGTTTGATGTGACGAAGATTCGAACCCGCGACCCTCAGATAACGAGTGGAGCAACCACCTGGCCAAGCCAATTCTTTTATAAGAATTAACTTCTCTCTTAAATTAAAATAAATATTTTTGCAATTGTTTTTACCTGTTTTTCAATTCGATATTTCAGTTTGATAACATTTTTTGTAATCATTGTCACAAATCAACACTAAATTTCTAAAATAAAAGAGAGATGATGTATAACTGTGTGTGTCTGTTACTTGAAAGTTTCACGTTGTTGTAATAATTGCATTTAAAAGAATCTTTGCAGAGTAAATAAATTATTTATTTGTTAAAAAGTACTAAAACATATATAATACGGTGAGAGCATTCTATATAAGAGGCGTCGCTAGTTACTTAAAATATTTGGGGCTAGGGCCAGTAGGTTTGTGACATCATCATGGTTTACTGCTCTGGTTTTTCAAATTACCATCTGGGCATTCAAAACACTATTAAGAATAACTGGGGCACAGTGTGCCAGCGTCTAGGAACACCTTTGTTTCACACTCATTCTGTCTGTTTTGACTAACCTACAATTCTGTGCGCGAACTTTTAAAAAAATGTCGTTGTGACGTTGCTAATTCAGTTTATGAATTGTTGTTTTCCATCCGAGCATTGTTACATCCGCGCTGTAACCGGAATAGTCAGTCTGTTACATTGTCACCTTTTCATTTTCAATCAGTTAACAGGCCAATAGCCGGGCAGTCTATTACATTTACAGTTTAGGTGACGCAAAATATTTGAGGTTTTATACTAAAACATGTTGAATAATTATTACTAAACAACTACTGTGGCTGATGCTTTTGGTCCAGCATGGCGAGGTTGTTAAGGCCTGATGGTAGCAGGTCCAAATTCCCCTCACACCAAAAATGGTTTCAGCAGTGTGGGAATTATAAAGTTACGGCCAATCCCACTATTCCTTGGGAGTGATAATGGGAAAGTGGTTGATAATGTCTAACTGCCTTTCCTTTAGACTTACACTGCAAAATTAGGGACAGTTTGTGCAGATAGTTCTCGTGTAGCTTAGCGCGAAATTCCAAACAAAACAAAAACTATTGCTTTAATTTCGCAAAATTTAAAATTATTATATTTATATGTTTCTTTAAGAGCGATTATTAAGTGATGTGAATTCAATTCTATTGAAGCGAATTTGAAGTATGGTTTATTTTGTTTACGTTATCGTAATGGATGTGAGAACAATATTTAGCGGACTTCAACACCGCTTATCAGGTTATAAAAAGAATGAAAAAACCTAAAGCTATTATAAGAACAATATCTCTAATATTTTTAAAACGTTTAGAAGAAGATCGAAACATTGCAAAGATTCTTGTTTTTTCTTAATGTAAAAAGTTAAGAAGAACGAGAACCTGCAACTAACAATGATTCCGCTAATATTACAAAATGAACCACCTGTTAGTGATGACTAACTTGAACCAGTAATTGATCGAGTATTTGATAAAAAAACAAAACAAAAACAGTATTAAACAGAATCTCAAGTGTGTTGATTTTTCTAAGACCTGCGAAAACATATTCCAACCGAACACGTGTATAAACGAAAATTATGTTCTTTTGGCAATTGCTACATTTTAAAACAAGGAATAGAAATTACCTTGTTTATACATCCAGCGCAAAGTTACCTTTTTTGTGCTCCATATCGGGGAAACTATTCATACTGAAAAATGCAATCACTCGTCTAAGTTTTCATGAAATTATATCTGAAAATATTCGAAATGAACTTTTTCAACAACCCCAAATCATTGGTTTGTTTTTTGTTTGCTTTTGAATTTCAAAATTTTTAACAACACAAAAAGTACCTTTACAAGCACAAAACTTGTATTAGTTTACAGAAAATCAATACATGAAACATAACACGAGAAAACCCTTTTACAATGAATTTAAAAAAACAAGAACCTTTTACAGAGATGAAGTAATCCAAAAATAAAATCATTCAAGAAAGAAATACGTAACACATGAAAATAACTACAGTCAATAATACGTGTTCTACATAAAATAAAAAGCAAAGGTAAATAATTTAACAATAGTGTAACTCAATTATACAAATAAAATCCTGTATCAAAAATACCACGCAAAAATTAGCACAAAAATTAATTTTTATTACACAAATGCTGCAACGATTGTTTGTTTTGAAATTTCGCACAAAGCTACTCGAGGGCTATCTGTGCTAGCCGTCCCTAATTTAGCATACACTGCTAAAGGGGACTAGAGGGAAAGCAGCTAGTCATCACCACCCACCGCCAACTATTGGGCTACTCTTTTACCAACGAATAGTGAGATTGATCGTCACATTATAACGCCCCCACGGCTGGGAGGTCGAGCACGTTTGGCGCGACTTGGGCGCGAACCTACGATCCTTAGATTACGAAGCACACGCCTTAACGCGCTTGGCCATGCCAGGCCTCACTTGCAACGAAATATTAAAAAAGCGTCACGGAAACCCAATAAAATAACAATAACCTTCTAAATTTAAATAAAGCAAAACATAATAAAATAAATTGTGTACAAGTGTACTATATAAAAACCTTACACGTATGTAATACACATTAAAATCACCTATACAAATTATACTAAATATAAACAATAATTAACCAAGAAAAAAAATAAAAGTAAATTACAATAAATATATATTATTACGTATTATAATTTATCTCAGTTTAGTTTTGTTTGTTTTGAATTTCGTGCAGAGTTATACGACGGTTATCTGCGCTAGCCGTACCTAATTTATCAGTGTAGGACTAGAAGAAAGACAACTAGTCATCAGCACCCACCGCCAACCCTTGGGCTACTCTTTTACCAAGAATAGTGAGATTGGCAATCACATTATAACGTCCCACGGATGAAGGGACGAGCATGTTTGGTGCGACGGGGTTTGAACCCGTGACCCTTGGATTAGCATTCGAGTGTCTTAACCACCTTGACATACCAAGCCTCAAATCATTGAAATTCAACATCATTTAATTGACTCAATTCAATTAAAATTATTGTTTGTAGAAGAAATAATTTGAAAATGGTTGTTGTTGTGATTAAAACAATTTCTTCTCGAGGACAAGCTTAAAGAGGAAAGATGAAAAGTTTTACGGTGTCCGTTAGAACTTTTGCTAGATTCATTTCACTTTTGGCAGAGCATGTTGCAATATATTGAAATGTTAACAGTAGATAAACGTTTCATTCCCTTCTAGAACTTGAAAAGAATTCATTCACTTAATGGCTGCAAGAGTGAAAGGAACATACTTAAAGAATTCCCAGATGCAACTTACTTCTTTAACATTGTCGGTTCCACTTCTAATATACCTAATATCGACCTTTCGGTCATTGTTCTGAGACATGTTAAATCAGATGAAACACCAACTGAACTTATTAACTGCTTTTTGACAAGCAGTAGACACAAAATTGAAATCTTGAAATGCCGAGCTTCATATTATTCTGAAAAAATTATATTGCTAACTGTCGAAAGCAATCATATAACAACATCAGCAACTTATTTCAAAGTGCACTGGTTTATAAGTTAGAATACGAAATGTAAACTTTTATGCTCTGTATATCCTCTAATCTGTCATTTCTTGAGCTTAGTAGGATAGTGTGATGCGGAATGCACTAAAAAGTTAGTTTTTAATATGTCCATAAATGTATACATTTTTCAGTACATCTACTCAAAGATGTAAAATCTTTGTTTGAAATCAGAAACAGGTAATAAGTGTTTAAAAAGATTATTCAAAACAAAATGTTCTGCTTGTTCTAATTTTAGTAAATAAATTGGAATGAAGTTAACACGTTTTTAACAACACTAAAATAAAATGAAAAATCAAACAAATGATGTGAGCCGCTGGATACAACAGCCAAGTGGAACATTAGAATCAGTTTCGAAATAATTCTTTTTTTAATGGAATTCTTTGTTAGAATGATTTATGCAGTTAACAAAGACTTTTCCTAATGATGATATATTCAACGAATTAGAAGAAAAAAGTAAAGTAAAATATTGTTTTTAAAATTATAAATTCTAGAAACGAAAACTGTAATCTGCTGAAACTCGAGAAGAAAATATAAATTTGTCGGGAAGAGACAAATTTAGATTTGTAATTTTTTAACGATATTAGATCGTTTGAAATTTTAACTCAACAAAAGAGATGAAACATATATAAATTTATATTTTACAATATAAACATAGTTTCAAAATCACAAATTATGATATGTACTGAGAGCTTTCGAGAGTACTTCAATATTGAATTTGAATATATTTTGGAAATTCATGTTATTTTATATTAACAGCTGTGATAAGTTGCACTGCATAGGTAGTTCTTTTTTCTTTTGAAAATAAATATAAAAATTACAGGAGATCAAATATTACAAAAGAAAACTGATTCTCTTTACTATTTTACCCATTGAGAATTCTGAAGTAAGTTAATTAAATTATAAGAACATAATAGAAAAATTTGCACAGTTAAAAACAAGGCGTAAAAATGTGTAAATTTGTGAGATACTATATTGGAAATATAACATAAACAATTATAAATAAACATTTAAAACTTGTAAAATGTACCTGTCTTGATAACAAATGAAAACTAATCATATTTATACCCAAACATAAAAAGAAAAATAAATTTATTTAGTTTAGTAACTTTTTTTAAAGATATGAACAAAATTCTCATAAATCACTTTATGGTGTTCTGTTTATATTTTTATGTGTGCTGCAAACAGTTGAAACTCTTATATGAATGACAAATAACATAAATTCTTACGTGGATGATAAACAATTCACATTCTTCCTTGAATGGGTTAACAATACAAATTCCTAAGCGGATGATAAATAATACACACATATCTTGTACGTGAATGTAGATGAAAGGAAACTCCGACGTGAATTTAAATTGGTGAGTGGTAAACAATTCTAACTCATACATGGACGAATTAACAATTAAAATACGGATAGTAAATTATGCAAACTCATGGAAGGTAAATGATATGCATTCCTACGTAATGGTTAACAGCAAAACTTTCGTGGATGGTCAACAGTTCAAACAGCTGCAGGAATGGTAAACAGTTCAAACTTCTTCATGGTGAACAGAACAAAAACGGTTAATCAAAGAGTAATGTGCTTTATTGTCTCTACAAAAAGTCCCGGCTTTCGAGTTTAACTTATTATTTTATTTCACTTTCGAACGGCAAATGATTCAAAGTATTTTTATTCACGAAATTCAGATTGCATTTTTTATGCTGATAAGCAGTATTAAGTTAAATAGCTTGAAAGAATTGTATCGGAAATTTGTTTTAACGATTGCGCTTTGAAGAGATTGAATTAAAGGTAAGGCAACGTACCGCAATTTTCTTCATCTGTTCCATCACCACAATCATCAACTCCGTTACAAACGAATTCCTTGGTGACACACTTGCTGTGGTGATGACAAGAAACCTGATCACGATCACACTCCACTGAAGTAAATACATAAAAATAATATCGAAACTTGTATAGAAAAAAAAAGATAATAATGTTTAGACTGGAAATGAACAATAAGAAGGAAAAGAAAATTTGTTAAAATACGAGAATAATCTGAATTATCTGCTCGTTATTTTCTTCCTGTAATCTTATTTACATCATCCAATCAGAGTTACGGGCATTGTTGATTTTGAATAGAACTTTCTTTTGGATGTAGTTTAAATATGGAGAAAGAGTTCGAACGTTCCTGACTCTTCCTGGTTTTTAAGACCTAAAATCAGACAAGTGAAGTGTCAGTAGATGGTTTATATATATAAAGACCTGATGTTTAAGGGTTATTATGCGATGGTTAATATCACTATTCGTTGATAAAGAGAAGCCAAAAGTTATTAATAGGTGATGTTGACTAGCTAATTTCACTATAGTCTATCAATTCAAAATTATGAACGGCTGGTGAAACTAGCCATCCAGTAGCTTTGTGTGAAAGCTAACAAAACAAAAAACAAGAAATGGAGGAACACGTTTTTTGAAACGATAAAAATTCATGGAAAAAACATTGTTAAACATCTTGTGTGCAATGTAAACACATATCTAAGCCCGTTACAAGGTCTATTTAACCTATTATGAAAATTTTCCAAATTTAGCGTTTTTTTTTCATTTTTTAAATGTTGTTTTTCGACAAAACTTCACCTACAATTAATGTCATAGCAATACTAACGTTTTTGACATTTGCCAATTTTAAATGCATTCAGATTTGTTAATGACGAAATTCTAAGATCTATGAGTAAAGATCTTATGGTACAGAATATTATATGTTAGTATGTGAAATATACTATATCTGCTATATCCAGAGCTGAAGGGACCATTTACATGATATCACGGCTGACAAATCGAAGATTCTCGGAGTATAACTATTGGATTATTGTGTTAACTAGAGAAGATACAATCTTGAAATCGACAATTGATTTAGTTGGAAGTCCTGTCTATTTGAAATTATTAAGTTAAATATTGGTTAGCAAGAGTAAACAAATGACAGGAAATTATGTATCGATACCACATAGTTTCCTTTACCTGCTAAGGAATGGGTAAAATTCAGGCTACAGTTAGATTCATTATGGATCTGTAAACTGATTGTGATGGACTCATAATTTTAAAATTGCTTTTTTCTCTCTCAAGCTAATTGCTAAAAAATAGTGAGATGTTAAAGTAAAGTGTTGTATAAAACAAATAATTTCAGTTTATAACGACTCTAATCCCCAAATTAATAGACTAAAAATTGAGGTTGTTTCTTATTAGTTTGTGTGTATATAATGTACCAATAGTTGTTAAAATATTATTCTTTAAACAAGCAACGCAAAACACACAACATTGTAAAATAACTATGATTTTTTAAAAAAATCATTAAAACTGTTTACCAGGTGGTGCTGTGTGCTCAAAATAAAGCCTAAAGCCATTGTTGCCATTTCCAGCTCCAGTTGATTTAAACCGAATTAGTACTTTAGTGGAGGTGGATAACATGAATCGATTACTCAGAAACCCACAGAATCTTCCAAGAAGACCACTTGAATCAGATTCTCCATTAAATATTTCAAGGCTTCCTTCATTGCATTCACCAAAGTAATCCAGGATGCGTAACCGAATGATCTGAAAGTTTTAAGTTATTTTCCACATGGTTACTGAACAATGTTTCATTGTATCGTTATTATAAACCACACGTAAATACGAAATACCTCCCATGGTATATTAATAGTAGCTAAATTAACAAAATTTACAATATTAATAGTGTAACTTTTTAATGATCTTCTGGTTTGAAGGTTCTTTGAGGAGATGTTTAGATGGTGAGTGTGATGGTGACTTCACCTTGCTACTATTAATCAACAATCTAACAGATTATGAAACCGTTACTTTAAACATCTCAAAACTCAAAATTTTACAAAATAATTTTTCACGATATAAAGCAAAGAAGCAAAGTTTCTCATTTTAAATTTATTTCATTTTAAAATTATTCAAATTAAACGATGATAACTTATTTTTTATGATTTAAATGGTATGTATTTTATTTATACAGTCTTAAAGTTGCCTTTCAAAAATTACTAAAGCATTGATATACAACGCAGAAAATGAACTTTCAAACCAACATCTGTGATTCAATCACAAATTTTTTGAACACTAGTATTTTTACTTATGGTAGCACTTATTAAAATACCGTGTACTTAGACCCATTTTACGTTATTATTGTTACGAATTTTTATACATAATAACGCATTTATATAATGTAAACGAAAAAAATCAAATCCATTAACTAAACCTTTTTTCCATTGTTTTTAATAAAATATAATTTTTATTTCAAGCTTGACACATGTCAAAACTCGCTTTCCTACCTTGTCAGAAAAACTATCAAGGAACCAGACACACGATCCACTGTGATTATGAGGCTGAAGAAAGTCTATTATTCCAAACGAGGATTTAATTACGTGGGGTTGATCAGAACTGCAGGCTACAATCTCATTCAATATCGGTACACCTTGGCCCCAAGTTGCTGTATATATATATACATATACATGATCAAAATCATGAACATTTATGCGTGTATCGAATACAATTACGTATAAATTCTAAAACATACAAACACTTTTTTATTAAAAGTGATGACTGGCCTTTAACGTGATTATTATTCATTTCGTGTCTTGGACTATTACAAACATACAAATAAACTTGATTGATTTAAAGTTACTAGACTTTACAATATAAGATGGCAAGCATAAAACTACAATACAACACACTCGAAACTTTTCTTGGAATAGTCACGTTTATCTTATACTATTTCAACTTATCAACATAACTAACAGTTGAACGTTCTCTTACGTCATTCGGTTTGAATGTAATAAACCTTATGCTTATCTCTTATCTTTACACATATAGTTAAACATCCATATTGCTTGGAGTTTTCGAGGTTCTCTTTGTTAACTACATGCATGATATATACGTATTTTAACTGCGAAGTGTTGTAGATTACCACAATTAAAAACATACCTGTATTACAAAATTTAATTAAGAAAAAAACAGCCTTGAATAATATCCGGAAACTTTTGTACTGCATTTTACCGTAAGGAAAAGTTAGGTTAAGGAAAACTAAATTCTGTAGGAATTATTTTACAAACACTTACAAGGTCCACAACTCTGACTAAGTTTACATACCAATTTATTCCCTTTTATCACATTCAGTTTTGTTTTACAACGTCACATGACCATAAAACACACCTTGAAAAGGCCTTAATTAATATCTGGCTTTTTCGCAAATAAACTATTGAAAAAAACAATAAAGAAAATAGAAATAAAACACACGTGCCAGCTCGCAGTATATTTCAACCTTCAGTGAGGACTGATATTTAGGGGAAATCCAGTTTGAAGTTTACGCTTCTTTAACCAGGCTACAAAAAAGATTAAAATATTCTGAATAGATTCAAGGACGCAAAAACTGGGGATACCACCGTACTCCATGCTTGAAGTACAGGAGTCCTGTGCATCTTGCGATTTTACTAATATGATAAATAAATAAATAATAAATATCAAATACGTAGTTTCCATCAGGGCGTATACAGTTCTTATTTTTAATGGATTTTACTATCACTAGTACATATAAAAAAAGTGTTCCAGCGCCATTGGCTAGATTTCTTCTTAATAGTGATATACTTGCTGTCAAAGCTGTCTTAAAAATATTCGAGGTTTCTGGGCACAGGTGGAATTGGAGAATCTTTCCATATTACAGTGGGAAAAACATATTACTTGTTTTTGTACAATTAGGTTTTGTTCAACATTGTGAGCGCAGTTTCCCCCTCGTATTTGTACTCTTAAATTTATGGCTTAACGTGAGACTGGTATTTAGCGCACATGACTCGCAATCTGTGAATCGTAGGTTCGAATCTCTGTCACCAAACATGCTCGCTTTTTCAGTAGTGAGGGTATTATAATGTTATAGTCAATCTCACTATTCATTGGTAAAATGTAACAGACAAGTTGGCGGAAGGCGGTATTGACTAGCTGCCTTTCCTCTAGTTCCTCACTACTAAATTATGGACAGCTATAGTAGATGCGTTGGAGCATCTTTACGCGAAATTCACACTAAACCATCTTATAGTTACTACGAATTGCGTTAGGGAAAATGTACTAACTTTGAAATAAGAGAAATATAGAATGCACGCATAATGCATAAGTCTTCATAAAAGAAAAATATCTATATACATATATAAACATATATTTCGTTTGAAGTTCTCTTTTTAACTAAGGGTTCTGGGTAGTTGCCCAGTTTACCCACTTAAGACGCTAGTGTTTACAGTTACAGATGTTTAGTAGTTTCGCTAATATGTGTATGTTTTCCTGATTGTAGTTTTGGCACTATTTTCCCTGTTGATTCTTCTTTAACATACAAAAACTGTTCTAACACCTTTGAATTGTCAGTTGAAAGATGTTCGTATGTATTGTTGATTAAAGACTTGTAGTGTATTTATAACTGTTTAACAAAATGTATTACTATGTTTCATTATGCTGATAAATCTTTTACGAACAAGAATTATATAAGTAGTCGAAGCTACACAAATAATTTTGTAAAAATAACACAGTAAAGAGAATATTCGAAAACACACGACATATTCTTTTCTTTTGAATGAAATCGAGGCTTAGCTACCCATCATAATCAGATCTCAGCTGCTCAATACTTTTTTTTTTCAGAGTTTAATTTATCATCAAAACAGGCAGATTATATTGTGTCTATATTCTAATGTTAAATCATATCCAACTCCTGGTTTCGTATCCAACAAACCTCTATTATACCTCCTTTATAATATTCAACGCATTTTATAGCATAACATATTTCAAAACATTCAGATCATACTAGCTTTGAATCACCTCCCCAATGGGAAGCGATGTTATAGACCATGGCCAATACAGTATATGTTCTGTTTAATGGTCTCTGTGATGCGTAGTACAGCCCGGGTTGAGAATTAATTTATGCAAAAGTTACAGTTATTTACGTTCTGTTCTAACTTCATAACACCTGCACAGCAACATTTAAATCATCCTAGCTGAACGTAACTGAAAAAAAGTATTATAAATTAATTATAAAATACCAGCAGTCCTAGTATTAACTATAAAACTAACATTAATTTATTTATTTTAATTATAAAATATTAAAAATCTAACAGTTTTAAACTGCTACATGCATGTGATTTTAGCTCTACAACAACTCGAACTCCCCAACTTTTTCACAGTGTATGTCTAAGAATTTACATTGCGAGAAACCGAATTTCGATATTCGTGCTGGGCAGAGCACAGATAACTCAGCTTGAAGTGCGCTTAATTCAAAAAACGAAAAAATATTCACCAAAAATGAGAACTAATACAATGAAAAGTAAGAATTGATGACCAATTAAAATTCATACAATAAATACAATTGATTTTTCAAGTATAATCAAGAGTAATTGAAACTATATGAATTTACTTTCGTTTACAATATTCATGGATTTTTGCTCCCTACTCCCTGCCCCCACCCAGTGACACAGCGGTATGTTCTTTAAACCGGATTTGTGTACCCGTGGTGGACAAATAACGAAACAATACATGTCTTCATTTGATAAGAATGGTGGGCTTTATTTTTTTCAATTGATAACATTTATTGATTAGATTTGTTTAATAATATTGACTTATTCTGTGATGAATTGTTTAGGCACATTATTCATGATGAAACTGTAGAATAGACAGCAACTGCCTGTCATGGAAACACAAGTGTAGAGGACTTTCGTCTTCAAGACTTTCGAAACGTCGTCCTTTACACTTATGTCACCACAACAGGCAATTGCCGTCCATTCTGCACAGTTTTATCAGTATTGACTTACTACAACATTTTTATTTTCCCCATTTGTCTGAAATTTCCCCTGAAATTCCACTTTCAGGTTATTAGTTTTTTCTTGATCCTACGTGTTATGCAACACTATAGATGCTACTTAATTTTGAATTTTGCGCAAAGCTACTCGAGGGCTATCTGCGCTAGCCGACCCTATTTTAACAGTGTAAGAATAGAGGGAAGGTAGCTAGTCATCACCACCCACCGCCAACTCTTGGGTTACTCTTTTACTAACGACTGATTGTAACATTATAATGGCTGAAAGGGCGAACACGTTTGGTGAGACGGGGATTCGAACCCGCGACCCTCAAATTAAGAGTCGCACGCCTTAACATGCTTGGCCATGCCGGGCCAAGCTACGCTGTTTAATTAGATGATGGGATTTAGATCTGTTTATATGATAATTCTAATACATTTATTGCTATTTGTTTGACAATGTTGATGGATTTACAATTATTTCTTTGATCATTTGATTATGCTAAATATTTAGTAATAGAAATTAATGTAACGAGATTTTAACTTTAAACTGACAGAAACACGATACTCTTTTCTATGAAATAATTTAATGTTTCACTTATTGTACTTACTATACAGGGTGTCCCAGAAGTCGCGCACCATATAAATTTTTATGTTAATACATATGAATAACAATTTTATTGATAATAATCATAACAGATGCTCAAACTGTTCACCCTCTGCTTTGATACATTCATCAATTCTCTTTATAAAACTGTCTTTTACTTTGTTGAGGGTTGCAGTGCTAATCCTTTGACATTATTATATGTACGTATGGTGCGCGACTTCTGGAACACCCTGTATAGGGACAATCTGTATAAACTTAAGGTAAGTTAACCTTTAAAATACCCTTTAAGACTGAACACAATATAGGTCTTAAACCTATTCTTAATAATTTTATTTATTCTACTGAATTGATAAAAGTCAGTAAAACCAGACATATTTCGAGCACTTAATGTACTTTTCTAACTAAAAACATTCATTGCTATAAAAAAAAAAGCTCGTAATGATTAGGATGCATTGATTCCTCAGTTTTGTATGCTCGCTGTCAGGCAATACTTTTGCTTGTAGTCACAATAATATCTTACGCGGTTCAAATGTTGGGTTCTTTTATCTTATGTTATCTCCAAGTTATCTCGTAAAAACTTCTTAATCCAATAATGTTGGTTTTTGGTAAATTAGGATTTATAGAATCATATTCATAGAGATAGCTTCCCATAATTCTGGTTCCAGATTTGCAGATGCGCATTCAGTTGTCACCACCAATGTTTTCTGATACTGTCGTTTTAAAGAACAACATATCTTCTTCGTACTTTAAGTAGTCGAGAATCAAACATACATCATTTATGTTTTGCATATTTTCACCTGAGCAACTGTTTACTCTTTCACTATGTTTTGTTGTCACCAACAAAATTATTGTATTTTGTCACAGAATATTTGGATGATTTTGCTCCTTGGCTATATAAATAAAATTGACTTTAGGTAACCCTAATCCTACATTGTAAGTACATTGTTCTATTATAAAACAGAGAAAATAAATTAAAAGGATGTATAAAGTTTGATTATTATTGTTACAAGTTCAACAGATTTCAGTCTTGGTTTTCGTGGACTGAGTTTACTCAAGTGGGATGGTTGTACACAATTTTGGCACGCTTTGGTAGCTTAAGGAAGATGAAGTACTCAGTATTAATATTCCTGGTTTACATGGACTGAGATAACTCAAGAAACATTGTGTTTTCAGTATTGGCACTCATGTTTTGGTTTACATGGACTGAGTTAACTCAAGGAAGATGGTGTACTCAGTACTGACACTCGTATTCTGGTGTGCATTGACTGAGTTAACTCAAAGAAGATGGTGTACTCAGTACTGACACTCGTATTCTGGTGTGCATGTACTGAGTTAACCCAAGGAAGACAGTGTGTTCAGTATTTACACTCGTGTCCTGGTTTTCGTGGACTAAGTTAACTCAAGGAAGATTATTGTGCGTAACTTTAACATGTGAGATGTTTAGTTAATCCAAGTAGTATAGCCGTCTCGAGGATGTTAGATCTGGAATTTATTTAAAAATATATAAATATTACAAGACACTTTTATAGATTTTTGACGTTTTTTGTGACAACCACTTTAGAGCAAATTATGACATAAAACAACAGTTAAGGTGCTCTATTTTAAGGTTTGTTTTTTAATTTTAAATAAACAAACCTTTGAAACATTAGATTATATCAACATTGTGCTGGTTTGTCTCGAAGATTATAACTGCTGTGAAATAAGTTGTTACGAAAGTGTTTCATTTGTTCACTCAGAACACATGTTTAATTACTAATATTATTACTCAAATGTTTTCAAAAATAGGTTTTGTTTTTGTAAAATTCGCAGGAGTACAGCACATATAAAGCTTTCTAATCTCGTTAGTTCAGTGCAGCTTTAATACACGAATATCTTAGTTTCATACCCAAGAAGAACCTTTACTTTATTAATTTTCACGAACGTTGTAAACTGTATCTGTTGTACTGTGACAAAGAGATCCAAAGATCTGTTTCATGGAGAAGATTGTAGAAATGCCATAATACTACGTAACAAAATGTTTACTTTTACTTGTTCCTTGGCAGAAAGTGTTATTTCCCAATTGCTTATGCTTAAAGTAAATGGTAAAGACTTATTTTTCTGTTTTGTTTGTTTGTTTGTTTTGGAATTTCGCACAAAGCTACTCGAGGGCTATCTGTGCTAGCCGTCCCTAATTTTGCAGTGTAAGACTAGAGGGAAGGCAGCTAGTCATCACCACCCACCGCCAACTGTTGGGCTACTCTTTTTACCAACGAATAGTGGGATTGACCGTCACATTATACACCCCCACGGCTGGGAGGGTGAGCATGTTTAGCGCGACGCGGGCGCGAACCCGCGACCCTCGGATTACGAGTGCACGCCTTAACGCGCTCGGCCATGCCAGGCCTTATTTTTCTGTTCAAACTTTGCTTTTGTGACCTGGGAGCGTATGAGGAAAACGTGTTGGGAGACTATATTTGGGGGCTGATACGTGAAAATGATTTACATCACACTCGCAAATCTCGAAAAACTACTCACTTCTAAACATTTGTATTCATTTTTGTGTAACTTTAGTATAAAGAATGTAAATCTTGATTCATATGTTGTTTTATTCAGACCTTATGTGAATGAAAATGTGCAAATTTGCCTGTTTTTATATATAAAATAGGTTAATTTCTAAATTTCATTATCCACGTCACAAAAGCAAAGTTTTCAGGGAATAATGGTCATTTTCTGTACTTTTACAACATAAACAATTAAGAAATAACACATACTATCCAGGAACAAAATTTGTTTTATGTGGAGTAATACGGGTTATGGACATTCAATGCTTGCTTTATAGATAAGATTGTAGAAATGCCATAATGTAAAGGATAGACCTTAAATGCTTGATTTATAGACAAGATTATATAAATATCATAATATGAAACACGGACTTGAACTCTCTGGTTTATGGGCCACGTCAGAGAAGTGTCATATATAAAGTACGGGCTTTAGTATCTTATTTATTGACAACATTATATAAATGCTAAAATATAAATTATGGACTTCAAATGTTTTCTGTATGGACAAGAGTACAGAAGTGCCAATAAAAGTCGATTGCACAAAAGTAAGGGCTCAAAATTAAACATTGTCCTTTGTCGAATAATTATATTTAAATTACATGAGCATTTTGCGAAGTGCATTAAATAAAAAAGTACACTAAACATTATTAATAACGCGTTTTTTTAAAGAGCAGTTAAACTCTGTGAAGCGAACACTTCATATATACATTCAAAACTCTTCAAATAATACAAACATTAATAATAATATTTTTGCTTTAGATATTTGAATTTGTTTTCATCTAAACTCTATAGATGGCAGAGCAACTTACATTGACTTTAAGTCTTTGATATAAACATTTGACATATCTAATAACAATCTCTTGTGGACATGTACTGTTTAAGGAAGTAGTCATTTTACAAACATTTTGTACTATTCTCTTCTCTTCTCGATCAGGTTTCAGGTAGTGTTTGAGTGACCCGGGAGAGTCAGCTGCTAGAAGAGACCTCTTCCTCCTTCCTTGACAATTCATTAGGAAAAATGTTAAATAGTTTAAGTCACGAGATCAGGGAGGGTTTAGGCACTACACAGATCTATTCTCTCTATATACATACGTACGTGTTTATTTATTTTTTAATTTGGCCCAAAGCTACTTGAGTTTATGTGCGCCTTAATTTTGAAGTGACAGCTAACGAACAATACTTACCGCCCATAGTGAGATTGACCGTCAATTATAAAACTCCTACGGCCGAAAAGTTGAGCATATGAGCATATTTGAGAACAGTATTCGAACTTAGGACCCTCAAACTGTGATTCACGTTCATTCACAACGTCCATGCTAAGCCTTCAGATATTCCTTTTCATGTTGGAAAGCCTGTTTGACCCAATGGTATATTTAATAATTAATCTAAAAGTCTCTTTGTTTTAAATAACTATAAAATCTCACTTTTTATACTGAACACACAATTTTATTTTCCTTTAAAAACTGATGTTAATCCGCCATGTTTTCTGTAGCCCATACTACTCCAATTTTGGCTGAAATTTCACACCAGCTCACTTTCGTTACTAAATAGTCTATATACCCCGTCTCTATTTGAAATAGTGCTTATTATCATACCTTATTTTCAGTTGTCCATGCTATCCCACCTTGTAGTAAACAGTCTACATTATTTCACCTCGTATTAAACATTCCACGTAATAATGCCATGTTCAAATGATCCACAGTACTATGTAAAATTGTTAGGACAAGATAATTGTTTTGTTGTTCTTTCGACTTTATGTTGTTAATTCTTCCATATGATTACACAGTATAAATTTCAACACTATGGTAATGTTCCACTGATCCCTGATGACAACTGAATGAGCCAGGGTAATAATACTTATCATTCTTTAGATTTTCCATATACTTCTACCAAGAGCACATCATAAAGGATCTGTTTGAGTGAACATTCTGATCAAACTTAAAGTCTGAATTATCTGTTATGGCTAGCAAAAAAGCTAGCATATGGTACTGGAATATGTTAGATGAAATTAATTTAGTAGTACTTCAAAAATAAGTCTTGATAAAAACACTGTTTTCTGATACATATCAAGTTTTGTTGTCATGCCACGCCCCAAAAAGTTTATTGACTGTTTACTGACTTCAAGCACTTCCAGTGAGTTTCACTTGTACTAAATATGAATATTTATGAGAATTTGATGTTTCACGCATGAGTTGCCTTTCATTGTTCTTTGAAAGTAGCCTGAAATCTAATTTTTGACTTTGTCCTCACACTTTTACATAGTACTGTAGATTATTTCACCATGTTTTAAACATTTCACTCTACACTTTATTTAAAAAGCTCATATTATTCCACATTACTTTATACATTAAATTTTGTTTAAACAGCTCATAATATTCCTCATTACATTTAACTTTGTTTAAACAGTGCATATTATTCCCCATTACATAAAACTGTGTTTAAACAGCTCATATTATTCCACATTACTTTATATATTAAACTCTGTTTAAACAGCTCATATTATTCCACATTACTGTATACATTAAACTGTGTTTAAACAGCTCATATTACCCAACTTGGTTTAAAGTCTGCAATATTTTGCTTTTATGCCCCATCATTTTCTACCAAAACGCACAATATTTCACTTTGAAAACAGTGCATTAAACTAAATTCATGAAACCCAGGTTTCAATATTTGGAACACTTAACGTTCAGCATTGTAAAACTTTGTTCTTCCTATACAGTTATAAGTATATGTAAAATTTCTTCTTTTCTTTTATGCACTTAAAACATGAATTTATATGACATTATATTACCACAGATAGATAAACATGTTACACAACTTTTGTTATATATTTGTAACGTATTCTATCGTTGGATGAGTTCTTTTAGATTATTTAGTGAAAATAACACTATTAAAGTCCAGTCCACGTAATAATTACAAATTTTTCTTCCTTATGGTTGGCTACAGATTACTGTCACTTTAACACAAGTTTTAAGCATAACTACACAACAACATCTTAATAGATACTCTAGAATTAAATGAAGGCATAACTTCAAATATAACGTAACAATATACCTGATTCAAGAAGTTTGGATAGATAAACAAACATATAACTCATCGAGCGATTGTATAAAAGAATATACGAAATAAATCTTAATGAATAATTTCTCTGACGCTGAACTGACTGACTAGCCTTGAACTAATTATACTCATATCTTGATCTCCCTATTTTCACATTCCACACGAACCTTCCCAATCTTAACTTTACGCACTCTTTAGCAAATAACTAAATTAAAGCATTAAGATATAGCTTACGTTGTAAGTTACGTATTTTTAACGTTGTAATTTAGTTTGTAACTAGAAGAAGCTGTGGGTTTTGATGATGTAATTCATGCTAGTCCTGAAAATATCTAGAACAAGGGTAGATTATAAAAACGACGCTCAGTAAAACATCGAATTAGTCAAGAGTTCAGATGGAGTAAACTGTTACTCAATATGTTAAAGAGGCCAATATTTTGAGGACGAATGTAACACATATCCGCCACGCAATCCCAAAATGGGTTCTGACACACACAACAAAAACCCTGTGAACACAGGAACATCAAAAATTGTCTTTATTAGTTTATAAGTTGGTTGATATGCACATGATTTTTATATACATATTAAACAAAAGACAGAATTCAAGAATTTTCTATTCCCCTGTTTTGCATGTTTGTACCACATTAAGTGTAAATCGGTTGAAACAAGACTAAGTAATTGACCAAAATCTCTAAAATTATGAACTTATTTAACCTTTTGATCCTCTGAAACGATAAAATCGCACATTTTTGTATGTTTATGTACGGTATCCCTAAAATATATATATTTTTACAAAATTTCAAAATTTCGTATAAATTGGCCATAATATAGAGGCATAACTGTCAAAAACTTTAAAATTATGCTTTTCGTTATATCTTGGCCCTTACGATTACTAAAAATGGGCAAGTCCACAATTTTTATTTGTCAATATGAAGTACCTATAGAAAAGTAACTTTTTACCAAATTCTTCGCAAAGTGATCAAAATATTACCGAGTAATTGATCATAGCCCTTAAAAGTACGTTTTTTTGTGAGCTCTTATACTCCTAAAAAGCTTTATTTAGCGTTTTTTATAAAAAAAAGTTATATTTTAAAGGGTTTTTTTACCAAGCATTGGTGGCTTAAGAGTTATTTATAAATTTCTTTAATGGCCACAAATGTCATGAGGAGTTCAGAACGACAAAAGAAGTCATCTCTCTTATCATCATCTCTAAAGATTCACATTACCACTAGTCTTAATACACCTTTCTAACTGCCTTACTGGGTATTCGTATACAGTGTTCTATTTGTTTTAGCGCTGACTCAAGGTGTTTTCTCGACTTTTTTTGCACTTCTTATTTTAGCCTCATAGTTTCTCAGTGACTGTTCGAGGTTATTGTCGTTTGGCGGCTTCCCTTATTTTATTTAGGCATCATTTTCCTTCTTTCTCTGTCTCTCTGTTTCGTTAGTTAATTAGTTCCAAAGCAAGTTCCAATGTAGGACATTTTTCCCGTATCTACTGCGGGGATCGAATATTAAACTTAAACGAATGATTCTCTAGGTTATCTCTCTGTGATGGTCACGCATGGCCAAGCGTGTTAAGGCGTTCGAATCGTAATCCGAGGGTCGCGGGTTTGAATCCCGGTTGTACCAAACATGTTCACCCTCCCAGCTGTGGGGTGTTATAATGTGACGGTCAATCCAACTATTTGTTGGTAAAAGAGTAGCCCAAGAATTGGGGTAAGTAGCGATGACTAGCTGCCTTCCTTCTAGTCTTACACTGCTAAATTAGGGACGGCTAGCGCAGATATTCAAGAACAACAACAAATGGTTTGCATGATTATTTCGCATATTTTATTTACTAACTTCCTATTAAGAATTTTAACACAAAAATCACCAAAAAAAAAAGGATTCAAATTCACGATAGCTATTATTACGTCTGTAACAAAACGCAAAATATCATATTAAGTGTTTTAAGCGTTCATCCTTGGGTGTCTTAAAAAGATCCGCACTTACTTAGATTTGAAACAGAATGAACATAATATATTATCCAATGAGTAATTGATTTTTGACATTTGGAATGCCACGTAAGTTTAGTGATGTTTTAAATTAATGGGTAATTTATATACAACCAATTTATTCATAAAATATTTCGGTTTGTCAAGTACGACTAACACATATTTTGTTTACAACAACCCTGCAAGACCAAAGGCATACTTGTATAATGTCTTTAAACTGTATCATTAAACCTAATATCGGGTTTGTCAGTCACTGCACCTCACAATAACACGTCGAACTTTGCAAGTATAGACTACATGAATGATTGGAAAATGTCTTATTTTATTGTAGCCAGTCGTAAGAAGAATTACGTCCTCATCTGATTATCAAATAGAAGGTCGGTGCTGGACTATTGTTGGGTCATAGTTTTTCTTTTTGGATTGTTGTTGTTGTCTCCTTTGTTTCTGCTCATCCGACCAACACTAGTTGAACATAAGGTCAACAGTATTCCAGCTTTTAGTGTTTATTAGCCACATCAAAGTATTTTTCTAACTGTTGTCCAGCATTGGACTAATATGCGATCTTTTTTTTGATGGATCTTTATGTCTTATCAAACGTATATGTGATACTATAATATGATAAAACGTAAATAAATTGTACCTGCACTTTCATTTATGTACTAAATTTTTCATAAAGCTATTCCTGTCAGACTTGTGGAGAATATGTGGAGAAATTATATGGATTAGAACCAGGAAGTGATACTTCTGATCTCATGAACTCAAGGTGTCAAGTTATCATGATCATAAACTCATATATTACGTGCTCTTATAGATGATTTGTGACTCCAATCTATTTAATAATTTATCATAATGAAACTACATACAATTATATGTCTGTATTAGTATAACACACGAATTAAAAATCTTGAACATGTATGTATGTGCACAAAGGCTTTGAAGTGGTTGCAACAATAACATCTACAATAAACAGTAATTGAGAATTGTTGATCAGTTGCGTCCAATATAATATTTCAGAGAAACTAGGTCTGTTTTCGTCTTTTAGCAATAGACCATCTGCCCACAAAGTAGCCCGCCATGGCCAGCTGGTTAGGGTACTTGGCTCGTAATATGAGGGGTCGCGGGTTCGAATCCCCGTCACAATAAACATGGTCACCCTTTTAGTCGTGATGGCGTTATAATTCAACGGTCAATGCCACTATTCGTTGGTAAAAGAGTGGTGGTTGGTGATGACTAGCTGCCTTCCCTCTTGTCCTACACTACTAAATTAGGGATGGCTAGAGTGGACAGTTTTCGTATAGCTTTGCGTGAAATTAAAAAAAAACTGTCCACAAAGAAAAAACGAGCCCCGGAGTCCATAAAGATAACTGCGATCAATGGAAGATAAAAGAGCTATCTCTTTATTACTTCCTAAATTTTAAACTCCAACGCCGATTTTTCCAAATTCTTTTATCTTTCATACTATATTTGTAAATTATTTGTTTGCGTGTCTTAGAATAAATTCACATTGGTTTATCTGTTGTGACCCTCATAAAGAATCAATCCCCGGGTTTTAGCGTTGTAAGTCTGTAAACTTATCGCTGTCTCATGGGGGACATATTACTGGTTAAGATAAAATATTTTTAATAATACTGGTAATAAGCAGAAAATGATAGAGAAGAAAAAAAGATAATTTTGTTAAAACAAAATCCAGACATTTACATCCCTTTATGTGCAATTTGCTATATAATATTAATTTAACACATTATATTCTGATTTCCTGGATTTATGTTACCAGAGTATTGGGCCAACAGCGGTTAAATAATTTAGATGTTCAGGTTGGAACAAAGATGAACCAACATATTACCCCAGTTAAAGGCCGATGTGCAACTTGTCGCTGGATGAGCACTGTTTGCCAATGTTGGTCAGCGATGTTACAACTAAAAGTGATCATTAGCAAACATTGGTTCAGTATTTTTCTGCCATCTGGGTTTCCAGCTGCCGTTGGCAGAGAAGTGCAGTGAAGAATGTAAACTTTAAGTTAACCTCACAGTTGATAACTTGGGATGAGATGTGGTTGTTGTACTGAATTCACCTTCATATTCTTCGAAAACATTTTGGACAGTATGGAAAAAAGCAGGTGTAGCATGAACATCTTGAGAAACCTCTTATTTCTGTATTATAAAATATTATCTGAAAAATTTCACGTACGTTCACTTTGACATTTACATTTGAAACAGAGCAAAGAAATCAAAATCGCACCGCAAGAACGTCACACGCCAAACGAAGGGGTTGGAGAACCAGTGCAAGTGGGACCAAATACCTGGAGTTCTTTCTACATTTTTATGTTGCATTCAGTAATAGAAAAAGGTAAAACGTGTTTTAATAGTCAGACCACTTCGCTAGCCTTTTGCTATTTACAACAGTTTAAGTTTGTTTGTCTGAAGTTAAACACAAAGCAACAATATGGGTTATATGCGCTTTGCCCAACACAGGTATAAAAACCTGGATTCTAGCGTTGTAAGTCCTCAGACTAATGCCTCTGGGAGGCTACAGTTAAAGACGCTGCACTTTCCTGTATTGTGATAGATGTTTTCGAGATGTATTCTTTGAACAGTATTGTTAGAAATACTTAAATAATGTCAACTGTTGAAGAAATTAGTCCAAAAATTCACCTTTGACTTGAATTGCCATTCATTTTTCATTAATTAATCAATGTTGATAATTTAGTGCTAAATATTAAACAACTCTATCACTGCAATGTTAGTTTGATTTGAATTTCGCGTAAAACGACACGAAGACACGACAGTAGAATACTAGAGGGAAGGAAGCTAGCCATCACCATCCATCGCCAACTCTTGGCGTTACAACGCCTTCACAGCGAGCATGTCTGATGTGGCAGGGATTCGAACCCGTGACCCTCAGCTTACGAATCGATTGCCTTAAACACCTGACCATGCCGGACCTGTTATCCTATTATTCATTTTTCCTTGCTGAGAACTTATAGTTCGTACGTTATTTTAAAAACACTTTTCTTGAAGCTTAGCACAAGTTTGTGAAAATAGAATAAATCCAAAACACAAAAAAGCTTCTACAAATTATAAATGGTTTATAAAGGATAAGAATTATATTCTGGCATTCTATTTTTGTATATACAAATAAAAATCATCTAACAAATATATTATATCGAAATATCCAACCTTAGACTTAAATCAGATATCAAAGTATATGTAAATATTTTTTTAAGTTTCAGGATAGTTATGTATTCTTTAAATTTGCAATTCAAACAACTTTTGAAATTTCAAAACATAGTAAGTTTTATTCAATCCCAGACTTAAAAATGCGTATTCAAAGTGACTTTTATCTGAGAGCATCAAATTTGTCCATTTGATATTATACGAGTAATCATTTCTAACTGACCATCTTTACTCTAATATGAAAGATATGTATTTATTATTACTTATTTTGTGTATATCCAAAAGAAGACTTATGTACTTCAAGTTGGTTAGCTGGTTCTGAATTTCATGAAAAGCTACACCAGGGCATTCTGCAATTGGTTTGATTTTGAATTTCGCGCAAAGCTACACAAGGGCTTTATACGATAGCCGTTCCTAATTTAGCAGTGTAAGACTAAAGTGAAAGTAACTTGTCATCACCACCCACCGTCACCTCTTGGGATACTCTTTTATCAACGATATTGCGATTGACTGCACATTACAACGCCCCCACGACTAAAAGGACGAGCATGTTTGGTATGACAGGAATTCAAATACGCGAACTTTCTGCAATAGCCGTTCCTAATTTATCAGTGAGAGACCAGCCGGAAGGCAGCTAGTCAACACTATTCACTTTTGAGCTACTCCTTTACCAACGAATAGTGAAATTGATTTTCACGTAATATCGCCCTCACAGCGAGGATTTTCAGTAATGGAAATTCGAACCTGCGACATGCAGATTGCCATATTACGCAGCTAATCATAACTATAATAGTGTTTATAGTAAGAATGACCGAGATGTGCAATATGTGCAAAACAAAATAAAATTTCAAATACACTCCAAACAGAACATTATAATTATAAGCACTTTAGACACACTGTTGAGTAGTAACCAACTCAATTGCAGAGTAAAAAGCCACCAAAGCACTTGGAAAAAGTCGGTAAAGTAAAAACAAAAATTTCAAAAAGGCAACAGATTTGTATATCTGGTTGACTGATTAACGTTATCGAAAAGGCATAGTTCTTTCCTGCCTTCAACTTATGCAAATCTAAATGCACATGACAGAATTTGGCTACCTTAGCTAAAAGCGTTTTTTTTTACTTTTATTTGGTAATAATAAGTAATAATAATAATAATTTTGAAACACTACTAATGAAGTGATAGCGCAATAGTAACCATATTCTGTTATTACTAGCATGCACTGTGAGTTACCAAGTAACAATTCGCACTCATATCACAATTGCATATACGCATGCCTTACATGATCGTTTTGTAGCTGTATCAGCTATATAAGGAAAACGTGGGTGACTGCATTATCTAGATCTGGGCTCTAACTGTGATCTAATATTTGAAAATGAAGGTTTCAGCTCTATACATCTGACTCGAAGGTTCGGTTTCGGACAAAGTAATTATATCGTAGTAGTCGGTGCCTAAGACGCGAGTTTATACGTGAGAACGAACGTTATCACTATTGAAGTCTGACGCAGCTGTGCTTGAGTACCGTGGATTTAAATCAAAAACGGTAGTTCTATAATTAGCCTTTGTATTGTTTTCAAACTACATGTTACATATTGACATATAAGGCTGTAGTTAAAACAATATGATTTTTAAAATATGTCTTTCACGAAAACAAAATGTGAGAAAAAGAAAATAGCTTATGTGATAACCTACAAAAGTAGTTGTCCCACCGAAGAACTCATTATTGCAAAAATATAGATAATATTAGAAATAGTAATATGTAATACTGAATATGTAAGGCAAACCTCGGACATTAATCTAACAAACAAAATCACTGCCGCCCTAGCTAGATGAAAAAAAAAAAAACAAGAGGAAAAAATATCAGAAAAAACCAGGAGAGGTACTGACAGCTTTAGGAAAAGTCATGAGAAGGATAGGCCTAGAACCAAGAAATACTATAAGACAAGTATTAAGAATGTGTATTTCTAAACATTTCTAGGTTGTTTGATAGAAAATAATGTTATCAGAATAACAACTGACAAGCACTTGATTTGTAATATTACCCTATAAATGACGTATTATATATAAAAATAAGCTGTTAATTGCATTTGATTTGCAATAACAGTCTGTAGATCATATATTAATGTATAAAAATAACATATTAAAAGTATTTGGTTTCTGATCTCATTTTGAAAATCTATATGCGTAACCTATTAAATTAATAACCTACATATATCTATTTTTAATGTCATTTCATAAAATAAAACCTTTTTGACACGTTTTTTTCTGTCTAGGGTAACCCTAATCTTCGAATTATTCCCTTTATCGCAAGAACCGGTATGACCACGGGGTCAATGCACTCGACTCGTTATCTAAGGATCGCGGGTTCGAATCCCCATCACTCCAAACATGCTCACCTTTTCAGCCGTGGAGAGTTTTAAGTGACGGTCAATCCCATTATTCGTTGGTAAAAGAGTAGCCCAAGAGTTGACGGTTGGTAGTAATGACTAGCTGCCTTCCCTTTAGTCTTACACTGTTAAATTAGCGACGGCTAGCGCAGATAGCCCTCGAGTCGCTTTGCGCAAAATTAAAAACAAACCTTTATCGTAAAAAGAGCATTGAGATTTTTAAACGGATCTTGATAATGAATCTTTAACGTGAATTTTTCATCTCCAGAAAAATAAAATAAGGCGTATAAATGTAAAAACGGCTCGTTTGGGTTGAGAAAATATTTTACATAGAAGAGCAAACAACGTTTCGACCTTCTTCGGTCATCGTCAGGTTCACAAAGAAAGAGGTAACTGACAGGAAGCTGACCACATGTTTGAAAGAGGTTCGTGTAACTGAGTGTCGGAATGTAAAGGGCGATGTTAGATGTTTGAATATATAATTTTATTTATTTTATAATATTAATATAGGTATAAAGGCGTTCCTTTATATTGGTTTATTTTGGGTTTAAGTTGTTGTGTAAGTAAGGCTTCTTTAATTTTGCGTTTGTTTATGTTTGTTTCTTTATTTGGTATTTGAGTGTTTTCTATGGTTATGTTGTTTTCGAACGCTGCAAGTCAAATAAACACAACATAACCAAAGAAAACACTCAAATACTAAATAAAAAAACAAACACAAACAAACGCAAAATTAAAGAAGCCTTACTTATACAACAACTTAAACCCAAAATAAACCAATATAAAGAAACGCCTTTATATCTATATTGATATAAATTACATATGCAAACATCTTACACTGCCCTCTACATTTCGAGACTCAGTTACACAATCCCTTCCAAACATGTAGTCAGCTTCCGGTCAGTTACCTCTTTCTTTGTGAACCTGACGATGACCGAAGAAGGTCGAAACGTTGTTAGCTCTTCTATTTAAAATATTTTCTTAACCCAAAAGAGCCGTTTTTGCATATATATTTCTTAACAAGTGGGTTTCTCGACATCACTAAAGCCTCCCAGTGGCTCAGCGGTATGTCTGCGGACTTACACGCTAAATCCGGGTTTCGATACCCGTGGTAGGTAGAGCACAGATAGCCCATTGTGTAGCTTTGTGCTAAACTCAAAGCAACAACGACATCACTGAAAATAAGGAACGATTAAATTATAGGTTGTGATTGCTGTAATTAATATTTAATTTTGAAATCAAATATAAATAGGTTTTCATAACGAATATTTTAATATGAATCTTAATAATAAAGTTAATGTCAAATAAAACGTCAAGTATGTTAAGGCTTTACTACTCTGATATTTATATGGTCAAAAGGTTACGAGTGTGAGAAAATAACACTAGCCTTATTTTCAATATGATTTTTATACATTCGGTTGTATAACTAAAATCATCAGTTGGAGGCATCTGTTTTATTACTCTGATTTCGACTTTTCTGAATTAATCAGCCGAAATGTTTTTTGTTACGATTACAAGCAACCACAACTGTATTAAAAGTATTTTTTATTAAAATATTAATATAAATATATATAGATTCTTATAATTAAAAGATAAAGTCGTCGGTACTTAGTAAAACTACATAGTTAGAGAACTGGGAAAAACAAAAGCAACTGTAAGTTTTGCAAGTATTTTATTTATTTCTAACATGACAGTAATAAATGAACTTTACGAAATGTGTAGTCACTTTTGTTTTCCTTTATTCTGTAATATACATATTATTAAACTTTCACATATATTATGAATGCATTTCTCGTTTTTCATTTATATAGCTATGGTGGTGCTTTTTGTTGTACGTCTATGTAATTACTTCGCATGGAGTGGATGAGTCTTCTACAAAGTTGTTATAGAGATTCATTTGGCCCATAAGGAAATGCATACAAAATTCAATTTTGAATTTTATGTTTTGTTGTTTTTATTGGCGTTCTTACACTTTTTATCACTACTTAGCCCTCTGTAGATGGAACTTCACCACATTTTCTATGGATGCTCATTGAGTCCATGAAAAGATACAAATTTTTAGTTTTGCATGTTACATTTTTTTACTACTAATTCGTCCCCATTTCAAAGGAATTTAACCAAATTTACCATGAAGGTTTCTTGAATCCATATAGAGCACATGATAATTTTTGGTTTCATGTTTTGTGTTTTACAGTTTTTATTGGCATTTTTTACACAATTGCATGTAAAGGAAGCAATTTCAAACTTAAACACTTTAAAACACTAAAACTTGCACTATCTTCTCTTCACTACAAAAACTGAGCTAAAAACAAAGAACGCAGAAACCTAAGGTAATAACCCTGGAAAATTCTTGATAAACAAAACATGAAGTTAATTTGTTTAAAATATGTTACATGAGCTAACTTCTTGTTCACTTGTATATTCGACAAGAAGAGAATTGTGAAAAATACCAAAATAAAGTCGACATCAGTTTAACTTTCATTACAATCTAAAATTAAAATTTTGGATGCTTTTGTTTGTTTTGGAATTTCGCACAAAGCTACTCGAGGGCTATCTGTGCTAGCCGTCCCTAATTTAGCAATGTAAGATTAGAGGGAAGGCAGCTAGTCATCACCACCCACCGCCAACTCTTGGGCTACTCTTTTACCAACGAATAGTGGGATTGGCTGTCAAATTATACGCCCTCACGGCTGGGAGGGCGAGCATGTTTAGCGCGACGCTGGCGCAAACCCGCGACCCTCGGATTACGAGTCGTACGCCTTACGCGCTTGGCCATGCCAGGCCAGACATCAAGTATGTTTGGTGCGACTGATAATCGAACCTGCGAATCTTGCAGTACGAGTCAAACGCCTTAACTATTTGCTCTTCCCGGCCGACTTTATAAAAGGTTTATTTGTGTAGAAGTAAGCACGAAACTACATGAAGGACTATCCGTTCTCTCCCCACAACAGGGAGTTGGATGCGTCATTACTTTTATTTATATACAGAGGGTTAATAACTTTATGTTAAAACTACTTTACTGTAAAATTCAGTAAGTTAAATGACAACCACAGTTAATATAAAGTTATAATTAAAAAGCATAAACCAAAAGTGCAATGTTACCTGATCGCTTTTGGAAATGGTATATAACATCGAAAGAAAGACAAAGTCCAATCACGTGTACAGGATAAACATTTTTATAAGGCTCTCGTGAGTCTGTTTTTACAATTTCATCCTATAGGTTCGTTGTGTTCAAGCCTTCATGACGTATACAGCTTTGTTTTCTCTGTGTTTGTTTTTGGTATTTACTGTTGTTGTTGTTTCGAATTAAGCACAAAGCTCCACAATGGGCTATCTGTGCTCTGCTCACCACTGGTATCGAAACCTTGTTTTTAGTGTTGTAAGTCCGTAGACATAGCTCTGAGCCACTGGGGAGCTTTTGGTATTTTATAATGCATACATACGTTTTCTCTACGTATTTGATGTATGGGTTTTGAAATGTGTACATAACTTTGTTCTCTCTGTGTTTTTTGTTCGGGTTTTTATGCCTTATGGATTATCTCTGAAGAGCACCTGTAGATGAGAAACCGGCAGGGAATATAACAAAGTTTTAAGTTTTTAGTTTCTTTGTGATATATTTTATCTCTTTGTATATATACACACACCAAGGTATTTTAAGTTTTTATTATATTATCAATATAGGTAATTAACTTTGTAGGGACTCTAGCGCCCGATTCAGAACATAAGTTTACTTCCCAGTTCTGTTTATCAGGAACAGCTAAAGTCTTCTCACGACTTGAACAGCGCATGAAGTTTTTCACAATCCGCTACTGTTATTTATTGCTAACTTCTCGTTTTCTTTCATTCACGTGTCATGTTTTTAAATGGAAGTTAAATCTGAGAAACAGTGTATCCATACCGCCACGTATGCACCTCTCTCAATAACATATAGACATTATATATTGTATTTTGTGCCTTATTTATCTGTTATGTTTGGCGCTTTTCGCTTGTTGTATTAAATTATTATCAAAGGTAAGTAGATGGTATTTAACTCTTCTTTAGGTTTTCAAATTTATTTTTCTGTAATTATTACAAATGAATAGATATGTAAATGTTGCTTTAAAACAAAAACAACATTTTCTGGAGCTCATTCGGTTTGTTCATGTGTACGTGAAAAAACAACAACAACATAAACAATTATAGTGGCTTTATCTATGTGCTTCATTTTTCTATGTATATTTTCAAACTGCTACTTTCCTAGCAAAACCTGTGATAATAGGAAGTCGTCGGATAGAAAAACTAGTTAGCATTAGAGATAAATCGTGTCCAATGAACAAACTTTGTGTCTCCGCCTCCTGCCGACTGTCGGATACACCATGTACAATCAAACCGCTACAGCTTCACACATACAATGTAGCCTGGGAAGCGACAGGATGGCCTGTCTGGTACTTTAGATAAAAGCTTAAATTATCTGTTTCCGGGGACAGAAACATTGCATTTGGTTGCATTACTGAAATTATTGTATGTGGGTGGGTAGGTTTCTATGGTACAAGGTCGTATGCAGAAAATGCCTGGAGAGGCAAAGCCGGTCACGTGTACAGGATAAAGATTCCTAAGGCTCGTGTGGACAATATACAAATTATAGGTTTTTAACTTCTAACCATTGACACACACGTATATAGTGTTACTTAAATAAATGAATGCATAGATAGTTATTATTTTATCCCAACATATAGTGGTTTTTATATTTATCTACCTTTCCAAACTTATCTATGTTTTAATTATTTTTCTATTAATTTACACATTTGCCTGCACATTCATCTAAATCTGTTTGCTCAGCTTTCTAGGTGTTTGTGTAACAGTCATGTTATATATATAAAAAAGATAGCAGCTGATGATACTTCACGTTTTAGTAAAGTGACTAGTCTGACATTTAAATATCATCAACCTGAAACATTGTTTTAGTATTTATTATATCGTTTATTGTATCCAATTTTATTACGTTTTGCTTTTGTTCATTATCATTATTTTATTCTAAAGATTGTTTTGTATTGTTAGCTTAAAACCTTCGTTTAAGACTAGCAAATATCTTTTAAACTAATCTAACTTCTTGTAATATTATTAGTTTTATGGCCGAAAATATCGTTCACATCGAGGGTGATTTTTATATGTAGAAACGTAAGAAACATATTCAATTAGCTATACTGATTGCCATGTTGGTTTTATGGTTTCGTTCTAAATACACAGTTTGCTCTGACTGAAAGTTAATATTATAATACACTAGCCTCTGAAGATGTTTCAACTGGGTTGGGCGGTTCTAGACACTGATTCTATAAAAACTCTTACCCCATTAATACACTTATATTGTTTTATTTTTGATCTGGATTTGAATAATATTCATGTTCACATCTGCTCAACCTCTTCCTTTCGGGACAGGTCCCGGGCTTCCTTTCCGCTGCTGCCTTTGCCTCCATCCAAGACAACATTTAGAAGAGACATTTTCGACCCAAATAGTCAAGAATAATAACCACCATTTAATCTTAATAACAATCCACGAAAGGGGACGAAGAGGAACCACAACGTTCCTGAACACCCCGGTTGGGGAGAGAACTCTTCTGATTTCTCTCTCTCTAAACTGAACCCCTGCCACGTTAGTTTAGTTTTATACACTTATATGAAAAAGTTTTATATGCTCTTTTCATCTCACATTTACAAAGATTGCCTTCTTTTTCATCATCCTGATTTGAATCCCAGTAGTATCGAAAGAAACTGTTCATCAACTAGTTATTTTTATTTGTTTGTATTTATCTTAATTCTCTAACGTCTACTGTCAAATAAGTTTAATCACCTTTAATACTTCCTTCTTTATCGTTAATACACACTAACTATATTGATGTTAGAAACATTATTTATGATGTGAACGTATTTATTTGAATATTGTTTAGCCTGTGCAGTATATTACAATAACAATCTCCCAGTAACCTCTGAGTAATTTCATTTTGGTAATCACTGGCTCTCTTTAACACATTGTAATTTGTCAAAGTGGTTGTTAAAGTTGACTGTATTTCAAATTATGTGTTACAACTGGTACAACACCAGCTGTTGTAAAAACATTTAATTCAGGCTCAAAGTTGACAGTTTTACAGGATTATGATGCACATATAGTTTAGCACCAGCTGGTGCAAACACTTTTAACTCAATGTTAAAGCTGTTAACTTTGTGAGTCAGGTTATACAAATAGTTTCATACCAGCTGATATAAGCACTGGTAACTGTGATAAACCTGTGGAGCTCCAGTGTTAAGTTGTGCAAGGAGCTGGAACAAATGCTGTTAACTTGGTGATATAGATAGAGGAACTTCGGATAATGCAAGCACTTTTAACAGTGAGTTTATATACACAGGATACATTACATATTTTAATTCTAAATTTAATTATACTCATGCTATGCATTTATTTAAAATAATAAACACAAAACGTCTGTAGAGCTTTTGTTTTCTTAGCTGTATATGTGTATATATATATATATATTGGTAGAGAAACGTATTTGTCAGTCCATTTGATAAACAGTTGAACAACGTTAAGCAGGACTTGTTCTTGTTTGTTTATAATTTTCGAACACAGGTAAACAAAGGTTGTTTTAACGAGGGAAGGAAGTTAGTTAATCAACGGTACTCACAGCCAACTTTTGTCTAATCGAATAGCAAGACTGAACCATCACTCATATAGAGCTCTCACGACCCCAATGTGCGGATTCTCATTTTATTCGGCAACTGACAAAAACCACAATACCTATTATGCTTCGCCCGACTTATAAAGTAGGTATTTCCGTAATAAGACATGTAACGCTATATTAGGTTATATTAACGAAAGGTCAAATTTAATTTCAAAAAGAGGACCGATACGATTTCATGATGATATTTATTGTCATTTTGAAGTTTAATTCGTCTTTGGAAAAAAACATAAAGAAAAGTTTCATATTTGAAACTTTGTCTGAGTACGTTGTATACTACCGTAACATTACCCTGACCTTCCAAAGTCTAATCTCGTGGATTGGTTGTATATTTTCTACTTATTGTGCTAGTCAATCAAAAAGTAACGAAATAAATTTTTCTCTAACTGACTACATGCGGCAGTTTAAACGAATATAGTCTGTATACACGCCCTGAAATGACTAGTGACAAAATTATCTAGAACAGAGTACAGGTCACAGAGAAAGATGCCAAAAGAGACACTGAGCGGTATGTTGGCAAAAAATCAACAAAGACGACGTGTAACTGGGTGATAAGCAAAACAATTTACTGTTCTCAGTTTTTTTTGTGAACAATTGTTTTTATTCTACTACAAAATTGCTTTCCGTTCACAGAATTCAATACTTACTTGTAGCAAGATATAGAGAAATGTATGATGTTTTACATATACAACTCACTATTCAGTACTTCCAGTCTAAAGAATGTTCAGAATGTTCCACAACCTGCTTTCTTTTCGCTTTTAGTGAGACGTAAGAGAATAAAGGTTTAAAAGTAGAAGTTTTAGAGAACGAAACAAGTTACCGAGCAGTACGTAGAAGTAAGTTCTAGTTTTAATGCATCACTTGCTTACAATGAAAAGAGAAAAGAAAAAAAGCCGTACGAGCTGTGTCCTTGACCTTTCATTTCACGGTCCTGAGAAACGTGTAGAATGTCAGTCGAATTCTTAACATTTTGTTACCCTCCTGTTCAGTGTAACAAAAGAACCGACTCCATTTAAAGGCGGGTCTCTCCCCCCCCCAAAGACCTAGCGAGTGAGCATAATTTGGATGATATTTTATATTAACTGGTTTAGTTTTGGCAGGAAATGAGTTTCGTAAAACAAGTAAAATGGTCAGCATTTCGAATAAATTACCATTTTGACACCTCGATGACTCAGAGTTACAGCTAATAATAAATACTAATATCACTAAACTTTAGAACTATGGAACGAAAGAGTTTAGAACCCAAGCACAAAATGCTGATATCGAAATAACTCATAGTCAAAGAGTATCAGTATAATATAGAGATATATAGCATAAGACATTAACATCAGTAAAATTTAGCTATGTAGTATCACTATAACATGGATATATATAGCATAAAACATTAACATCATTAAAATTTAGCTATATAGTATCAGTACAATATGGAGATATATAGCATAAGACATTAAGATCAGTAAAATTTAGTTATATAGTAACAGTATAATATAGAGATATATAGCATAAGACATTAACATCATTAAAATTTAGCTATATAGTATCAGTACAATATGGAGATATATAGCATAAGACATTAACATCAGTAAAATCGAGCGATATACAGGGTGGTCGCTAGAAAAGCGGAAAATTTGTCAAACAGCTATTTATTTTTACAAAGAATAACTTTTACAAAGCTTTTTAAAGGCATATGTTATATTACACTATAAATGCTCAAAATGTCGTCCGTGCACTTCAGAGCAGCGTCTTAACCTAGAAATCCAAGCTCGTGTAGTGTTTTGAAGGGTAACTTGTGAGATATCGTTCCGTCAAATTTTCCGCTTTTCTAGCGACCACCCTGTAGCATCAGAATAATATTGAGATATATAGCATAAGACATTAACGTTAGTAAAATTTAGCTGTACAGCGGAAAACACGAGTATTAATATAACTCTGAATTACAGCAAAATGCATAAGTATCGGAATAATACATAGTATATAAAAAAATGGAGCAGAGTATAAGTTAAGTGGCTAAAATATGAAAAATTTTCGACTGACGAATAAAAATCTATCATTCCGTGAAAATCTGACAATAGTGTTGTCTATACTTCTATTGTTTACGAGCTACTGTACATTCTTCTAAAAGATTGTCCAATTTGTAACAAGAACAAACAGTAAATAGCTGTTTGCTATAATTGTTTGTATAACATCGTTTTGTTTGATTTGGTGTGTTTGGAATTTTGCTCAAAGCTACACGAAGGCTATATGCACCAGCCGTCCCTAATTTAGCAGTGTAAGACAAAAGGGAAGGCAGCTAGTTATCATCACCCACCGCCAACTATTGGGCTACTCTTTTATCAAAGAATATTGGGATTGGCCTTCACCTTATAACGCCCACACGACTTAAAGGGTGAGCGTGTTTGGTGTGACGGTTATCCGAATCCGCGGCTCTCGGATTACAAGTCGAGCGCCTTAACTACCTGGCCATTCCGGATCTTATAACATCGTATGAGTTGTATTGCTTTCCAAAATAACGTGATTAATATCATATGTAGTTGTCTTTCAATGACTACGAAGAATATAAGTGGACATTGTACTTTGGTTCAGGAGAGCTTTGAATTGCGCCATTATTTAAGGAACGGTGAATAAAATAATCTAATAAATCTTATAAATAATTTTACCTAGTTTATAAATGTAATAGTCTTTCAAATGAATTGCTTAACAAAAACGTTAAGAAATAAAATCTAAAAAGTTATTACTATATTTTGTTTCAGAGAACGCTAATTATGCATTATTTATTATAAGACTCACAGTTTCTCCAGCTTTTACACAGTATTTTACTTAGTTGAGACTCAAGTTTTTATCTTGTGTGTTGCCAATACAAGGTTATCTATTTCGTGACATTGACTCAGGTTAGCATAAGTTGCCTTCACACACACAGAGACACACACGCGAGCACATAAATAAAAAGGAAGCAGAAGTTAGTATCTACGTCATCCATTTACCGTAAAACGCCCGAGGCACTGGCAAAAACGAATTATTTATACTGGCATGGCGTTGTTACTTAGTAAAAACCTTCATATTGACTCTCAGATACGTCGGTCAGCATGACATATTTTACAAGCACACGTATTTTATCCTGCAACAGGTGATCACGCGTTTATCTAAACGTTAACCTGTGTTTTCTTTAAAAACGTTTCATTTTGAACGTTTTTTTTGTGGTGTGTAAATCGAAGAATCACAGTTCTAGTTATCAGTTGTTTTTCCTTCTAATTCTATACTCTGTTGCTTCCAGTCTAACGAATGAAAACAAATCCAGGTGAGTGAACCGTTAGAATATTCGTAATGTTGAACAGTTTACTTATTTTATTAATAAATAAATATAAATATTATTTTCATCCAAGGTACGTTTTCGTTACACTCGCTTTTCTAGTTCCATGATATGATATCTTGAGTTTTCGTAGTGTTTTTTTCTTATCTTGCGATATAACCCAGTTTTTTTTCTCTTGCCAAGTTCGTGCTTTATCAATTGAGCCAAAGAGTAATTCCAATAACAGTTACTGGTTAGATCTCTTTTGATAACTCAAGCTATCACAATTAGGATGTTTATTACAATTTTCATAAACATTATTTGATTCTGTATGTATTAAAATATTTTATAAATAATTAAGAAATACAGAAAGACTATTAAAAGTTAATTATTTTTTATTTGTTTTGAATTTCGCTCAAAGCTACTCAAGGACTATCTGCGCTAGCCGTCGCTAATTTAGCTGTGTAAGACTAGAGGGAAGGCAGCTAGTCATCACCTTCCACCGCCAACTCTTGGGCTACTCTTTTACCAACGAATAGTGGGATTGGTCGTGCCATTATAACGCTCTCACGGCTGAAAGGGCGAGCATGTTTTGTGCGAGTAGGATTCGAACCTGCGACCCTCGGATTAGGAGTCGAACGCATTAACACGCTTGGCCATGCCGGGCCGTTTTAAAAGTTAAAAAAACAGAAAGTACAGTCTCAAACCGCAAATAGTAAGTATTCTGTTCGGAGCAAGATCCACTGGCTTTTCACCACACTCAATGTAAGTCATTTTTACAGTTTTACAAATAACTCTGCACGAGGTTATACTTGCTACTGTAAATCGTTTTAAAACTACGGAGTCTATTTGAAAGTTGGCCTCCATATAAGATTTGTTTCTGAGTTGTTTAACACATGTATTTTTCTAATTGAAACACAAATTTCTTAAATTATGTTTGCTTGAGCTGCCATTATATGTGTAACACCACATTCTGGGGTAGACTGGTTGAGTACGGACAGGAAACCATATTAAATGACAGAATTATTTGGTGGCTTAAGGACAAAAAACTAAACTTAAGAAGACTGCACTGAGCATGATCGTACTTAAATATTGAAAGTAGTGTGAAAATATTAATAATGTTATATTATTAATTCAGGAATGAAAAAAAAACAAAATTTTTCCCCATGAAATTAATGTTATAATATACATAACAACGATTTTACTTTAAATCATTTCCCCTAAACCTTTCTTTTTGCTACATGTATACAGTTACAATTGCTTAATATTACTGTAGAATCTTGTAATCACGATATTATTTAACATAAATTTCAACTTTTTTATAAAAGCGAATATTTAAATTCTCTACATATTTACTGAAACGGAGTAAAAGAGAGACAACGTTTCTAAGAAAAAGGCAAAGCAGATGAATGAGTGCAGGTTAGCAGTTAAGGTAAACTTAGATGTAGTTAAACATTCACTTAAAAATATGTTTTAAAAATTAAGTCAATCCTAGTAAGGTATCCTTAAGTTTACCAAAAAGGAATTTTACAAACATTCTATTTTTGCTACAATCTCTGAACTAGAAGTGGTAAAAAGTGTTTTTTTTATGTTATTTCATACAAAACAAATATGACACTCATTCTAAATGCAAAACATGGTATGAAACAATAATGAAAACAACTGAAAAAACATGATTATTCATAAAATGCACTCATTTTGATATTATGTTATTTTGCTTTGATGTAGAAGAAGCATATACTGCGATAATGCGTTTACATATATGTTATTCTGCTTTGCAATAATATGATTTTATCATAAAATTTATGCATTCATATGTACACACACACGCACACACACATATATATATATATACACACGTTTTTTAGCTTTTCTTGTGACATAATTATACCATAAAATATACATGTGTTTTTATTATTTTGCTTGACCGTAGTATGATTATGCGATTAAATTAACGCTTTTAGCCATTCACGATGGGCCTGGCATGGCCTAGCGCGTTAAGGCGTGCGCTTCATAATCTGAGGGTCGCGGGTTCGCGCTCGAGTCGCGCCAAACATTCTCGCCCTCCCAGCCGTGGAGGCGTTATAATGTCATGGTGAATCCCACTATTCGTAGGTGAAAGAGTAGCCCAAGAGTTGGCGGTGGGTGGTGATGACTAGCTGCCTTCCCTCTAGTCTTACACTGCTAAATTAGGGACGGCTAGCACAGATAGGCTTCGAGTAGCTTTGTGCGAAATTCCAAAACAAACAAACAGTTGTTGTTGTTTTGAATTAAGCACAAAGCTACACAATGGCAAACAAACAAGCCATTCACGTTCTTCTGCTTCGTACAAAAAACGTCGTTTTTACGCGCAGTTAGTTTGTTTAGTTTAATGTTTCGTCTGTGCTCCAAGCGAATTTCCCATTCTGAGTTGATATTGTTAATCAGTCATTTTCCTTTAATATTTTCTACGCTGTGTTTCTCTTTCCTTTCCACAATGTAATATTATTCTAGTAGCAGAGCGCCATGTCTGCTGACACATACTTCTAGAAACCGGGTTTCGATACCCGTTATGGGCAGAGCACAGTTAGTCCTTTTAGTGTAATAACAAACAACAACAATACAATAAAATCATTTTTTTGGTATAGTGTTTATGTAGCTCAGGATGTAAGTGAATTTTTTATTGAAAAACATGTTTGTTACTTGATTGTCACTTCATTTGTATTACTTCTTCATTATTGTCACAGTGTTTCCTCAGTTATACTAATCCATGGTTATTGAAACACAATTTTCTTACCCGATTCTCGCATCTTTCAAACTATTTTTTACTTTCTTGTCAGTGGAGTGTTACATTTTTCATATTACTTATTGGTACGTAGCAACTAATAGCTTCTGCAGGGAAGATCAAGAGGAGAATCTGACCAACATGGTTCAACCAAAATGTCAAATCCTACATAACTACAAGGCAGTTGTACAGAAAACTCTACAGTAAACGACAAAATGATAAAACACAAAGAATCTGTTTAAATATTCTATTATTATTTTTACCGCATACTAGTTTTAAGTTTAAGCAAATGTTTCTTCTCACAATGAAAGAAAACAAAATTATACATAGCTAACAGAAAAATGAGAAAAGTAAAAAAAAATTCATATTATATCAATGACTTCCTCTCTAGTCTAGATATTGTTAATTCTTAAGTGGTACATCCTATCTCTAGAATATAGTATTAGAAAACAACATATTAATTTTTGTGTTTTGGGTTCTCCTGTGTCATGTTCCCAGTTCACTGTATCTCTTGAACATTCTTATTCATGACTCCTGTCCTCTTACTTATTGACAGGTCTTTTTGTTACCAGAATCTCTCATCTTTTATAACCACTGAATATTATACTTTAATATTTCTGTGTATTTTAAAGTAACAAATCAAGTCGTGTAAACATTATAGTAGAACATTTGCACATTTCCCTGTTCATAGAAATGATCTTACAGATTTAACAATCTTAATAATACTATGAATAAATGATCGATGATTTTCATCAATTATTTTTTACAGAAAATACATATGAAAAGCTACAACAAAGTGGCGTTGTGCAACACTGAAAGTGATTTCTCTGTTGTGTTCAGAATGGCTGTTATTAATTATTTTACCTGTATTCCGCATAAAAGACTACATATAAACATATATGTTTCAGATGAAGGTACATTCTATATTGTGATGTAAGGCTTTAATCCCTTATAAAGCTCAAGCACAATTCGAACTCAGTTAACCACAACTATAGGCCAGACAGAAAAATCTAAAACTTTCCCGTTGTGGTTATAAACGAATATATGTTTAATTTTTGTAATTATTGGATTAACTGAAATTGTGTTTAATATATAATAGGTTTTGTTTTGTTTATTTGTTTTTGAATTTCGAGTAAAGCTACACGAGAGCTATCTGCGCTAGTCGTCTCTAATTTTGTAGTGTAATAGTAGAGGGAATGCAGCTAGTCATCACCACCCACCGCCAACTCGTAACTACTCTTTTACCAACGAATAGTGGGATTGACCGTCACATAATAATACCTTCACGGCTGAAAGGACGAGCATGTTTGATGCGATGGAGATTCTAACCTCCGACCCTCGGATTACGTGTCGAGTGTCTTAATCACCTGGCCATGCCGGGCCTATAGAATAAGTAAAATTAAACAAAACAAGGTGCATTCTGTCATCATGTTTTAACAGAGGTGTTTTATGTTTTCTTTGTTGGTACGTATAATGAACTGAAGATACTATCTTACAATAATGTTTTTGCAATCAAACTCCAGGGTTGGTTAGCTTCTTAATATTTACATATTTGTTCGTTGCCTGTAAGTACCACGTTTTAATGATCGTAACAGAAGTCACCTTTATAAGAGCAAAAAGTCATATGCTATCTAAACGTTTCCATTATGTATTCGTTGTTCTTTTGGACAGACCTTTGTTATCAATTTAATAATCATCGTTCTTTAATGTGATGAATGATCTCAAACAGCCCTTTATCTTACCATAATAGCGTCTATATAAGTTTGAAACACACAAGAAGTGTTATGGACTGGGGCAATGATCAACCATAACATTTCAACACTTTGTTTCAACAGAAACGCCACTCTTTGGATGAAGGTAAATCTTTACCGCAGACTGTAGCTTAGTGCCTAATTTATGTTAACTGCTACAGTACGACGGGTTAACAACCAGTACAAGCAGTTGTGTATTCTTTCCTACACAATTCCAAATGTAATGGGCTTGGGTAGGCGGATGTAATGACGGCCATTTTTCTTGAGAAACTTCTCTTCATAGAGCTGGTTTGTTGGTTGATTTGGTGTTTTATGGTGCAAAGCAAGTAAGCTATCTGCACTCTCTTCATAGGGTCACTGCAAGGTTTAACCATAGAACAATGACTTCAACCAAACGATTCCACTAAAACTATTACATTCCCACGCTTTAGCAGTAAGTTAAGAAATAGACGACTTTTGGCAGGGTTGATTAAAAATATACTAGCACTACTTTGCCCCTCAGTGGCTCAGTGATATGTCAGCAGACTTAAAAATCGGGTTTTGATACCCGTGGTGGGCAGAGCACAAATAGACTGTGTAGCTTTGTGCTTAATTCAACAACAACAAAAAATAGACGATACGAAATTCTTATAAAGTAAACTTGTGTTTCTTTATAAGAAGTAGTTCCAGCTTTATATCAAATGTACATATATATATATATATATAACATTACTACAAGAAACCTGCGAGAGACAATTATTTGTTTATTACAATGTCACTTCGCTACAACCATCTATCTTCTGATTTAATCGAATTAAGTTTCGTTATAAAAAGCTTTTCTGCCATGAAATAAAAGGTTATTGTTCCTTGATGATTTATTATATTTGTACATGAACATGAATATACTGTCTGTTGTTTGTTTTTGTAACTACGTCGCTGTGTGTGTGTGGATCTTGTGTTTTTCAGTTTGATGGACGTTTTTACTACAACAAAGTTGACATGAAGGTTTGTTGAATCCATGCAGAGATATATGCAGATTTGCGCTTTTACATTTTGTGTTTTGCAGTTTTTATAGGCGTTTTGTATAATTACATATAAGGAAAGCAACTTTTCATGTCCTAAGATAACATTCTTTAATCTTAAATTTACATAACTACCATGCAAGGTGCGGGTACTCTAGCTAGTATATTAAAATGATTGAGAAATTTCAATAATATAACCCATTTGCAAGCGAGGGAGAGAGGATGTTGTAAGTTTCTATAAAAAAATAAATTGTATGGTGTGCAGAACTAAACAGTGAGCAGTCAAAATTTTTCTTCACTTCACCTATCTAAAGTATAGGCTTTCTTCATAGTGACTACAATAACAATTTGCATATACGTTTAACGGAATTAGTTTCACGCTTATTACATGTTTGAATCTGTAATTTTTGGGTAGTTTGTTTCTTTGTTTTGGAATTTCGCACAAAGCTACTCGAGGACTATCTGTGCTAGCCGTCCCTAATTTAGTAGTGTAAGACTAGTCATCTAGGCAGCTAGTCATCACCACCCACCGCCAACTCTTGGGCTACTCTTTTACCAACGAATAGTGGGATTGACCGTCACATTATAGACCCCCACGGCTGGGAGGGCGAGCATGTTTAACGTTTTGGTTAGTTTTGAGTGTAAGAATATTCACTTATATGTCTATCAGTTTGTAAGTAATCTGTAAAATGCCATATATTAATAATATACGCACTTTTATATTTACCAGTTTGTAGATAATATGAAAAGTCACATAGTTTCATAATAATAAACATTTAAAACTTAATAAGAGACTGTAAGTGATATATGTGTGGACATGTGAGGTTGATATGTTTGATTCATTATTGATTTGTTGTTTTTTTGCTTTTAATGTAGTTGGTACATTTGATTTATGAAACTAGTACCTCTGAGTTAACAGAGCACAATATAATGTTTTGGGATAACAATGAACTTATTGGCTCCTTATGGCTGTCCCTTCTTTTAAACTAAACCAAAACTATTAAAAGAAATAGGTTTAAAAAACCTCAAAACCAGTCCTTACCATTCAAATAATTATCAAATTTTCTCTTAAACTTGATTATATTTATTGTCTCAACAACATCCAAAGCCAACACATTCCAGAGACCAACAATCCTGTTAGAAAAATAAAACTGTCTTAGTTAAACTTGCTAACATTTATATTTGTGTCTCATGATTTTATTAGTGACTGGTATGTTTGATTTACATTTAGGATGCGTTTGGTTTATGTGGTTGATAATTTTAATTTATGTAACTAGACGTTAATTTTTGTGGTTGGTTAATTTAATTTATATAGCTAGTAGGTTTTATTTATATGGTTGATACGTTTAATTTATACAGTTTGCGGGATTTTGTTTTTTTTTCTTTATTTACAGAAGAGCTCACTAGCTTTACATGCTTACGTCTTTTTAAAAGCTGTCTTCTCTTCACTGGGTACTTGACGTAAAACCGTTGCATAAAACGTTGTGTTCGTATTTGTCATTGAACTTATTTTAAGTTATTGAGTATTTGTTTAACCGCGCTTGGCTTATTTAGATTATGTTATTTCCACACCTACGCAATTCTTTTATTACCAAAACGTAACTGAAATGAATTAGTTACATTTGCATTACTAATTTTGATGGGTGATTTACTGTTTTGGTTTTGTCTTTGTTGGGCAGATGTGCCACTAAGCAAACAACAAAGTTATATTTGTTTTTTCTATAATATGACGTTATATGGTGAAACAAACACACAATAGCTTAACATTTTTGAAGAGTTTCTGACTATCCTCAGGTGTTATAATGACCCGTAATGTGATATTACATGGTAAAACAAAATGGTTTAACTTTATTTTCAAGGTTTTTGTTTACATGTTGTTGTTTATTTTTAAATTCAGCATAAAACTCCACAATGTGCTAGTTGTACTCTGCCCAACAGGGGTATCGAAGTTCGGTTTCTAGTGTCGTATGTCTGCATACATATCGCTGTGCTACTGGAGGGCCAAGTTTCTGTGTCATCAATTGTTATAATATCTCCTAATGAGACAAACATGGTAAAACAAAACCGAGAAGGTTTAGCTTTATTTTCAAGGTTTCTGTGTGTCCTAAGCTATGATAATGTCTCCTAATGGTGATCTTACATGGTAAAATAAAAATGGAATAGTTTAACTTTTTGTTAGGGTTTCTATCTGTCTTTATGTGTTAAAATAAGTTTTTATATGATGTTATGTGGTAAAACAAAACTGGGACTGTTTAACATTCTTTTTCAAGGTTTCTACCTATCGTCAGCTGTTAAAATGTCTTATAATGTGACGTTACGTTGTTGAACAAAACCGGGAGATTTTAACTCTTTTTCGGGATTTCTGTCTGTTGTCAGCTGTTAAAATGTTTGAGATGATTATTTGTGTCTTTGTGATCTGTTGTTTTACATTTAGTGTACACATACGACAGTGTTACGATGTACTAAAATTGTACTTATTTAATGTTATAAGTTATTATAAATTACATTACAAAATATTACATATAAGAAACCTCTAGCTCACATTTGATTCAAACAGTTCTTTCTAATTTTATAATCACGTTATAAATTTGTACAATAACCCGGATGTAAAGCCACTTGTGACACGCCAATCAGCGGCACTTTCAGCAAATTTGTCGTCGCCCGTGTGCGTTATGTTTGATCCAGAATTTTTAAGTGTATTTTTATTTAGCTTCGATCTAAAATTAGCTACTTAGTCTTTGTACAATTGCGCACACATTCAATATAGGAGATAGATAACTCGCAAGTCTCGTGAGCCCGCGTAGTTGTCACTTTACAATCAATGTCATCCAAATCTAGCATAAAGTTGATGTATTCCTACAGTGAGGTTACAACATCTCTGGCTATTTTTTAAGCAACACTCTAGGCCAAATGTATCACGGTTTACGTTCACGACTTCAAAAGAAAATCACCTTCTGTTTCTCATATGCAATGATAACTCAATATAGGTACGATTTTTTTGAAGACTGGTTTCGGTTTTTTTCCCCAAACATCGAAAAATACCATAATGAGTTTGCGAAGCTTGTGTATAACAAACATCACCAAACATAAATAGTGATTACTTAATTTTTCACTAAAAACTCATGCAAGCGGGCTATTTGTATATATATATATCTATATTGAATAAAAACATAAATTGGTTTCTTTCAGATGTGTAAAATAAAATCCCGCCCACAATAGTATGCTGCTTTTAGTCTGTGTAATACACAAATATTTGCAATTTGATTTACTATATTAAGAGTCAAAGTCTGAATTCCTAGCGTTCAGAAATTCTACTTCGTTTCCTTTTTCCCTGGGTAATATTTCTCAGGGATACCACTAAGAGGAAGTTAATACTGTAATGGAAGTGGGTCAGCACGCTGTGACACTTCTTCTTACAGATCACTGATATGATGCAACACTGGCCATTACAAAACAATAAACCCATTTTCTATAAGAAACCCTTATCTCACGAGCAGCGTGTGAGGCTTGTCGCCCATTAGTCATATTCTAGGCTCGCGGTCACGCGAGGTTGATGGCAGGCACAAACTGTGGTGGTCCAGAGTAGGCGCATTTCAACCTGGCAAGGAGCCGGAACTGGAAATCTGTCCCGGCCAGGGTTCAAGCAGACTGTTGAACGACTGGCTGTTGACAACAGCTAGAAAATTCTCCAAGCGAGTTTGTCTCGCCTTGTATGGCGTTACTGTTTTATTTTCCTAGAAACAGAGCTTTAGAATCAACAAAGATTCAAGACGTGGAATTCTCATGCAGTATGGCAAGTACATTGCGATTTAATATTTTAAAAACTATATTTTTAATAACTTAGTATTTAGTACCGAAAGAAATAAAGCCAAGTCTCTTAACGTTGCTCATTATGCATGTGTGTGTAAATACTGCAGTTTGCAAACATGTTATGGCGGCCTTATCGTTTCTTCACAGCCTTCCCTGTGGTTAAACAAATGATGAATATAACTTCGATCATCACGTTAAACAATTCCGTTTCCTGCTTTTGACCAATTTTCATTTTTTTATATCAGCAAAACCACACACTGCGTGAGAAAATTTGTTTGTTTACTTCTACGTATATGTTCAAACATTAGCTGGGTCATATTTTAATGGGTTTTAAAACATCTAAGTGTGAGTTAATTTAGAATTTACAGTTTATTTGAATTATGTTATATATTTATTGGATATTCTCAGTAAAATATGAAACTATTTTATTGCGACTGCAACGCTTGTCTCTTTCTTTTTTGCTTATTAGTATGTATATATGCACTTTCATACAACACGTACATTCAGATATAAATATTACGAATTCACTGTGAACATTTTGCTACGCAATGTAATTTATCTCAGACGAATCTCCGATTTACTACGTTAACGTATCACAATTTCAAATAACCTGTAATTTGAATTTAGAAGGTAATTAAATCGCGAGATGGATTAAATTTACGATATTTGCCAACAAGATTGATACACGTAGTTTTCTTACTTAACACAAATATGTTTTAATCTACAAACAACAATACAATTTATAATAACGATTATTACAAATAATAATTTATATACAGAAGTTTTACGAACATACAAACTATACTGAGTTTTCCATTTGGTCTGGAACTGAATATTTTATCGACGGCTCAGGAACAGCGAATTATATGTTTATATTGTCACACTTTGATTAATGGTAACCCTCACACGTTTACCAACTGACTTTTCACCGATGAAGATATCTATTGTTCTCATGGAAATACTAACGTCCAAAGCTAAGTCACTGAAGATGAACGGTCTGTAATGTTTAAAATCTATAAACGTTCCTAATCAAATGTCTGTAGTTTTCCAATTAATAAGTGTTTATCACAATTATAGATTTCGAAGTTTATAGTATACTGACTGAAGCAAACCAACAGTATTAAATTCCCTCCTGGTGCATTAGCTTACAAACTTTAGTAAAGTTCTCGAAAGTTCAGTTGGCGCAATACTAGCACTTATGCACACACACACACACACACACACACATACACATTATTGATTCTTATGCTAGAGAAGCTTCTACAAATTTAGAGAACCGTCGGAACTTTCCTAGTATACATTTAACGACATAAGTGACATACATTTAACTGAGACAAACATCGACATTAAAGTAAATATACATAAGTAAATCTGTTACAATATAAAAAATGAAGTGAGTTTTATTGCTGTCACTTAACATCCAAATACTTGGTTTTTCTCCGTAGCATAAATATGTAGACATCTCGAAATTATTTAATATAAAATGTTTATATTCATAAATATTGATACTTAAAGTGGAAATTATGGGCATCCTTTGCTTTTTCTTTTTAACCGAAACCATTTATCTTTTGTAATTTAGTGTCCCAGTCGCCACACACGTTGTTCTGACAGTAAAAACAAAAAGTGTTCGTACCCATTGCGTTCTGAGTGGTTTTTGCTCATAACTTATAAAGTATCACGAGTAGGCTAATAGAAGTATTGTATATTATAAATATTGTACTAAAACACATCTACATATATTTTTATGTAAATTAAAAAACAAATAAACTGTTTATAAACAAATAACAAAAAATAAAAGAACCAGAAAGTGTTCGTACAGTTCAAAACGTATAAAAAACTAATATTCCTGTAAATATTTGTTTAGTTTAGCGAATAAACTACGTTATACCATTCCAGAACTAGACACTGGGTTCATAATTATTGGAATCAGCCAGCAAAAAAAATGTACTTCCGGCAATTTAACGCCGTCTCCCTCATTATCTGCTTGGTCATCATGGCGAACAGGAAACAACTGTCCAGTGATTTAAAAAAAAAACGAATTATTGTAAATACAAGTCTCGTGTGTCTCTTTCCGCTTTTGCTACACAACATAATGTGTCGAAATCTACTGTTCAAAGCATAATTGCCAAGTTTAAGCTTAAAGGATCAACTACTAACCTCCCTTGTTCCGGACGCCCCACCAAAATTCCAGAGAGAACCAAGAGGAAGGTTCTCAGAAAAGTTAGTAGGAACTTTTGTATAACACGTAATGACATACAGAAACTGGTAAGGAAAACTAGGGTTGAAGTAAGCACCTCTATTGTTACAAGCATGCTACGCTCTTCTGGATTCAAAGCATGCCGTCCTCGTAGAACTCCATATTTAAAGCCTGTTCATTTAGAAGAACGATTAAGGTATGGAAGAAAACATGTAGATGAACTCTTTACCTTTTAAAAGAGTATTCCTTGGTCAGACGAGACTAAAATCGAGCTTTTCGGTCACAATAATGTTCGCTATATTTTCCGTAAAAAGAGGTAATGAAATCTTCCAAAGAACGCCGTCACTATAGTTGAATACGGAGGTGGCTTGATCATGCTATGGGGTTCCTTCAGCTCTTCTGGTGTAGGCAGCCTTTATTGCGTCAACAGAATCATGAAAAAAAGAAAAGTACGTTGATATATTCGGCATTTATGTCAAGAATAATGCTTGGAACTTAAGGCTTGGGTGTCGTTGGATCTTCCAGCACGTCAATGACCCTAAACACACATCGAAATATGTGCAATCCTGGTTGCAGAGGAACCATATAAGCGTTTTGAAGTGGCCATCGCAGTTACCCGATCTCAACCCGATTGAAAAACGTTTGGCATGAGTTGAAGACCAGGGTTCATCAGCGTAATCCGACAAACTTGCAAGAGTTGGAGGCCTTCTGTAAATGAGACGCATTAATACTTTTTGCCCCTCCTATGCTTGGTCATTTGTTTATAAACAGTTTATTTGTCGTTCAATTTATATAAAATTGATGAATTATTTAGATGTGTCTTAGTATAATATTTATAACATACTTCGCTATCATTATTCTTATCGTGATACTTTTTAAGTAATGAGGAAAAAACTTCTCACGATGCAGTTGTTCAAACACTTTCTGTCCAACAGTAACTTAATCTTGTCCAGTAAACCTGTCATTGATTATTGTTTTGAATTTCGCGCAAAGCAACCCGAGGGCTATCTGGCTAGCCGTTTCCAATTTTGCAATGTAAGACTAGAGGGAAGGCAGCTAGTCATCGCCACCCACTGCAAACTTCTGGGCTACTATTTTACGAATTAATAGTGGGATTGATTGTCACAATATAACGTCCCTGCGTTTTAAAAGGTGAGTATGTTTGGCGTGACGGGGATGCGAATCGCGACACTCAGATTACGAGTCGCAGTCCTTAACTCACCTGGCCATGCCGGGCCGCATCGTTGATTAAGAAAACGATTTTGATAGTGCAATGATCAATTGGTCTTTTAAACTTGATTTATGATGTATGATGAAACGGAGAAAACTGGATTGAAAAAGTAGCAACATGTCGTAAATAAGTGATGTTTGTGAGAGATTTTTATTTCTTATTAAGAACAATTTTAAGCGTTGTTTACAATCTGTTGGAAAATGTAATAACACCTTTGTGTTTCTTGTTTTGTAGGCTTAATCTGTTTATTTGACAGATTTATGTGAAAATAAAACTAACGTTAACCTTTTATTTATTTTATAGTTTATTAATTTTTTTTTTAAGAAAAGTAATAAACACAAGCTATTTTATTTGGATGTAATACGAATCGCAGCTTTACAAGCTGATTGATTTGTAAAATCATGTAAAGTAAGCCATAAAAGAAATGAGTAACATGTTTTGTTTCTAAACATCGGTCTTCACGTGAGTCAGTGGTAAGTTAGCGGACTTAAGTAAGTAAATATTGGTGGAAAGAGTGGAGATAATTTGTTGTGTAGCTTTGCGCTAAAAGTAAAACATTAAAAAGTGCAAAACTATCTCATCTAACAATGTTAAATTAAATAAATCAAAATATACAATCATTGTGAGCCAGCTCTGACAAAATGTTTGCCACTAAACGTCTCCATCACTGGGGTTGAATGAACCAAATGAGTACTCAAGCCATCCGTCAGAAAGTGTCTGAATATTTTATTTGTTTTACAGTAAACCTGTCTAAGCCGGAAACTGCATGAGGTAGAAACCTGTACAAGTCGGAAATATCAAAATTTTGCAGCATTATCTTAAGATTCATCTTACAAAAGGCCCTCTATATGGCGGAACCTGAGTAACGCAGACGGAAAACTATCTTTCACCTACCTCATCTATCAACAAGTAAGATTAGAACCTGAGTAAGGCGGAAAAAATGTTTCTGATTAAATATTAATTTCCCATTTAATTAATAATTTCTGTAAATATTAATAAATTATTTAATATATTCTGTTCTTTTCTCCGCCATCATTACTTTTGCAGTTAAATTAGATTCATGATTTGTAGAAATATATTTGTCTTTTAATGCAAATATTAAATAATTCTCACGAAAAAAAATAAATTCCTACCTTTCCTAAATTTAAAATTTAGGGAAAATTTACTTAATACCCTTATCTTTAAAAAAAGCTACCAAATATTCTCATTTTTTAAAAAGATGTTTGTTATAAGGATTCCAGTGAAATCTAAACTCTAATTGAGATGATCGATGCAGATGATTCTGTGAACGTTGACAAGAATGTTTTAGCAGAAATTGATGAAGTTGATTTAAAATCTATAATAGAATCGCAAGATGATAACAGTGTGAGAAATTCAGAAGATGAACAAAGTGGAAATAGAAATTCCTACTTAATCATAAGTGTTATGTTATATTAACGCTATCAAATTGTATGTAAAAATAAAGAAGGAAAATGAACCTCATGACGAGGCCGTAAAATTTTTTTTTAACCGCATGAGTAAGCCATTAAAAAAACGAAACAGTTAAAAATGGACACTTTCTTCAAATAAATTTGGTTAGGATTTTGTGTACTTATGTATGTGTTGAATGTCTATATTTGTTAGAATAAAAACAAATATAAACCGTATAATAACTTTATTCACAAATGTCTTACTTCCCTTGAGTCAAGCAAGTATAACGTTCCTCTTAAAAAAATTCTATATAATTAATGAAATGCATGTTCACTATGTCGAAACCGGAAATTTTACTGAGTACCGTGCGATTCTGCCTTAGACATGTTTTACTGTATTTATAAGTAACTAGAGTATCCGTTTATTGTGCGAAATTATTTTAAATTTATGATTAATCAAAGGTTATCTTAGGACATAAAAAGTTGCTCCATTTATATTTGATTGCAAAAAAAACGCAAATACAACCCCAAAAATTGCAAATCACAAAAATGAGAAACTACATATTTGTATATATTTCTACATGAATTTAAGAAACCTTCATGCCAAGTAGTTAAACGAAGATACAACAGACAGTATTATTGTATTTGTTGTAAAGATCTCATGTTTATAACAAGTTTAAGAAATTGTTGAGCGTTTCGTTCTTTTAGTTGATACAGATAAGATATTATATGCACCACTTGTTTTTACCTTAGCACATAATAGAGGAGGACATTTTTATTTTATATAGAATATAAACATGGATTACGAAAATGTGTAACATGTAACACGAGACTGACTTTATCACAAAATTAAAAGAGGAACGTGAGGACACAGAACATATTTTCTTTTTTAATAATGACGAGTATTTTATCATAACTAATATATACAAGCGGAAACAGATATGCTAACAAAGCAAATCATCTTGCTTATCAGGTTGAACTCTTTAGTGGCCACCTGGTCAGAAACTTTGAAGATTTTGTAAGCTTAGACTCCGAGAATAAGAATGAGTGCTGTTAGTACACATAAAGTAGCACATTCGTTTCACCTTCTAAAAAATACAAGTTTGTCAGGGAATATATATGGATGTAGATCTTTGTTTTCGTCGATTTTAGATACCTCTCTCATGTCTACCTGTCTCATGTCTACCCGTCTCATGTCTACCTCTCTCATGTCTATCTGTCTCATGTCTACCTGTCTCATGTCTACCTCTCTCATGTCTACCTGTCTCATGTCTAATTCTCTCATGTCTACCTCTCTCATGTCTACCTCTCTCATGTTTACCTGTTTCATGTCTTGTTTACATATACGCCTCCTCCTGTATTATCTCCTCGAGTGGTTTACGATGTTGTATAAACTAAGATGGATTGTATGTTTGTTTTGAATTTTGCTTAAAACTACATGATGGCTTTCTGCATTAGCCATCTCTAATTTAGTAGTGTAAGACTAGAGGGAAGGCAGCTAGTCATCACCACCCACCATCAACTCTTGGGCTACTCTTTTACCAAGAATAGTGGGATTGAACGTCACATTATAACGCCCCTACGGCTGAAAGGGAGAGCAAGTTTAATGCGACGGGGATTCGAACCCACGACTCTCAGATTACGAGTCGAACTCCTTAATCCACCTGGCCATGCCGGGCCTAACTGATGTGGATCAATCGTGAAACATTTTACGCTGCTATCGCTCGTTTTAGGTCTGCGACCTCGCACTTTTTCCCCTATAGAACGTTCTCGTCAACTAATGTTCTTCTGTAATTATAAGTCTGTTGCGCAACACTGTCTTGAGTAAGATAAGTTAAAAGTATACTGGAGAAAAGAGGTTTAAAAAATCCATCAATTATGTGTTTATAAGGGAAGCTGTATATGCAGGAGAAAAGTAGTATTAACCAAATTTGTGAAATAAAGTAAGATGTAAGCGTAGAAAAATATTTCGTGCAATACGTTTGCAGAGCAGATAAAAAAACAAACTGGATTAAGCCTGATAGAATTAAAATTTTTCTAAATGTTTTTTTTTTTTTTGGATCTGTCAACTTTTGATAACTATACAGTTAGCATAATAATGTGTTTTGTGCAAAATTCATGTCTGAAGAACATGCACGTGCGTGGTTGCTTGTCACGTGCAAGCAGAAATGAATAAGAACTGGCAATAAGGTGAGATAAAATGTGTAATATATGCAGATTGCCGATCAAGCAACGGAATTTGAAACTTAATTTTTGCCTTACAACGTCGTGCGCATGTGTAATTAAAGACCATCAGCTCTGTGGTTTCTTTGCACTGTGCCATTAGGATGATTGCAATTGTTCGTGTTCTGTAAGCGTTATATATATATATATGTACTGAAGTAAGCTTCGAGACATATGTGATTGTCACGCTAGAACTAATAGGCTCTTCTAAAATACAAGGACCTGTTTTGCGGTTTATGAAATTAACATACGCGCACGCATAAGTTCAGTTTGCACGTGCGCAATTATGGTCGCGAAACAAGGATCATTTCGTAAATGTACATCCACTAAGATGTAAATTAAATTAATGTTTTTGTTAAACAAAACAGATTCTCTTGTCTCACTTTTGAATAAATTTCACGTTGGATTTTCGTCAAGAGTTTCCATTAAACTTTGTTATCCTTCAACACCATACTTATTCTGACAGTTTCTTGATACTACATTAGTTGGACATAATGTTTCCTCAGACAACTGGTATGGACATCAAAACTTTAATTAAAATAAAGTACAGAATAACTTTCGACCTTCTTAAGTCATCTTAAGTTAACATGTAAAGGTCATCATGCAAAGATTCCTCATCCATAGGTACACTTAACTTCACGTAATTAGAAATATGGCCTCGAAGAAAAAATATCTGTTGTTTATTGTAAACTGAGAAACAAGGAGTGATCACGAAACATAAACTTGAGACCACAAAACGATAACTGGAAAATAAAAGCATCATTTTTCATCGCTATTAAGCCCAACAGTATAAGCTGCAGATAAGCCCTCTAGTTAGATATTCTATCAAAAGACGTCACTCTGATCTTCTAACTTTTGTGGCCACTAGTTTGTATACGAAATTTCGACATTAAACATTCAGAATGACTTAAAACTTTGTTCTTTTATACTGTGGTCGAGAAGGTTGCTCACATTTTTGTCTGTTTTCTATATTTTGACATTTTACACTGGAAGAAATGCGGAAACAAAGAATTCCTACAGCTGTGCAGTGTAAAAACTTCATTAACAAGACTTCGCCCTTCTTATGTTTTATGCATTATGATTTATGTAGATCTGGTATTTAACAGTTATCTGCCACGCCCACTTAACATGGTAATAAAAACCAAATTCGTAGTAAACATAATGGTTCTATATAAGGGATAAAAAAGATCAGAGTTTAGCACTCGGAACTCATTCTCTCAAGGCTGGTATCCAGATGGTTCAGAAAACAGTATAGTATTTGTGTGTGATACTGGAAATTGAGTATCATGTTTCCAGGGCTATCTTGCTGTGTAGTAGACAGCTAACTACTCTTATTACAAAGTCTACCACCAGGCGGATGTTTTGCATACTTTTAGAAGCGCGACATACAAGGAACGGACTCAAAATCCTATAACAAGGAAAGTTTTCCTAGATAACAATGTTTCATATTTGAGATCAAAATACCTGCCAAAAGGTACTTTCCTTTCCCTTTAAAATAGTTTATAGAAATGTTTGTTTTTGTTGGATTTCACGCAAAATAGACGATGGATTTCTGCACTTTCCAACACTAATTTTGAAGTAATATAGTAAAAGAAAAGCATGTAGTCAACAACAGTCTCCATCAATTCTTGTACAGACTATATAATTGGATTTGACCGTAACTTTAATAAGGAATTCGCAGCCCCATGAAGGAGTTAAAGTAACAGGACCATCTTTCCTCAACATCATAGTTTAGCACGTTAGTCATGGGTCATGTTCAGGGCCTGTTAAAATAGTAAACGTGATGATGTTAGGGGAAGAAGACGTAAAACGTATTGTTCAAAACCATGATTTTAACCGATTAGATTTTATTTTCGGCTTCCACGAAATGTCATATGAAAAGCAGAACTCATTCATTTAAGCAACAATAACTGTAGACAAAAAACATGTTAAGCGTTGCAAATAGCCGATTAATGGAAGAATGGTATGTTAACACTTTAGGTGATAAAACACATAGTTATTATTCGTGATGACGAGAAACCAACTTGAAGTAAAAATGTACATAACGTTGTACATCGTTCCAAGCAGCTGCACAGTAGCATGTGCAAATGTTCATATTAAATTTGAACAAAAACATGTGCCATTTGAAGTTAAGAGTCTGACGTAAGATAAGGTTGTGTACTCAAGATTTTATTACTTTTTTTTTAAGAAAGTGACCGATAACCATCAAAACTCAACTTTCAAGCGTCCGAGTAAAGTGTATGTAACTGGTGTTGGATTTTAAATTGGTTTAAATCCAACTTAGTATATTTTTGTATTAAATAAGTTTATTTTTTGAGACATTGGTTTATTAATTTACGTTTTTCTTATATATGTAGGATTACTTACAAGTTGTTTTTTTTAGGTTTTCGTAATTGTAAAAGTGCTAATTTATAAAGCATTCAGTCGAAGTTATTTCATGAAGTAGAGAAAATGTTATTTTTGTTCTTGAAACATTTATAACACATTTCCAAAATATTTTCTTTTATACCTAATAAACCTTAAACATCATTGATTTACAATCTGTCTCTCAGAATCTGTTGATAATCTAACACCAGTTATTTTTATGCAATATCGCGTACTTTATATCTATTAAAAGCTGCTTCCTATTTAGCAATAATAACTTCCTATTAAGCAACAGCTGTTTCCTATTTAGTACAAGCTACTTACTCAGTATCACTTACTACCTAACTAATGTCGCTTGGTGAGACAGCCGTAAGTCTTTCGGGTAACATTGCTAAAATCTTGGGTGCGGATCCCCACGGTGGACACAGTATATAGTCTAACGTAGCTTTGCTCTAAACGAACAAACCTTACTAAAAGCAATTAGCTGATATTTTGTAACAACTAATGTGCAATTAATAGCAAGAAATTGCCCAGTTAGTAACAGCTACTTCTGACTTAGTAACAGTTTATTTAACTATTTAACTGCAATTACTTCGTATTTTAAAACAGCTAGTTTATAATTATAAGTAATAGCTACTTCCTTTCTATTGGCAGCTAACTTCCTAATCAGTAACATCTATTTCCTTATTAGTAGCAAATATTTCCAATGTAATAGCAGCTATAGTTCCTATTTTATGGAACGTATATGCTGTCGTTTGTTTGTTTTGTTTTGAATTAAGCTCAAAGCTACACAATGGGCTATCTGTGCTCTGCCCACCACGGGTATCGAAACCCGGATTTTAGCGTGTAAGTCCGAAGACACACCGCTGAGCCACTGGGGGGCATATGCTGTCAATAGTAGAATTATTCTATTTAGTATCATCTGATCTTTTTTCCAGGTACAATTTAGTTTGTATTGAATTAAAGTGCAGAGATATAAAAGTCTCGAAAATTTTCTGGTTCAATGAAACAGTTTGAAACTTGTTTAGTTGATAAACAGGGTATTTGGACCTAAAATCAAATTAACATTTAATTTAGCTAACAAGAGCCATACAAGAAAAACTACTTGCTATCTTTTAACAGCTATCTTGTATATAGTAATCGATACTTTCTATCTCATTACTACCATTGCTTAATTATTCACACCAGCTTATTTCTAACTTGTGCCCGGTATGGCCGAGCGCGTAAAGGCATGCGACTCGTAATCTGAGGGTCGCGAGTTCGAATCTTTGTCAGACCAAATATGCTCGGCCTTTCAGCCATGGGGGCATTATAATTTGACAGTCAATCCCACTATTCGTTGGTAAAAGACTAGCCCAAGAGTTGGCGGTGGGTGGTGATGACTAGCTGCCTTCCCTCTAGTCTTACACTACTAAATTAGAGACGGGTCGGTGCAGTGAGCTAGCAACCTACCCACTAAACACATATTACTGAAACCGCAAGTGATTGCGGCCCTATGTTCCTTCAAGGAATCGAGTGGCAGATGATGACGATTATGAGTTTCTAACTTATGTAGCCAGGTATGGCCAGGTGGTTAAGGTACTCGACTTGTAATCTGAAGATCAAGGATTGGTATGAATATTCGTCACACTAAACATGCTATCCCTTTCAGCCATAGGGATATTATAATGTAACGGTCAATTCCACTATTCGTTGGTTAAAGAGTATCCCAAGACTTGACGGTGGGGGGTGATCACTAGCTGCCTTTCTTCTAGTCTTACACTGCTAAATTAGGGACGGCTAGCGCAGATAACCCTCGAGTAGCTTTACGCGAAATTCAAAAACAAAACAATCCTAACTTAAAGTATCTGTTTCCTGTTTAGTAATAACTACTTCCCAGCTATTAAAGTTACCTCCCAATTAGGTGATTTTGACTTGAAATCAGTTATGATATCATTAACTAGTAATAACAATTTTACGTCTAACACAAAACAGTGTTTGTTTGTTAATCACAAAGCCACCTATTTGTGTTGTGCTCACTACGAGTATCGAAACCCGGTTTTTAGCGTTATAAGCTTTCAGTGGAGTAACATAAAACAGTGAAAACAAGACTCGCAACATACCAGTCACAAAATAATAGGATTACGTCGGACTGTTATATGTTGATTTGATTGTTTACGATTTACTGTAAACCACATAAAATACAATGTTTTGATGTTTTCCTTTTTTGTTGTTTCATAGTTGATATATTTTAGCAGTCATATTAAATTAACTCAATAAGAACGCGGCTTCGTAAAGTTGCTTCTTAATAAGATATCCAATGCATTTTTTATCAAGAATGCCGATACCAGATATGGTAGTTCAAAAATACACAAGTACCGAAATAGTTTATAGTCAGATTAATCAGAGAGCAAATAAAATGTCGATCTGAAGATTAGTCAACCACTATTCAGCAATTCCACTAGATGGTCCATGATGTCGATCATAAGTAGCATTGTTACATTAGTAGCGTTACAAACTAGTTTATATAATGTAGCCCTTTACAGAAATCGACCGCATCACACAGTATGTTTGTGAGATTTTATAAGATTGCATCGAATATGTCAACGGAAAGATAGATATTTGTTTCCTACTTTTTTTTCAAGTTAATAAAGTTTTAACACACCCATTCATGTCACCAATAGTATAGTAGAGAGGAATAGCTTGTGTTTTTTATTTTATTTTTTTAAAGTATGCCGACGAAATGATTTGGGGAAGTCGGCCAGGAAGAATGACTTATTGTTGTTCTGTGTCACCGGAAGATAGCTGTTCATATATATTAAGTGAGGAACATTCTACTTTTCAGCCGTTACATTGTTTAAAGACATGGATAGCTTTTATTAGTGTTCGTTTCCTTTTTTTTTGACACAGGACTATAATAGTAGCCTCTAGCTGAAAGCCTTATGCCGGATATCCCTTCAGTGAAATATTATAATGTTGAAATAACAGAAGCATTACGGTAACATTTTTTTTTGACAGAAGTGTCATTACATAAAAGAAATAACAGTGCTGTATTTCCTGATGCATCATGGGAAGTTTACTAATAGAAATTTGGACGGACCGTATGTTGTCGACAAATTCAGTCCTAGACACAGAATTGAATTAGATTATGAATAAGTAGTATATAAATCATTGACTTCCTCTAACTTTTGTGGGTTAGACTCTTCTATTCCTATCGTCATCCGGGTGGAATGATGTAACTGTACTTCCATCTGCGTAATTTCCCGTTTATCTGATTGCGCTTGATTTCAATGACTGGTTTCCCTTTCAGTGTTTCACCCAATAATCACGCGTATCGTTGCTCATAATTCCTTCTATGCTACAGAAGAGACATCATCAAGCCCTCTTGGCTACGATCAAACGGTTTCTCTGACGTACAGAATGTCATGGCCAGCTCTGTAAAAAAACTTATCGTAATACACTCAAAATTTGAAACTGTAAAGGAAGAATCGTCTAAAGAAAAAAGTATGATTCGTTATAAGAATGTGGGATAGCTGTTTGGTGTTTCGGTGTTGTTGTTTTTATTGACGGTTATAATGTTTCCGACTTAACTGAGATATTTGATTACCGCTGCTATATCTATGACTCTGATAGTTTTGCTATACACGTATTATTCGATAAGATAGTTTTAACTAATTCTGTTTTCCTCCTTTAACAGGCATGGAGACGAACATCACACTTTGGCAGTTCTTGTTGGAATTACTGCTCAGCAACCATTATAACCATATTATTACGTGGACGAATAATGATGGTGAATTTAAACTGGTAAACGCTGAAGAAGTGGCCCGACTCTGGGGCCTGAGAAAAAACAAGCATAATATGAACTATGACAAACTCAGTCGAGCTCTTAGGTACTACTATGACAAGAACATCATTAAAAAAGTACTAGGACAAAAATTTGTGTACCGTTTCGTATCATTTCCAGAGATAATAAAAACAGAAAATAAAATTCCGTTTCATGTGAAAATGGAAACTATTAACAAGGCTGGAGATATTCCTCTTGATAACAGTTCTTCTAAAGTGACATACATTCCTTCTGGTCCGATTTCTCTTGTTACAAAAGAACAGACGATTCCTTTAGACCTTCGAGAAGACAGTGAAAGAAAAACACATGTTTCACTTAAGGACGAAAAAAATCCTATCTGTACTTGGAATAGAACTGTTCCGGTTACAGAAAAAAGACAATGGGAAGAGAAAAGGAAAGAGGAGCCAGCAGGGCCAGCTACAAGAAACTACTTATCTGGCTCTGAAACTAAAATATCCTTTTCATCACCATTAAAGAGACAAAAAATTGAGCCGGACAGTGACTCCTGTTCTTCCCCTCCTCTTTCTTCATCCAGCTCGTCCTCTTTAACTGGGGAGGTGAACATTCCCTCAAACAGAATACGAAAATCAAAACCACCTATTTTTCATATCCCTGCCATCGCGAAGCGGACGTCGAAAACACTAGCTTCTCATCAGACTCCAGTGGTGACTCTAGCTAGTCCATTTTTCTCTCAAAGCAAAACTCCGGTTATGCCTTTACCAATATGGGCATCACTGAGTCCTCTCACACTCTCCAGTTCTCACCAGTCTACTAATCCAACCGTCCAGTTTCAGTTTCCACCTCATTTTATCAGTCTAGGGTCCACCGCCTTCCCACCACTACGTCCCTTTATTTTACCTCCGAATTCTCCATTTGACCCTAAATTCGTGTTTTCCCCAACCAAATCCATTCAAGTTTTGCACTGAGTGAGTAAAGACGAAGAAATCCTCGATAACATGAAGGTATATAAGTGTGGATTTATTAATAAGACTGGTGTGTACTGAAACCGTATATATCTATATAAGAAATAATTAAACCAATAAAGCTAGTCGTCTGTATATCAGTAGGCTTTATGTGATCGGTTCTGGTTTACTTGTTCAACGCTATCTTTGAGAAAAGATTACTCTGTGATTACCTTTTTCAAATGTCTTGTGGTACAGTTTTTTGCTGTAATACATTTTACTGTAATACAAGCTATAATATTTTAAACGAAAAATCAATATAAAATGTGATGTGTGTGTATATATATATATATGCACACATAAAAAATTGTTTTATAGCCACACATATGTGTGCGTATGTATATATGCGTATTGCTCTATTTTGTACGCTAGAAAACAAAACAGGATTAATAGAAATGTGTAACAAATGTGAAGGTACTTTTTTAATTTTCCTGATTAGCAGAGAATCAGTAGTTTTTCGAAGACGAAAGTTGGATTGATACCAGCTGAATAAATGCTTTTATATCGATATTGAAAACATGCACGTGAGAAAAAACTGTTAAATAGTCTCTAGTTTGCTCATTCGGACGTAAACCGTCAGTGCGGGGTAAATATCATATAATTATCTTAGACAGAGAGAGATCAATATAAGTATCATTGATTGACGTAACTTGTATTGAACAACTTAGAAACCAAACACAACATGTGTGGTAACTTATGCTGATGTGTATATGGCTGTAATTTCGTCGTGTACATATTTTTGGAATGTTTGTAAATACGTGAAGTAAGTACAAATATTACGCATAAAAATAATCAATTTTAGACAAGAAAACCTGTTTTGATGAATCAGTGTTGATATGAAAGTGTTCTGAATTACTGAAAATTTGGTATGACTCGTAAGTATGTAATATTGCATATTTTAAATTTTCTTTAGAATTTCTTACCTAAAGTCTTGCTTGTTATGTACGTTTCAAATAAAGTAGAATAGTTCTAGTTGAATGAATCTTAGAAAATATATACCGTTATATTTTGTTAATTATGAAATTATTAAGTTGTAGCTATTATAATGTAGTTTAAATTAAAATTCAGACCGAAAAACGTAAACGCCACGGTAATGTTTCATTAGATTACATTTCTGACACCATTTTTTTCTTAATTAATAAAAAATAATAGCTAGTCTTCGATTCGACAGAAGATATCTTGTATTTATGCGTGTTTTGTTTTCTTTGTATTCAACGTTTTAAGTGGATTATAATTACCTCGGTTCTTTATTTGATCATTTAATGTGTTGACTTTTGCAACAACAATGAGAATAACAACTATTTTCTTGTTCATTACAAACATTTTTGGCAAGTTTCAATTATCATAAAACAGTCAAGTTATTCACTGTTTAGACAGCAAGTGATCATATCAGATCGAATGTCGGAAGGTCTTTACCTCCTTTAGAAGTTCCTACATTGTATATATGTACGTACGCATATTCTGTGGTTAACCAATACGTAACGAAGTTATATCACTGCCCTCCAATAAAATAAAACCTCTAATAGCACTGACAAGATCAAATATTGCAACATTATATATTTTTTTGTAAAAGTTCATGCAAGGTAATGATTTTGTGAGCAGAAAATATTCTCTGTACTGAATAGGTTAAATATTAATCACACTCTATACTAACGTAATGGAATAATATTATTTTTTACCATTTTAAAAGATAGCGTATGTATTATTACTTTATCTTTTTGCAATATAGTTTGTGTATTTTGTTAGGGTAATCGAACGCCTGATTTTAGCATTGTAAATCCGAAAGCTTACCACTGTCCCAATGAGGTACTTGCAATAAAGAATTCCAATGAAAACTAAAAAGTCTGGTATGTATCAAGCACACACAGGGGATGGTTAATTTTTCGCTTGTTTGTTTACCGTCGGGCATAAAAGAGATTAGACAAAGGATTTTTTTTTTGTAAAAAGTAAACTGGCTAAATTCATATGAGCAAGGTGCGAGGTTTTTTTCGAGTTCGACTTCAATTATTTTTGGAATTTGTTATATATGACTAGTTGAAAATAGTAAAGAAATTATAACACACCATGGGATTAGGTATTAAGGATCAAGTGTTAAGTGTTATAATTACTTTAATTGCAATGCTACAAGTGTTTTTTTTCTTTTGTGATTTGAACAAGACTGTTGAAACCTTTACAGATAATGAAACACAAAAATATAGAAGTTTTTCTTCAAAAAATCGTATTTGTAGAACAAAATATTTTGGTGAAATTCATAGCTGTTACTGAACTTGATAAAAGTAAATATGGAATTTTTTATGTTGTCTTTTTTTCTGATAAAGAAAAAAATAAGACAAAATGTTAAGCCTAGATAACAGTATGATATTGAAAATAAGGTAATTAAACGACCAAAGAAGGAGAGTTGAGCTAGTTAGCAGTAAACTTACGAGAGCCAAATAAATACAGTGTGATTTTAAATGTAATTATCGACGAAGTCAAATATTATTCATTTAAACTGAACGTAATAAAATGTTTAAAAATGTAAATAAACAGTTGTTATTATTAAATAAACTGATAAAAACCAACAAGAGCGTTTCATATTATCAGGAAATCGTGTGCATTGTGCTAATTGAAAGGTTGTTAAGAATGTCAATACTATTTGACATACCGCTGTGCCACTAGGGGGTGTCTGTAATGATTTGTTTGTTTTTCTTTTAATTTAGCGCAAAGCTACAAGAGGGCTATTTGCTCTAGCCGTCCCTAATTTAGCAGTGTAAGACTAGAAGGAATGCAGCTAGTCATCACCACCCACCACCAACTGTTGGGTTACTCTTTTACCAACGAATAGTGGGATTGAACGTTACTTTGTAACGCCCTCACGGCTGAAAAGGCGCACATGTTTGGTGCGACGGGGATGCAAACCAGCGATCCTCAGATTACGAGTCGCACGCCTTAACCCACCTGGTTAAACCAGCATGATCAGGTGGATAAAGCACTCGACTCGTAATCCGAAGATCACGGGTCCGAATCCCATTCACACCAAATATGCTCACCCTTTAAGCCACGGGGGCGTTATAATGTTACGATCAATCCCCTTATTCGTTGGTAAAAGAATAGTTCAAGAATTAGCGGTGAGTGGTGATGACTAGCTGCCTTCTCTCTGGTCTTACACTACAAAATTAGGAACGGCTAACGCAGATAGCCCTTTTGTAGCTTTGCGCGAAATTCAAAATAAATTTAAATATTTAATGGGTAAAAAAAAAACTATTTTGGTGACCTGTTATATTTTTTACAAATTGTATCCTAGAGTGCCAAGAATGAAATATTTATAGCCATGTTCCTATTCTGCAGGTTTATTACTTCACACAAGAAAAAGCATGTAATTCTATACAAATTATTTTGAGATAGGTTTTCCTTTTTAAATTTGACATTTGGAACAAAAGTATTTTAAAAATAGAAGCCCTCGTGTTTAATAAAGCTATTTAGTGGTCGTGTCGGGTATAAATACCTTTTTTTTGTTACAGTAGAACAAAACTTCAGATTTATGTAAAATATAAACTGTATTAATTGTTCCAGGCACGAACAATTAAATTTTTATTGTGTATCACTAAGGCTCAGTGATTGGGTTTGGCAGCTTATAATGCCAAAAACAGGATATCTTGGAATACCCATGGTTAACGTTGCAGAGACAACATATTGTGTGCTTTTGCCCTTAAGAACAGAGAAATAATATATACTGATGCAGTTTGTTTTTAATTGTTGAGATCTATTTCTCTTTTAATACGACATTAAAATATTTTATTATTTCAGACTGATAGATCTTTTATTTTTTCCGAATAAATCTTGTTTTCACAGAAATTTAATCCCTACGAGAAAGTCGTTTAAAAATTTCATTGGTGTAATTATTTAACATGAAGAATCACTATAGACGGAAATTATGTAAAAATATATATATATCATATATATATGTAGAGTTAAAACGAATAGAATTGTTTTCGAAAATAGATATTTCAGTCGTGGAATATGATTGCGAAAGTCCATTTATATTACACCAGTGGATGCAAGAAGAAAAGTTAATATTTTAAAATATTTTACTTGATTATTAAACTCTGATTATCAATGAAAGCTTTAGAATCAGAATCACACAGCAAATAGAATTAAAACATTTTAAAAATACTTCGAAAGCGCTTTATTCCAATTATTCTTTTTTAACCTAAAAATCCTTTAATGTAGTCTTTTTAAGAGTAAAACATTATCTTTATTCGAGATAAGAGATGGATCGTTTATTACATGAGAACTTTAAAAGTTGCTTATGACACAAAGTTTCAGTTGGACACAATTTAAAACTTTCTAATAACACAAATGTTCTTGCTAAGAAGCACAAACAAACAAAAGTTATGTTGGAATTACACCTGAAAGTACCGTTAACATCGAAACCATTTACATGGTGGCTCAATACATTTTGATCGTTACAAGATTCCTTCTGTAATGGTTTATGTTTCTTTCATGAAATATGTCCTTCGTTCTCATAGATATAGTTAACTTTGATTTGGAAATTTTAATAACGTTTACACTGAAGGAAAACCGTTAAAATATTTTAATGGTAATGTTGAACCATAACTTATGCCGTCGTTGAGTACGTATTATCTCCTGGACAATAACACATGTTTTGAATAAATAAATTTACACCATGAAAGTTACTTGGCTTCTTTGTACACGGAAACCTCCTAGGGAATATTCTATTTTACTTTCTCTTGGATTCACAAATCCATCAATTTGTTGGCCCTTTAAGAAAAGGAGAAGATTCTGATGCTTGAACAGTTCTTGAGTGATTGCAGTATATCGCTTTGGTTTTGATTTCTGTTGAAAGAATGCTCTATTGTGTCTCCCTCAGTCTCAATCGGATGGTAAACCAAATGCCAGTATTGGATGTCCTTGATGTTGTCTGGTACTATCTGTAAAGTTTAGAATGTTTTTGACAGTGTAGTGCATCCTTTTGTCGGACTCCTGTGGATTGGGCCAGTAAAAACTAAATGTTTCTCTTTCAACGATTTTAAACCAAAAATCATTTAAGAAAGAGATTAAGTTCTGTTGACTCTGCTTCGTCCTTAACAACACCCCTGCTTCATTTTCCTGTTAGGCCCGGCATGGCCAAGCACTTTAAGGCGTGCGACTCGTAATTCGAGAGTCGCGGATTCGCATCCCCGTCGCGCCAAACATGTTCGCCCTTTCAGCCATGGGGGCATTATAATGTGACGGTCAGTCCCACTATTCGTTGGTAAAAGAGTAGCCCAAGAGTTGACGGTGGGAGGTGATGACTACCTGCTTTCTCTCTAGTCTTACACTGTAAAATTAGGGACGGCTAACACAGATAGCCCTCGAGTAGCTTTGTGCGAAATTCAAAAACAAACAAACAAAAAACAAACATTTTCCTGTCCTTCATATATTATCAGACCATTGGCGTTAATTACACTGTTTTGACCGACAATGTTCTTTACTTCTTACAATTCATAGGCCTTTTTAACCTTATTTTATAACTTAAAATAATGAATCGCACAGATTATGTTTTAATTGTAGAGATTTTCTTTTACTTTTAATGTGATTGTAAATATTGTTAAAAATAAATATAAAGGTTATTCTTTGATTAGTTTTAAGTACGAAACTACTCTTATGAGCTATCTGTACTCTGCCTTCCACGGGTATCAAAATTCAATTTAAGAGTGATAACTTTTCAGCTTTGCTGCTGAGCCACGAGGGTGCATAAAAATAAAGTAATAATATATTAACGTATTCAGCCAGCACACCTTTACTTTAAAAGAAATACACACAAACTAACAGCAAAAAAAGATATAAGAAAAAAGTACAAATCGGGTTGGTTTCCTTTTTAATTTAAACATACAAAGCAGCTAGATCTAATAATTTATTGACTTATTAGGTTTCTCTTTGCTTTGTCATTCACTGAGAATTACCACAATTTTTCTTTTTCACTCTGTGACAGTACTGATAATAATGTTTAAAGTACACTCTTATATCGCGTAGCAAATGTCTTAGATTTTACATATCTAATTGATAGTACGTATTTTTATTGGGGGAGGGAAGGACTAAGGGAAGAGGAAGGAATTATTTTTTTAAAATGAAAAGTTAATTTACTTATTACGTGAAATGTAAATAATTTTACATTTACACTTACAACAGACATAAATCTATTGTTAATGTAGTTATTGATAACATTTATGATATTTCAAGTTAGAAATTGTTAATTACTCTTCCTTATAATTAATTTATTTTGGGTAAATATCAGTCAAATATGAATATTAAAATCATATATTCAAATAGCTTTTACAATAGGTAAGATATTACGGATACATTGTCTGTGCCTATATTTTAAAATTTCTACTTATTTATATTATTATAACAGTTATCATAAAAAGACTTTAAAACGGCTATTTATTGATTTGATTGTCAATATTATACAATGATATCCAAATTTTTCTTTAAAGATGATTTTTTTTATTGAGCCCCCCACTGGCTCAGCGGTATGTCTGCGGACTTACACGCTAAAATCCGGGTTTCGATACCCGTAGTGGGCAGAGCATAGATAGCCCATTGTGTAGCTTTGTGCTTAATTCAAAACAACAACAACTTCTTTTATTGATTAAATAGTCTTAGAGGGAAAGAGAATACAAATTTTACCCTGTGTCTGAACTGGTTGCTGAATGATAAATGGATATCAATTTTGAAAGTTACCTGCAGTTATAGTTCACCTGACTGCTTTGTTTTTAAGCAAGTGAAACGTTGAAGCTCAACTGGTAAAGATATTATGCCATCTTTTAATTTAACAGTAGTTCTAAGACAAAAGGATAATGATATTATACGATGAATCCCTTCATAGTACAGCGGATAACCTTAGAAATTATAACACTAAATCATGGGGTTCAATCCATCCTTTAAAAACGTCCAAGGCAGTCCACATTGAAGTTTTGTGCTTGATTTGCTATCACACAATCATTTAAAGAAAAAATCTCAGAATTACCCGCCATCTATTGAGAAATACCAAAGTTAGACCATATTATTAACTGACACTTTTAAACAATGTATCTAATAGTCAAGTCAAGATAATAGTGTCAAGTGATTCAAAAAATAATACGAAGACAAGGTTGTATTGTCGTACACTTTTCTGTATAATTGTTTTGCAGATAATGTTTGAAGTCAATTCAGAACTTTCGAATGAAGTCGAAAAAAGTTATTGTTAGATAAAAACACTTAGCTAGTTTTAACATGTAATTAAAATCAGAATTTCCACTAAAAAACGAAGTAAAACGTGCAACCATAACTGTTAACACTTAACGAAAATCATTTTTTTTTTTTGTATATGTGTGTATAAATATGTCTATATAATTTGTTTTAAAGCTCAAAATATAAACGAATACATAGTAGTTTTCCCGCGGACCTTTCACTGTATAATATGGGTAAAAATAGGTGATTTGCTACAAACGTAGCATATATATGTATATAAATAATGTAAACAAAGGCTAAAAAATTTTCAATTGTTTCTATTTTCAAGATAGCTGGTTTGGGTATTAGAACTTTAACTAAAATAAAGTACAAAACAATATTTCGAACTTCAGTTGTTTGTTTACGTATACAAGAATTCTGTTTTAATGTTATATTTGAATACTTTCCATTTCGAAAACGAGATAATAAATGCAGAGTACTTAAATTTTCTGAATTAAGCACATGTTAATATTGCTTAGGGATAATTAAGTAAGGCTAATTGAAAACAAACAAAAATAACAGGAAACTAAAGCAAAACACAAGTACTAAAATACTGCTGTATATTTTTCGTCTTGAAAAACCCTAAGGGACTTAATGACGAATGTAGTGTTTAAAAATGCAACAAGACCAATGTTATTATTTCATGAAAAATATAATTCACTGCAATCACACTTGTACAGCTAAAGTCGCTCACATAATAAACAATAAAAAATAATTCACTTGAACCGTATTGGTTGCACGTGGAGAATGGCATTTTACTGTTTAAAACTTAGGTTAGGTATATTATAGCATACCTTGAGGATAGCAATAATATTTGTGCCTTATCATCTATGGAGACAGAAAACTGTTTCGGGGATAAGGTTTTGTTCCTCATCTCTAATCAGTGGTCCGTTTTAATTGCCCGCTGGTTTCATTTGTTTTCTCTCTATCTTCATTTCTTTGTCTTTTGTAAGCATTCTTCTCCCTACAGCTAGATGCAAATAGTAAAAAATGGCGTAGCTACGAGTTGATGTGAACTGTGAGTAACCACATCTATTTCAATTTATGTGCATATGTATATGCATGAACACTATGTAAATTATACAAATCATGCTTAAAGAAATACAGCAGACAGAACAATACAAACAATATAAATATTCTTTTGCCCGAAATAAAATTGTAGGGCAGTTGTGTTGTCTTTCTTACTGCATATGATTTTCATGGTTTACATTATTATATATGCATATTGTAATTTCAATTTTCTTGAAATATAAAATTCTGAAGCAACATTCCAACGTCATAACAGTTGCAAATTTTATGGTATTGCTCTATGGAAGGTATAATATAAAACTTTCTAATCATGTCTAAATCGCAACCTCTATAATGAGGCTATTTTCATCCTTATTGACGATAATACATAGTTTACAGTTACTTTTCTGAAAGCACGAATAATTCAGGATTAATTTGGTTTGGTTTGTTTTGAATTTTGCGTAAAGCAACACGAGAGCTATCTGCGCTAGCCGTCCCTAATTTTGCAGTGTATGACTAGAGGGAAGGCAGCTAGTCATAACCACCCGATCCCAACTCTTGGTATACTCTTTAACAAACGAATAGTGGGATTGACCGTAACTTTGTAACGAACCAGTGACCCTCAGATTACGAGTCGAGTGCCTCAACCATCTGGCCATGCTGGGCCAATAGTTCAGAAAAATCCATGCTTTTGCTGCCCACGAAATGTAGATTCACATGCTTGTAATTTTTACAATCGTTATTTTGTCATTTAAACATGTAGAAAATAAAACTTTATCTTAGCTATACCTTATCAAATTATTGTAGTGTTGAAACTTTTTACTGTTGTTGTCTTATTTTTCTGGGCTGAAAACATAAAATCTATCCAATTAAATATTTTTCCAAATATTTGTATATGTATTTGTTACATTATCTTTTTAGTAATTTACGAAACTTATAATTCGAACGTAGATTTACTTTTACGTCTCCTCTTTATTTCTTCACGTGACTTAAACTTTTATGAACGTGTTGCAGTTTCGTTTTTACACATGTTTTGTTCCCGCTCGTGTCTCATTGCTTTCTAGTCAGAAGAGCATGTCCTTAGTCACAGAATTCCTTTGTAATAAAAAAAACAACAACAAATACTTATAATGACTTGAGATCTGGCCCCGTTTTCTTACGTCTGTCTTGAGAAAACTTTATGTTGTTCCAGGTTGGACAACAATCAAATTGGCATGTTGCCATTGCGTGTACTGTAAGGCATGTCTTCATTTCCTAGTAACATGGAATACTATTCTTATATATTTTAAGTTAAAACATGACATTGTAAAATTCACGATAATTCTCGTATTTATTTATTTTTGGAGCTATATATGATTTTGAAATTCAGGACTAGATATTTAACACCAATATAATAATTTTTAAACCAATTTATCGCACATAATATTTTTAGACAATACAAGACCTTTTGGTTTATCTCAGCTGTCCCATCCTCTAAATTAAACTAAATATATTAAATAAATAAATGTAAAACATCTCAAAGCCAACCCTTATCATTCATATACTTATTAAGCCTTCTCTTAAACTTTTTAGAAAAATAAAACTGTATTAACTGAAGATGACTTCCACCTTTCTATCCAATTAACTAACTTATTTCTCACACTTAGAGAGACTCCTTTTTTACTTATGTGGCACCTTGTCAAATGCTTTCTGAAAATCTATACTCACCAAATTTGCAACATTACCTTCATCTACTCAGTAACCTTTTCAAAGAATGCCAAAAGATTTTTATAGGGAAATATTTTCCCTTAATGAAATAATGTTGACTATCCAATAGAATCTAAGTTTTTAAAATGACATTGTAAAGTGTCTTTTCCCAGAATTTTTTAAACGTTTCCCACAACTGATGCAAGACTAATGGACCTATAATTACTTCCCACAACTGATGTAAGGCTAATGGACCTATAATTACTGGGACAATATTTTACCTCCCTTGAAAATAGAAGAGAAATTTGCTAACTTACAATCTTCTGGTACTTGTTTAATATTCAAAAACTTAAAAAATGTGGTAGCAAATGCCTCACATATTCAATTCTTAACCTCCTTAATAACCCATGGGGAAATATTATCTGGTCTAGGAGCCTTATTGTTCTTCAATCTTCCTAATTTGTTTTCCTAAAAAGTTCAGAATTAACACAGACACATTGTTCTGTTTGGTTTAACCTATCAACGGTTCAGAATGTGGAATACTGCTTAAATCTTCATTAGCAAAATCTGAAAAAAGACAATTTATAATGATTTAACCATCTCATAATCAACAAATACTCAAATACGACCATTCCTATAGCATCCCTCAAGGGTCCCACTCCAATTCCAACATTTTATTTACTCTTAATGTATTTAAAGAAATCTTTACTCTTGATTCTTACATTTTTAACGAAACTTTTCTCATACATCCTTTTTGATGTCCTATTTTTGTTTGGTCAACTTTCTTACTCTATATAATACTCTAAATTTCTCGTAATATTGGTTAGTTTAAATTTCTTAAATTTATGATACTTCTTTTAAAATTCTAGGCATGGCCAAGCGTGTTAAAACGTGCGACTCGTAATTCGAGAGTCGCGGGTTCGAATCTCTAATCGCACGAAACATGCTCGCCCTTTTAGCCGTGAGGGCGTTATAATGTTACGGCCAATCCCACTATTCGTTGGTAGAAGAATCGCTCAAAAGTTGACGGTGGGTGGTGATGACTAGCTGCCTTTCCTCTAGTCTTACACCGCTAAATTAGGAACGGCTAGCGCAGATAGCTCTAGAGAAGCTTTGCACGAAATTCAAAACAAATATACAAACAAACTACTCGATTTCTTCGTCCTGATGAATGTCACTTTGATATTTTGTCATCCACAAAGATTTATAATACTTTTTTTTCTGATACTCCAATGCTGCAACCACATTATATGTCTAGAGTTTTTGCTATTGCATCTCTCCCCAACTCTCCACCCTAATTGCTCAGCAATGAGACTGAGGGCTTATAGCACCAAAAATCAGGTTTCGGCCATCGTGGTGAGCACAACTTGTCATAAATGGATACAAACAAACAATAAACAGAGCACTACTATTTTTTAGTAGGTATAATCTACAACTCGTGTATGTCGCTTCTGTGTTAACAGGATCTATAAAAATTAGAATCTTGCTTTAGAAATTTTGAAACAGCTTTAAAAATGATAAAAAAGAGTCACTCGCTCAAGTCTCCATTGTTTTTCATACATAAACTTCACATATTGTATTTTATTTCTGTCTTGTTTTCCTTATTTGTATTGATTACAGAAAGTACGTTTTACTAAATTAAATCGAGTGAATGTCTTACAACACGGCGCTCGGAAGCTTTCGAAACAAAACTTGAGTTATTTAAATAAACTGACAATTGAAATGGTTCTGATGATATTTATTTTCATATCAGACAATTTTCAAGAAGAAATAACAAGAAATGTGAGCCTAATGTTATTTTGTCAAGTTTACAGAAACTTACTTCGTCAAGGGTTTAAGCGTATGTTTGATTTGAATTTTACGCAAAACTATACAAGAGCAACCCGCGCTATCCGTCACTAATTTAGTAGTATAAGACTAGAGGGAAAACAGCTAGTCGTTACCACCCATCGTCAACTTTTGGGATACTCTTTTACCAATGAATAGTTGGATTGACTGTCATATTATAACGGCCCCACGGCTGAAAGAGTGAACAAGAATTCGATGGGACCGGGATTCCAGCCTGCGTCCCGCAGATTGAGAATCGATCACCCTTATCACCAGGCTATGCCAGACCACCAGACAATAGTGCTGTTTAGGTTAGAAATTCCATGCATAGTTCAATTATTCAAATTAAGATATGTCCTAACCATTTGGCCATGCCGAATCCATTGTATTAAAACAAAACTGTAAATGCGCTTGTTTATGAAGCTAAAATTCTTGAATGGAAATTATGAGCTGTCATTAGACAGATAGGACGTTAGAAACTACATCTCATCAAAAAGCTTAAAAACTATTATAGATTACAAAAACTATTGACCTATAATGTAAAATAATAAGAGAATAGTGAATACTTTAAAGAATGATGGTCATTTACAAGAAAAATATTAATGTAAAAAGAAAAAACAAAGCTATTTTTGTCAGTAGATGGCGGCACGTTAGTACAGTAGAGTCGTTATTGTGAACACAAAAATGGAGGAAGAGGTCGAAAATATACCTGATCCTCGCAGGTCCTCAACGACCTGAAAGCTCGATACAAAATGAACACACAAAAACTCTGGAATTCTATTTACATGCACATTGATTAGATTTATTTAAAGTGTGTACACGTTAAATAATTGTACACAGGTACGAATTTTCTATTCTAAAGAAAAATTTAGAGAAACAGTTGTGTAATTTCGTGTTAGAGAAAGGAGAAAGATATATCATTTTAGAATAACTATTTTATCTTCTTCCGCTTTTCAGCATCCGGTCTCTGAAGGACGATAAATCAGGCCATCTGCCCTTATAGTGAAGAATGTAATCAGGTAGATCCACTCCCATAGCAGCTGAAAGAAAAAAAACGAGCCGAAAGTTTTAATGTATCTCTATCTCTTCAAATGTTTGTGTATTCTGACATTTATATCAACAACTCTGACAAACTTCTTTGAATAAAAAATCATAGTTTCGTCTTTGTAAGACAACAACAACGAAAGAAGTATTTTGGCTGCAGAACAGGGTTAATTAAAAACCGTTATAATGAGAAAGTTTATCCAAAGTGCCGATTTTATTAGAAAACATTACACTGAGAAAGTTTATTTAGAGTTCCGGTTTCACTAAATAGCACTACAAAAAGCAGAATTTTGTCCTCATTATTTGTTTGATAGAACTGCACTACAATGAATAAAGACAAAACCGATAATTATATCACTGGCTTTGTAAGACAACACTCTAAACTGAAAACTTTGGAAAAAGCAATATCGGGTGTAAGATAACACTAAAATAAAACTATAGCTAGAGTAGTTTGAAACTTCAATACTGACTTCGTAGTGTAACTTTACATGAAGACCTGAGAAAGTGATTCGGTATCAGAGATATAGAGTAATACAATTAGTCAAATGGCTAATATTTTGTAGTTTAGTTGTTTTCATTATTATACAACGAGCTGTCTTTGCTCTATCCACAGCCGGTATGAAAACCCAACTTTTAGCATCAGAAGCAACCGGGGGTGATTTATATGTTCAATCAAGTTTTTCGGCAACATAGAGTTACTAAAACGTTACTTGTATGAGCACTCTGTACATTTTACTGTAGCCCTATAAACACCAGAACAACTGCTTTGCCACTCAGCTTTGAAAGGTTTTAAGAGTTTCTGTTAGTTTTTTATAATTGTAGCTTTGTAAGATTATAATGTTAATCCGTAAATTTCTTATATACTTTCAAGTTCTTATAAGCAATCAGTAACGAGGTTTATCGCAGTTTTTAAAGATGTAAATCGGTAACGTAAATGTATTTAATGTCCTTTATTAAACAGGTATTTTCTTGTGTGACATTGATGGCTATTTATTACCGGAATTCGACATTATTGTAAGTTTTCATTCTTAACCTGCTCTTCAATTTTTTGTTTATTATTATTTTTATCGTAGCTGTTATTATAAGTCATGATTTACTATAAAAATTATAAATGCTGTAATTTACACAATTATTTTGTGTGCTTTAGGAGTAAAATGTAATCATACAAAACACAATGAGAAACTTTGATAATTGGCCTTGTTATGGATAGAGATTAATATATATTCAAACCTTAAACGTTTCAAACATGATGTTTAAATATCTGCATCTCTGTACTAACTATATATAAGAAATTATATATTATTTTTCGTTCTGTTTTCTCATGGCTATCATTAATATATATTCAAAATATTGTTATCAAATAAGATGTTTAAACACTTGCACTGCGCACTAACAAAATGTATATCAATATTCGTTCCGTTTATCTGTAGTGCTGGATATTTTTCTAGAAAATATATTTCTATGATTTTGCAAAACATGTAGATTGGAAAATCTAGTAAATTACATTATGAACATAATAAAGGTTGAAACCCTTAGCGCCACCTTTGATATTTTGTAAGATATTTCTAGCTATATATAATCGGAAAAAAATTACTACTCTAAATCTCCTGAGAGCGCTGTGAGGATTATAAGTGACCCTCTTCTATGTATATTTTTTATGACCAACGCAGTTTGTGATATAAGTTTGCGTGGGAAACATTTTAATTAAGAGTTGTTATTTTTATACATCAATTAGAAGTACTTCTCCGTTTGGGTAAGTATCGGAAATGGTAACTAAAAGGAAAGAGAACATAATCACGTGGGACAATCGTTGCACTCTTATTGGACCACCAAAGTTGTGTCAATTCTTGTCAAGAGGGTGAGAATTTCCGGGTGGTTTTTATTTCACCGATATTCGAATTTCAGTGTGTATAGATTATTTTCCAAGGATGCGTCGGTCTTTTAAAAAGACATGAATCGATCAATGTCACAAACTCCGCAAACATGTAGAATTATATAAAATATAACATTTGCCCTATCTGGTTATATTCACAACAACTATTCCAAAACTAGTTCTTTAGTAGAAGCACACAAATGCATGTATTATATGAAGAGTTGAGTAGAACATTTATTATCAGCTGGGCCTTAGTGATCCCATACTAGGGGCTCATACTCCGCATCCATTGGGCACGAAAGCACATTCTAAACATTAGGACCATGGTTGCGTTACAAAAGTGACAGCAAAATCTAACTATTCGGTTGGAAAGAAGTAGCTAAAAAGTTGACGAGGTGTTGACGAGCAGTTGCTTTTTCTAGTCTTTTAGTTCAAAATTAGCATAGGTTATATTATGTGCAGCTTTGCGCGAAATCCCAAACAAACAAAGTCTATCAGCTGTAATTACTCCATTTTAATATAAAGTGTTTGCTTTTAGTAGGCTCGATCATCGATAATAAAACATGTCTTTTACTTGTCGGTCTAAGTATGGTATTGATACCTACTATCTGTGAGAGGTATAAGTTTCATACTTGTACAGATTATATTTTGTTGCTCTAAGTCTTACACGTGTACCTATTATCTCTAATTGGTTTATGTCTTGTATTGGTGCATATTATCTATGGTAAGTTTAAGTCTTGTACCTATTACCTCTAGTAGGTCTAAATTTTGTAGTAGTACACATTATATTTAGTAGGTCTAAATCTTGGAGTGGTACATCTTATCTTTAGTAGATCTAAGTTTTGTACTTGTGCCTATTATCTCTAGTACGCCCCCCAGTGGCTCAGCGGTATGTCTGCGGATTACACGCTAAAATCCGGGTTTCGATACCCGTGGTGGGCAGAGCACAGATAGCCCATTGTGTAGCTTTGTGCTTAATTAAAAACAACAACAATATCTCTAGTATATCTTAACTTACATAGCTCTCGTAACGTCTGGTTCGGCTATGTACTGTGCTTGTATTTATAGTTCTGGAGAGTCTTTACGAGGGTTGTTAAGGTGGTTTAAATTAGTTTTTTAAAGAATTAAATATTTTCTAAAACTTTTTTTCAGATTTTGGATAACCCTTTATTTGCATTTATATTTCCATTGGTTTTCTTTACTACCTGGAAGAAATGTTTTGTTTAAACTACAAAGAGTTACACGTTTGGCCATGCGGGCCAATGTTATTAGTTGCCATAAAATAATAAAATCATTAATTATATAGTTAGTAGTTTTGAAAAATAAAACGATGACAAAAAATATGATTCGATAAATCTTACTTTTTATTATTTACAGAAAGAAAAAGTTTCAGATTAATAATTCTGTTGTAATACGGAATTAATTATATTTATTTCTAGACTTCCTGTTGGGAAGGTAAAATAGTTTACAGTCAAAATTTAACAACGTTCTAATTGTTTGGAAGAGTTTCTTTGTTTTAGAACAAAGCCACTTTAGCGTCCATCGAAGAGATCAAGTCCTGTACTTTAGCGTTGTAAGTTCGCAAGTTTACCACCTTTCCAATAGAAGAAGAGGCTAGAAGAGACATCATAACACGTTGTATGCAGAAGCGCGTGGTCCGTGGAAGCAGTTTTGAAGTTGCGATTGATTCGTTTTTTGTTTGTTTTTTTAATTTGGCGCAAAGCTTCACGAGAGCTAACCGTTCCTAATCTAGCAGTGTAAGACTAGAGGAAGGACAGCCAGTCATCACTACCCACCACCAACTCTTGGGCTACTCTTTTACCAACGAATAGTGAGATCAATCGTAATATTATAACTCCTCCACGACCCTCAGATTACGAGTCGAACACCTTAACCCATCTGGCCATGCCGGGCCTCGAATGATTCGTACCGAAGCATTCTACTGTATCGTACATCATCAGTAATAATATTGTACGAGCGAAACCACTTTGTCTTGTGTGTTTTTGAATTTTACTCAAAGTTACACGAGGGCCATCTGCGCTAACTATTCCTACTTTAACAGCGTAAGACTAGAGGAAATGCAACAAATCATCACCACCCACCGTTAACTTTTGGGTTACTCTTTTACCAACGAACAGTGGTATTGACCGTCAGATTATAACGCCTCAACGGCTGAAAGGGCGAATAGTTGTCTTAAAATTCCCATCACTGTTGGAAAGAATCTGGACTACAAATCGCAAAATGCTTCCTTTTTCGAGTTGATTTTAGTTTTTTTTCCAACTAGAAAAGGCACTATTTCTAACTAAAAGCATTTTTGCTGCATAATATATTCTTTAAACTATAAAATGCTTCTTACATGAATAAAAAAAACAAATTAATACTTGTATTGAAAATAAAACATATCTTAAATGTTATATTGGCTTCTGCTATGACATAAAATAAACCATTACTAGTTCCTCTTACTTCAAAATACACGTCATATTGACACTCAGTTGACAATTTACAGTCTGTATATCAAATTATTTAAATCAATAAAAAAGCGAAATAAATAGTTTATAAATAAGTTAGCGTTTCGTAATTACTATTTCATAAATTAAAATGTACAATAAGCAATTCAAATATAATAAGAAAATAAATAATTTATAGCTAATTTTCTTGCGATGTTTTGAAACTTAATTTTCATGACGCTCGTGGCTGTTTGTCACGTGATATGCAAGAGCTTGTGGCATTGCATTAAATTATACTATTAATTTTTGTATGCATAATTTTTTTGTGAAGTGTCACTCTTCTGATATGAATATGGATTCAAAAGATAACAGGAAAAATTGTAGCTGTATTATTAAAAGTTTATTGGTGAACACTATTGGTACAAAGAGTTTTAGTGATAAGGAAAGCATCATCAGGAACGGTAGACCGTTGTGAGCTCTGAGCCTGACAGAAGGTACAAAGCAGTGTGTTAGAAAATTCAGTATAAGCCAATATTACAGGACACTTTGGTCAACTGCTTTTCCTAAGTTGCGGAAGCGTTTCTGCCGGACGAGTTTATTATTTAACATTGAATTTGAGATATGGAAATCAAGTGGTTTTGCTGATTTAATTAATATGCATAAGGCAATTAAAATACATGAAAATTCCTCCAGTCATATACTTTCAACTTTAGGCTCAGCCATAATAGGAAAAATCATGGATTGAATTCCAACTAAATAGCCAACATAAAATAAATGTGCAGATGCATAATAAAAAGATGAAGTTAAATTAGAGACATATTAAAAACTTTATCGACGTATTATGATATTTGTGTGAAGAACAATTAGCGTTTAGAGGTCATGATGAATCACTTCAGGCTGACAACCGAAACAATTATGTGGAATTGGTAAATTTGTGCAGGAAATACGATCTATTATTTGAAAACCTATTGAGAGAAATAGAGTGTTTCTTTTGGTCTGTGAAATAGAATCCAGAATGACCTGGAAATAAAGATTGGTAGTTTCTATGAAGATGTAACAAATGTATTCCATCAAAAGGATAGAAGGATGGAATTAACATACAAATAGAGTGAGTGTCTGAATATGTATTGTTTTTATTTCTAATTGGATATACTTAATCTTAATATGATTAATGACTACAAGTAATCGATATTATTTTTATTGGCTGACCTGTACATTTTTTATAACCTACCTTCTATGCTTTTACTTCCTTATCAGAACTAATCACTGCAAGCGTCTAGTTGTACGTATTTAAAACACACAGTCTCATATACACACATATACCCAGGTAGAATCATATAAGGAATGTTGTATGATAACTTGACTTTTATATTTTACAGCACACATGTCTATTTAATCGTGTTTTATTGTCATCAAATCACCCAGTGATACTAGGGTCTTCAAATTCTGGATTGACCCATTTATTCTTTATATGTGTTTCAAGGAAGTATGAATAATATTTATACACCAGGAGAGACCCACAAAGGGTTGTGGTCAAATTAGTATATTGATTACAGAAGTATTCCTTTAAATATAAGATTTCTAGAATAATAAAAAATGAATCATAATCGCAGACACTGAAATCTATAAGTCAACTAGCAGTGGCGTAGATGTTTTACATCCAATGAGGGGATGATTTTTGCAACCTCTATTTTTTGGACTGTTCAATTTGCAAATTGGTAATCTCTGATTACGTGAACGTAAACATGCAGTCACTGAGTAAACTTGTTGCCACGATAATTCAAGGTTTCCATGTAGGTTTGAATAAGTGAGATGTTGTGAACAGTTTTCAAAATGTTAATAGAATAAAGACAAATGTGTCACAAATTAACTGCTACATGAATTTATTCCTGCACATTGCGCTGTATAAAAGATGGCCATTATGCTTGACAAGATTACTCATAACTTTCGTTGCATAAATTACGTTTTCAAATATCAATAAAATTAGTAATTACCCTTGATAAGTTTATATCTACTGAAAAGCTGTACATGTTGTTTGACAAAAATAATTAAAATTTCTGCGAACTCTTGAAAATTACACATTAATACAATGTAGCACATAATTATTTATACTTTTAATTAAAGTAAGACTCATTTAGACCTCTAGTCTACATGTTCCCACACGTAGACCTCCATTTTGATGATCTGTTTTTGAATTCTTTCAAAAGCTCTTTAATATTTATCTTGTCGACCTCATCTTTGTAAGTATGACAAACTGCCACATGGTTGAGGCAGCACTGAGACATAGTTGACCTTAACCACGTCTTAAACTGTCTTAATGCAGAAAAGCTGCGTTCACATTCGCAGCCGGATACTGGACATACAAGCAATATTTTCATGAGAAGAAACACTTTAGAAGAAACATCTGCTGGCTTGTTCATGCATTTTACAGTAAGCATCCTTCGCACCTTTCAGAGATACTGCTTTTGTTATTTCTTTAAACATGGGCAACTTAAACTCGAACCGTTCTGCAGAGATTTCTGGATAGAAGTTTATAACCGAGTTGTCAATCTTGTCAGATGTGATCATGTTCTCAAGTTCCAGATATTACCCCAAGTCATTGTTGTCTGCATTGAATCTAGTGGTCAGATGTTCTATGATTGTGTCCACAAATTCAAAATATTGGCTTCTGTAATAATCTCTGTTGCAGAATGGTGTGTTGTGACCCCTCTGGTGGGTCTGCGAATGCTTGATAGTTCAATAGGTACCAGATCTAGGAAAGTTACCTTTTTCTCAGCTTCATCAAATATCTTGTAATTTTCCTCTGTTCGCAATACCTGCAATTGTCAACTGTCATTACAGATGCTTTAATCATGTCAGATACTGTCGCTGATTTTACTTGGAATGCACGGTTTAGTTCCTCTAATGCAGCTAATGGATGCTGAGCCATCAACAATCCTAAAACTGTCATTCTTTTTTCAAATCTGTCCAGCAGAACTCGTGCTTTCACTGCAACATCTGATTTTTTATTTGCTAATTCAAACAAAAAATCAACAATGTCACTGTAGTGATCATTAGCACATGTAATTGCAGATAGGTGGCACAACCAGCGTGTTGGACACAGTGGGCGGATCTATTTAACTAGACCATTGTGGCTGTCTGACGATACAATCTGTTTCAAAGATTGTCTTGTATTTGTCTGACCTCTGAAGCAAGTCACCAAGTTCATGTACCCACTGGATAGAATCTCGAACACATTCACAAGCTTCAACTGCATGTTGCATAATTAAATTAGCCTTGTGTGCTCCGCAGTGCAAAACTGACGGTTGCTTCTCTTATTTTTGCCTGGCACCCACTGTAGGCATTACTCATGTTAGCGGCTCCATCATAAGTTTGTGCTCTTCATCCTGACAGTGGTATATTGAGTCTAGTCAGTACATCAAGTATAGTCGAGGATATTGTTTCACCAGTTGTATTGGAAACACTGTACAAAGCAAGAAATGTCTCATGGACATCAAGGTTCTCATCTACGTATTGTACACATATTGCTTCCTGTTCGGCACCTGTAACATCATGAGTGTCATCAACTATTAATGCAAAGATTTTACTTTGCTGCACTTTGTGTGTTATGTTCCTCAGTATTTGATGGCTGGACATCTCCATTATTTCATTCTGAGCTTGGAGTGATGTGAAAATACTATTATACAATATTTCTATGTTTTTCAATAAAATCTGACAAACTCCAATGTTTTAAACAATGTGACAATAATTACACTCGTGTTGTTTCGTTTTGCAATAAAGAAAGCTTATTTTCAAATTATACCTGAAATCTACATGTCTAAATAACCGTAATGAAATATATATATAGAAGCTGCATCTGAAATAAAACATTAAAACTATTAAAAACATCCACATAACATTTTTCTTATTCATTTGCTAAACTGTACGAAAAACAATTAGCAAATTGTAAATGAATGTGAATTTTGAAGCATCTCATTTTCGAGTAAACTCTTAGCGAGAGTATATTGTATAATAATTTAATGCTTCACGTTTCACACCATTTCTCCGAGTCACGTTTACTTTAGAGTTAACCACAATGATCGTTGTGACGCTTTGAGTCACGCTCACTTTGAAATAGCCGTTAAAATATGTAACACATAAAAGAATGTAAGTTGGAAAATATTTATTGACCGATTTTGAAGACAAATGTATACTATATAGTGTTATCTTCGTCTGTTTATTTATTTCCTTTTGACTATTTTAATACATTAAGATGACATAAAGTGTGTCCTGTTCATTCGTGTGTTTGTTGTGTGGCTTATTCCTCTAGACTTAATTAACAACGATCATGTTTGTTTTTGCTGTGTTGTATCATCCAGTTGACCAGATTAACAACGTTTGTAGCTTTTATCTAAAGAGAAAAATAAACTGAATCTAATTAATGGATGCTGTAAAATCTCCTATGGCTTCTTTTCGGTAATTTGTTTAACGTATAATTTAATTATATGTTAAGCTAAATAAAAAACGAACACACAGAAGTTTGGATTTTAAATTTCTTACCTGTTCTCTTACTTTTATGCTTCATTCTATTCCGGACCTGATTGAGGAGTGTCATGTGTTTTTCAATACGGTTGTCGCCAAAGAAAGGTAAGATGCTTGGATAAAATTCCTCATCTCGATCGTGATAAATAAATGGATGAGGCCTAACTGCTGTACAATAGCAGATCATCCACAGAAACAGACAGCAAGCAGTCAGAGACCTGAAGAATCGCATGATCTGTGTGAAAAGGAAATATATTTATAATCCTTCTTATTTCCATCCTCATAATTGTAGTCTATTGTATTATGATTAGTGATTGGGTCCATTACAACTACCTTCAACTTGAAGGTATGGTCCTGTAGGTTTAGTTAGAGGAGTGTGTGTTTTCTTATAGCAAAGACATATGGAGCTATCTGCTGAGCCCACCGAGAGGAATCGAATACCCGATTTTAGCGTTACACATCAGTAGAATCATCTCTGCATCAACGAGGAATTACTTATAGGAACTGGGGTATTAAGGTCAATGTTCAAAACGCTATAGCTTGTTTATTTGTTTTGAATTTCGCGCAAAGATACACGAGGGCTATTTGCACTAGTTGTCCCTAATTTAGCAGTGTAAGACTAGAAGAAAGGTGGCTAGTTACCACCATCTACCACAAACTCTTAGGCTTCTCTTTTACCAACGAATAGGAGGATTGACCGTCACATTATAACGCCCCCACGGCTGAAAGGGCGAGCATGTTTGGTGCGACGGGGATTCGAATCTTCGTCCCTCAGATTACGAGTCAAACGCCTTAACCCACTTGGCCATCAAAAGCTATAGATTTTATTAAGAAGGTCCCACGTTTAGTGATAATAACGTATAGAGTAATAAGGTAGAGCCCGGCATGGCCAGGTGGGTTAAGGCGTGCGACTCGTAATCTGAAAATCACGAGTTGGCATCCCGGACGCACCAAACATGCTCGCCTTTTCAGCCGTGGAAATGTTATAATGTTTCAATCAATCCTACTATTCGTTGGTAAAAGAGTAGCCCAAGAGTTGGCAGTGGGTGGTGATGACTAGCTGCCTTCCCTCTCTCTAGTCTTACACTGCTAAATTAGGGACGGCTAGCGCAGATAACCCCCGAGCAGCTTTGCGCGAAATTCTAAAACAAAACCAAATACAAGTAATAAGATAAGTGTTCGTAACTGCATGAGTGATTATATAAAAAACTTCATATCTAAATTTATAATTGAAGTATTAAAATGAGTGTTCCAAATTCCATGCGCGATTATAAAGGAAAATTCGTATTCGAAATGACTGAGTCTAAAATCTAGGAATTGAAGGAGTAAAATTTCTTCAGAGATGCATTAAGAATCACATGTTTTGTTCAGGAATTGTGAAACGTTTTTGTATTTCTGAAAAAGTTGTATTTCAAATAAAGAAAGATGTTGACTAAAGTACTTATTTTTGTGATTTTTATTCTCTCTAAAATTGTTGTTATGCATTTTATCGGACGTGATTTTCGAATGTTTTTAGAGTTACCTGACAGTTTCCAGCTTTTTGTTTCCTCTACTTTTTGCGGGCTAATCTTTACAATGCCCACGTCTTTGCGGGATTCTCTTGAAGACACGTTAGATGATAGTACTGATATGAAAACCTTTGCATAACTTAGTACTGCTTTCAGTGTTTTCCATTCAGTAAATTATTTACTGAAACGTTATATAGAATATATTTTGTATTTTCATAATTTCGAAAAGCGTAATAATATTTTTTACCAAAAAATAAAATGCTTTAATTTTATATTAAAAACTTTTGTTTTTTTAGTTCTCAAGTGTTAACTCATAGCATTTATTAGTCTTTTTTGACACTATGTGATTGATTATATACAGAAGGGTTAAGTTACAAAGACGAGATTTGAACAAGAAATGTTTCAATAGAGCTCAGAAAAGTCAGGATCAATCAAACCTATTTAATCTGCTGAATTCATAGTGACAACCTTGAGTCTTTTACTGAGCGTTGGATCAAAGCTTCCATTTAATCAGGAATTGTTTGTTTGTTTCATCATTCAGTCTATACAGCGTGCCAGATCAAACTTTCATCTGATCAGAAGTTGTACATTTGTTTAATCCACTCAGTCTATACTGAATTTTGGGTCAAAGCCTACATCTAACTAGGCTTAGCTCATTTTATTGATCCACTCAACACATACTAAATGTTGGGCCACAGTTTTTATCTAATGAATCTTTGTTGATTTGTTTCATGCACTCAGCCCATACTAAGTGCTGGGTCACAGCCTCCATCTAACGAATCTTTGTTGATTTGTTTCATCTATTCAGTCCATACTGAGTGTTGGATGAAAACTTTCATCTAATCAAGCTTTGAGGATTTGTTACTTTTACTGAGACTTTTCTGAGTGTTGGGATACTGCTTCTATAGGATTAAGTTTTGTTCACTCATTTTACATAGAGGTCTTGCGCGTAACGTCACAAAATAGGCCTAAATGAAAGACTTCTTTACCGAATTATGGATCAAAGTTTCATTTCAGTCTTGTGTAAAAACAAAACTTTTCGAGACATTTTGAAACACTAAAAAATTTGTTTTTCTAAACTGATATTGTGTTATAGGCTATGCTCTTTTTATGTTGTTTATAAAAACAAAAAACTTGCATGATAATTTAAAATACGACTTTTAAATAATCAAACAATAAAGATTATTATAATAGTAGTAGTTAATTAAAATCAGTCTTATCTAATTTCTGTTTTTACATCCATTCAGATGTATATCGTTATTATCATTTTACCAAGAATATCAAACTGATTTCCTTAGAAAACGAGAAACTTCCCAAGAAAACAGTTTAAATGTTTCTATTCTGACATATTTCAAAGAGCGAAGTTTTCTTTATTGACGTATTAAAATACACAGATAGATAAAATGAAATTGTTATATTAAGTTGTGTATAGATTACAACATCACCTGGTGAGTACACAATACTGATCTTAAAATTAGACTCTACAAATTTCAGTTTAGTGTAAATCGTTTTTAATCACACTGCATTTCAAACAAGTGTCTTTCTTTTCATTATTTCATTTAGTAGCTTCTTTGAAATTAAGTACAAAGCAACAAAATGGGCTAGCTGTACTTTACCCACCGCGAGTATCGAACCCCCGGCTTCTAGCGTTATAAGTCCGTAGATATACCGCTGTGCTGCTGTAGGCCTGTTCGTACAGTATCCCGATAGGATAGCGGTGAGTTTATGGAATTGCACCTCTAAAATCCTGGGTTCAATTCTCTGCGGTGGACACAACAGATAGCTTTATATGGCTGTTCTATAAATATACAAAACAAACAATTATTCATATAATGGTTTCAACTTGTTATAATTTCTCTTGATAGCCAAATATTTCCTTGACGTATGTACTCCTGCATGGTAACATCATGAGGCTAATTCCATGAAAAGCTAGTCTTATCTATTTAGCCAATTCTTCAGCGTATATTGGGATGAAGGACACAATAAATCAGTTTAAACATCTTTTTCAAAGCCCAGTGTTTCTTGGTAACTAGATAACTTATGAAAATCAGATGTACAAATTATGATTGTCTGGTATTTAGAGAGCTGTCAGCCAGTTGATATTTGCGAGTTTATAATGCAGAAACTTTCACTTGTCAAGATAGGTGCGCTTCAGGTCCTTGAAATATTCGACTCTATCATCTAAAATTGGGCTAAGCGTGGCCCAATGGCTAGCATACCAGACAATGAATTTGAAATACCACGATTTGCGTGCGTTTACTGCACACAAAAAATGCACTCCACATTTTGGGGCTGTGGCTGTGTTATGGGAGTGACAGTCAAATCTCGCTATTCTGTCTGACAAGAGTAATCAGAGAGATGGCGGTACTTGATGTTGACAAGTAACAATCTATTACTTCAAAACTAGTGACTGCTAACACTGATGACAACCATGTTGCTTTGTGTGAAATCTAACGAACAAACAAACCTTTGTGATTACAAGGATTGTTAGTTGAATTACTTTTCGTGTTTCAAATGAAATTCATCTAAATAATTCTGCATCGTGTTCTTCCACTATACTGGTCGATAATTTGTAACGTCAGAAATTCCAGCGAATTAGTGCGTTGGTTGAGGTTCCTTGAATCTGTAGAAACTTATTTATCTGATGAGCGCTTACACTTTTGTGCAAGCACCTGTTACATATTGTAAATCTACCGAAAGTAAACAATATAATAATTAGTTTTAATGAGAAACGACAACTCTCGATACTCGAAAATGGAAATTACATTTGGCATGTCGATCGATAGTAGACGTATAGCGATAAGATTACTTGTTAATAAACATCCAGAGCTTGTAATTAATTTGTGTATTGCATCAAAACTTTCGCTATTTATCCTACCTAATGGATTATTAGAAATATATTAAAATATATTTATATATATAGACATTAAACTCATCTCTGAACTTCAGAAGTGCTTGTTAGCAATTAATATAATAAATTATTTCTCAACTTGAATAAACAAATTGTTTTCTTGCTCCTCACGTCTTACTTTTAGTTACCTTGTTTTCAACATATCCAAAACCTCTAGCTATTCCGAAGGCCACATATTTAGGTCAAATGGAACAGTTAAAATATAGATTATTAGTTCGTTTTTGTTAGACTTGTTTTATTACGCAAGATTAAAAACACAATTCATTTAATAAACATATTTTAATTTGGGTGATTAAATTAGATATGGAATTTTCAGCCTAAATGACATCTTATACACGGTCGTAGTTATAAGATTTACTACTTTACACGAGATACCACATTTTTTTAAAATTTTGTTTATTTGGTGGCCTAGCATGGCCTGGTTTGATGGAACGCGGGTTCGAATCCACGTCTCATCATACTTATTTGTCCTTTCAGCCGTGAGGACGTTATAATGTGTAGTTCAATCAACTATTTGTTAGTAAGAGAGTAGCTCAAGAGTTGGCTGTGATGACTAGTTGCCTTCTCTATAGACTTTTACTGCTGACTTAGGGACGTCGAGCGCAGGTAGCCCTCGTGTAGCTTTGCGCGAACTTCCAAACAAACCAAATCATTTGTATAGAAGGAACACTTGTCTAGTTTTCACGTATATCGGTCACTAGTTTTGAGCTACTGTCTAAAGGGAAAGCAACTAACCAGCAATCCGCCTCAACAAAGCAAGTATCTGACTTTTTAAAACTTAACAGCGAGATGACTTTTTATTTTTAGGCATGCGGAATATCCCTAAAGTAAACTGTTTCGAATACAATATTCACAGTCATCCATAGTCCTTCACGTCACAACTCGAATCATATTCCACCCATATTATATTTCCTGTAAAGGACTTGAGCAAACGACACAGTATGTACTCCAAAGCTCTTTATATCGGTTTAGACTCATTTTCCTACCTATATCGTGTTTACGAAATATATATAGATGGCTTTTTCAGTGGCCGTGACCTTTGACTTAGGTTTAGCTATCTGTCTGATGCGGTGAAAAATTCCCTGACAGGGTATTTTGGGTCAGACACACGTGCTAGCATTATACTGAGCTAACGACAATAGTTATTCCAGCTATTCCTATAACGTCATCTTTTTCTTTCTACAGTCGTTTGATACGTCTCTACCTTCAATTTCTACATTTTATAGATAAGTGTTATCTGATTTTGTGGATTCTAAACTTAAAAACCATGAAACGATAATACAATCATAGTAAAACGAAGAGTAAACGTGCATTGCCCATCTGAACCTGTTAAAACTTGCCGTTCGGAAAGAAATAAAAACATTGCAGAAATGGTTTTATTCTGTCTAGACAAATTGGTATTCTTGACTTGTTTTTGGTTTGTTGATGTAGATAGTTTTGTATAGAAAGAACACTCTGCCTACGCTACATTAAACACCGTAAAATCAACAATACGTAGGTTGAATTTAACACATTTCGAAACATAAAACCGTTTACAGGATTAAACGAAAATGAAACATATCGTACACAGGTTGTTCAAACATAAAGTCTGGTTCAGTGACGTAATTACAACAGATTTTTAAGAGCAGCATCTATGAGGGAATATGATATCTACTAATGAATTTATTTGTTTTAATTTCCGGTGACTTGATTAGAGTTCTTAATCAACTGCTATTGTTTGCGTACTACAGATGAATATGAAAATTCACCGTATTTACAACATTGGTTCCAAAACATCATAATTAGATTGTATTTTAGATTCATTCGGTTTGAGGTTCGTCTATGTGAGATCTTATATTCAGGAAATTTGAAATGAGTCATTATGACATCTTAACTGTTGATAATGTGTGTGCGTGTTTCATAAAACTTTTAATAAAAATTCGTTAGATATAAATAAATGGACCTGAATTATCAAACGATTTTGATGTGCGAGTTCATACAAATCAATTTTCTTAGATGTAAGCTGTACGAGACTTGGATTTCATCTGTACTGAAATTATCTAGGATTAAGATTTTTGATGACATTCATGTGATTATTGTTCATCTGTTTCTTATTTTGATAACATTATTACTTCTGAAACAAAGTGTTACCATTGACTGAAAACAAATAGACATATTAATAGTTTGTTGCATTTCAAGCAAAACTACTCAAGATATTGCGCTAGCCGACCCTATTTTGGAAATAATGAAGCAATAATCGCCGTTGGACGACTTTTGTAAGGCCAAAAAGTGAGATCTCACTGCCACTCTTGTAATTATATGTTTGACATAACATGCAAACAAACAGCATGTTCTTGGTTATGTTACCTATGATAATAAGATGACTTACTTACATTACGAGAAATATTTGTTCTTTTTTTATTAACAAATCACAGGTAGAACTATTTTTTCATAAATATCACACAACTCATAAAACACGTACTATTGTACGTTTATCGTTTTGAGACTGGAAGACATGTGTTAACTTTATGAATAAATGAGAAAAAAATTATCTTAGGATAAACATTACCTTTTGAGATGAATTTCCTACTCTACTGATCTCTGAAAGGATTAGTGCTACCATTACAAATCTGCTGCCCATTCTCTCGGAGAAAAAAACAACAGCTTCTAACTGTAATACAAAGAGCTTTTACGACCAATGTTATGGCCATGAATTACTGTATTAACTTTGATTTAACCACAGTGTTCACTGCCAATTCGTGGGCAACATTTTTCTGACCGAAAATTAGAATTTGAACAAATGTATAATCCTAATTTACCAGTTGATAATCGATTGTATTATGCCGCCTTCGCAAATTGGTTACAAAAGTGTCGAAAATCGTCACACAGACCCCGTATTGTCAAACGAATAACTAAAAACACGTATCATTTTCATAAGTATCGCAAGTAAACAAGTGATTTCTAAAATGCATCATTGTTATAAATATCGCATATTGTTTGTATTGTGATTTCTAAAGCCACAGAAGTAATTTTAATAACTAACCTTCATTCTTCCAGAAAAAGCAAAACACTTCCTTTGTCTAATAATATACAAAATTTAGTATGTACGTAAGGAATAACACCACCGTTTCTTACGTTCTTAGGAGAATCGGCCTGGCATAGCTGGATGGTTAGTGTTATTGACTCCTAATCTACAGGATGTGGGTTCGAATCCCCCTCCCACTTAACAGGCTCGCCTAGTCAGCTGTGTATAGGGTCATACTATGACGGTAGGTTAGTGCAAATAACCCTTGTGTAGCTTTGGGCGAAATTCATAGCAAAAAAACTCACGAGAAACAATTTATCTGCTAATCGGGTATTTATTTTTCCGGTAACCAGTATTACTTCTGTACATGTTGATTTAGCAATTAAACAGCTTGATAAGTAACTTGACTCAAGATATTTTCTGTTGCGAAAAAACAATTACTACCGAAGTAAAAAAAATTAATTTAAATACGGAATACATTCCCTATATTAAACATAAAAAGGTCAGTGCTCATTGTCAGTTGAGAGGTATTATTTCTTGTAACTTATTAATGATTTATGATTGATCTTTTTCCACATTGTAGTGTAGTGTATTAATAACATATGGTTTATTTTTTACGCTTTTTAAAGCAAACACCAAAAGCTGTTTTTAGCCGAGGCATAGCGGCTCCTAGTATCTCTGAATTTTTTTGTTTGCTTTTTTCAAGTACAAAATTTTAGGTCACAGTTCCATCGTATATTGATCGACTTCAGATCTAATTACGTTTTTGGACTTAAGTTTGTTTTGTTTTTGAATTTCGCACAAAGCTACTCGAGGGCTATCTGCGCTACCCGTCCCTAATTTAGCAATATAAGACTAGAGGGAAGGCGGCTAATCATCACCACCTACCGCTAACTCTTGGGATACTCTTCTACCAACGAATAGTGGGATTGATCGTTACATTATAACGCCCCCACGGCTGAAAGGGCGAGCATGTTTGGCGCGAAGGGGATGCGAACCCGTGACCTCAGATTACGAGTCACACGCCTTAACACGCTTGGCTATGCCGGGCCATATTGGACTTAAGAGGTCAAATTTCAAATTGATGTATCTTACCACGTTCACGATTTCATAGATTTATTTACCTCATCCCTTTCTAAACACGTTTTAGTGTAAGCTAGTCGAGATCTTCACAAACACTAAGTTTGGCATAATGGATTATACGCGCGCTCGAGGTGTGATATTGTTAGCGCACAAAAATATAACAAATAAAAAAGACAAAAAGTCCCATAAATTAATTTGCTCTAATCCTCCTAAAAATATCAATAGCCGCGGCTATTAACGATTCTCTTCTGTTTTCAGGTTACCTTGGATATGTTGAATGTTTCTTTGATCAAGTTCCTTAAGTTTTATGGAAATATCGTAGATGAATTAGGGTGATAAAGGTAGGCTATACGAGTACTGGGACAATTATTAAAACAACTGCGTGATTCTAACAAGTTACTGCAAGCTGCTGGCGTGTTTAACAAGAAGGTATTATAAATTTCATCACAGTGAAAAGTAACCAAAAACTAAAATTTACACACAAAGGTCTGATTAGTGTTTATATAGCTACCAAAAAAGATATATATCTGTGTCTTGGTGAAACTTAATGTGTTTAAACAGACCAATATTTACAGGTGTAAGGCTTCGCACTGAAAACAACTTCATTCAGAGTGGGCAATTTTTCATCTCTTTCTTGTGCAAATATGTTCATTATAAGGCAGTTAATTAAGTTTTGGATTAAATAAGTGTTGTTAACTGTAATAAGAAGCTTTCGAAACATTATATGGTTTACCTGCCTGAAGAGAATCGGGTGTTTTTAACAAATGTAAAACTGGTAATTTGTGCAGTGTATGTGTTGTTGGTTACTTAAAAACAATAAACAACTCACTAAGATGAGTTTGTGGCGGTGCCTTTAAAGCAGGTTTGTGCTTAATTTACACGTTAAACTGATATTTTAATTTTTAAATTAAAACATTTTAGGAGGCGTGCCCATGCACGAAATTATTCACACATCTGAGCATTAAGTATTGACTTTAGTTTTTCTGAATGTCTGTGGTAATGACTGAAGAATATGTAAGAAAAACACATTTTAGGTTTACCAATTTTTTAATTCTTTCGTATAGAAAACTTTACAAAAAATGAAGTTTTTTTGTCCCCGTTTGTCAGTTGTTGGAAAACAACTCAGTGGATTTCATGGATATCTGTCTAATTTGCTAAACATATTCTTTCCTTGATAAACCGTAATAAATTGGGAAAACATATCTAAAATATAACGTTTCCTGAAATAATAATTTCTTTAGCAGATATCAGCTAAAGAGCAATGATAATCACACACTTTTTGGTAAAAACCCTTTCACACTTTTGGGATATTGACCTTGTATCCTTAAGTATAAGCTGATTTCACAATCGGTTACAGTAACAAAAAACCACACGAGATTTAGTGGTTTTGCAAAAGTAAACCTAATTCGCCAAAAAAATATAGATTCTCAATTGGGTATAATAATAATAAAAAAGTAAGTAGCACCCATCGCTTTTCAAAACTGTAATTTATTTCATCAAGGACAACCTGCTTGCTCAATCAGTTATAGGAGGAAAAAAATTGATGTCAGTTACATCCTTTGGATAAATAGACCTTATCTGATCAAGATTAGGTCTTCAGTTTAACCAAGATTTTGATTTGGAGAATTTATGGTTCGAAACTATTTGCTGCAGAAATCATCCACATTTTAGAGTCTCTACAATAATCTTGGTCAAATGGTACTAGTCTTTCTGTACTTTTCAATTTATTCAAGACAAGAAAATTTGAACAACCGGTTCGATTTATTTGCTAAAGGTTTTGACTACCAATTCTAGTAAAATTGTACCACGGTTGGTATATGATAACTTTACAGACTTAAAACGCTAAAATCCGGGATTCAGTTTCCTGCTGTGGACGGACTACAGATAGCTTATTGTGTGACTTTGCACTCTGATAACCAAACCATCTAATCTAAGTTAGAAAAATATTATTTTATAATTTGTGTTAACATATTTATCCAGTTGTTGTTCAGTAACAATAAAACACGACAGTAAATTAATAAAATTACATGTTCAATAACACAATTACATGTAATGTGGTTCATTTTACTCTAATTCCTGTCATATATGTTTGAGTATTGCATATTTGCGTAATTCACATCGCTTATGTTACTCTCCGAAGTACCTTCTTTCAGTTTTATAGTTTGTTTATTTGTTGTTGAATCTCGCGCAAAGCTACACGAGGGCTATCTGCGCTAGCCGTTCCTAATTTAGCAGTGTAAGAGTAGAGGGAAGGCAGCTAGTCATCACCACCCCCTGCCAACTCTTGGGCTACTCTTTTAACCAACGAATAGTGGGATTGACCGTAACATTATAACGCCCCCACGGTCGAAAGAGCGAACATGTTTGGCGTGACGGGGATTCAAACTCGCGACCTTCAGGTTACGAGTCAAGCACCTTATCCACCTGGCCATGCCGGGCCTGTTTCAGATTTAGAATTAAATATATTTTCACAAGTGTTTCATTTCAAAACTCAAGTCGATACTAGAAGAACAAAAAAGCTTTCCGCTCCGTTATTAGTTTTTAAACGAGAATACCATATGACTGTTACTGTGGTAAAATTTGAACCAAATAATTTCTGTTAAACATAATGTATCGTGAGAGTTGTAATTAGAAATGTTCTGCAAATGGAAGAAATTCTTACCATTCAAGTGCCGATAAAAAATTAAGCAGGAAAAGCACGTGACTTCGGATTTCAGCTGTGAAAAAAGTGTGATATGGGATAACAGTGATGACCAGTAGGTTTATTGAGGAATGATGAGGACTCCCTGCGAGATCTTCTTGTTGAGTGGAATTAACAGCTCAAGTTCTTTATATGTATGTATGGCCCAGCTACGTCACTGGGAGGAGTTTTTGAATGACACTCTTCTGGTGTTGCAGGGATGACATGCGCAGTAATACTTGACGCGAAATTTCCAGGAACAGTGAACTTGGGAATAGCTTCATCAAACGATTTGGTTGGTGGTATGGTGATGAGGGCAAAATTTTGTAATGTGACACCACAATCAAGCACTAGTCTTCGTTTGTCTTGCATACTTTTTCTAAACACCACCTTAAAGTCTTTTTAGAATGTAAGAAGACTAAACATCCCATTATTTAAAAATATACAGGCTTTGATAAAAACTTAACAACAACAATCTTGATAACTAGTTTTACTTGTGCCATTTAATATTGTGGGTGTTATCATAATAACCGATTGTGCTTCCTAACTCGTAGTATAAACACAATATAAGTATAATGTATTGATAGTAGTCCAGAAATGCCTCGCCCACAATAACTTTTAGGCCGTTTTCGACAAAACTTATTTGGACAGTGGAAATTGAGTGCAATATCTACTGAAATCTGATTTGTAATGGGGGTTATCTGGAGTTATGTGGTATTTGTGTTATGCTTTCAGATAGTCTGGTTGTTCAAACGTTGGATATTATTATTTTAACAGGTTTTTGCTATTTCTAGATTTATCTGGAAAAATTGGATATATTAATTTAAATACGTTTATTTATTTTTGCTTTTTTATCGAAAAGTTGGATTGGTCAGTTTAAGTTTTTAGCTGTTTATTTCTCGATGATTGTGGAATATCTGGATAGTTTTAACATGCTTAACTTACACTATTTTATAATATTGAAAACTGTATAGGTCAGTTTTAACAGATTTAACTAATATTGTTTTATCGTCTTGTAAACTGTGTAGGTCAGTTTAACAGATTTTACTGATATTTTTTTTTATAATCTCAAAAACTGTAAAGTCAGTTTTAACAGATTTAACCAGTATTGTTTTTTAATACTGTTAACTGTATAGGTCAGTTTTAACAGATTTTATTAATATTATTTTATAATGTTGAAAGCTATATAGTTCAGTTTTAAAAGACTTGACTTACACTGTTTTATAATCTTGAAAACTGAGATCAGTGATATCTCCTTGTGCTTGTCATGAATTAAGGTTTTAAATTATGTAGAGAAACCAAAAGAACAGAATCTGAGCTTACCAGCTTGGCAGTTATGGTAATTTCATCTCTCTCTAATCGATTTATAAATACTTCTTCAAGCAATGAGTATTAAAACTGTTGCCTAATACAGAGCAGCCAATAGCGAGAAACAATAGACCCACGGTTATTTTGTTAGATCCTCTAAATATTTTTGAATTAATTTATGTTTTAGATTAAACAACAACAACTCTTTTTAAAAGATGTCTAAAAACTTTAATGGCACTTACTTCCTTCCAAGAAATCAATTGAGACTGATCGTGTGCTTTGTGTTGAGCCTTTATAATTCGATATTAGCACGTCCTTATTTTATATTGCAGTTGGTTAAATAACATAAGAGGGGAATTGTTCATTATTTGATTCAGTATATTCCAGTTTACCTGAGTGAATATTTATATAGAGGAGAGTTCATTTAACCTCACCTCATCTGATGATCTGCGCTAGAAGCTTGAAACGTCGTCCAAAAACTTCTTAAATTGGTGCATTCCATTAATGACGTATTTCAAGTACAGTTCAATTTATTACCATCATTACAAAGGCTTAGTAGTTGTCATCTTTAGATAATTTGGTTAATTTGTCTATTTATTTTGATATTTTAATCAATTTCCTTAAAGCCGAATAGCTTGTTTGTTTTGTTTGTTTTTTAGAATTTCTCACAAAGCCGAATAGCATCACATCGTAATTTAAAAGCAAAACATAACCACTTCCTAACTGGATTTTAAATATATTTTTAAAAGATAAGACCTATTAGACTTTTCAAATCTTGTCTCTTTTTGAATTCAGCTACTTCACAGTAACTATGCAGGCTTACGATGCTAAAAAATGGGTTTTAATATTTGTAGCAGGCACAGCACAGAAAACCCGTTGTGTACCTTTGTGCTTAACAACAAACCAAGTCAAAAGCATTGTTTTTCGATCATTAGTGTTTACACTCTGGAATAAAAGCTTATTAGGAAATAAATAAACCTGTCACCAACGTTATTATAATAACGCATATTTGGCTTTGTTTGAACTAATAAGTAATTAATTAAGATTTCAGTATGATAATTTTTTAATTCAAAATAAGTTAAATAAGAATTTGATGCAATAAATGAGTTATAATAATTACTATCCATTTCACTCGCTGTGATTTTAGCAGAACTAAAACAATAATAAACAATAAATACGGTTCGGTTATACTTAAAATATGAATATTTGAGTTTTAAAAATCAATTAATACAAAAACATTCGTAACCGCATGTGAAAAAATTAATATCCTCACACATGAAAAGTTAATTTTTTATTCAGAGAGTTCTTGAACTATTTTCCAAAATTTTAAAATAATTATAAATGTGTACTGTTGAAACTTACAACCTACAATGATATTTGTCTATGCTGGGCTTGTATTTCAATTTATATTTTTGTATTTTTATTGCCAAAAGAAATGATCATGTAACTTTCTCGAAATTGGAAACATGTTGAAGATTGAATCATACCGAGAGCGAGTGAGGCTAAGTTAGATTATTTTTCATTTAGAAGCTCGTTACAGCGATTGGTTGATTATTGAGTTATCAACTTTGTTAGTATTCTTGAATGTTACTATTGTTTAGTACGACAGCTATTTTAAGTTTGAAAATATTGATTATGTTTTATTGACAGTAGAGGTAGATAAAAGAAAAGACCATAAATACCAGAGAAAATTAACAAGAAAATGACTGTTCAGAGCTTACTCTCAACATCAGTAAACATTAGGAAAGTTATCGTAAAACCAGAAATTTTATAAATGAAAAAAGTTTTTCTTATTATTAAAGACAACTAGACTTTGTGTTATTCCCGTTACAGAATAATCTAATAGAACCCACCCAACAATATATATGATTACAACATTATTTATATTAAAGTCCAAGAGCTATAATTTATATTGAAGACAACTGTAAGAATATCTTTTACTTAGATATAGTTTAAATGAAATAAGTAAGAATATTCCATATGGTATTACTATTAATATCCAGTAAATTTCCCTTTTTTAATATAAGAAGCATTACAATATATAAGGATGTTTTCCTTATATTGAACATGGTTTGTAAGTTGTTCTAGAACTGCATTAAAATCTATCACATTACAAGTTTAAAATAACTTTATTATCAGTTGTTTATTGCATGCTCTTCTGATAAAATTTATTACATAACAGATCAAGATGTCCCTCTACCGGATCTGTGTTGTTTTTGTTCAAAAGTTAGGCTTTTTCCTGTTTGTAAGTTTCCTTCATCATATTTTAATTATTTTCTAAATCAATCTATTTCTTTTGGAGGCCCGGCATGGCCAGGTGATTAAGGTACTTGACTCATTATCTTAGAGTTGTGGGTTCGAATACCCGTCATACCTTACATACTCGTCTTTTCAGTCGGAGAGGTGTTTTAATGTGACGGTCAATTCCACTATTCGTTGGTGAAAGAGTAGCTCAAGAGTTAGCGGTGGGTGGTGATAACTAGCTGCCTTCTTTCTAGTCTTACACTCCAAAATTAGGGACGACTAGCGCAGAAAGCCCTCGCGTAGCTTAGCGAGAAATTCAAACCAAACCAAACTGTTTCATCTGGATTTTCTTGTCACAATGCTCTAACGTCTCTTCATTATCTTGAAATCCTTGTAAGTTTAACGACAAAAGTCTTGCTTTAATACGAAACTAAATAAATAGATCCAGTGTATATATGAAACATCTTAATGCCGACGATGCCAAAGAGAGTAATTCATCAAAACTGTTTGAAAACATGTATAGACATCTGTATATGTGTGTGTGTGTGTAGAAATACACATATGAATATATATATAGAAGTTATGTTTAATAGGGTTATAATTATAGGAACCTCCTCAATATTTATTTCAAACACTATTCTTTTCTGCAAAGATATAAACTCTTTTTGTGATTCATATTCGTTTATTATATTTAAACCTACACTGTTACAGATCGCGAGACTATCTGAGAATCTACTACATTATATTATCTTCTAAACATTTCAAAAGAGCACATCCTCAGCTTTTATAAAAGATATAGCCTAATTAATTCATGAGTAGGTGCCGTGGGTTTTAAGGTGAACGTATAATCTATTGAAAGTACAAAGGGTTAAGCTTAAAGGTTTTTATTTTTGATACTTATTTCGAATTACGCAGGTTAAATCACGTTTTCAGTCAGATCTCTTTTAATCTAAGTTCTCTACTGACGTCATTCGATACTTATCAGTTTTATTTTTTTCCTCCATACACAGCGTGTGGGCGAACCTCCAGCAATAGAGGATATTTTAAGAATAAATAATAATTGATCCTTTTATAAGAAATACAAAAACTTAAAAATATAATTCATTGGAATATTTTCTCGTGTAATCAGTGTTACATGAAAGAGTAAACTATCTCATCACTCATATATTTTTGTCTGTGTAAGTAACTTTATGTTTCCTAAAAACATCTCTTATAGTCATATTTGAAAACGTTTGTGGCATTCTGAAGGTGAGGACTGAAGGAGGCATTACAGGTTTGCTAATTTTAACTTCGTTAATAATGTTTGTGTTTATAGGGAGGAAGATAATATGATGTAATGACTTATAGGTTATGAAGCACTTTCTTGAGTGTTATGTTCAGATGTTTTTGGTTACAGAAGAAAAATTTCTGATAAACACAATTCGTCATTAATTTCGCGACCAACGTTTGAGACTTAAATGGCGTTATATTCAAATTATCCACCATATATATTTTTCTGCTTTAAGTGCCAAGTAAAAAAAAATCAGAAGAATATTTAGCAAACAGAGAAATGTCATCTGTAATTTTCTTATAAGATTGTTTATTTCTGTTTTTGAATTTCGCACAAAGCTATACGAGAGCTATCTACTCTAGCTGTCCTTAATTTGGCAGTATAAGACTGGAGGTAAGGCAGCTAGTCATCATCACCCACCGCCAAGTCTTGGGCTACTCTTTTACCAACGAATAGTGAGATTGACCGTCACATCATAACGCCCCCACGGCTGAAAAGGCGAGCATGTTTGGTGTGACGGGGATGCGAGCCCGTGACCCTCAGATTACGAGTCGCACGCCTTGACCCACCTGGCCATGCCGGGCCTTTTCTTATAAGAAACACAAACATCAGACTTGATTCCGATTTCAGTAAAATATGGCCAAGGTTTTGAAACTATACGGAAAAGGAAACGGTAAAGGATGAAAATAGAAACACAACATGAAGTTCCGTAAGAAAATAATGTCTGCGAGAAGGATAAGTGAAACAGATGTCAACATTATGAAGACGAGAAGTGAATGAGGAAAATAAAATCATTTTAGTTAAATGGTTCCAGGATAAAACATAAAGAGTGTAAACAAACACGCACACATGTGCAAACAAAAAAGTGACGAATAAAATGGGTGTAATGATGGAAACCGCAGAGTTGTAGCTTCTGGGTGTTTAAAAATAAAATTTAACGAAACGGGTCATCTTTATTTTGATGAAGGATAAAGGGTAACGTATTTGAATGCAAAATAAAAGGAAATGTTATGTTAATAACATTATTATTAGTAGTACTTAATTATTATTCTAAAAGTTATACCAAAACAAAATATACAACGTCAAAATGCAAAAAAAGTGAACCCGTGTTTGTATTTGGTATTTATTGCAAAACTGCTAATAATATATGCTGAAGTCGTTCATTTTAACCACAGGGAAGAAAACCAGTCAGCAGTTCCCTAACACTTACACATTTACACACTGAAGGAATGACTGTTACGCTTATAATACATACATAGTTTAATATAGTTGGAACATTTTGTGGCATTGCAAAGTTTCCAAATCTCTTCACCAGCTTCAATATGTGAAAATCACCGATAGCTAACGGTATTTAAAAACCGAGCTGTCAAAATTAAGGGTTAATACAAAACTGCCCAATGGAATACTTGCGGTGGTCAAACTCATTGGCAATTGGTGTATTCTCTTTTAATTAACATGTTAAAAGAGTGTTATAACATTATTTAGTTATTAGAATGTCATAATTGTAATTACTCTAATATACTTTTCAAACAGTGATAGCATTCGTGATAGTTTAACAAATTTATAAATTCGATGTAATTACACAACAAAACCGGATAACTCACAAAAGAAAAAAAGTAAATAGAAAGAGAAACTAACACACTTGTGACCATTTTACTACTGGAAAATGTGTACCAGAAACGCATGTTTTATTAAGGTATGAGACATTTAGCAGGTTTATTCATGTGCGAAATGTCCGAACCGAAAATAGGAACTTCGCATATCGAAGAAAACATTTTGCTCGTACATTGAATAACTTGTCCGTGTCTTTCAAACGAAGTACTATAAATAAAATTATTATTTCATTTCTAGAAGTTTCGAGTAACTTCTATTACTGCTCTTATTCCAGGTACGTTTGTGAGTCAAATAATTGTGTAGTCAGCTTCGAAAATTGTCAATTTTCGAGTTAAAATCAACTTTCCATAAATGTTAGAAAGTATTGGTTATACTTCTTCAATTAATTTCATTCTCTCCTGTATAAACTAGAAACTGTACATATTTGACTGATCTCACACGTGGAAGGTTCTTATATTATTTGATTATACTTTTCTTTCAACATATGATGTTATATTAATAACTATATTGAAAAAGTTTCGGTTTATTTTTTCACGCTTACTGTACAATCATTCGACCACTGCTAAGCCATGTTATTTCATTCGGATGAACACAACTCAGCAGGAAAGAAATTTAACTCTCACCAACAAAAAACAAGTCGGCATTCAATAAAATAGCACTTTTTGTAAAGCGTTGTCACGGCACTTTTGACTTCAAATATTTCTGAAAATAGTAACTTAAGTATTATGGCTTCAACTACATTTGAGGATTACACTGATTATTTTACGCATAACTGTTGCTTCTTAAAGCTGTGTAGTTTCTTTTAAGTTATTAGTTTTGTTATGTAAGATGTGAACAAAAAAATTACACACGATTGTGTACGTAGTTCACATAACTAATAGCTCGCTAACATGTTTTTAACCTAGATGTTTGTATTGTGTGCCTTGTTGCTAGAGGGCGATTGAAAGGCTATATGCTGAAATTAAGGCGTGATGATTATAATTTTGTTGAAAGTTCAGGAACCGATTTGAGGTATATAAAACGCGATCCCAGCATGGCTGAGTTAAGGCGTTCAACTCGAAATCTAAGGGTCGCAGGTTCGAACCCCGGTAGCACCACACATGCTCGCCCTTTCAGTTGTGGGGGCGTTATAATGATACGATAAATCTCACTATTCGTTGGTAAAAGGGTAGTCCAAGAGTTGGCGGTAGGTGTTGATAACTATCTACCTTTTCTCTAGTCTTACACTGCTAAATTAGAGACGGCCTGCACAGATATCCCTCGAGTAGCTTTGCGCAAAATTCAAAACAAACAAACAAAGTAAATTTCTTTGTCTACTGTCTACGACTAAAATTTCAAATTGAGTTAACTTGTAAAATATGCACCTTTTATGGTTATCGTCACAACTTCAGATTTCACCAATATTCCCACTAGATCACTTAGATCACATGTAAGCAGAATGCCGTATAGTTTGAAAACACCATTTCAAATGTAATCCGTAATTTATAGCTCTCTGAACATGTTGAGGAGTGGCCAGTTTTACAGGTTTTGGTACAGTTTTATTTATATACTATTTCCTACTATTATCTATCGCAATGTCGTCAGCTATATCAAGCCTTATATTGTTTCAGCTTAACAGGTGAAATTGGAAACAATAGAGATAGACAATAAAACTATCCAGTATCGTGAAAAGTGCTTTAGTTAAAGTTGTATTATTTCACTGAAACATGACTAAGAATACAGGAAGTTTTATTATGTCAAGTTACGTCGATTTTAAGGAATACAAGAGTTTGCTTTTGGTATAGGGTACGAACTCGAGCGACAAATAAAAGCGTTATTTAAACTCACGAGAAGTATTATTAACGAATAAAGAAAATGTATATATTTGAAAGAATCTGGACCAAGGTAAGTGTAACCTGAACAAGATCTGCATTATCCAAATGCCTGTTGTATTCAGCCATTTTAGACACAAACTGTTTGTTGTTGGCAATTGATGGGAGAACTGAGAGCTGTTCTAAGATTAAATTTGCTTTCCTGCTGCAAAAGCTCCAAATTTTGATGGTCGTGAGATACATAGTAACGACTCTAAACTCTTAATAGACGTATTATGTATAAATATAAACACCCACAGTAAGAATTCCAAAACATTAATGGACAAAAAATGTATAATTCTAAACTCTAAATATACACAACATATATGGTGACAACCCCAAACTATTAGTTGACATAGCATACATACAGTACCACTTTATGTTATTAGTGGACGTAGCTTATTATTTATCACTATTATAAGAAAATTATTACTAAAACGAATGAGATGACTTCTAATAGAAAACGCTAGAGTTTCGTCAGTTTTTGTATTAAGTTGATTGATCATAATATTAAGCAATGTAATTAAAAACTACTAAATTCAAGCAAAGAATGCCCTTTGGTTTACTTAAGTAAAATAAATTTTACTGTTGATAGTATGAAGGACAGAATACTGATTTCAATAAACAAACCGTTCGACATTCTTTGTCGTAAGCAAGAAGAAGAGTCCTCTAGAACAGATAAGTTATTGTATATTCTATAGGTTGTATGTTTCAGAAAATTTAAAAAAGATCAAAAACGATTGCTGATGGTAATGAAGCAGATTGGGTTTCTGAATTAAAAGTAAAAAAAATCATAAACAGGTTCTAATTAATGAAATTAGAAACGTAAAATGTTTATTAAAATCAAATTAAATAACGATATTATTATTACTAATTAACATGAGATATTTCAAAATGGATTATATACCTTTTGAATTTATATATATATAACCTTATCTGTTTTGTGTACAATTCTGAAATTGAATAAGTTTTCTTAAATGTAAAGTTATTACTTACTCAGTACAAACTGTAACTAAATCTTTTACTATTATATTAAAGAAATGTTTAAATAGTTTATTTAATAAGTGAAATTCATGTTAAAAATGATTCGAATTTTTGGATTATTAAAACTAATACACGTTGATAATATCAAAATCGTATTCTTGAATGATTTTTGTTCTGGCAGATAAATACAAAAAAGTAATTTGGATATTCTGTAGTTTCTACATTGAAAGAATAATTCTATACAATACATGCTATTAGATATATTACATTTTACAAACTATGCTGTGTTAATACACAGTATAATAAGATTAAATGTAAGATTATAAAAAGCCGATTCGATAGAATACAAAATAATTAACCATCGCAAATAACAATAAAACCCGATATTTGGCTTGGACCACGATAAACGAGGAACCGAAGAATTAATATCATGATTAAGTGTGCTTTTGCAGCATTACATACAAATAAGCTTCTCATTATGAAGGTAAGAAGCTACTCGAGTAGGATCAAACATAATTTCTGTAGAGATAAAGCGATCGATGGAAGTTCTTTAAAAAGCGATATAAACAAAGACACAGAGAAATATTAACACTTTAAAAGGATACACCTAAGCTGTTACAAACATATCCATACACAATACACATTAACAATAACAAAATGTTTTCTTAGGGTGGGTGACTTTTGTTCTGGCAGATATATGTAAAGTATGAAATTGGACATTCTGTAAGTTGTACACAAGGAAGGCTAGATATATAAAATGCTTGTTATTGGATACCTTACATTTTACTAAAGGTGGCCTTTATAGATATGGTCAGGTGTTTAAGGTACTCGACTCGTAATCGGTGGGTCGCGGATTCGAATCCACGTCACACCAAATATGTTCGCTCTTTTAGCTGTGGGAGCGTTATAATGTGACAGTCAATCCGAGTATTTGCTGGTAAAAAGTAGCCCAAGAGTTGGCGTTGGGTAGTAAAGATTAGCTGCCTTCCCTCTTGTCTTACGCTGTTAAACTAGGGATGGCTAGCGCAGATAACCCTTGTGTAGCTTTCCGCAAAGTTAAAAACAAACCAAACCTTTATAAATAAACATCTATCCCATTTTTGTGATAACGAGAAACTTACTTAAAATAAACGTGTATCTCAAGACGGCTGGTATGGGTATTAAAATTTTCCTTAAAATATAAAATAAAGTAGGGAACAACGTTTCGACCTTCTTAGATCAAAACTTTTTCCCTACTTTATTTTAATAAAAGCTTTAATACCTATCCCAGTTTCACTTACATATAAGGAATTAATCAAGTTTGACTTGCTCCACAAAAGGATGAATTGAACAATAAACAATAGAATAAACGGTTCAAATTTGTCAGCAATTAGAATTTTACCATTAAAATATATTTGCTTCGTGTAACAAAACGCAGATAAAACTGAAAAATAAGGTAAAGTAATTGCTGTTTCTGAACAAAATAATGTTTGCTTGTCTACCATGGAAAAAAATTCTGTTTCGTATTTCCAAGTATAACTTGAAAAATTTTTTTTGGCTGTTTGTATTTTGTTTATAGCAGTACTTTTAATTCTGGTATGATTTCTACAAACAATACAGATACAACTTAGGTGCCTCCCCGATGATTCAGCTAAATATCTAATTTCAATTCCGCAGTTGGTAGAACCTATTGTATAGTTTTACGTCAAACAAAAACAACTTATTTACATTTTTACGCTGAGGTAAACTAACTTTCATATATTTGTTTAATTTCACTTGTGAAAACTATTATAAATCAATGCTATAAACAGATAGAATATATTGCGAAATAAGTATTAACTATCTATTGAAATAACTGAGAAATAGATTGTGTTTCACAAGAGAAATACTTCTTCCATTTAGCTCTTTAAACACTTATTTTCTTCAATGAGAATTAAAGGCATAAAAATTTACTTCATTCTTTCACTTAGAATATTAATTTAAAAAAGTAAATAAATGAGTCTAGTTGTTCGTATCACAGCCATAAAGCAGGAGTGTGTTAAAGTACATGTTAGAAAGTACCTTACATTTACTGAGACAAAGGAATACTGATTAATTAGATGAAATAAATGAAAAGTATGATTAATTTTAGACTTTTTTATTCTGTTACTTTAATACTTGGTGGCATAAACTCTTTATAAATAACAAATTTCCTTAGGCACACAAGATGCATCTACGCATGCTTCACCTCACTCCTACAACTGACAAATACTAGTTTCTCCAGTATATATTTTCTTGAGATGAGACAGTTAACCCTTGGGGAAATTAGTTTAGTTAGAGAAATATCTTTCCGGTTGCGCATAACCCGTGAACGAGGTTATAGAATGTAGCACAATGGTATATAATTATTGTAACCAATATCCATCCACTATTCTGTTCTTATCTGTTCACAAATAAACTCTGATATGCTTAGGCGAAGACAAAGCAAAAGACAATAGCAAAACGTTTTTCATACCTTTTCTCAATAACTAAATTTTATATAATTTTTCGGTTAATAAGCTACGATAAAATTAGTTACTGCTGTTTGCCGTAACTAGTGCTAGGTGTTTCTTTCATGCTGTAAATGTTTCAAAACTTCTAAAGAATGTTTTCATTACTTATTGTCTAGCATTCTCGAGAGAGGACGCATCGCTATCTTTAGAATTCAGTTCTCGTTTCCAAGTGTCACAAAGTACTTATTTATAGCCACGTTTGGATCTTACACACAAAGTTCCATTTGAATCTTTTCGTATAAAAGCTCTAACAGAAAGTCGAATTTTAAACAATGGCGAGAGAAATTTGCGGATGTAAATAATGAAACCAACTTCAGTTCCTAACTAACTAAAGCTAACGTGTATCATTTATAGCATCAGACAGGAATCAATATCGAGATATAGTCTACAGCGTGTTTTCAGTGAATTAAATTGATTAAAAAAGAAGATAAGATAAATTAGAACAATAAAATAAACTCTGACTCACGAATTAAGTAAATAAAATACACTAATAAATACAAACTTATCTGTAGTTGAATAATATGCTGAAGCCAATACCTTACCACTTCCCTTATTTTTTTTGCAAATATTCTGATCAACTTGGAAAACAAATGTTGTTTTAAAATAAAATTTTTATGAGATTTTTCTCCAGTTACAAAATTTCGTCACTTTCATCATTTTTTTAAAATATATAAAACAAGAAACAGAAACGATTTCCTCCAGGTAAAATAACTTTTATTTTAACCAACGTTTCGCTTTTGCGACTTTTTCAGTGCTATTACTGATAAAATGTTTGATATTAACATATTTGTTAAATTATAAAATTGTTTGTGTGGTGATTTACAACAATGACAAGTAATGTATTCAAACGGATAAAATATCTATGTTTTAGATTAATATTACGAACATTCCGTTTCTGCATTACATGTAAATAAACGAATTTTTTTGCAATATACAGCTGTTACAAATAAACACAAGTAACAACACAATAATGAAATTAGAAAATGTGTGTACCAACAGGAAATTCCAAAATCGTCGAAAATGTTCTGTTTATCAGGCATAATCCTATTTATTTCTGGTGTCTGCAATTTGGAACTAAGTCTCTAATGTATAGAAATGCAAAAGTATGTGAATTAGGTGTTGTTAACTGTTTCAAAGAAATATTTTCATAAAATTTTAAGTTCAAATTAGCTTTCGTAGGTTTACTGACAACTTTTCTAAGCGACCCGAAAACCAACTACTTCTGTAAACGTTCTGTATTGGTCCTCAACCACTTTTATAAATATTTGTTCATTAGAAACGACATATTTCTTATATATATATGTATAAACACACATGAATATTAAACGTCATAAGTAAAACTGTATTAAAAATAATTGTATTTTTTCTAAAAATTGTACAAGTAAAAAATAATGAGTTATTAAGTTTTGCAGTGCAATATTAGTACGTAATGTAGTAACATTAACTGTAATAATAGAAGCAACTGGTTCAAGAGAATACAAAATATAGTTAAGCATCATTCAAGAACTTTTGTACTGTTTTTAATAATCCATAAACAATGATGAGAATCGTTTTCTGGAATTAAATCAATTTATTAAATAAAATGTCTAAGCTATTAATCAAAGTAATAGTAAGAAGTTTATAAGCCTTGCATATTAAGAAATAAGTCTGAATTTTATATAATATTATTTTCCAATCTTATATATGTAAAAACGGTTGGTATGGATAGAGAAAGCACTATGCAGAGGAGCGAACAACGTTTCGACCTTCTTTGGTCATCATCAGGTTCACAAAGAAAGAAAGAGGTAACCGACCAATAACTGACCACATGTTTGAAGGCGGTTGTGTAATTGAGTGTAGAAATGTAGAGGGTGTGCTTAGATGTTGGATATATTTATTAATGTAGGTATAAAGGTGTTCCTTTGTATTGGTTTATTTTGGGCTTAAGTTGTTGTATAAGTAAATTTTTAATTTTGCGTTTGTTTATTGTTTAGAGAAAACATCGCGAGTAACAATGAAGCAAAACATTTAGCTTTGTGTACGATGTACGAGGAACCGAAGAATTGATGTTTTAATTAAGAGTAAATATACTAATTCCATAACGTTACACATACACAAGACACTTATTAAGAAGGGAAGTTGCGACCAAAGCAGAGCCAAGCATAATTTCTCTAAAGATAAACCGATCGATGCAAATGCTAAATTAAGTGATACAAATAGAGATGTAGAAAATACTGACACTTTTAAAGGCTTCGTGTATGCAGTTATGAATATATCTATACACAATACGTGCTCACGTTAACAAAATGGCTTCAATGGGTGATTTTTGTTTTCACATATATTTATACACACACATATATATGAATAAAAGTGAAATTCCAGTTATTTATTCCTGAAGGAAGAATAAAAATAAATCAATAATGTGCATGTATTGAATTACATGAATTTTACTGAAATAGTTTTTATGTTCATTTCATAGACATAAAGAGGTGTACATCATATTTTACTATACAAAAGGAAAGGTCTGGCATGGCCATGACTTTCAACGTGGCACTATTATAGGATTCCATCTTTCAAATAAGTCAATTCGTCACATTTCAGCCCTGCTAAAGTTGTCCCGGTCAACAGCAAGTACTGTTATTGTAAAGTGGAAACGTCTACGAGCAACAACAATTCAGCCACACAAGCTCACAGAACGGGACCGCCGAGTGCTGAAGCGCTTAGCACATAAAAATAGTTGAATAGGTTGAATAGGAGAGAAACCCCACAGGCATGTTCCAAAATCTAGGAAAAAGCCTTCCCAGAAGAGTGAAGGCTGTAAGATCAGAAAATGGGGGACCAACTCCATATTAATACTCATGTTTTTGGAATTAGATGGTCGGGTGTCCACATACTTTTGGCCATGTAGTATATATATATAACATCAAATTATGATAACTATTAGTTGCAACTTTATATCAGTTCACATTAAACATTATTAGCTTAATTAAATCTCCTCTTATTCTAATAATCTCTGCAAGGTCGAGGTTATTGATGTAACCTCCAATGATTTTATCCTAACTTGTCACTAGAAGACATTGCATCTCGACTATGGTTCAGAGTCGTGATTAGCAATTTTTGGCTTACTGTACACCGTGAGCAATTGCATTGTCATTGTAAAATAAAAGTTGTTGCCATTTTTTTTTTAACGTATGAAAAAAATATTGTCTGTTTCTGTATAGGATATCAAGAGTAGTTTTTCCACCATGATGAATAGCTGCCCAAACAAGTACCCCACCACCACCTTTGTTTTCTTGTGAAAAATAATACAGTCATTTTCTCATCTGTTCTCCAGGGAAACGATAAACGAGAATTCTACCATCAGGTTTAATAAGTCAGAAACAGAAGTCCTCGAAAACGATGACATGTCACCAACGTCTTGACTGTATGTTGGCATGCTGTCTTGCCAAAGTAACACGATGATAGCATTGATTTTTGATTTATAAGATTGCATAGCTCTTCTTGCAAAATAACTTTGTTTTGTCAGTCTTCTATTCACTTTTCTTCTAGATAGTCTGAAATCAATGTGTTCACGCCATTACTGTCGTAAGGTACTGAAATATTTCTTTCAGCCTTAACGTATTAACTTAAACGGAACACAGTGATCTCTGGCAGTAGACTTTTCTTGAAGAACGTTTTCTATAGTTTAATGACGTTTCAGGATTCTGAATACAGTACATTGAAAGTACCATACTGTTCTAGCAATATCCGTTTCTTTCGCACCATTTCTGGATAGCAGAACAATTCGATTTTCTATAACTTTTGTCATAAACGAGGCACGGCTTGTCACCAAGTACAAAAAAATAAATAAAAAGATTATACACAAAATACACTGTTATATAAAACAGATGTGTGTATTTTGACAAACAAATACTCAAAACAATATATAAAGACAAGAATAACCACTGAAACATGTCCCATCATCCACATACTTTCTCTGTTACTACTCGGGTATTTACTCAATAACTGTTCTGTGAATCTAGGCAATAAAATTAATACACAACAGCATGCAAACATTTTGATAAAGAATGTTATTTGGTTACAACCAAAAGCATAACATCGATTATATTTAAATGATTGATCAGTACATTGTAATAATTGCTATTTTTTGTTTTACGACATTGTTTACTTCCAGTTACCAGGCATGTTGCGCTAGCTACATTATATACTAAGTTAATATTTAGTTGTGAGGTATGTACATATTTTGCTTTGATTAGAGGTGTTTGATATACGCAGGCTAATGTAGTCCTTACTCATGATAATTACACTGCACAACAATTTTTTGGAAAAATTTTGCTGATTGTGACAGGTACCTGGTTGGTGAGCACAAATATAGTTTTGGTTTTGCTTCATCACGTAGGAACTCTGAGAAATAGACAATTAACAGTTTACAGGCAATGACGCATTTAATTGCGTTTATTTTTTAAATACGCTATTAAGTTCAACATAATTAAAAATGTTTTCCTCCTGATTTTTGTTTGTATTCAATGTCCGGTGCATCACGTTGCAGTGTCCAACAGAAGTCAGCAAGCATTGACGGATTCCAGTTGCCCTGATATCGTTTTTCCCTTGTAACAAAACTGAAGATTTCGATGAAACGGTACGTGATGGGCAAATTTGGATGTGATTTTTGTGATCAGCAACCAAAAATTTATAAGGAACACCCAACAGTGTTCAAGAAGCAAAAACTTTGTTGTGCAGTGTTATTAGCCAGTCTAGTAATCTAATAGTCTTAAATTATATATAGTTAGACAGATAATCAGTTATACGGATGTTATCATTAATTGTTTTAATGTTAAGGTTATAGTGGATAGTGATGCAAATTATCAGTTTATAAAAGAAGAAATGTAGATAAATGCACATTAATTTTTTTATTAACTAGCTGACTAATTATACTTAAGATTATCGTGTATGTCAAGATTCCTTAACCTGGGTTCCATGTAACCCAAAGTTCTACGGACTGGTTTCAGGGGTTCCGAAAAAAAACAACAACCTGTAACCATAGCAGTAAGAAAAAAGAAACCAAAACAAGTGAAACTGTGACATTTCTTCTAACTCTCTAAGTATGCATAAAGTAAACATGTTTAATCTGTTGTTGTGTTTCAATTTAACTTGCAATTATAATATAATGTTTTTCTCTTACACATATATATGTACGATAAGGCTCCACTTCAAATAAGTTTCAAATAACTGTTCCGTGGTAGCATAAAGGTTGAGAATCCATGGTATAGATATATTAGTAACTTTTTTAAATGTCAGAGAAACCACGTGGAATTATTCTCTTTTGTGAAATGCATAATGTTCTGTGTTATAATGTTGAACGATAGATAACACTCCTTTTCATTTCTTTTTCTGGCTTTAAGTGTACCTGTAGTAGAAGAAATTAAGTTTATTTGTAGATTCTACAATAAGTGTAGATCACTGACAAATACTTTACTTTTCACAGATCTCACTGCCTGGGTGGTTAGAGGGATGGACGTTCCATTATTTTAAATTCCGATCCAGGAGAATTTATATTGCGATGTTTTAAGAAGGAAAAGTTTAGGACTATCAGTTATTCAGTGACAGCCATCCTTCAAGAGTTCTTTTTATTTCAGAAACTTTGCACAACTTTTGTCACGATTTTCGAGTAATTATTTCAAAATGATACTGTTGAATGTTCAATTTGGTACAACATAAATCATGATTTTCAATCTCCAAATATAACTATTACAACTATGTGGGTATTGTTTACGTTCTAACAAGGTTTTTGAGCGTAAAGAAATATTTTTGCCAGTTCATCTTTACTGTATCCATGAAGTAGAGACTCAAATATTAACGATTTTTTTGTAGCTGTATTAAATTCACACGTGACTGAAAAGAGTAAATTATTGTTTTGAAGAAAATTACAAAATTATTTGACGTTCAAAAGAAAATGAAACAAAATAAAAATTCCTAAAATACATCAAATATGTGTAAGATATTCTCAAATGTTGAAATATATACACCGCAGGCTAAACTTCGTTAAATTTACTGTAACTTTCAACACTCTGAGAGGATTAGAAACGCTCTTTTTATTCTTATAAAAGCCCTCAATGAATATTCAAATATCTATTTTTGCAGGTGGTTTATATCTACATGACTTATAAACAATGATTCAGGAACAAGTTTTCATTCCACAAGACACTTCTTAGTATAGGGAGATACAGAGTTTGTAAGAGGCAAATAATTGTTGTTGTTTTTTCATTATAGTTGTATGAGTTGCAAGACAAAAACGTTTATTAAAAAGAGAACTTAATGCTATTCAGTCTACTTTTCTCTATACAAAGTTTAAAGAAAATAAAATAAAATCTATTCTTATACGAATAATAAAATTGCTTTGAAAAACATGTTATCTCATGGCTCCTGTGAAAGAGTTTAGCAACGTAACACAATGTGAGGAATTTCAGTTTACTGAAACAAAGAACAATCCCTTCGCGAAGTTTAAGCTATTTTTCTTTTAGTTCAATATTTGAATCATGTATTTACAATCTTTTTAGGAAAAGAAAAGTTTTCAGGTGAATTTTGGTAAGATTTAACCACGAAATCCATAGTATTATTACCACAAAGTTTAAAAAAATTAATTGAGCTCCATTTTGAAATTTATTCTAGGAATTAAAAAAACATAAACAATGACGAATTATTCACAAAGAAAAAACATTATGATTATTGGAAACTTTCCTGATATACTTCTAAATATTATTTAATAAAACTTGGACCTTCTCTTAGATACAAGCTTCTCTTTTTCCTTTTCTTTTTCATGAAACAGAAGACATCATGAAAAACTCCACTGCAAAAGATACTTCTTCACTATAAAACAAATAACACTAAACAATATTCCACTAAAAATGATGTTTCTTTTTGTCCTAAAGTAGATGAAACTAAATAATACTCCACAACAAAGAGTACCCCTTCACTATAAAACAGAAGCAGTAAATAAAACTCCACTAAAAATTATGTTTCGTTTTTGTCTCAAAGTAGATGAAACTAAATAATACTCCACTACAAAGAGTACTTCTTCATTATAAAACAAAAGCCGGTAAATAAAACTCCTCTAAAAGGGGTTTCTTTTTGTCCTGATGTAGATGAGACTAAAAATTCTCCACCAAGATTTTTTTTTAAATTTAGAACAAAACATTTTGTGCTATCTACTATATCCACAAGGAATCGAACCCTACATTTTGGCGTCGTAGTTTTACAAGATTAATTGTAACACATTGGGGAACCGTCACAGTAGTACTCTTTTATTATAATATATTTTACAGTAAATAATACTCTAGTATAGAATGTACTAACTTATTATGATATAAATAGCACTAAATAGCACTCCACATAAAAGGGCCTTCCTTCATTATAAACGTATTAAAGAAATAATGCTCCAACACAAAGACTACCCTTTTATTATGATACATATTGTAGTAAATAATACTACACAAAAAAGGTTCTCCTGGATTATAATATATAATGAAGTAAATAAAATTTCACTCGAAATACTACTACTTTATCATAACACTAATAAAAATACTCAGCTTCGCTCGGGTTATTGAGATGATAGTGGTTGTATTTTGAACACATTTTGACATAAAAATAAACCTATTTACTTTAGTCACAAAGCAACATGATATAAAAGGCATTGTTTGTATGTATAGTTATTCAACTGCACAGGCTTTTCTATGTATGTTTGAAGTTGTTATATAACGAACCACCTCTTTTATATGTGGTTTTCCTGTAGTTTGCCTCATTAAAAAGATGTGCACGCACATTCGCACTTGGATAAGTAATCCATAGATACAGGCCCTCAGGGTCATCTTAGTATGGGTGTAAAATTTCACGTTTCTAGGTTCCTTTGTCTTGGGGCTATGACAATCCAATATTCTTTTCTATGTGGTTTTTCACACACGTGTATGACTAATAGGTCACTGAGTCCACTTAGTTCGTGTGCAAAATTTAAGGTTTGTAGGCTTTGTTTTCCTGGAACTATGGTGGTCACACACACAGACACGCTCTTTCTTTATTGTATATTGCAGTAAATGATACTAAACTATCATAGATGCTTTTTGATTATAATATATTTTGCAGTAAATAATACTCCAACAAAAAAGTTCTTCCTTTATTACAGTACATGTCAGAAATAATACTCCCCCACAAAGAGGACTCATTTGTTATAAAAGAAAATATGATATTCTATTACAAGGTTTTATTGGTTTGTTTGTTAAGCAAATAAAGATCTTTTTAATATAATGTCCTTTTTAATGGGATTGAACAGAACTCAATGGTTAGCGTTACAAGTTGTGAACCACAAAGTCCAAGGACAAGCGATGTCATTGAACACGCCATGTATTTACAGCTATGGTTACGTTTTAAATAAGACAGCCAATCCTGGTGACTAGTACAGATCGACAGTAGGTATTTCGGAAATGGGTGATCCTCAAGGATATCCTTTATTTTGTTTGTAATTTAAAGTTATGAATGGTTATATATGAATGTTAAAAGTGTCTTTGTCCCTCACTCGCAATTTGAGAGCCGTAGGTTTGAATCCCGTTCACACATTTTCGTTCTTTCAGTCATGGGGGTGTTAGAATGTAAGTCAATCCAGCTATTCGTTGGTAAAAAGAGTAGCCCTAATGTTGGTGATAGATAGAAATGACTAGCTGCCTTTCCCCTAGTTTTTTACTGCTAAATTAGGGACGAATAGTGCAAATTTCAAAAACAAACAAAGCAAACCTGGCTGTTTAGCAAATTTGTTGCATTAGGTGCCATTCCGGCTGAAATCGCTGGTACTTTTTACACAGAAAACGAAGAGAAATAAAACCCTACTTCGAAGAGCATTTTATTATAAATCAGATGAAACTATATGATACGATACTTTAGAGAGTAATGTATAATAAATCAAATGAGAGAATATTATACCTCACTCCAAAAACTGCCCTTTTTTTTATAAAGCGCAAGACGAAAAATACCTCTATATTGTTAAGCAGACGACAGAAATTAATATCTTACTTTAAATGACATTCCTTTATATCAAAATGGATGGAATGAAATACTATTGACTGTTTCTTTCATATTTTGATGCAAAGCTACACAAGGGGGAAATTAAACTCCTCATTCCAGTATTACAAATCCATAACCTTACCTTTTACCCGGAGATAAAATCACAATTCGAAGGATATTTCATTATTGTAAAACAGAATATAGCAAACAGTACTATACCATAATTGACACAACAATATATGATTATAAAGCAGGTGAAAATAAATAATAAATTACTATCAAGGATATTTTATTCTTTTAAAGTAAATCACAGGAAATAATATTCTTCTACACAGGATACTCCACTGATTGATTTAAAGGAAATGCTATAAAATAAGTTAAAGAAAAATGTTAGACCAATAATGTGATTTCACTTTTTTTTTTTCATTTTTAACCCACTGAGTATCTCGATTATTGGATAACTATTGACATTAAATTACAAACAATTTATATTGCACTGATATTTTTAAATGAAGAATAAATAAATCAGAAAAAAACAAGTTTACACAGCGTGATTTTAAACAAACATTATACTAATCAAACTGGTTATCCTGGGAGCAAACGTGTTCATCATTGAATTGTGAACTATACGGGAACAACAGACAAAATAAAATTTTGTAAATAAATTATAGCTAAATGTTTCACCTTACGGCTTCGTCCAGAGTTTTATCTTTTAAATATTAAAATAGAAGCCATTTAATTGCAAATTCTCTACGAAATGTTCCTAATAATATAAAAGAATACAGCCTAATTGTTCGCTGAAGTTGAATGTAGATATGAGGTCATTTTGTGTACATAATGCAATTTTCTCAACCAGTGCTGAACATTCTACGTTACTTAATTTTGGTTATTTTAACAATACTCGTGATCGTTAAATTCACGTCTTGTTTCCTCTTAAACATTAGACCACACTGGGCTATCAGCACTGTTTCTGCAGGATGAATTGAACTTAGAATTTGAATATTACAGACCTTTGATCTTATCTATGGAAAACCAGTAAAAATTTGAGATATGAGTGTTAGTTAGCTAGTACTGAAAACTAAATATATCAATGCGATTGCTTTTGTTATACTTTTAATGTGTGATTATTTACTGTTAAAAACCAAGCTATTAATATCCGTTATTTGTTTTTAGGTATAAGTCGCTATTATACATGACAATTAAAAAAACAAAATCGACGTATTTTGGCACAATGATAGCAAAAATTAGTAAAAGATGTCAAATACTCCGTTGGAACAAAAAATTCTGTTTGTGGATCGAAAAGAAAGTTCCATTTTGGAACATGTAAACTATCTAATGGTTGCTTTGTCGACTAGTTTCACTGACCCTCATAAGCCTTGTAAAATTGGTTCGAAGGGAAATTTCTAAACGTATATGTTAAAATGATTCCAAGGGAGGTCTTTACACAATATAAAAACATACTTAATTATTGGTTGTTTATCCAATAATATTAATTTTAAATTTATAATTTTATTTTTTATTTTTGTAAAATTAAAATTCCATTTTAAAATGCTATGACTAAAAGCATACCCAAAACATTACATGTCTCTAGGATTAGGAATTAGAATATTATTGGTAAATTAAATATATATAAAAATTAAGTAATACCTATTCCTGTTGTGTGTAAGATCGTTTGTTTTGAATTTCGCACAAAGCTACTCGAGGGCTATCTGTGCTAGCCGTCCCTAATTTAGCAGTGTAAGACTAGAGGGAAAGCAGCTAGTCATTATCACCCACCGCCAACTCTTGGCCTACTCTTTTACCAACAAATAGTAGGATTGACCGTCATATTATAACGCCTCCAAGGGCGAGCATGTTTGGCGCGACAGCGATGCGAGCCCGCGACCCTCAGATTACGAGTAACACGCTTGGCCATGCCGGGCCTGTATGTAAGAAAGGAGGAAAATAAAGTACATTTAAAATATCTCTTCAACTGGCAATTAAATCGTGTTCCGAGTTTCAGAGAGATAAACTTTGAAAAGTTTATTAGATAAACTAATAACTTTGAAAAGTAAAATAATGCATAAATTTTTCAAAACATTTTATTTATTCTTAAAGCACTAGAGGACACTACAAAACAAGGTAAAAAATTTAAAAAGTGATAAACGTTTTAATATTCATTGCTTTCTATTATTGATTCTTTTACTTTGTATTTGCAGATAAATTATTTTGATTTCTGCCTTGGGCCCGGCGTGCGGTTCGCAATCTGAGGGTCGCGCCAAACATGCTCGCCCTCCCAGGCCGCGCTTGCACCTATAGCCCTCGAGAAGATTTGTGCGAAATTCCCCCCCAAAAAAAGTTTCTGCCTACTTTTATTTTGATTGTGAAATTATTGAATATTCTAAAATATTTATGCTTATTTATTGAATTGAATTCGATAATCGATAAACTCTGTACAAAAGTAATTCATATTGGGACGTTGTTGGGAAGTAGGCTTAGAGATGATATGGCAACGAAATTTTATGATTAACTATTATTTGACTAAATATTAAACACACAGTAATTGTCCCATGTGTAAGTGGAATACAACTTCACTTTGTTCTAAATTGTAAATAGATATTTCAAACTATTGGGATGAGTAAACTCATGCTATTCTAAACTGTTGAAATATGTAATCACATTTAATATCCCAAACTGGAATATTGTTTAAGGTTTAATAATTAAATCGGAAACTAAATTTACTAAACAACAACAAAAAAGAAAAAGTTAATAAAATGTTTTGTTTCCGAAGTAAGAACGGAATGTTATACATTTAAAGTATTTGTGAACGTTCCAAAAGCATATAATTTTAATAAATTAATAAATATTAAAAAATACGCTGGGTAATACATGTACATATATATAAAACTACTCTGTATGGATACCTGCCTAACCATGTTGTAATATAATGAAACAGTTATAGAGCTAATTATTTCCGATTAGAATTTGTGCGCTGTGAAACAGTTTCTTTGATGTGGACTTTTGCCTAACCATTTTGTATTTATTATAAAACACAATTCTGTAGCACAAATCCTTACCTAACTATTTCTAGTACAGTGAAACAAGTGTAGAAGTAATGATTCTTTGCAACTCGTTTTATGTGCAATGAAATAGCCGTAGAATTTTGGATTTTTAGATAGCCATATTGTCTGTAGCGAAACACCCTCCTAGGTTGTGGATTCACACCTAGATCTTTTGTAAGTAGTAGAAGATCTGTAGAGTTATCTGGAAGCTCAGGAGTTAAATTAGGTGGAACAGTCCGAAAAATGGTTTACCATAGCAACAACAATCCAAGGCATCCAGATCAACCTACAAGTTACAAGCAATAGAGCAGGCATGGCCAAGCGTGTTAAGACGTGCGACTGGTAATCTGAGGGTCGTGGGTTCGCATCCCCGTTGCACCAAACATGCTCGCCCTTTCAGCCGTGGGGGCGTTATAATGTGACGGTCAATCCCACTATTCGTTGGTAAAAGAGTAGCCCAAGAGTTGGCGGTGAGTGGTGATGACTAGCTGCCTTCCCTCTAGTCTTACACTGCTGAATTAGGGACGGCTAGGACATGCCGGGCCTCACTACTCCTTGAAAGACTTTTAATCTATATTTCCCGTTTTACCATTTCACACTCACCAAATTGTTTAACAGTTAGCATATTTACATGTTCACTTACATATGTTTTAAGGCATCTGGTAGTAGATCCGCTATACCTAGAATTCACCTGGGACACTTAAATTCAAAGTTCAGTTTGCGTTTTGGCGGTAATTGGTCGTGGTCATTAAATCCTGTGAGTTACGTCGAATTATCTCGCTATCTACTACATGCTAGATACGACCGTAGACACAAGAAAACAAGTCATCTTTAATCATAGAATGGAGTGAAAGTAAGATTACTACATAACAACATCTTCACTAGTATTATATCTATGTAGTTGAGGCTTCAGTTTATATAGTGGTGAAGAATTTTATTTACGGTGCTTTTTTTTTTACGTGGAATATTGCAACGATACTTCTATCAACACTTTGATTGTGAGGGAAACAACACAACAAATAATGCAAAGCAAAATATAACATATGATTTTTGTTGTTATTTTCGAAACGTATTATGTGTGAGAAGAGAATTTTTTCTGGTGCAAACAAATATAGGCATTAGTAAAATTGTTTAGAAATTATATATTATTATAAAACTTGCAGACTTAAACTGCTAGAAATCAGGTTTCAATACCCGTGATGGGCAGACCCATTTGTATAGTTTATGCTAGATAAAAACAACGACAATTATAAAATATATTTATGAACACTTCGTATATGTGTGGTATGTATTTCGAATGGAAACTGACATTGTGTAAGTGAATATTGTAGTTTATATGTTCGTATTGCCTAAAACTTGCAATGTGTTTATTAATAGATTTTAAGCGCTTCATATGACATTTGTATAACATTTATCTTCAGTATTATCACAAGTTGTTTGCAAGAATTAAAGTACTCCAAACTTTTACAGTCGTTTGGGCAAATCTTCAATGATTGTAGAAAAGGAAAATATATTTATTTAGATGACTTAACTAAGTATTCAGTGCCTGTAGAAGAGGAATAAATATTGAGTACGATAACCTACATGACATTCAGTATGATAGAAAGACGTGATAAGTAGGATGATTTAACTTAGTTTTCAAGGGCTTTAGAATATAAATACAATTTGTCCACTTTTCTTGCAGTTTAAATACTTGTTGACATTTTAAAACTAAACTTTGTACAATTGTAACTCTCTAAGTCACAGTAAAAGTGTAAAGGTTTAACCATAACAAAATTATATTAAGTTCAACACAAATTTTTACCATTAAAGTGGTAGTTTTTAAACGTTTCAGCTATAGCAATTTTACTATAATGGAGAAGTGGTGTAACCATCAATATATATATTTGACCGAAATAATAGAAATAATGGCGCCATCTGTTGTCATGAATATAACAAGTTCTCTATGCTAAAAGTGGTAATTGAGGCTTACAAAATGTAGCGTCATCTAGTGAATAGCACCACAAATAAAAAAATACATAAACTTTCGCAATTTAAGAATTCAAGTTTCAGACATTTAGAAAAATAACTTGGTATGTAGAACAATTATTTCTTTTCAACAGAATATAATTTTAAATAAAATAGTCTCTTCAAAACAAGAACACGATTTTAACTGGGACTGTATTTGAGTTTTTGATTACATGTTTATTGATATAATTTTAAATGTAGCATTAAAAAACCTGGAGTTCGTTAAAAATATTATATTTGTTTCATAAGAGTATCACTTTTAACAAATAAAACATTATTTTTTTGTGAGTAAGAATAATACAATAAGAACACACATTTTCTCCGAAACGTTTTAATGGATTTTCATTGCATATCGCAACTAATGGCTACTTTCAATTGCTTTTGACGTTCACTTTACCTTTACACTTATATACAAATTTCAGGAAGTATACATTTCTTCACGATTATATTTCTCAAATCAAACTATTAAGCATTTACAGCAGCGTAAACGTTTCTAGATGAAGTTATGAAACTTCTATAAGAAAGGGAAGTTTTCAGATGAAACTACGAAGCTCGTATAGGAGTGTGAATTTTTATATATGTAATTATCAAAATCCTGTAAGAAAATAAAATTTTCCAAATAAAACTACTAAGCTCCTATAAGAAGATGAGCTTTTACAGGGGAAAATGCTAAATTGCTTTAAGAAAATATACCACTTGATCTGAAAGTTTTTAATTTTATCCAGCCCTCACCGATACTAGCAACTATTTCATAGTCACCATGAGGTCAGAGTATAGCTTTCCATGACGTTAAATATCCTTTCAAACTTTCTTCATGCAGTTGTTCGAGCAATATTTAAAGCACGTCACTCCGTTTTGCACGTTACTAAGCTCAACGATGCTTGTTCGTTTTTATTTAGAAGTATTTGTACATGATTCATACTGAAAACAGCAGTGTTTCCATGTTGTTTCTAGTTGGGTACATCAATGTTTCCATATTGCTTCTTTCCGAATGCAATTCTATATCAAATTTGCTTTTTACCGAATATAGGAATGATTGCAATGCATACAATTGCGTTTTTTTTGTTGTGTCTCATTGAATACATTTCTTATAACGCAAACACAATATTTTGTGGTGTCGTACAAATTCGAATTCTGTTTCTAAAATCTGTAACGACCACAAGACCAGCCCGCGCCCCAGTTAAGAAACGTAAACCAATCAAATCCATGGCTAGACTTGGTTTTCAAACAACCTCACTGTTATTATTAACAAAAAAACAAACAACTCCATTCTGTCAGATCGATTTAGAGAAACTTAACAAGTAAAAAGTGACTTAGTTTGATATTCTAATAATTTGTGGCTTGGATCATGCCAGTACATAATACTTTTTTAAGTAATAATCTCCTTCGCGAAACGGAAGTTTTCTGTGACTTCATGAACGTCTTTTTGCCAAATAAGTTTCACCAATAAAGTTTAATGATAACAATAATATTTCACTTTTTTAATAAATATATTTATGTTTTCTTTAATTTTTAATTGTTATTGTAAGTTAACAACAGATTTAAGATGATGATATTTAGATGTATCATTAAACAAGGTTCTCCATCGGCTCCTATTAGATATTTGAAGACAATGACAAATATTCGTGTTCAGGTGGAGAGAAAGAACTGCTACATTTTTTCTTTTCAAAATGTAAAGAGAAGAAAAGCTGCGTTTATGTTATAGTGGTGCGTTATAGAAATGATGTACACAATGATTTTAGTGGTGCGTGATACAGATGATTACACATTGATGCATATGGTGGATATAGTGGTGCGTGATAGAGATGATGTACACATTGATGCATATGGTGGATATAGTGGTGCGTGATAGAGATGATGTACACAATGGTGCATATGGCGGTTATAGTGGTGCGTGATAGAGATGATGTAAACAATGATGCACATGGTGGTTATAGTGGTGAGTGATAGAGATGATGAAAACAATGATGCACATAGTGGTTGTAGTGGTGCGTGATAGAGATGATGAAAACAATGATGCACATGGTGGTTATAGTGGTGCGTGACAGAGATGATGTAAACAATGATGCATATGGTGGTTATAGTGATGCGTGATAGAGATGATGTACACAATGATGCACATGGTGGTTATATTGTTGCATGGTAGAGATGATGTGCACAATGATGCATGTGGTGTGTGGTAAAACTGATGTACATAGTAGATCCAGTTGTCTATCATGGAGTTGATGTCGATCACTTCAGCGACTTCTTAAAATTAGTAAATCAGTTGTTAACATGTCTAACTGCTAATTTAAAATCCAGGGTTTTCGTTCCATCGTTCCTCTCTATGAGGCCGTGAAACACTGAAAGTATGACAGATTTATCTTCTAATTATTCGATTAGAGAAGACAAAGAGTAGGAGATGGGTGCTTTTGTGTAGCTTCCTTCCTTTAAGTTTACCAGTTCAGAGTTAATGACAGTTAATGTAGGTGGCCTTTATGTAAGTGTGTGTATATAATTAAAACTAACAAAAAACACAAATATTAAGGTTAACTTTAAAAAATCAAACAGATTTGGAAGTAAAAAGCTAGTAAAATCTGAACAAATAAAACATTTTTTTGGCTGTAGGGAATAGGGAATATTAAATTTTGTAAGTATTATTTTTGGATGGAGAATTATTGAGTAACAATCAAATATGTACTATGCGCGTACATAATATTACTGATTGACAGAATTGTTGAAAGCGAACTCTGGTGAAGAACTTACGAGTCTTGCGTGATATGTATAAAAGGTATCCAGCAGAGAGGAAGTTGAGGAGAATATTATTGAACAGCTACAGTCAATGAGCTAAAGGCCCAGGAAGGTATAATTGTGATTGACGTCTATTAATCGGAAAACTGTAGACCTTGACCAGAAACGTTTATAGATTTCGAACATTACAAACGCTTCAACTCAAGTGTATTACTTCGGACGTTATTATTTCTAAGAGACATTAAGTATCTCCACCAGTAAGTCATGAATTTTTAACCGGTGTAACGCTAGCCAAGAAAGACGTCTTTAGCTCAAGCGAGGTATAACAATATCAACTCAGAATTAATTTGCTTCTTATGGACCTGGATCGTCGATAAATTATTCAATTCTAGACCGGATGTACAGTTTCGACAGAAAGTGTTTGTACCCCTGCGTCTCGAGTGGTTTTTTTTGCTCATAGCCTAAAAAGTATCACAATTAGGCTAATAGAAGTACAGTGTATTATAAATATTATACTAACACACATCTACATCAATTTTATGTAAGTTAAACGACAAATAAACTGTTTATAAACAAATAACCAAAAATAGGAGGAGTAGAAAGTGTTCGCACAGTTCAGAAGGTGAGAAAAAACTGATATTCCCTTTAAAATTTTGTTTAGTTTGGCGAATAAACTACATTATATCACTCCAGAAGTAGACACTGGGCTCATAATTATCGGAATTTAGCCAGTAAAAAATCTACTTCCGACAATTTAGCGAGTTCTTCGTCATTATCTGCTTGGTAATCATGGCGAACAGGAAACAACTGTCCAGTGATTTAAAAAAACGAATTATTGTACAATACAAGTCTCGTGTGTCTCTTTCCGGTATTGCTACACAACGTATTGTGTCGAAATCTACTGTTCAAAGCATAATTGCCAAGTTTAAGCTTAAAGGATCAACTGCTTACCTCCCTTGTTCCGGACGCCACACCAAAATTCCAGAGAGAACCAAGAGGAAGGTTCTCAGAAAAGTTAGTAGGAACCCTCGTATAACACGTAATGACATACAGAAACTGGTAAGGGAAACTAGGGTTGAAGTAAGCACCTCTATAGTTACGAACATGTTATGCTCTTCTGGATTCAAAGCATGCCGTCCTCGTAGAACTCCATATATAAAGCCTGTTCATTTAGAAGCACGATTAAGGCATGCAAGAAAGCATGTAGATAAACCCTTTACCTATTGGAAGAATATTCTTTGAGCATTTCGGCCACAATGCTGTTTGCTATATTTTCCGTAAGGAGGAACGAAATATTCCAAAGAAAACTGTCCCTACAGTTGAATACGGAGGTGACTTGATCATGTTATGAGGTTCCTTCAGCTCTTCTGGTGTAGGCAGCCTTTACCGTGTCAACGGAATCATGAAAAAAGAAGAGTATGTTGATATATTAGGCATTTATATCAAGAATGATGCTCGGAACTTGTAGCTTGAGCGTCGTTGGATCTTCCAGCACGACAATGACCCTCAGCCACATCGAAATATGTGCAATTCTGGTTGCAGAAGAACCATATAAGCGTTCTGGAGTGGCCATCCCGATCTCAACGTTTGGCATGAGTTGAAGACCATGGTTCATCAGCGTCATCTGAAAAAACTTAAAGAGTAGGAGGCCTTCTGTAAAGAAAACCAAAAGAAAATATCACTCGAGTACTGTCAAACGATCATGGAGGGTTATGAGGAAAGATTGCGCCAAGTAATTCACCTGAAAGGCTACACAACTTTCCATTAAAGTAGACGTATGAACACTTTCTCCCCTCCTATGTTTGGTTATTTGTTTATAAATAGTGTATTTGTTATTAAATTTACATAAAAATGTATGTATATGTGTGTTGACGTGATATGTATAACATGCTGTACTTTCATTATCTTAATTATGATATTTTTTTTAAGTTATGAGGAAAAAACTACTTACAACACAGGGATACGAACACTTTCTGTCGTAATTGTAAGACTGTAATGTCTGTAAGTTTGTAAAACTGTTGTATATAAATTATTATTTGTAATAACTATTAGTAATAATCGTCATTATAAACTGTATTGTTTTTATGTTTGTATATTAAAATATATTTGTGTTAAAAAAGGAAAATTGTTTGTCAATATTTTTAGCAAATGCCATAACCTTGATACATATTAACAATTAATTAACTGTTAAATTCAAATTTCCCGTTACTTGAAGCAGTAATACATTAAAATACGTAAAATAACAATTCGAAGACTCGTGCGAGCCCCCCAGTGGCTCAGCGGTATGTCTGCGGACTTACACGCTAAAATCCGGGTTTCGATACCCGTGGTAGGCAGAGCACAGATAGCTCATTGTGTAGCTTTGTGCTTAATTCAAAACAACAACAACGACTCGTGCGAAATAAATGGTAATACGTAACACTGATTATTTTGTCCAAGGTATCTGATTAAATGTTTTACTCTAATTAATAACTCACGACCACTGCAGATCAATGTTGCTCATGTTAGTCGCTTTTGATATCTTATTATTTCTTCGTATGTCATCTCATTATAAATGCATGTGTAATAACAAGAGATACAGTAAAATTTAAAGTGAAAATTTATGATAGGTTGTGGTGTGCATACTTGAATATAAAACTTTCGCTGACTGAGGTAATAACCAACGGTCAAAAGTGATTTAAGCACCAATTTACTGTTTGTGTCCGTTCTCTTCGATAACACGACCTCTTCTATTGAAATAATTACATTACGAGATTTTATTGAAAAAGAAACTATGGGTGGTATTAATTATATACTTCTGATGTCCAATTTCATTGCGAATTACTACACTTTAGTAGATGTATGAATAATAATTACATATGAAATACTTGAGATATGTACATGATCAGTGTGAGGTAGTCGAATGGAACACGTATAAAGCTAGTTAGGTGCTATCGTGAAGTTATTCGTAACAAGATAATTATACCTTTTATTTTGAAAATTGATATGTTTATTATTTGATTTCAGTTAGTTTTGTCAAAACATGAACTCATGATTAGCGTATTATGTTCACAATTTTTGGTGCTAGTTGGCGTCTCTCTCATACAATACCATCTTATGTACATCTATCTATCTGTATATATATATTTGCGACATCATGTTTTCAACAAACTTTAATCAGAGAAATATAGGAAAAATTGTTCATTCCTTCATATCCTTTATTGTATACATTTACGTGAACTATTGTTTGTATTTTTCAGTGATTGGTCGAAACTACTTGTTTTTCATAATAATTTTTCTCTTGACTTCATCTGTTTCTTTTTACTGTTATTCGAAACCAAATTTGTACTCTCGATCCATGCGTTTTCCTAAACCAAAATGAAATCTTCCTTTAATAAAATTCTCGTACTCTTGTAATCTTCCAGATTTTAAGGAACTGCGCTTTCCAAGACCAAAATTAAACTGTTTACCTCCTCGTTTTCCAAAAGAAACTCTGTCCACTTTACCTTTTCTTTTGCCTTGTCCAAAAACGTAGAAGATGTTGTGTTTATCATCTGTGTTCTTAGTATCGGGTACAAAGAGCTTTCCTGAGCTAAAAACAAAGTCCTGAGGAATCCTTTTATACATCAGAAAAGAGCGTAAATGTTCAGGAAAATCTGATAAAACTTCACCTGAAGAGCCCCCAAAATATTTTTTACCAAAGTCAGGACTATACATTTGATCAGCTCGCTTAGCCTTCAGGTCATTAAACTGATAAATCGCCCAGATCTCCTTCTTCTCCATGTAGCCTGGTTCCTGCATGTTGTATCTCACTTCCCCTGACGAGACAATGGTCAACTTGGTCATCCATAGATACATCCAAATGACAAAGATCCCCATTGATACTCTAAAGAAAATACAAAGAAAACTATGATAATTTTAATAAAGTACCGTACGTATATCAAATACAACAAAATATAACATTCTTAAATAAATCTAAGTGCAATCTTAGCTCAGATGTACTGAGAGATTACACATTATTTATTCATACAATAACTGGAAGTAACATTTTGCCCAGCTGTGTAGGCCTGGAAAATGGCCGAGCGCGTTACGGCATGCGCTCGTAATCTGAAGGTCGCGGGTTTGCGTCCGAGTCGCGCTAAATATGCTCGCCCTCCCAGCCGTGGGGGCGTTATAATGTTACGGTCAATCTCGCTATTTGTTGGTAAAAGAGTAGCCCAAGAGTTGGCGCTGGGTGGTGATGATTAGCTGCCTTCCCTCTAGTCTTACACTGCTAAATTAAGGACGGCTAGTACAGATAGTTCTCGAGTAGCTTTGTGCAAAATTCCAAAACAAACAAAGTCCAGGTGTGTTTCTGTAACAAGCTTTTTACACAGAATACAAGCAAGTGTGAAGCTATTTCAGCTCTCTTACAAAAACACATTATTCATAGAAATGTTCAATATTGCTTTTATTTGGAATCGTGGTTATGACAAGTGAAACGTCAAGTCTAGTTGAAAAGTCTAAGAAATACTTGAATTGGTCATTCTTGAATTCTGCCAAAGAAGAACAATATTAATCACAGTTATTGTAAGTGTACAATACTTGATGCTAGATAGCTATTACGTTGTAATGAATGGCGTTTTGATGGTGAGAAATTCGACGAAGCGTTACATTAAAAATGGAAATACCTTATTGTTTTGGCCAAGTTTTACAGCTATTTCTTTCTTGCTATTGTTTTAACACCACAATAATTACCAAAAATATCGTCCTTCGGATTTTGTACATTTTATATATCTATAAATTATTAATTTAATTTTAGACTGATAAATATTTTTCAGCTGTAAAATACAGATTAATTGAAATGCCATTAATTCTAGAGTCTCCTAATTTCTTTTGCCTTGTCCACATGATTTTTGATCGTTAATATTTCTGAACATTCCTGTATTTCTTTAACATAAACGACGCAAAATTAAATTATTAAAGAAATAATCAGGCAGGATAAATAGTATGGTTGATAAGATTCAGGAAACAAGAGACTGTCTGATCGATATACAAGACGCTTGATTCAAGCCCCAGTAAAACCAGTTACAATGATAAAAAACGGCGCAGTAAATAACAAGGAAGTCGAAAATGTCGTATCTGTTTAATTCTATTCCAGGAACAGATTTTCAAGACAATTGTCCAGAAGAATATTTTTTTAATCACTTACAAATACGTGACAGTATTTAGAGCATTTTTACCGAAGGTAACGGAAGTTATTTTATCACCCATATGAGTGTGAAAGGATTTCTCCAAAACAGTAAATGGATTTCGACGAAGGTTAGTATACATCTGGACTATAACCAGACTCCTAAGTTTTTACTTTGTTGATGGTCAAGATCAAAGGTCAAAGTCACAGCAAAGTTACGAAAAAATATCCTTGTGTGTTAACATGAGAGTGATTATTCAACTATTTTTGCTCTATAACTCAGTCGTAAATGATATGATATTGTTGAAACTTGAGGCAGAATAGTTTTTCTCATTGTTGTGCCAAAAATAGTTCGTATCTGTTGATAGCAACGGACACATGTACCCATTTTCTTATTTTCTGTGAACCGAATGTGATCAAAGTTGCATGGCGGAGTTATGCGTTTTAATGAGTACACCGCTAACTACTTGTATTCAATATTTCTGTAGATTCAACCTTAGATACTGTTTGTCCTACCACTAGTAACAACACATTGCTTGGACGGTTTAAGATACTGATGAACCAGAAGACCAGGATATTTTCTTACATAACATTGAGTTTATTTTCACCAAAATAATATTCATGGTTCATATTGTGATTTTCCATGTGCATTGCCTTATATTTATTATACATAAATGCCATCTGTAGCTTATTTGCCCAACTTACCATACACTCCAAATTCTTTTGTAAAGCAGTGCAACCTTTTTAAAGTCAGCAACACGTAAAACTTTAATTTTACTGGTACATACTGTGTTGAGTATTTCTTCATATGTGTCAATGTTGTAAATCAAATAGTAGAAAGTCCTAGCTCTCAGTCTTGAGGTACTCATCTCGTGACATCAGTTCATTTAGACTGAACAACTCTTTACTTTATTAACCTCGTCAATTTTCTATTCACTGAGCTAATTTGTTCCCCACACACGTATAGAAATAACTTTTCTAACAGCACGGTGGTTAGTTATGTTGTAGCATTTGTACCTACATCCTACTAACAATCGAGTAAGCATTATAATATTATACGTATTAAACAGCCTACAAAAATATTCAACGAGCCAATCTGTTCCACACACATATAAAAATAACTTTTCGAACAAGACTTTCATGTGGCATCTTGTCCAATGCTTTCTGAAAATCCATATTCACTAAATACACCATCGTACCTTTCTATATGAGAAGTAATCTATTTAATAAATCTCAGAAGACTAGTATAGCAATATACTTCCCTAGCGAAACCATGCTGACAATTCAATAAAATTCTAAATATTATTAAATGAATTTTCAAAGCATCTTTTATCAAACTGTCCCAAACTTGTCCCATCACTAAGTCCTGCTGTTACTGAAACAATTAGCAAACTTCCTTTTTTCTGGCGTTTCAGTACTATCAAAGAAATTATAAAAAACAGTAGGAAGTGGATCACGGATCGAAATTTTAACCTCCTTTTGAACTCTTAAACCTTTTTATAACAAGCTCTGAATTGATGTGGTCATGTTTTGCAAACTGTTTTCCATCAGAAACTCTTCAGAATGAAAATATTCCTTAAATCTTCATTAATAAAATCTTAACTAAAAATATAATTTAATTTCCAGCCCCCACAATTATCAGACATTAGCATTTCTTTATCACCCCTCGAAGATCCTACTCCCATCTTATCATTTTGCTTACCGTTAATATATTTAAAGAAACTCTTTATTTGTACACTTTCAGATAACCATTGTTAATATACATTTTTGGGCCAGCTTTCCTTATCGTCTATAGCCTTCTTATATTTCATAGTTACAGTAAATTTAAACTTTTTATATTGATAATGTTTCTCTTTAATTTTATCATTTTTGAACCAACCTGTTTTGTTTTGCTTGCTGATACCATCTTTGTTTATAATGAACATATCTATGTTGAAACCCGAATTTCGATGGCACTTACAATCAGTTCACGAGCCCAATTCGTGGCAAATGGATCTTGACCATGGTTTATCTCCAACGTTAGCCCTTATTACTATGTTGTCTCTATCATTCGTACATAATTAAATAATATCCCATGTTTTACCAGAATATTTACTGACCTGAATAATGGCCATTTTCATCCATCTTTCGCTACTACTTAGGTATTATCCATTTTCTCCATCATTCATATCTCTTACATACTACACGTTTTACTTTATTACTTAGTAGTTTCAGAGTTAATCCTAAGTATTTAACTTAAAAATTCTCAACTCGAAAAATTTATTATTGAATTAAGAAGTTATAGTTTTATTTTGGTTTTTGTAATGATGTGGCTACCTTAAAAATGTGTACATGTTATTTTTATTAAGCAATACGAAAGAACGCTCATTAAAAATGATACGAAAAAAATCAAATATCAGTATTTTAGGTATAACTGTGAAATCTAAGTTTTGATTTATTTTTCAAGCCTTTAACTGTTCTAGCAATTTTCAAAGTAGCATTTCGTATTTTCAACTTCAATGATAATATATGCAAAACTTAGTCTAAATGACCAAGTTAGGGATTCCAAGAAGGCCTGGCATGGCCGAGCGCGTTAAGGCGTGCTCTCGTAATCCGAGGGTCGCGGGTTCGTGCCCGCGTCGCGCTAAACACGCTCGCCCTCCCAGCCGTGGGGGTGTATAATGTGACGGTCAATCCCACTATTCGTGGGTAAAAGAGTAGCCCAAGAGTTGGCGGTGGGTGGTGATGACTAGCTGCCTTCCCTCTAGTCTTACACTACTAAATTAGGGACGGCTAGCATAGATAGCCCTCGAGTAGCTTTGTGCGAAATTCCAAAAACAAAGGGATTCCAAGGTTCAGATGTATCGTTAGCAACTTTACTTTCTAAATGACCAAGACAGAGATCCCAAGATTAAGATATATATTTAGTAAAATTATTTTCTAAATGGTCAAGTGAGATGTATCAATATTCAGCTCTACTTTAAGTAGCCATAAACTTTAAGAGGTTCAGGAAAAGCACTAATTCATGAACAAAATGTATAATTTTCCAAAAAGCTCACTGAAAAATAAAATTATATCTTATCACTTATATTTTTGTGTTGGCAACAAAAGCAGATGAAAAGAGGAAGAAATTTCTAACATCTATGTTTAAATAACATATATACTAAATAACGCCACGATCCCACGCTTGTTTAAAACTGTTTATCACGAAAAACAGAAAACAGAGGTTAATTGATAGTGTAATGTATTGTATTTATGTTGAAAAGTGTATTTAAATGCTTAATATACTTCTTTAGTCTGTTTTGTGTTATTGAGTTAGTCTAAAATGATCAAAAGAGCTGTTTATGAGACTACGCTTCTGCTTTGAGTTGAAACCCTTACGATAAAGACTTTAGCATTAGCCAGTCGTGCTATTTATTCTACCTGATTGTATGATTTCCGACAGCCTTAAGGCTTCCTTGATGCATTTAAATTCTTCTAATTTCGTCCACACAAAGACCAGTTACATGCTATTCTAGACTAATCATATAATGCCTCTAGTACGCGTACGTTCTTTATAATAAGAACGTATATGAAACGACATAATCAAAATGAACTACTCTTTGGACAGCTCTTACTGTTGAATTGTGATGCGAAGGTAATCTTGATAGTCTTCAATTTACAAATGGGGAATTCTAATTAATTAAGACTTAAGAAATCTTACTGAAGTGCGTTTCAGTCAAGAAATTCACTTAAAATCGTCTTGGCTTTCACCATAAACAGAATTTATGTGAATTTATGCTACCTGTCAATGTAAAAATTAAACAAGAATATCACCGTGGTAGCAGTGATATTTGCAACGCTGAAGTGTTCTTTATAATATAATTGTAAAATATAAATTCAGAAAGCTTAAATCTTGTGTTCTATATTATTTCACTGTAAAGAATAAACTTAAGAAGAGATAAATCCGTGGTTTGTAATATGGGAACAAGGTTTAATGCCAGTATAACAACTGTTTGTTTATCAATTCCATACAAAGCTACAAGAGGGAAGGTAGCTAGTCATCACTACCCACCGCCAACCCTTGGGCTGTTCTTTTACCAACGAATAATTGGATTGACCGGCTGCTAAACTAAAGATCTGTTTTATGACCGACTGCTAAACGACTTGTTAAAATGAATCTTGCAACAAGGCCGGTTGAAAGAGAGTACGTTTATTATTAGCACAGAAAAAAAAAAGTTAAGAGACCACTTACAATTTACCTGAAGAAAAGACGGTTGTAAAGTATAACAGACATCAGTCTATATCCAACTTACTTATTCAAATAACTCGCAAAAGATATTACAAGTAGGGTGACAGTTATATGACAGTTTAAACATTTCTTGTTTCTGTGTGCCTCAGAACGGCTGGTATGAGTATTAACACTTTTTAATAAACCAAAGAACAACGTTTCAACCTTCCTAGGAAGATCGAAATTTTGTTCTCTAATTCTCTCCTGCTAGTACAGAGGTAAGTCTAGGGATTTGCAACGCTAACATCAGGGGTTCGATTCCCTTCAGTGGTTTCAGCAGATAGCCCAATGTGGCTTTACTATAACAAAATACACACACACTTTTGTTCGGTACTTTATTAGTAAATGCGATAATACCCATACCAGCCGTTCGTTATGAGATGTGGTTTTACTTCAAGTGGGTTTCTCATCATCAAGAATTGCTTGTTTCTGATTGAAATGGAAAAAAAATTCGTCAGCTGTGGCGCTAATGGCTCAAACCGAGGACAATGAATAACCACTAAAATATGATGCGATATATAATTATCATTTTTACCTTTCATTTACTGATAATAGTAAAATAATATGAAGAAAATTATTTCATGAGGCACTTTTTATGCTTGTTTGTGTTGTTAGATAGCAGGTTAGTTGGAATAGTGAGAAATATGACAAATAAAATCAATGGACGGTTGTCTGGTAGATTTACAGTGATACTTTTTGCCATTATGGAAAAAACCACTTAGACAATTCATTCAGACTAGAATAACCTTTAAAATACCTCTCAAAGTTCACAACATGTTAAATAATAATTATGTCCCTAACAGCATTCACATTATGCATATAATTAAATTGCAACCCTATAAGAAATATGGTCTAAGTTTTTTTCATTCAATTTTGTCCAGAATTACTAAAAAAGGGTGGAATTCTATAAAACCAACATAACTTAGAAACAAGTAGAGAATCGAATGATATCATGAGTCTCAAATGTGGTTCAAATATTTATGCTTTTTGTTAAACAAATACTGTATTACAGCGAGTATTTTCACACAATATTAAACGCTTTCCTGCCAATATACACAATGTTAAACAAGTTCGTACCGATATTTTCCTGATGTGTTAAGCAAATGCTTTTTTTTCTACAATCATTCATGTGTCTTTAAACAGCTGCAGTGTTATTAAATTCATTTCAAACGCTCATATGAATGCACCAGATACAAATAAGGAAGAATATTTCGGTTTTAACAGTGATGGACAATTGTGACAAATTGCATAGGGTTTACATTTGCGTTTCACAAAGTTTCTGTCGTGTTATTTTGTTCAGAGAAAACAATGTCATTTCTAACATACATAGGACATGTGATATTAACACGTTTTTACAGGTATTTATTTTCCGCAGACATGAAAAATAAATCATTTATTTCATAAGAGGTTATCACTTTCCATTTGTGTTTGGTTACGCACATTGCAAATTGTAATTCGTGTAAACAAATAAGTTAAAAACAATTAGGATGTTAAAAAGTCGTTTGGTGTACTGTAAATCAAAGGCTGTTTAGAAACTAACAACTCTCATTGTATGAAGAAACATTAGGTTAATGTTGATATTTTAACTTGTGAAACGTAAAATAATATATAGCATTAAAGTAATTGTTTTCGTGAACTTATATCTGTGTTTACAGCAAAACTAATTCTGACCACAGAACAAACATTTTAGTGACTTGGCTGCAATTCTTACCCCACATTCACATGTTAAAGTATGAATCATATTTTGAAGATTAATTGCATTGATTTGAACTTATATCAACAGCTCCAAAATCCAGATCTCTTCCACAGGACCAATCCACACTTATTTTGCTGAATGATTTATTCAAAAATGTACCTTAGATATACCCTCAGGAAACGGTATACCTGTAGAAAGACATCAATCGGGCCTGGCATGGCCAAGCGCATAAGGCGTGTAACTCGTAATCCGAGGGTCGCGCTAAACATGCTCGCCCTCCCAGCCGTGGGGGCGTATAATGTGACGGTCAATCCCACTATTCGTAGGTAAAAGAGTAGCCCAAGAGTTGGCGGTGAGTGGTGATGACTAGCTGCCTTCCTTCTAGTCTTACACTGCTAAATTAGGGACGGCTAGCACAGATAGCCCTCCAGTAGCTTTGTTCGAAATTCCAAAACAAACAAACAAGACATCAATCAGGCGAGCTAACTCATGTGGATCACGCGTAATTATAAGATTAGTGGGCTCTGACTGTGAATCCAAAGAATCATAGATCGTGTACTCTAGACGGAGAAACGCACTCACCGGTTTTGGAGTCATGGATGAGCTCTAACAATTGCAAGTATAACGCACTATTCGGCTAGCCGAGAGTAACCAAATAATTGTCGGTGTGTGCTGTTTGTCAGCGCCTTCCCCCTAGTCCATACGTAGGTCTGGGTAACATCCGAAAAAATATATACATCTCTTTTCTGGTTTATTGTTAACTTTTGTAGACGTAATATTGAGAATAGTATTTTTATCAAGAGATACAACTTTATATGTTCTCGCTAAAACTGAAAAAATGGCCTTTCTTGTCATATATGTTTTCTATTTTCATCCTTTTTTTACATTCAATAGCTTAAAGTTTCAATACCCATACCAGCCATCTTTAAAATACTTTCTTACTCAACCTGAATCTTCAAAACCTTTATCTTTGTTTTCCCTGTGTAGAAGTAGATATTCCTGTGATTGGTGACACATTTTGTTTCGACATTTAATTCATATTACATCGATTTCTAATGCGAATCAAAGTCATTTTAAGCAGAATGTTAAAGATTAATTTAGAATTTATGTCAAAAATACTGAGATTGAACGAGATTTGGTTGGCTAAAGCATCTGGTCAGTAAGCAAAACCATTGGTTCGAAGCTCGTCCCGTAATAAAAAGGAAGTCAACATTTTATGTATCAATCCCGTTTCGGTCATTAGGTTGCGTATTTAAATTCTGTTGATTTTCGTTTTATGAATTACTTATATTTTTATGATTGGAGCTAAAGATTTAATGAAATATGTCGTAAATCACCTAATAAAGGTTCCTTCAGCAAGTACAGTGTGTAGTGAGTTTGTAAGTTTTCTTCATTTATACAGAGTTTCATAAATTATGTCAGTGGTTCACAATAAAATAATTCACCAAATATGTCAGGCAGTTAACACTATGATTCAATACACGAAAAGGTAGCGCAGGGCAAGGAAAATTCGAGTTAGTAGGAAGAACAAAGCAGTAAAACTGTTTAGAATAAAGTTACGTAATGAAGCGTTCGTTGGTATTGAGCATAAGCTACACCAAGGGCTATTTGGGTTGGGCCCACTACGAGTATAGAAAATCGACTACACTGAACTACAGAGGACGAGAAAAGATGATTATCAAAATATTGAAATCCTAAACTAAAACAAGTTGAAGTAAAGATGTAAAGAAGATAGTAAAACTCTATTTTTGTAAGTAAAAATGAGAATCAGAACAATAAAGCCTTATGTTGAACAAAGTTATCTAAAGATGAGTATTATAAAATGAAATAGTACGCCATGTTTAGAACAGTTGAAAACAAGTTCATCGAATTGATCTATTCTTCTACTCCACTAAGAAAAACCTCGTAAATTATTTCTAATAAGCAAAAACAATTCTTAGTTGTATCTGTCATTGTCGTAACTGGCCGATTAATACCTTTTTTATTGAATTAAAATTAATTATTGTATGTAATGAAAGTTTTTAGCGGGTCTATGTAAGTATAATATACTTAATAAGCTTAAATATGACTAATGTTTTAATGTTAAGTAAAAACAGTTCACAAGTTTTATAAAACTGGAAACTTTTACTTTACAAAAGGTATGATATACGTAATGTGAGGTGATATTGGTGCAGTAAATCTAAACCTAAAGCCTAGTTATTTAGTGTCTAATAAAACTAATATTTACCTCACTGATAACATAGTTTGTTTGTTTTTCGAATTTCGTGCAAAACTATATAAGGACTATCTACGTTAGCCGTCCTTAATTTAGTAATGTAAGACTAGAGGGAAGGAAGGCAGCTAGTCATCACCACCTACTGCCAACTCTTGGGTTACTCTTTTACCAACAAATAGTGGGATGGAGCGTAACATTATAACGCTCTCACAGCTTAAAGGGCAAGGATGTTTGGTGCGACAGGGTGTAACATAGTTAGTATTAGGCCTACAATCTTTAGCAGTTAACTTTAAACAAATATGAATCAATTAAATTTTTATATACAGAATATTTACATTGAACTGAGCCAACTTTATTACCTCAACTATCTTAAACGTTGTGTTCAATTACCCAGCTATATTACCATTTATAACCAAGTTCTTCATCTCTCTAGGGCTAAGAAAATAAACTAAAAATATTTAGCTTTATAGTATCCACTTTGGGTTTTTATTTTGGTTTTGGTTTGGTTTGTTTTAAATTTCGCGCAAAGCTACGCGAAGGCTATTTGTGCTGGCCGTCCATAATTTAGCAGTGTAAGATTAGAGGGAAGGCAGCTAGTCATCACCGCTAACTCTTGGACTATTCTTCTACCAACAAATAGTGGGATTGACCATAACGTTATAACACACCCACAGATGAAAGTGCGAGCATGTTTGGTTTTACAGGGATTTGAATTTTGATTTTGGTACACGTAGAGTTTGCTCACGCATATCTGTTGTCTCGCCAGTTTCGCAAAACATATATAGTTTGGTTTTCTTTATTTACTGGATGTGTGTACGTTAGATCTACAAACATACTTCTTTTTCACCTAGCATGATAGTGTTAAATACAAATTACATTTATTAATTCATATATAACTTATTTTAGTTTTAACTTTTCTGATTCTCTACTGACTAGCATACCTGTATTCACTGTTAAAAATGGTTTACTCTACAAAAAATATTTTTGAAAATACGTTCAAAGATAAAAGGCTGTTATTTTAATAAGCAACGTCGTTTCGAGCAACAGACGAACAGCAATTACTTAAAATGTCATTGCTATGTTAAATAACATTTTTATTTTCTTCGACATGTGTTTAAAAAAAAGCATTATTTTGTGTAATAAGACAGGTTTTCTCGTCCTGTAAACTATTAATTTACAAGTATAATTAGCGATAATTTTTGCCTTAATCCTAATTCACACAAGGTAAAAATGTTTACCAGAACTGAAAAATAATACGCAGTCATATGTCTTTGGTGAAACTTAGTAGAAATTAAAAATGAAATATTATTTAATAAATATTTAATAAATGAAAATGATATTCTTTCTTGACATTATAACCTTCATCTAGCCATTGCGAATTATCTTTTCTGGCGTAATAATAGCCTTCATCTAGAAACCACCAATTCTCTTTACTTGATGTTATAACCTTCATTTTGAGATAAGTGATTATCTTTCTGCAGTTTACATATTCATTTATTTCCTATAACGGTTTTTACTCTGTAGAGTAATTACGTTTACTTCTTGATACAATAACGATAATTTTAATTATAAAAACGTATTCCTCTTGTATAACTATCATTATTTTAGAGATTAAAAACATATTTTCTCTTATATAGTTATTTTTAATGAAATATACCAAAAGTAAAGTTGATACTTATTTTCTGACCTTTGCTAACTGTTTGTAGAATATTCTGTAAACTGACATTTTTTATCTTAACCCCTGAACTAATAAGTTATATAGAATAATATGGTTAAACTGATTTAAAACTGTCGAATGCATATTCCTTACTGATATCCCCTTCCCAGGTGTACAACGTTATATCTGCAAACGTATTACGCTAAAAAACGGACATAAACACCCGTAGAAGCCATAGCACATTGTGTAAATTTGTGCTAAGCTGCAAACAATTAAATACATCCCTTACTGCTGAATTTCCTGAAGCTGTTCTTATTATAGAGAATGTGGTACAGTAACGGGTAAAAACTGAATAGAAGAGAATAACTTGTTATGTACAGTTAACCTTTCAAAACTTACGCAGCAAGTGAGCCTACATAATGACCTACCTGGAAAACATACTTATGGAAGCAGTAAGAAACTTCTAGAGTAGTCTTGTCTCACCACCGAGTAAGTCTGTCTTATTATGTCTCTGACGTGTGTGATCCTTTTAACTTACAGCTGTACACAGTGACTGCCTTTCGGATGACGTCGAATATGAGAACATCCAATAGTTTACAAGTCCAACAATAATGTTAAGTAAATAATATACCAATCACTGTATATTATGTTTTTAATAACCTTGTTTAATAATTCTTGTTTAAGCATTTGGTGTACACATAACAAGTTTTGACAGTTAAACTTAGTAATAAAGACGGATAAAATATTTACGGTTTTAATGTTTTTGGCTTAGTAACGTATTTAGTTATTTGTAACTGAGAATAATATTTAATTTGTTCCATGAGATATGATATTAGGTGTTTAAAGAGCGCGCGAGCAAAACAAAAGGAATACGAATCTCTGTAGAGTGTGAAATAAGTTAATTCACCCACAGGAAACAATTGTTAGAATCATAGAAATAACTTATATCAATACAAATACATTTATTACAAAATGATGAATACGAAATATTTAGATTTAATTAAAACTTTTGGAAAATATTAAAATATGATAGAATCCAGAGACATAGAACGACGAAGTTATGTTTATGGTGTTTGAGTTGGACTTTACCACGCATGATGAACGTGTATTTATTTGCATATGAGTGTTAAAATTCAACATCCAGAGCTGGCTGGATCGATTAAATAATGTTTTGTGTGGTAATTGGGTGCGTTTGTGTTTTCTTATAGCGAAGCCACATTGGGCTATCTGTTGAGCCCACCAAGGGGAATCGAACCCCTGATTTTAGCGTTGTAAATCCGAAGACATACCGCTGTACTAGCGGGGGACGTATGGTAACTGGAAAATGGCCGACAGTGTACACAAGTTATTTGGTTTCAGGATTTTTACCTAAAAAAGGATTGAAGAAACATCCTGAAATAAACAACATTTTTACTCTTTTTATAAACTCCTGGCTTTAAATTTTAAGACACAAGTAATTAATCAGTTAAATGAATTTATTATCAAATCCCACAAAACTAGTTATGCAATTAGCCTCTAAAGAGATCATCAGGGATTTAAAAACAAAAGAAGAAAGAGAAGCATGATCTGATTTCTGTCTCTTTAACGTGTAACCTCAGTTGGTTTAAATAATGTGTAATATTAGTAGTAATATTTCTCACTAAATTATTGAGCAAACAAACTTTCTAAACTAGCATTGAGTTATTTCTTTCCAATCATCAAGATTATAAGTTTCAATAATAAAAAAGCAAAAATCCCAGAGTTCTACAATTACTGCATGTCACAGATTTAAAATGGTTTTTGGATAATGAGTACACTTATTACTGAATTAAACCGGTTTCAGGATCATAACATTAAGATGCAATTCATCTCGGAGCTTTATGTTAAAATGTTCAAAGCTGAAATATAATGAAGTAATAAAACTAGTACGGCTAATATTCATTATAAAAATCTCGCCTAGCTCCATATCTTTTATTCAGAGTGTTCTACACTTGATATCCAAAATGAGCAAAGAACGAGAAATGTAAACAAAAATTTTCAATACATTAGTTAATAGGAATTTGAATATCAGTGTAATAAACTGATTAAGAATGATATAAATAGAATTCAAGGACTAATTAATTAATAGTAATGGGAACACAATTATCTAATAGAATGATTTAGAAGAATGTGAATAAAACCGTTTAATGGAGTGATTAAGAAGAATGTGAATAAAACCGTGTAATGGAGTGATTAAGAAGAATGTGAATAAAACTGTGTAATGGACAGGTGGTTAAGGCACTGGACTCGTAATCTGAGGATCGCGGGTTCGAATCCCCGTCACATCAAACATGCTCGCCTTTTCAGCCGTGAGAGCGTTATAATGTGACGGTCAATCCCACAATTTTGGGTAAAAGAGTAGCACAAGAGTTGGCGGTGAGTGGTGATGACTAGCTGTCTTTCCTTTTGTCGTGCGTTGCTAAATTAGGGACGGATAACGCAGATAGCCCTCGTGTAGCTTTGCGTGAAATTCAAAACAAACCATACCAAATCTAAATTTGAGCTTTGTTTGTTTTGGACAATCGTGAAAAATTAAACGAGATCTACTGGCCCTAATTATTTCATATAGATTAGTGTAGAATACTAGCTGATCAACAGCACCCACCACCATCTGTTGAACTAATCTAATTGAATAGTGGGAATTGACCGTCATTTTATTAGTGTATACACGCCCCAGCGTGCGAAGTACGATTTTATTTTACAATAAAAAAATAAGCCATGAGCCCTCACATCTATAACCCCGCTTAATATATACTATGTCACACCCGACTTACTTTAAAATGGAGTAAAATATTTTTATATCCGTCTCAGTATTTATCATCAATATCTCATCAGAAGAGACAAGCTAAATAGATCAGAATCAAAATTTAACACAGTATACGATGTACTTTATGTGCTCTTCTTACCGGCTTAATGTAACGCAAAAACAACTGTAAAGTGGTAACTTATAATAATGAAAATGCATTGGCGCATTAATTAGGTACTCTCGCTGTTAGCAATACTTTCGGTAATGATTTCATTAATACCTAACAGTCGAGGTTCAGCCAACTTAAGAGATTTACGTTAGTATGAGATTCAAATACTTAGGTAACAATTTAAATTATTCATAAACTCTATCTTTGGATTATAACAGAACAGTACTCTTGGACTACATACAAATACCTGCAGTAGCTAGACATGAAGAATATGTTTGCGTAAAAGCAAATGTTTATCTTTCAAACTAAGAAAGATGAATGTGGCTTTTCTTACAGGTTTTGATTAAATAAAGTTAAGTAACAGTTCGGGTACTTCAGTTGTTAAGTAAAAATACTGTTTATTTGGATGATATAAACGACGTCAGTGCTGCTAACTGTTAATGTAAGTAAACTATAGTGGGTAAGAGAGGACTACACAAACATTCTTGGTGAAATATATTTCTTAAGAAAGAGCTGTTAAACGTCATTGTGGAGATATATTTGATAGAAAAGTGTGGCTATATCGGTGAATTTCACTGTGTAAGATATGCCTATTACAACACTTTTTATGGATTGTTTAGGATAGAATAACTTATTTCAACCAGTCATTAATGAGTAATTTTAGTGAGTGGTGTAATACCAATCATGTAACATTAAGTGATTATTTTAAATACGTGACAGACATCTAACCATCACTAGGTAATTTTACTGGGTGTTATAAGACCGACTAACATCACTTAAACCACTGATCTTAAAATATAAAATATAATTTGGAATATATTGTGAGAGATTGGTTAAACCAATAAATTTATCAAATTATTCCTTAGTATTGCAATACATTTATAATGTAGTTCGTTTTGTGAATTTCGAAACTGAGCAGCAATAAAAACACAAGTAATAAAATGAGTTATTTCACACAGGTTGAGCAATAACTGTGCAAACACGCCTGGATTTTAATACTGAGTATTCTCTGAAAACAATTCAGTAGTTCAGATCATTTTAATCAGCGTGATCACGTATCAGAATTTAAATTGGTCAAAACTTACCCATCCCTTTCAGTTGTACATAATGTGAGAGTATGAAAAAACTTGTGTATGCGGTACACACTGTTCCTTCAGCCTATAGAAACTCGGGTTTTAAAATTTTAATTTCACCATAAATAAAAATGACTGAGCCAAGAAAGCAGAGATCTGGGGGTCGGGATATTAATGATAGGGAAGACACCAGCCAGAGCACATTTTGTGGTGCACCTTCATGCACGACAATGTACGTCCGCACACGGCAATGGTGTGTACAAATTATTTGAATGAGAACACTGTAAATATTCTGGATTGACCTTCATATTTGCCCAAAAGGAATCCCATTGAGCATCTATGGGACATTCTGGATTAGCGCATCCGTCATCAGGATCCTGTCCTCAGCACTCTCGCAGAACTACGTGCAGCACATCTGGATGAGTGAGACATCATCTCCAAGAGACCAATTGACAATCTGGTGATATCTATGTCACGCAGGATCCAGGCTCTTCTGGCGGCGAATAGAGGACACACCCGTTATTAATGTTCTGGACGTTCAAATTCTGATTAAACTGTTTTTGTGCAGTTTCTAATCAAATTTGAATATTGTGTTGTGCAAATATATGATGATTTCATGATATGTACATTCAAAATTTATATTTAAATGTGTGTATATTGTTGCGTTTTTAATGCCTCTCCGTATGTATATTTTAACCTTTATCAAACTGAGTTTAAAAAGTTTATAATCAAAATCAACACGAAAAATGTAACAGAATATCGTTATGAATTGTATTTAAACGAATTACTGTTTTGATGGCACAAAAGTGTTTTTGGTTTTACCATGTGGGTTAGTTATACAAATTATTAATTACGTTAGCCAAACCAAATTGCGTAAAAACTCAAAGAAATGTGGTTTACACAGAATCCTAGCCCTTGTATGGCCGGGTGGTTGAGGCACTCGAATCGTAATTTGAGGATCGCGTGTTCAAAACGACGTCACACCAAGCATGCTCGCCCTTTCAGCCGTGGGAGTGTTATAATGTTACGGTCAATCCCACTATTTGTTGGTAAAAAGTAGTTCAAGAGTTGGCGGGTGGTAGTGATAACTAGCTGTCTTCCCTCTAGTCTTACACTGCTAAATTAGGGACGGCTGGTGCAGAAAGCCATCATGCAACTCTGTGCGAAATCCAAAACAAATCAACAAAAATCCGAATAAGAGAGCTGTTTGTGGTTCTTATAATTAGCGTTAATTTTCACAGTAGTGGACTTTAAAAAAAAAGGTAGCTTACATGCCTGTAGAACACAACTCATGAGCAACACGAGAACCTTTGCGTCAGTGCAATTACTTAACAAATGTTAATCGAAATCTCCCGCTACAGAAACTTGGATATTAATTTTTTCATACATTGTCAAAAATAAAATTTTGTTGAAACCTCTATCTATACAAAAGTGTATATATAACTGTGTGTGTGTGTGATTTGTTGGAATACAAGAAACGGTCTAAACGTAAATGTCAATGTGAAGATGTATTGTTTTGAGGTCTAGAACCAGCCATGAAAACATTTTTCAATATTTCCACTGACAACGTTTATTCAAGTAATAAGAAAATATTAGCAGCGAAACATATGTACAGCTGCTTGTAATAAAGTGCGTATTATATTATTTTAAGAAAAGAAAAAAGAATGTATATCGCTGTATTAGTTTACCCTCCAGAAGTGAAAAATCTATCCAGGAAGTCGGAGAACAGAAAACGTAAAGGGACAAACCCGGAAACATATAGAAAAACTTTATTTACTTTATAGAGAAGAGAAAACTATTCCCAAACTGTACTATTTGAAATGTGTGTGTTAACCATAGCAAGATAGCAAATAATGTAAAAATATGGTCAAGCTTTATGCGGAACAAAACGCTCATAAAGTAGGTACAACTACCAATGAAGATTAACTGTCTTCGAAATTTTTTAGTCACTGTAAAAAAAATATAAGCTATAAACAAAAAGGATCAAAGTGAGTGATGTATGTATCTAGTTGTTATGATGCTGCGAATTAGAATAACGAAACCGTAAATAATGTGTAAATTATATGTGAAACAAAGGATGCTTCTAGTTTCTAGTCAACACTTAACTTCATCAAAAATATATATTATGTGTTCAACGAAATGATTGTGATTTATAAACTATTGATTTTAAAATAGTAGTTAGCAATAAAACAACAAAAACAAAGTTCTATGACTAATTTGTAATTATTTTCCTCTAAATTTCTCAACTACTTAAAATATATAAGAACAAACACTATTTTTAAAACTATTATTATTATTTCTTACTGTAGCTCCATTTCGTCAGTAGTTTTTCTGCAAGTGAAGTACCAGGCAATTAATATTGAATTTGAAACTCTACATAAATAAATGCTGAACTTGAGATGTATGCAGCGGTGAATGATAAACGTGAAATGTGACAATTCGTATTTTCAAGTAAAATAACCTGATGCATATGTTAACCTCTCTCTTCCTGACACACTGTCTACTTTAATCACAAGGCAAGTCTTAGAGTTTGGATTATCAATAAATTAAATACTATATTAAATAATTTACTACCAGAACCAGTTGATTGTAAAGAAAGTAGTTTTAGGGTTGTGACACAAGATGTCATTAATTAATTATGTGCTCCAGCTAAATGCCGATATTAGTTTCAGAATAGAGGCATAATGTACTCAAGAAGTACTGAATGTAACACCATAATTTCATCAATGTTATTAAATTTCTCATTGATTGCCCCCCAGTGGCTCAACGGTATGTCTGCGGACTTGCACGCTAAAATCCAGGTTTCGATATCCGTGGTGGGCAGAGCACAGATAGCCCATCGTGTAGCTTTGTGCTTAATACAAAACAACAATCCTCATTGATCAATTTAGAACTAATGGGTTCGTGAACATGGCAGAGGGGCATATACATTATCAGTATTGTGTTTCACTTGAATTTAATTGTGATGTACAAATCAAAATTGCGCAATTAAGCGTATTAGTTCAAATAAAGTTCAATTACCTAAATTTAGGTTCAGTAAATGTTTGCTAACTTCCTAATTTAGGTTTCATTTGAAGAAATAAAAACGTGTTCATCACCATGAGCACATTCTCGTTTTCGGTTATACCGATTATTTTTAACATACTTTGAGGAAGAGTCGCATCACATTCACTTAATACGTGCCGAAAATTCTTGAAACGTTCTGGAACCTAGAATTAGAGGGTTCCTTTAAGCCTTTCAATCCTTTGTAAGTGCCTCCACATCTTGAGCAGCATAATTTACGAATAGCACATGGCTGTTGAAAAACTCAGATTCAATCTTCAAATCCGGAAGAAAAAGTTCTGTACTTTACGTATAGGTCAGTTAAATCAGGCTTATGTATATGTACATGGTCAGTGTACATAGCGAGTGAGTGCGTTCTGACTCTTTATTGAAGTTAACAGTAATGCCAGTACCTTTGCTAAATATTTCACACTGAACTAAAGTAACACGTTATGGCAGAATGTATAGAAAATTACTAGTATTTCCAAGCAGCAAGATTGCCACGTGGTATTCCATTTCAATAGTTAAAGCAAAATGTGTCAGACTTTGTAGAGCTTATATTAAATGAACTAAGGTATACATTTATAAATATTTGAACTCTCGCCTCAAAATTCATTTTAAACTTCTATTTGTATTTCATTTAAATCATAGGTTAGAGAAATAAAAAGTTAGTGTTTGTGTGCTGGTGGGAGGGAACTTTGTTTGTTGTGCTAAATTTACTTCTTAGTGAAGTGATTTCACACATATACACTTACAGTCTTCACTTGTTTACTCGGCCTGGCATGGCCGAGCGCGTTAAGGCGTGCACTCGTAATCCGAGGGTCGCGGGTTCGCGCCCGAGTCGCGCTAAACATGTTCGCCCTCCCAGACGTGGGGGTGTATAATGTGACGGTCAATCCCACTATTCGTTGGATATGAAATGCCTATTTCATAAAAAAATATTTACTTTTGTATAGGTTGAAATTTACCTCTGAATACCGATAATTTCTAATCAGAAATACATAAACAAAGCTACCTTCAAGCAACCAAAGATACATTTTGTTTCAGAGCGATATCTGCACACTCATTAACGTTACACACTTCAATTTTTATTGAGCAACTTTGCACATGTGGTTTGTAGTTGGACCAACTTTGACATCTAATTGTAAGTTTTAAAGATATATTTTTGTACCAAATTTGAAAAAACAACTCTCTGAAAGTTAAGTTTATTTTTTGTATCAAATAATGTTTTCCTACTCTCTGAATGAGAAAAAGTTCTTTAATCAAAATCGAAGATTTTTTTATCATTGTATAGCTTAATGAACTGCCTTGAAATTTGGGGTGTGGAGTAAGAGTCTAATAGAAAAGTAGAAAACCGCTAAACTAACACTCCTGTTATTAACACGTAGGTCCTACAGGTTGTTTAGACCGCACGAAACATTACTGTGTGTCTTGACGTCATGAATACGATATATTTTTATTATTATTCATGTACACTTCATTTTATCTTATGTAAATATATAAGTGTTTTATATGCATAACGACCTTATCAAGAACTGAATTATACAAAGATTTTAAACCACTTCAAACGAAAAGACTCGTTTCTAACTTTTATTCTATTCAAACGTAACCTGACCTATATATATGCTTTAGCTCATTTAGAACAATAAATTATGAATGAATAACGTTATTTGGTTTTCAGAGAAAAAAGCTGTCTTCTTCTGAAATATACACGTTTGTTAAGGGTTACATATAATAATGTCGAAGTTTTGAAGCGGAGAACGTAAAAGTAAGCGGTTTTTTTAAATGTCATTCTCTCGTAATTTAAGTATATAGTATTACCAAGTAAAGCAGCTTAACTAATCCCACTAAGTTTTATCTTAAGTTTATTTATTGTATAAAGTACATACAGCTAGCTTTATTTCTTCCTGTCAATGTTCTTTGATCAATAATAAAGCACTTGGGATGAATAGTTAGATAGATGTTATATTAGTTTTCCATTTATTTTATAAGTTATTTAAAACCAAGATTGACGCCCACAACGATAATAAAGATGTGTTTTCTGTACACATGTCGTCTACAACGGAACCGAACACCAAGGTAAACAAAACAGCTATTTCATAATAAAATACAAAATATCTTAATAAAAAGTGGATGTGTGTGTTTTTCTTTAAACTGACTGATCGTAAGACAACGCTATTAGATTTACTTCAAAATTTCATTTTAAAGCATCTGAAAACTTCACCTTAGTAACAATATCTTCAAGAAGCCGAATTTATGTGATCAGAAGTCAGTAATTTCACCACTTCATGCTTCTGGAGACATACGACTAGTGGTTACAATAAGCTGAACCACAGTACCAATTTAACAATCAAGAGTTTGATCACTTATAGTTTCTGGAGACGTTTGGCTCATGGTTATGGTGGTTACAGTAAAGTTTAACTACTATACTGGTTCAAAAACCAAGAGTTTGGTCACTCCATGCTTTTAGATACATCTAACGACTAGGAACTTCGTCACTTCTTGTTCCTGACGGAAGTGGATTTGTTGTTACCATCGCTTTAATAAACTTGACCTCTTTGCTAATTTATCCACAAATGATTGTTTATCCGTGATGATATTTACAATTTTTACTTCATTTGCAGAGAACCATTCGATACACCATAACTGTGTTTCATTACGGCTTACATGTATCACTGTTGTTGTTTTTAACTTTCAAGTCTCTTTACAAACTTTTAAGATATAGATTAATGATAACAAGTAAGAGTATTAGATATGTTTGAACATTATTCAACAGTTTAATAATTTCAGCATACATAATATATATATAGTTGTATTGTAATTGGTAAGTTGAAGACAAAACATTTATATTGGCTAAATAAGGAAAATCAATATAATAAAAACTTAATCATAAATGTTCAAAATTACATAATTTCATAAGTTTTAGTTTAAAATATAAATTCTAATTTCTCTTGAACTTATTTCTCCATGACTCCAGGATTCTTATGTAATGATTCTATAAAAATAGAGAAATGTACTAACGTAATGTTGATACTGTTAGCAAGGTCACATTTCAGATGACACGGTTATTTCAAAAGAGAATAATTTTGTAAATGCTAAGTCATGATGTATACTTTTTGAAACAATACCAAATTCTTCAAACGTTCTGGAACACGTGTTTGAAAATCCTGGTATAGAACATCCTGATCTCAAAACCATTCTAACCTCTTTCAATGTTCTGGGACTTTAATTTGAAACTCCTATTATATAATACTCTGAGAAGATATGCCTTAATTAATCATTTTTGCCAATGAGTTTTAAACTTTGGTTCACTTCTACGACTAAAAAAAAAATCATGGAAAATAAAACTTTTTCATTTTAACCTTACTGGTACTGCAAAAAATCAAGGATAATTTACAAGATAATTACTTATTCAAAGAAGGTCATGAAAATAATACAAATGCCATATAGTGATATTTACATAATCAAGTGTGCGAAACGAACTCACCCAATCTGGATATCATTTTCCAAAAGATATCATTCACTTCAGACTCTTAACTACAGATCTGCACAAAGAAATTGTGCACATTAGTTGTCACATAAACACTTTCAACAATGAAGTCCTCTTTCAAAATCTGTAATGTTAGATTAACTCAATGATTATTCGTATCTGGCTTGTTACGTATTACGATTTCAAATAGCCTGTAACTGAGTTAAATGGTAACCTAAATTTAGAAGTTAAATAAATGTCGATATGTATTAAATTTATATTTTTCAATACACAATTTTTGCTTAACACAAATATCTTTTAATATACAAACAATAATTCAATTTACAATAGCGTTATTACAAATAATGATTTATACAAAAACGTTTTACAAACTTGCAAATAATATTCAGTCTTCTATTTAATCAAGTACTTCCTTGATATCCTGTAAAGGGTTCAAGTGAGTAAACTAATTTCCAGTTAATATCTAGCTCTTCGCTGATCACATGTGAGTTTTTCACAACTGAATTTAAATTATGTCTTCGTAAAACATACTGACATCCGATGTTAATCGGCTAAAACTAAATCGTTTGTAATATTTGAAATCTATAAACTTTACCGGCCAAATATCTAAAGTTTCTGATTATTAAGCGTTAATTACAATTAAACCTTTTGAAGTTCATAGTATACCAGCTGTAGCAAACCAAGAATATATATTGTCTCTTGACGAGTTGCATTGGTTACGTTTTATAAACTTTGGGCGAGATTCTGGAAATTTCAGCTAAAACAACAATACAGACATTTACAGACCCATATACATAGTTAATTCTTACATTCCAGAATCTTCTACAACTTTAGTGAATAGGCAGAGATTTTATAGTATGATCTAACAGTATAAATTACACGCATTTCTAAATATATATTTAACTGAACCAAGCAACGATATAAAAATAAATATATAAAAGTAAATCTGTCACAGTTTTAATCACAAATAAAGTTGTTTTTCTACGGCGTATAGGGTTATTTCATTTACTGGTGGTTTGTTTCATTTCGTTCTGTATATATAAAATCAGATCTTTAATTACATAAAGAAGTAGATACAATTTCTTTATGTTATATTACCTTCTTTGCACTACCACTTTCAAGAGAAGAGGAAAACTTCTTAGATTTTTAAAGCAAAACATAATCCTCATTAGCATTAATTTTCATGACTAATGGCATTTTATTTACAATATCTTCAAGGTAAACTTTATTTTTGTTAGTTTCAACAAAACTAACGGAAGATCTGCTGTTTTCAAAACGTGGGCAAATTGCTAAAATCTCACGAATGCAGATTGTTTTGTGTTGCATAATTCCTGCAAACTTACGTGCATCTGATACGTACTGGTAAATTTGTGTAACAGACACCTCTGTTTACTTTCTCTGTATAAATGTTCTGGCAAGTGTGCGTTTTACATCATATAATGGTGTGTAATGATGAAAAGAGCAAACAAAACGTTTTTGTATGTGTAACTGGTTTTATAAAGTCTTTGATAAAACAATTTTGTAAGCAAAATATTTCAACGCTTTCTGAAAAAATGTGTTAGTTGGCATTAGTAACAATTAGGACTTTTTCCAATAGAGGAGTATTTTATAAAGCAAAAAAAAAAATCAGTTTTTAATTCATGATACGATTCAATTTTTTAACGTAATTGATCAGTAAAGTTTAAAATTCACACACCCTCTTTAGTTTGAAAGGAACTTCATAATTTATATCATCATATAACTCATCTACATGTTTTAGAATTTATTTTCTTAAAGATCAGATATGCTTGATTTGAATTTAAATTCATTCTATAAATTTCTTTAATATTCACTTAGGTGAATGGAACGTTTTTCTTATTTTTCATTTCTCATGTGTTGTCTATACGCTATTATTTTAGTATAAATCTGGAGCAGAATAGACACAAAAGTAATGAACTTATATCGATTGGATAATGTACTTAAATTGGTACCAAAAGAACCAGAATCAAATTCTGGGCTCTACCAATACAGAAATAATACCCAAAAATCTCTTGAATGAAAACGATTGAATATTAGCTTCAAATGTAAAGGAAAAGATAATTAGTAATTACTGTCTAGTTATTTAAACGTTAATAATTACTATTTAAATTTAAGTGATACCATAAACTACAAAATACAACAATAATTGATTTGTGCACGTTTCTCATATAACATTATTTGGTCTTGGTAGACTGAATGAATTCGCCAAGCTACTGCTGGGAATGGTATGACTTTCTCTACTTTTATAGGAATTGTACAAGTGTAGTACTATACGATTAATTAGAAAGCAATCAGTAAGAGTGTAAATAATTGATATCTGACAGTAGTTTGTTGTTGTATTTACTTTTTTAACAATGAAGGGGAAGTAATCCAATTCCTTATCTTGGGTAGAGGATGAGGACTCTTTGTTTACTACAGGGAAGATATCCGCCTGCAACTTGTGTTGCAGGTCGTTGTTTCAGTGCAAATCTAGGAACAAATGACATAGTTGATGTTATAACGTTAATAGACTACAATTATCTGTTGAAAGTTGTTGTTTTGAATTAAGCACAAAGCTACACAATGGGCTATCTGTGCTCTGCCCACCACGGGTATCGAAACCCGAATTTTAGCGTGTAAGTCCGCAGACATACCGCTGAGCCACTGGGGGGCCTGTTGAAAGAAAAGAGGAACTTGTGAAACATGGTTGGATCGGCGAACGGTAGATATCTTACGACTTAACAAAGAGATGAGTCCTATACCCTTCACAACCCTAGAAATAGTATTTTATTTATGTTTTACTGATAACATTGAGCTGTGAGAAAATATAAACATCCTACATTGCACATTTTTTATAGGAAAATTATCTTAAACATGATATTAATTTACTACTTTTAAATTGTGTTACAGAATCTAATAAAATGCTTGAGTTATATAATTCATGCATTTAGAAATGACTTAAGGTATTTGAGAAACTAATAAAAATTTGGTGCCATGGACAATAAAATTCTCATTCATGTACCTCCTTCGCCCTCACTCCTATCTCTCTGAAATAAAATGCAATGTTAACAACAGTAGAAAGACGGACATGCAGTCACTAACTTGCAGATTTGTATGCCGTAAAATATTTTAGCGTGTGATTTGTTTCAATAATCTGTACAGAAACAGAAAAGTTGGAAAACATATTTGTCGTGAATTGAAATGAATCCCAGAATAATGGTTTAAAATATCATAAAGTTGTAAGTTCCAACGATCCACGCCTACAGTACTAAAACGTTACTTCACTTCGTTCAGGGTGATCATTACTGTTTGTTTGTGAATAGTTGATACAGAGCGATCTGTAATAGTCGTCCCTTATTTAAAAGTAACAGACTAGATGGAAGGCATCAAGTTAACATCACTCATTGCCGGTATTTGGGCTATCTAAAAGAATTGTGGAATTGATCATCATATTATAATATCGCTATAACTGAGTGGACGGATATGTTCGATAATGGAATTTAAATCCGTAAATCAGAAGCCCTAACCGCCAGGCCATATAGGCCTTGTCTTTACTGCTTTAACAAGTTGATGCAAAAACTAATAAATATACAAGTATACAGTTATCAGGCGAATGTGTTTTCATTTTAATTACCGCTAAACTACTGGGAGAAATGTTCTCACTTTTAGTGGACGTTTCAAGTAAAAACTTTATTAGAAAATATCTGACTTCTTTTATGTTTCTGAACAGTTATTTTGTAAGCAACTTCAATACTAACATAAGCATTTATTCTGAATTAATAGTGATGTTGTATGAAGTAAATGAAACCTTACTGGGATGGAAGGCCGTCACAGACAACATGTGCTTGTTTGTTTGTTTTTGAATTTCGCACAAAGCTACATGAGGGCTATCTACGCTAGCCGTCCTAATTTAACAGTGTAAGAATAGAGAGAAGGTAGCTTGTTATCACCACCAACCGCCAACTCTTGGGCTACTCTCTTACCAACGAATAGTGGGATTGACTGTCACACTATAAAGTTTCCACGGCTGAAAGTGCGAGCATGTTTGGTGCGACGGGGATTCGAACCAGCGACCCTCAGATTACGAGTCAAATGCCTTAACCCACCTGGCAATGCCGGGCCACAACATGTGCTTTTCTTACTTTGTCTGAAAAGTTTGATAAACTGCCTTGTCTAAAAAGTATGTTTTATTTTATCTTAATGAAAGCCCAAAACTTTGACAGATGAATAAAATTTTAAAGTTGTAACAAATTTGATGCCTAGTGATTAGAGATCTAGCATTACACATCCAAAGATTTGTGGTTCGCTGTCCTTTCAATACGTTTAGGGCTCAAACCACTTTAACGAGTACTGTTGGTTAACTGCTTTTCTTCTAGTTTATCACTTCGAAATTAATAAAAACTATGTGCAGACGTCCCATTGTATAGCTTCCAGAGAAAATTTGAAAAAACTACCTTTGTCGTACAAAATACGTATTATTACATAGATTATTATTGTAGATCTCGGCAGATGGCGCTATATGCTTCACCTTCTTGGTCAATGGTATTTGGGTATTTGCCCTGGAGGGTCAGGTTCACTTTGACCTCTTCCTCCTTCCTGAACATATTTTCCCTAACTGTTCGTTATGTTAGGTCCTTTTCAGGGCAATGTCCATTTATAGTCTCTTATTCACAGTAGTCAAGCTTGCTGGTGGCATTTTTTTTTTTAAACTTATTATTATTTTAAAATACATAAATATGTAAACTATAAATACAAGATTTAAAGTTCATATACATACATATTTTACTTTAATTTATTTTTTCTTTATGTTTAATATATATGTTAATTGGGGAGAGATATTTAGGATTTTCTTCATCATGTATAAGGTACCTATCTAGTTCGCATAACAAATCATTTTTCTTCCAATTTTTGTTAAAATACCTAATTGTAATATTTAGGAGTCTATCTGATACTATTGGTATGTTCGAGTAATTATGGATGAATTTAGATGATGTTGCTCTCGGAACTCTGTATGCTGTTGTGAGAAGTGCGTTTTGTATTGTTTGTAGTTTGGTTTTTATTGTTTCATTACTTACAGTTACCCATGCTGGAGCTGCATAGTCTATTACTGGTCTAATATATGTTTTGTATATTTTCAAAATGTTATCTGTAGATGCTCCACTGTGTTTACCAGTTAGACTCCTAACATAGTTGGTTCTTCGCCAAATTTTATTTTTAATTTCGTTGACATGATTGATCCAAGTTAATTTTGAATCATAAGTCAGACCTAAAAATTTTGCTGATTGGGCAATCTGGAGCAGCGTGCCATTCATATATATTTCTAACTGTTGTTTTCTGTGTTTTGGCGATTTCGTAAAGAGTACGAGCTGAGTTTTTGCTGTGTTTATTTTAATTCTATATTTTTCACAGTATTCACTAATTCTATTTAATTGTGGTTGTATGTTTGTAGCTGCTATCGTGGGTGTTGCAGCACTTTTCCAGATTGCCACATCATCTGCGAACTGTGATGAGAATCCATGATTTGGATCCTTCAATGGCATATTGTTAACATACATGATGAAGAGTATAGGGCTAACCACCCCTCCCTGTGGGACACCAGCTAGTGGAGTAAAGTATTCGGAAAAAGTTCCTTCTACGTTTACTCTACATTTTCTGTTTTCCAGAAAGTTGGATAACCAGCGAATAATTCCTCGCGGTAGTTCCATTTCATTCATTCGGAACCTTAGACCATCGTGCCAAACGGTGTCGAATGCTTTCTCGATATCGAGGAAACAAGCGACTGTACATTCTTTTTTGTTGAAACTATCTATAATGGTTTCGGTTAATCTTATTAAATGGTCTGTCGCTTGTCTAAATTTTCTGAATCCATTCTGTTCTTCTGGTAATTTTGATGTTACCTCCAAGAATGTGGAGAGTCTATTACTTATTATTCTTTCGAGAATTTTGCCTACACAGCTGGTCAGACTGATTGGTCGGTAGCTATTTGGTTTATTCGCTGGTTTTCCTTCCTTATGGAACATTAAAATGTTTGCTAGCTTCCAAGAAACTGGGATATATCCTGAGGATAGCGATAAGTTAAATAGAGAATTTAGGTGGTCAAACAATTTCGGAGTGCCGTTTTTTAGGAGAATAGCTTGTATTTCGTCTTCTCCTGGTGCTTTGTTTTTGGTGTTTTTTATTGCTTCTAGTATTTCATGTAGGGATATTTCCTTTGTTAGTAATGTGCTTTCAAAATCAGTGTTAGAACTTGTATTTGTATCAGTTATGTTTACTGGAAATATTGGTTCATATTGATGTTTATTGTTTGCTATGTGATTAGTGACTTTATTGTAGAAATTTGTATTCATATCTGGATCTGTGTGAGTTTTAAATGTATTTTGGAGTTGATCTTTGAAAGCTTCGGCTATTTCTTTATTTGTACGTGCAATGGTGTTATTATGTTCAAGTGGAGGATATTTCTTTGTGTTTGTGTTTTCACTTGTGAATCTTTTTAGATGTGACCAGAATTTTTTCGGGTCAGTTATGTCGTTTAGTTTATTACAGTAATTGTCCTATTTATTTTGTTTTTGTTGTTTTATTTGAGTTCTGATGTGATTTCTAATGTTGTTTATTTGTGTTTTAGTTTCTCTGTTTCTTGTAATCATGAATTGTCTTCTTAGTTGTCTGCGCTTTTTTATTAGGTTGATTATTTCTGTGGTGGGTTTCCATGTGTTGATTGTTGTTTTGTGGTGTTGTTTTGGTATTGTTACCTTGGCTGCTTTTTGAAGGCAATCCGTGATTGTTTGACAATAGTTGTCCATTTCGACGTGCGTTTTAACTTCTTTAATAATTTCATTAGGTAATAGATTATCTAATTCTTGTTTATAGCATTGCCAATTTGCCTTACTGAAATTAAATTTTTCTTTCCCTATGTTATATTTTTATAGGGGGTGAGATCGAAGACGCAAAAAATTGGGAGATGATCACTATCTACATCTTTTCCCACTTGAAATTTTACTAATTTCTGGCTTCACCACTAGGAGACTAATTTCTCTTTTAAATGCGCAACCAAAAAAATCAACAAGTTTCTTAAAGTTTTTATTGTAGAATTTTTAACATTCAGAATTTCTATTTAACTTATAGAATAACAAACGTTACATTTATAAGTCATGTTAGAGAAAAGATACATTTAAAGAGATGTTCCAATGAAATTGGTCCTTCACAGGAGGTGTTTAAATTTAATTATATTCCAATTACGAAATTTTCCTTTAACTTACTTTCTTCATAAGTTTCAGCTTAGATTAGTTTAGTTACAGACTTTTTAAAATACTTGCGCAGACTTTTAACACTGAACAGTTAAAATATTTTGTTAAAATATCCTATAATAAAGCAGTTATTTTCACTCAATATCCATGACAACTTGTGACGGACTTAAATATTTGATCCATTAAAAATAAAAAACAAAACGTTTATTGTCAGTTTTAATTGGGAAATCATCAATGTCCGTTACATTTTCGAACGATTCGATTTTGAAATATACATCTTATATTTCTTTTAACTTTATAATTAATTCTACTTTCTGAATTTGAGTTTTTGGAATATACGATAATATAAGTTATTTTTTGTTCAGATTTACATACTTGACTTACTTTCGATCAAATGTTCTTAGTAATTAATGGAAACGTATAGTGAATATTCGTTAACGCCATCTATTGGGAAGAAAACTTCCATTTTAAGATTATTAAGTGAAAAAAAGAAAAAGAAAAAGTAATTAATTTAGAAAATCAAATACTTGAAAAACGTAAATGTCTTATTAATATAAGTTAGTATTTAATCTTGGCGTCTTGCTATTTTAATATTAATGTCCTTTTGTAGTCAATGCTATTTAATTAACGGTTTCGTCCTTTGTTCAGGATTGTTGAAATTATAGCGAACTAATATTTGTGGATCATACTGAAACAACGAAGCTATACTGAAAACTGGATTTACGGGATAAACAGATATTATTCCTTACGTTTTCTTTCAAGAACATTAGAAAGTTTACCTTTTAAGCTCAGTATCATAACACTGGGGAACACTTTTTCAGTAACTTTGAGTTGCATTGTATATTTTAACTGATTCTGAAGGAGTTTTAGGCGCTGATTTCAAATCTGAAATTAGTTTTTCTCTACAAGCTCTAGTTTGTATGCAATTTGAGGTTAATGAAATTGTACAAATGTGAACTTGCGTAAACCACATATAAGCATTTTCACGTCCATATATATAGATAGCTTCTAATATTTTGATCATTCCTCTTTTGTTTCAGATCAAACTTGGCTTCCAAAAATAGATATCATTGCAGAAACAAGCCTGATGCCTTCTGCTACATATGTGGATGCTACACACTCAGTCGTCAGAGACGTAACATATCCTCGTTCGTCAAGCGTGCCTACAAAGCATATTTTGAAGTTCATCTTGGTGATCAAGACAAGCAATGGGCTCCTCATGTTGTGTGCCACAATTGTGAGGAAATGCTTCGAGACTGGACCAAAGGAAAATGCAATGGTTTGCCTTTTGGTGTTCCAATGATTTGGCGCGAACCCACCAACCGTGTAACTGACTGTTATTTCTGCATGGTAAATACAACGGGTGTTGGGAAGAAAAACCGACATAAGATTACGTATCCGAACATTCCCTCAGCTATTCGGCCTGCTCCGCACTCTGAAGAAGTTCCTGTTCCAGTTTTCAAAGGCTTGCCTTCATTGGACGATAAAGACATTGGACATGATACAAGCGAACAAGACAGTTGTGACAGTGAATTGTCAGAAAAGTGTACACAATCGGAGAACTGTTCTTCAGACACTGAAGACACTGTCGGTCACTCAGTGCATTTGCGGGAAGACCATGATGATATGAGAATGGTCATGGACTTATTAAAATATCATGAGCACAATTGGATCATTTGTGTAGACTTAAAAATGGTCAAATTTCCTCTTGGACAACAGAAAGGTTTCACCAAGTTTTCATGTTTCCTCTGTATGTGGGACAGCCGAGCACGAGACAGACATTGGGTCCAGAAGGACTGGACTATTCGTGACACCCTTGAAGAAGGCATGCCAAATATCATACAAGACCCAATTGTAAGCAGAGATAAGATAATCTTTCCTCCTCTTCACATCAAATTAGGTTTGATGAAGCAATTTGTCAAGGCACTGGAAACCGAAGGTGAATGTTTCCAACACATCATCACAGCTTCACCAGGGTTATCATTTGAGAAGATCAAAGCAGGCGTGTTTGATGGCCCACAGATTCGAACCCTAATTCGTGATGATCAATTTGTTGCTAAGATGACCGCTTTAGAAAAGACAGCATGGTTATCCTTTGTGGCAGTTGTTCAGAACTTCCTTGGAAACAATAAGGCGGAGAACTACAGTGAACTTGTGAACATAATGCTCCTCGCTTTTCGTGATCTCGGGTGCAACATGAGCATCAAGCTTCATTTTTTGAACAGCCACCTTGATAAGTTCCTTGACAACCTGGGGGCTGTGAGTGACGAACAAGGAGAACGATTCCACCAAGACCTAAAGGTCATGGAAGAACGCTACCAAGGGCGCTGGGACAAAAGTATGATGGCTGACTACTGCTGGAGTACTAAACGAGATTGTCCAGATGAAGCGTACAAACGCAAATGTTATAAACGCAAATTCCTACCTGAATAAAATACACAAACAAATTGATAAGCTATTCCTATAATTTCCTATAATAACGAAAAATTAAAAAATAAATAAAAATGTCAAATTGCATAGAATCTGTAGCTTGCAAACAAAAACCGACTTCAGATTTGAAATCAACACACTCAAATTGACTATAGAAAGGTCTTTTTTTTAAATGCAACAAAATGAGTGTTCCCCAGTGTAATCAATAAGTATTGGACAGATGTGTCTGAAGTTTAAAATAAGATATATTAAATAACTAGTTGGAGTCTAAAGAATTGTCGTATCTATACATAGTTATGTTTAGCTTTATTTGTCTTTGTGGGAATATTGAGAGTTTCCACGATATAGTATTTGTTGAAATATTACAACGGTATGCTGACACTAGATGACAGGACGATCAATGTCAAATGATTCTAAGAATTACGAGAAGGCAAGAACGAAAGGACAATATTTAACGTTAATTTCCAGAACACTGAACAAAAACTCAGATTTTACTAATGGTGAGTGAGTGACGTCAAAAGATTAGTATTTTATGTAGAAGGTAAGATAGTTTTTTATGTTGTAGGTAACATTTACACTGGTCTTATTCAGCTTTCATATTCAAGGTTATAGTTAATGCGTTTGACATGTTAGCCTTCCCACATTTTTTTTTCCTGTGGCAATAGTTATTTAAAAGTTACTCTGTTTATCTCATTAAGTGCTTCAAATAAAAAACAGAGAACAGCATTTTCCAGTTTGGTAGGCAAAAACTGAAGTGAAGAGAGAGATAAACATACTGGAAGATCTCATGCCCCTACAGATCTATATAACTATCTTCGACGAAGTGAGAGACTAACATGCTAGAACACTTCGAACCCCCCACATCTGTCAAATTACTTTCCGTGAAAGTAGAGGTTAATACTCTAAAACAGTTCACACCCACACTTCAATAAAGTGAAAGATTAACACGCTAGAACAGTATTGAGCATACAGATCTGTCCCACTGTGTCTGGAAAATGTGTGTGTTTGATAAACCTACCGTACAATTTCCTCTACATTCCATCAGTTGAAGACGCTAACTAGGTAATGGAGTTATTACACACATTTCAAACTTCAAGGTGTTTTCTTTTTCTCGTTTTTCACTGTTATTACTTGATTTTCAACAGAAATCCTGCTGCAGTCACTGAGGTCTTTTATAGTGCAGCTTACGCCAAACTTTCATCCACTTATTTCTCATAATCAACATGATCAACACGAGAAGCATATTCTAAGTTTCTGTTTTATTATCATTGTCATTAGGTTACGTACATTAAGAATGGATTATTTTTCACTTAAACGATCAAATCTCTTCAGATAAATTTATTTTCATGTTTTGCGTTTTACCAATTTGTATTGTTATAGCTAGGATTTAGGTAGTGGATTTTTACCACATGTACATTAGTTAACATGCCACTGTTTTTAAAGTTTCTTTTCTATTTTAAATCCTCTTCCCACAACAACAACATTTGGTGTCGCTTTTTACGTAAAAATATAATTTCTTAAATAAATAGTATTGAATAAAATCTACAATTGAAAGTTTAAAAGGGCAGTTTTTTTGTTTTTACCATTATGTTTATAATTGAATATTAATCTTACTAATTTCATATTAGAAACTACATGGTTTACAATCTAAACTACCAGTTTGATATTATAAACTAAATACAGTTCTTCAATTTCCATTCCAAACTTCTTTCAAAATGAACATAACTGTTCCAGTCTCTTTATTATATTTAGTTACAACAAATCTCATAAAAAATACTATTCAGTTTTTAATCCTCAGATATTTTTGATTTGACGTTTCTGGTCTGGTGGTTGGTGAACATAATTCAGTCGCCGAAGTTCTCAGAGTAACTTCAGTTTGACTAATGATTAGACATAACAATATGTTTTCTTTTTTTCTTGTTAAAACGTGTTATTGTTATAGTATGCTATAAACATCATACCGATATACAATTATTAAAAGAGAATTACATATTAGAGATTCATAGGTGCGCTTTGTAGTATTAGATAAGCACTATGCAACATTTTTGAAGTTACGTTTTTACCAGTTTTAAGAGTGGATTATGCAATAGTTTCACAGTTATGTCTTTCACTATTAAGTAAGGATTATGTAAGAATTTCATACTTATATCATATTAGTATTAAGTGAGTATTATGTACTCGTAAGAATTTCAAAATAGTTTTGCCTTGCAGTATTAAGTAAGAATTATGCACAGTTTCTTAGGTGTGCCTCATCAGTGGTTATTAAATATTATATAATAGTTGGATAGTTATGTCTAACTGGTATTAGATAAGAAATATGTAACAGTTTTATGAATATTTCTCACTAGCATTAAGTAAATATTATGTAATGTATTCATAAATACGTGCTTCTAGTGTTATAAAAAATATGTAATACATTTATAGTTACACCTCACCAGTATTAAATATGGATTGTATTAAAGTTTCATAATTATGCCTCTATGGTATTAAACGAGAATTATGTAAGAGATTCATAGATATGCCAAACCAGTATTAAATGATAAAAAAATTTCTGGCTCCACCATGCAGTTTGGTGTGATACGTTGCTCAGCAAAAACATGCAAACTGAAGAAAGTACCAGCTCTTAACTTTATTGTAAAAAAACTTGAAAGAGACAGAAAACTCGGGCGTGATTTTAGTTTTGAAGTTGCTACGTTTCAAGACAAGTATAAGTGTTAATTTTTAGTTTTTGTTTACATTATTGTTTAAATAACTTGGAAATTTTTTTAAAAATCATGCAATTTTTTTGTACAAAAATTGCCGCTTTGGGTATACCATAAATATAAACATTGGTCTGAGAATATGTGAAAATATGAATTATCAACTGTAAAAAGAATAACAGTAACATAAACAAAAACATAAAAAATAACCTTAATAAGTACAACTTGAGAAACTCATACGTTTAGATCATGTATATATATATATATATATATACCGGCTCTTACCAGGTAAATCTTTTTGGGCATTCGAGCTCTGGTAGCATAACACAAAAAGTTTGAGCTTAACACATTTTCTAGCTGTAGAACTCAGCTTGCCTGACGGTTATTATGTTTTTGTCATGAATTCACTTTCATAAACCATCTGGCTTTTAGCTATTAATGTACTTCGATTCAACGACGAGAAATAGCTTGTTTGTTGCATTAAAAGCTCTGTAGAGTGTGAAAGATTTTTTTTTCATACGTATGTACTGACGTCCACTTTAAAAGGAAATGCACACGAAATGTTCGTGTAGCCATTCTAGTTAAGCAGCTAAGTAGACGAGAGCGCTTTATGAATATGAATAGAGGTCGACTTCGCTTGACATATGTGAAATTATTGTTTATTTTAGCTAGCGCAAAGAGTAACTTGGTTTTTCGTGACCTACACAATATAATCATCAAACTTTATAATCTCGCAGATTTCTATTTAGATTATGGTTGCCACAGTTACTATCACTTGTAAATCAAAAATATTTAATGTTAATTTTATTACAACACAAAATCTCCTATCTACATAACGTTTTAACTCTGAAATGTTTCAAACGACCTTGTCCTCAAAAGAAATGAACTCCATAAATGACCGTTTCTATACTAATTTCATATCTTGAGGTGTACTGTGCTGTAATGTTAATCTTAAATATATTGTTTTTGTTATTCATCTGTTTTTCACTTTTGTCTGCATGCTATGTTGAACTTTTGAGTTTACTAAGACCTCAGAAAAAAGTTGTTAATATACTCACATAGGAATAAGTTAACACTGTATCTCAGAATGGCTGGTATGGGTATTAACACTTTTATTGATAAGCAGAGAACAACGTTAATACCCATACCAACCATTCTGAGATACATTATTATTTCGAGTGGATTTCTTGTCATCCAGAAGTTAACACTCTTCTAAGTTAGCGATTTTGTTGAATAAGATACTGCATATAATTCTTTTCCGTCATCTAAACACATGTAAATAAATGTGATGTCATTTTCTAGACCAACATGTGCAAGGGATATCTTTATTGCATCAGACTATACACTGATTTTATATTATGTATTGAAATTAATTACATATTTAAGCGAATGATTGTACGTATATTCTTACATGAAAACCTGCTTTGACGGGCTACATGAAACGCACAAAAGTCTCGCATGACTAATTTTGTACAAATGACAATTTGTAATGGCATGAGATGGTGCTAATAGGTTTGTTACTGGTAATCAGTCTGATAGATTCCATACGTTCTATTGAACACCTCGTTTCAACTCTGACAAGTACGCCTGAAGTGTTACACGACCTGCAATAACCCCAACCATACACATGCATACATATTACAAATTGTTTATAGCAGGAGAGACATGGTATGATTCAAAGCACATATATTATTATATTTATCATTTAATAGGTGCAGACCTTTGTAACGGATTTGCTGTTATATATTTATTTTAATATAGATATTTGTTTTAGTTAAATATATATATTCTGAAGTGCATGTAACTTATATTGTTAAATATGTATTGTAAAATTCCCGCCTATTTCATAAATTTGTAAAAGATTCTCAAGCGTTAGAATCAACAATGTTTATATGTTTCGAAAGATCAGTATTGTTTGTAACTAAAATTTCGAGAATCTTTCCTAGCGATTATAAAAGTTAACCATCGCAACACGCGGAGAGACAGTTTATATTGTTGGTTTGTTACAGTTGGTGTACTTAAATATTCGGAAGCTATAACTGTAATAAACGCTAATTAATGGGGAAACTACAAATATTTGACCAGAAACAATTATATATTTCGAACATTACAAACCATTTAACTTCAGTAGATTACCGTCCAACGTTAGTATTTCTACAAAAACATTAGATGACTTCAGCTAATAAAAAAAATAACAAACAACTTATGACTCATATGTAATCAGTGAAAAGTTAGTTAGATACCCATTAAGTATAGTGTACCGATATCAACTAGAAATTAATTCGCTCATCGTGAGCCGTTGGTAAAATATTTAGTTTCAGACTAGATAGAAGCCACAATATTGATTTTAAGTTTGTAAATATTTTGTGTAGAAATTATTATTTATATTAACTATTTTTAATGACCGTTATTATAAATTGTATAGTTATATTAGGTAAGAAACTGTGTGTATCAATCCTGTTGAAAAATATAATAATTTTGATACATCTCCACATTTAATTAATTTCTAACTCCAAATTATAATCTAACTTAGTTTTAAGCTATTTGAAATTGTAATACGTAACATAATAAGTTAAATGATCGTCCAGGATAAATTATACTACGTAACATCTTAACTAGTAACAATTGTTTTATCACGTTATTTTTGCTGCAAGATTTCTCGACCCGAGTTTACTGTTTGACATTTATTTAACATAACTCAGGTATTCGACGTAGTATTTTACATTACTAGTAAAAGAAATGTCGAATTTGACATTCTACACTAAATGATTAAATTGTGTTAATAGTAATTTATACTTAATTCGTTTAACTTGATAGTTAATTTCATTTGGCATTGTGCCTGCCCTCCATGGCAGAAATATAATAGTAAAACTCTTGTACTCGAGAGAATGTTCTTTCTTACAGGGCGGAATTGTGTTAGCAGAACTGTCCTACCACACGTGGGAACGGTGTCCTACCCTGCAGGATGTTAATGTGTTAATAAAACTATAGTACTCGAGCCGGTGTCTCACTAGAGAGCAACACATTGTTTTGATTCAGAACATCGCACATTAAAATTACTTTGTATTTACTGTTAAAAAAGGTTTAAACTAGCCCCGGCAAACGGTGGCATAACAAAAAACTTTGACATTGGGTTTTTTGGGCAGCAGTATTAGATAACCAAAACTTACTTACAAGCTCGGATCAACAAGAAAGCTCGTTTTGGAAGCACATAAGTCATTTTCATTTGAAATACTTCTTCCAAGGAGAAAGGGATCTTGTATTTGGGATTTATTAGACTAGATTACCGGGGCTATATTTCTTAAACTTTAAAAAGGATGTAGAGCTTTAGATTGATTAAATAAATAATTAACACCAACCGCTTTTCAGCAAAGGAATGATTATTCATACTGTTAGCGTTTCATTGTTTGTGTATAACTTATCGCTACAAAGAGTGCTTGGTATTTAGAAATTCTGACTGGACATAGTGATAAACTTATGTTTCTATATTAATTTTTACCACGTCATACTGAATTCAGTAGTGCACTATTTAAGTACTGCTAGTGACAAACATTTAATACAGTGGTTTATAAAATAATATAGATATTATTTACATTTTTTGATGTAATAATATTTGTATGTATTTCATATCACATGAACTACATTTAACTTGTTTGTAGCAAATTTCTTATAATATATAATCACAAAAATTATCATCCAAACAGGAACAATAAATTGATTTATCGTTTAATGTTGTATTGTGGGAATCAAAATTTATTGATTGCTGTAAACATGTGGAGAATAGGTCATTCACTGAAATCATGAGCAATATTTTTTTTTGTTTTTCTGGATCCTTGTGAGTAATGTATTATTCCTCAGAACTATATGTGTGATTTGCTGTTGTGTTTTTCTGGAACCTTGTGAGTAATTTATTGTTTCTCAGAACTATATGTGTGATCTAATTATAAACAGATAATTCTTGTTGCATTCCTTCAAATTTTGCTTTCCTAAAATTTGGAATGAAAATATCATTATTCCTGATTTTAATATGCAGTAACACATCAAACCTACCACAGCAATGATCACTTGTATCTAGATGTTCCATAATTTCTACTCTCTGGGTCATTTCTAGACTAGAAGTTAACAATAAATCTAAAATAGTATTATTTCTTGAAGGTTTCTTGACAAATTGATGAAGAAATCCATCTTGAACAGTTTCCAGAAACCTTTCTTCCTCATGGTTTGACTTTATTATTTCTCAGTAAGTACGAAATAAAAATCACTCATAATTATGATTTCACCAAGAGCTGAAATCTTGTTGTAAAGTTTCCCATTAATTTCATCTGTTTCATCTGGTGTAACCAATTCATACTAATTTTTTACCCTTAATATCCACTCACAGAAACTATTATTGGTTTGACCCTAGAAACTGTTAAAAATAAAGACTTTTGCCTCATACAGTAACACTTAAAAATATGTTAACAAAACAGTAGCCGTAAATATGTAGTTTAAGGGGACACAAAGCGATGTAAGAATTCAGAAAGATTCTGTGCTGATACATTTAAAATCCGTATTTCGAGAATTTTGAAATGTAATTCGCTGAATTGTATTTTTATGTCATTGACATCTTCAATAATCTGAGATAAAAAATAAAACGAATATGGAATCTTTCAAGATTTTTAATGTTCAATCATGTTACATTAGAAGTTCATTCACACCATATAATCGTTTTTTGTCATCACTAAAATATATTCAGTTTACCTTTCTGTTTGGAAAAAAAGTGGGATTTATACAGAATAACAGCATAAGTTGAACAGCAGCACAACAACTAATTTCATCATCTAGAGGTTAGAAAAATTAAAATTATGTGATTAATCGAATTTATATCTGTAGTTATGGATTTACAAAAACCTATGTAAGCTTGCTTGTTCTGGATTTGGAGACTAAACGCCGAAGACATCAATTCAGTCCTTGGAGAGAATGTTCGCCAGTAACTGATGATTCACAGGTGAAAATTATCTACAAAAATAAAAATAAGATCCTTATTTAGACTCAGAAGGATATTATTTTAATTTGTTATAAATCAGGACCACAAAATAAAGGTTTTTTGCTTTGTGTGGCTTATGCTTAGCATATTGAAATTACGAATACGAGGATTGATGGCTCGAAACCCGATGATGCAAAAACTAACTCCACACCACAAATATGAAGATGCCCAATAGATGTCTAATTGTCAAACTGACAAGAGTTGACGGCAGGTGTTGTTGATTAGATAAAAATTAAAGAATGTTATAAACAAACGTCCTTGCACTATTTTACGCAAAACAAACGAAGTACGACAAAATATATAAATAATAAAATATTACTGAGGAAAAAAATATCCCAAAATTCCTGTTATTCGTTTATTATAAATAAACATATGAGAAATCATCAAAGTATCATGATTTTTATTATTATCCAAATTATGTATTTTAAATGCTGTACTGAACGATATAATGCCTTTTATCAACCCATATGTTGAGCATTAAATGATTTATATAACGATAAAATGCTTAGTTCTGTACTTATACGATATACATACATAGTTATTTGACAATGTAATATTACATTTTGAGCCTGATTTGTATTGAAATAACTACGTTACCAAGAGGTGATACAACTGCAATATTTACAAAATATAACTGTGAAACCTAGGATATTATATTTCTTAACACATACTAAACTGGTAACGATTCTAATTATTATGTCAATTTTTAATGATCCGATGCACTGCATAAACTTAAGATTTATTAACAACCCCACTGAAACACAATTGCACATTAATTAATAATTCTGCTGGAAAAAAACTGTCAACTGTTTTTTATTAGCAATATTACTAAAACAAAATAATGTTGTCAACAGTCTTACTAAAACAAATCCTTTATTACATTCTACTAAAATAAAAGAGAATTTTTATTAACAATGCCACTGAAACGAAACTGTACCTCTATTAAAAATCTTACTAAAATAAAATATAACATTTATTAACAGTATTAGTAAATTAAAATAAAACTGTACCTTTCTTAACAATCCTTCTGAAACAAAGCTGTACCTTTATTAACAAATATACTTGAACAAAAACATTAGTAACAATCCCATTTAAACAAAAACTTTATTAACAATTGCACTAAAATAAAACCTTATCAACAATCACACTAAAATAAAAACTTTATTAACAATCACACTTAAACAAAACAAATTTTATCAACAATCACGCTTAAACAAATCGAATGTTATCAACAATCCTACTGAAACAAAATGAACTTTATTAATACTCTACTAAAAGAGAACTTAATAAACTAAAAATGATCTCAAAGTAAAGTTCTGTTGCAGGAAAAATCAAAGCTTTACGTACAATCTTATTTCACAACTCTAGCCCGGCATGACTAGCTGATTAAGATACTGAAACTCGTAATCTGAGGGTGGGGGTTCGAATCCCTGTCACACCATACATACTCACTTTTTCAGTCGTGAGGTTTTATAATATTACGATCAATCCTACTATTCTTTGGTAAAAGAGTAGCCCAAGAGTTGGCAGTGGGTGGTGAGCAGTAACTGCCTTTCCTCTAGTCTTTCACTGCCAAATTTGGGACGGATAGCGCAGCTTGCTCTTTTGTAGCTTTGCGCGAAATTAAAAAAACAATTAATAATTGATATTAATAATTCTTGATAAGCTCGTGTCCTTAACCTAAACAGTGATCACACCAAGCGAATATTTAATAAATCAGCGACACGGTGTTGTCAGTAGAGAAAAGAAATATTCGTTACTTAGCGATCACAAAGACAGTTTCCACAATAGCTTCCTCAACTTGAAAGGGTAAATAATTTTCTTTCTTACGGTTAAGGTAATAAACCTTCCTTAACAACTTAAAATATAATCTTAATGTCTCTATCTTCAAAGTTTTCAAGACTTATGTTAAATTTTCATATGTAATTCTGTTGTTCTTATGCTCAGAATCTTAACGGATCACCCTAATTATTTATAAATAAATTTGTCTTTATCATTAGATATTTAACCACTTATTATATTCTTCTTTATATCATCAGGTTTCTAATATCTTATCTTCACTGTTCATAATTAATTGTTTTTTATGTCATCAAATTTTTATTTTTTTGTATATAGTTAAGCACAAAGCTACACAATGGGTTATCTGTTCTGTGTCCACCGAGGGTGTCAAAAGCCAAATTTCAGCGTTAAAAACCTTCAAAATCGCCACTGTGTCACTGGGTATATTTTTATCATCAGCTTTTCAAGGACCCACAACAATTTTTTTTATTATAAATAAGCTCATCATTTTTATGATTAAAATTTTAATGATGTACCCTACCTCTTATTTTTAGTCTGAATGTTTATATCTATAAACAGATGTGAAAAGATAAGACATCTTTATCAGTTCAAAGTATTTTTCACTTCTCTAGTCACACTATGGCTCAAAAAAAAAGCTTGAGGCTTTATAACGATAATTGTCGGGGCTCAATCACTGCAATATGCACGTTACAAATAGCCTAAAGCATAGCTGTGTAACGAATAACAAACAAACTGTCCGTCGTCAGTGGTTCTAGTCATTGGAAGCTAACACACATTATGACCATGTCACATGTTCATTAATCTACCACTGGAATGTCTTTAGGATTAGACACTCTTTTCATTGAAACGGACGAACATTAAAAGAAGGTCGAGCTTCCAGATTTTTGTTAACGAATTTCTAACAAGACCAATCAAATGTTCACACTTTAACGTCTGTATAAAATTTATCTTTCTGAAAGGTAAGTCAAGTTTCCTATTGTCTCAACAAATTTGTGTGTTGAAAAAGACAATTAAATACTTCTTGTTTATATCAGAACTTCACGAAAAACTAGAGAAATCCCCTAACTGTCCAAAAGTTTGAACTAAAGGACTAGAATAGAAGGCAACGAGTCGACAGCATCCATCATCAGTTCCTGGTTACTCTTCTCTGATCCGAATACTTAGATTTGATAGTCAATCTTATAGCGGAGCACGTTTTTGTCGCAACGGGTTGTAAAATACGATCATAGTCCGAGATGATTAGTTACTACGATTCGCCTGGCCAATTAAATATCTCACAAGAAACCTAAAATTTAGTCCCGACGGTTCTCCTGGTGGCTGAACAGAGAAATTAAACGAAATAGCTTAAATGGAGTTAATTCATGTTGTTGTCACTTTATTACCCCGGTCACACCAAACATGCTCCCCCTTTCAGTCGTGGGGGCGTTATAATGTAACGGTCAATTCCACTTTTCGTTGGTAAAAGAGTAGCCCAAGAGTTAGCGGTGGGTGGTGATGACTAATTGCCTTCCCTCTAGTCTTACACTGCTAAATTAGGGACAGCTAGCACAGATAGCCCTGGTGTAGCTTTGCGCGGAATTTAAAACAAAACACTTTTCATTTTCACTTAAGTTTCATATTCTTGTTTCTCTCTTCCATATGATAACCAACATCATCCATATCGCATCGCTCCCCAGTGGCACAGCGGGATGTCTGCGGATTCACAGTGCTAGAAATCGGGTTTCGATACCCATGATGTATCTTTCTGCTGAATTCAAACAAACACACTTATGAACTCTTCCAGAACTTCAATTTGTTTTTTTAGACCAGAAGTATATTTTGTTAATACATAATGCGTGCTGCTATTAACACGATATGTGCATTTTTATAATCTAATTTCAGAAGCGACTCCTATGTTGAATTTTAATGTAGTAAAGTATAGATATATGTTTAATTATTATGTTTAAGGTATGCTTAATTTTATATATGTATAGATATTGTGTGAATGTCAAAACAATAATGTGCAGTGCACGGTACACATAATTTATGTTTGTGCGTCTTTTTAAATTTCTAAGTAAAATTTGTTTATAACAGGTATTGTGAATATAAAATACAAGTATAAATGTGTGCAGACGTGTACATAATTGTGTTTAAGTTATTACTTTTCTACAGGTGTTTATGTGTCTGCATACGCGCATGCATCGGTTCTAAGCCATTAACGAAATTGATTTCCTTAATTACTTATATAAACTGGATAGTGTATAAACACATGTGGAGCTCTGGCTGAGTCTGAAAGTAGCTAAGCTTTACGAGCCAAGAGAAGGTGTAAGTTGACACTAATATTATACTTTTATTACTCACAGATTTATTGATGTACATGTAGCTTAATCGGCTGTTTCAGGATTCAGCGAGTAATTTAAATTAGACAAACTGCTTTCTTTGTCATACCGAATCATAAACAACTGGATTACTTGCTCTAATAGGTTGATGCGAAGTGAAAATAGAAAATATGTACCTTTGCTAAAGAGATTTTTAAAATTAGATGACAGCAAACTGACGATTTTTATTTTATCTAAGTAAACTGAGACAGTTCTGTTTCGTTTTATTAATCCTTAACTCAAATCACTGTTTATCTTAGAATAAAACTTAATTCACTTACTATTTTAGCCAACCTGCCCACCAAATCACCTTTCACTATTTTTCTTTTTTACACAATAACCAACCCACAAACAACATCAGTTCTTCTATTCATACTTTAACTGATTCACAGTTACACAAGTACACAAGTTTGCTTATTTACACATCAACCAACCCACAAACAACATTAGTTTTCTTCTACATATATGCATTAAACAATCCACACACAACACTAATTTTGCTTATTTTCACATTAATCAACCAAAATCAACATTAGTTTCCCTACTTGCACATTAACTGAACCGCACACAACACTTTTCTTTCTATTTACACATCCTCTGCTGGGACATCAGTAATTCTCGGGATTTCCTAAACTAAAATCAGAGGTTCGATTTCCTTCGATGGACAAACTAGTTAGCCTGCTATAAGAAAATACACATTCCATTTACACATTTATCTACCCGCACGTAACATTAAATTTTTCTACGTTAGTGCATTTATCAACCAACATTCAACATTAGCCTTTCCGATTTACTCATTAGTCAACCCGCACACGATTCTACTTTTCTCTAATTCGCACATTTGTTAAGCCAGCACCTGATCAAAGGATCTAACAGTTATCTCTATAGTTCACATTATTTCAGAAAATTTGCACACCACATTAGTTTGTTTCAATTCACATGGAGCTGGACGTAGTATAATAGCTAGCATACTTTGTCTTTCAACGGCACGACATGGCCTGGTGGAAGAGGGCTCAACTCGTAATCTGAGGATTACGGGTTCGAATTCGCTTTACACCAAACATGATCGCCCTTTAAGTCGTGGGGGCGTTATAATGTCAGATCAATCCCATTTTTGGGTGGTAATAGCATAGCCCAAAATTTGGCGTTGGGTGGTGATGACTAGCTGCCTTCTCTCTAGCCTTACACCGCTAAATTAGGGACAACTAGAGTATATAGTCTTGTGTATCTTTTCGCGCAAATTCAAAAATTAACAATCTTTAGTAAAACAGCCTCTCCTCCCCGGTTCAAAAGTCTTTACTTCAATATTGGAAGTTTTGATTAGGCAACTCAAAAAGGTAGATTTCTTATTTTCATCTGAAACATTGTTTTAATATTTTTGTAAGATAGTTCCTGAGGCTCAAAATTCAGACTTTGCAAATGAATGATTATGAGCTTGTTTTAAAATAGTTTATACATTAACATTATGGTCAGCGACAACTAAAGACTTATTGATCCATCTCGGCTGTCTCATTCTCTAAATTAAAACCACCAAAGCAAATCCTTATCATTCATTTAATAATCAAGTTTCTCTTAAACTCGTTTCATTTTCACTACTTCCAGAACATCTGAAGAGAACCCATTCCAAAAGCCAATCCCCCTCTTATAAAAATATAACTGTCTTAGCTAAAGATGACTCCTATCTTGAAAATGTATATTTTTGTCCCTGCTCCTTGTATTTTTGCTGTTAAATATGAAAAAACATAAAGCACCAGCACTATCAATTCTATTTACAACCTTAAACACCTCAGTGAAGTCTCCTCTAACTCTTCTTTTTTTTAAAATATAAGTTATTCAATGATCTTAATCACTCTTACATGACAAACCCTCATCTCAGGCAACATTCTGGTAACCATCCTCTAAACCCTTTCCAATAATTCAATGTTTTTCTAAGGTAAGAGCCCAACACTGAACACGATGTTTCAAACGCGTACTAACCAATGATATGTACAATGCTGTTATAAACTCTTTAGTGTTTTATTCAGTGTTTTTGTAAATAAATCTAAAATCATATTTGTGCTATTACTAGCAATAGCGCATTGCATGGATGGCTTAAGAGCCAGAACAACCAATTACACCAAGATCTCTTTCTTTCATGATACTTTTAAGGTAGTTTTCCATTCAAGTTGAACCTATAATTAAAATTATTATAGCATACACGGATTATCTTCAATATATTAAAAGTGAAATCCATCTGCCATTTATTTGTCCATCTCACTAAATGTTCTAACTCGTTTTGTAAAGCAGCAATATCTTTACAGATAACAACACCCAAGACCTTAATAACATCATAAAATTTAAGTAATATACTGACTATTTCTTAATTTATGCCACCGATGAAGATCAAAAATAGCAAAGGTCCTAAGACTGAGCCCTGAGATACTCCACTTGTGATATTATTCCAATTAACCAACTTATCCCCCCACTCCTATAAAGATTATTTTAATGAGCATATAATATGGCACCTTGTCAAAGGCTTTCTGAAACTTTAGTTCATCAAATCTACATCTTTACTTTCTTCTACGTGAGCAGTAACGTTTTCAAAGAATCTCAAAAGATTTTTGGGGCAAGATTTTTCCTTAGTTAAACCATTTTAAGTTATTAATAAAATTATAAACTTTGTAAAACGATTTTGCAAAGAATCTTTTATCAAGTTTCTAAAATATTTCCCACAATCGATGTAAGATTAATTGGCCCAAAATTACTTGCAAAACATTTTTCTACTTCCCTTGCAAAGAGGAGTGACTTTAGCTAATTTCAAATCCTTTAGCAACTGCCCACTTTTCAATGATTTACGAAAATAGTAGCAAGTGACTCAAAAATTCAATAATTAATCTCCTTCAAAATCCTTGGGAAAATATTATCTGGTCCCGAAGCTTTACTATTTTTCAATCTTCTAATTTGTCTTTTTATAAAAACTTGAGAACCAATGCAATAATTTTGTTCGATCATACCTCTATCAACCAATCGTTCAAGATGAGGAATACTGCTTAAATTGTTGCTGTTAGATACCGAATAAAAACAAAATTTCGTAACTCAGCCATTTCACAAAAATCAGATACAAACCTTTCTTTGTCATCCATCAAGTGTATTACCCTATTCTAACAGTTTATTTACCCTTAATGTGTGTAAAGAAATTCTTACTGTTAATTAAACCAACTTTTTTACATTATTTTTGATGTCCTAATTTTCTATTTGATAATCTTTATTGATTTTCTATAATCTAAATCTACCGTCATACCGGTCAATTGAAATTTCTTAAACATGTTAGGCTTTTTTTAATTTTATTTTTTACATCCTTTGTGACACGTGTTTTTGTATTTACAACCGAACTTTTCTTTCTATAAGAAACGCGTGTATCTTGCATATTTAAAAAAAAATATCCTTAAAACTTTATCACATTTGTTTAGTATTTTCAAATACCTCAGCTGCTCAATTCACAACAAATGATTGTTGGTGACGCCTTTCAAAATTATCTTTTTTTTAAATTTGAAATCAAAACATAATTATTCATGATTTCCACATGCTCCAAAATATCAAACCTCATACAGCAATGATTGCTTGTACTTAGGTGTTTCCTATTTTCCATCCTCTCTTGAACAGTTTCCAAAAACATTTCTCCCTAATAGTTTGACTCTAGCATTTCCCAATCTTTATGCCTTAAGATCAAAGCACTCATAATTATGATCCCATTATAACTCAGGCCCGGCATGGTCAAGCGTGTTAAGGCGTGCGACTCGTAATCTGAGGTTCGCGGGTTCGTATCCCCGTTGCGCCAAACATGTTCGTCCTTTCAGCCGTGGGGGCATTATAATGTTACAATCAATCCCACTATTCGTTGGTAAAAGAGTAGCCCAAGAGTTGGCTGTGGGTGGTGATGACTAGCTACCTTCCCTCTAGTCTTACACTGCAAAATTAGGGAGGCTAGCACAGATAGCCATCGAGTAGCTTTGTGCGAAATTCAAAAAACAATCAAACAAACCCGTTATAACTGAAATATTAACCTCACTGTAAAATTACTAATTAATTTCGTCTGTATAATCTGGTGGTTTATAACAAAATACCACTGAAAGCTTTTCCCTTTTATATCCACTGATAGAATCTCAAATGGATTGATTCAGTCTCCTTGTTATTTTGTTTGAAGTTCTCAAATTAAACAAGATATACACATAAAGTCACTCTTCTCTCTCTATTTAGTATTCTGTCTCTATTAAATTAAATTGTAATCATACACTTCAAATAAATTTATATCATCAAAACTATTTAACGATGTTTCAGTTATTCCCATTATATCAAAATTATCTATTTAAATCAGTGCCCTAAAGTCACCTATTTTATTTCTTATACTTCTAGATTACGATAGTAACTAGTAAGCCTATCCTTATAACTATTTATACACTCATTTTTTATGCTAATGTTTTCTCAAAAAAACCTTTTTCTATTTAGTTTATCCTTGCCTTAACCATTTTCTGCTCCTTGTTGAAATCTTTCCTCACAATTGAGTTTGTTACCTCTGCAAACAAGCCAGACTCTACAGTATTTAAATATAAACCATCAATTCATCTTTACACATGAACATAAGACTAGAATTTAACTATAGTCACCTTCTCATAATTTTATCCTCACAATTAATTATTGGCAATATCTCTGACACAAAATGGTTATGATATATTTTTTAAAATACCTTTATCCATCCCTTGTACTTATTAATTTGCTCATTTGACTTATTCTTCCTACATAATTAACCCTACACGCTCAACAAAAATTGCATAATTGCTAGCTCCCTTTATTATATCTTTTTCTCTGTCAGTTATATCCTTCATGTGTGCCCCTAAGTAGCATAATCTAATTATTTTCTCCCTATTTATCCTGTAGTCTATCCTCTCAACATGCCTAGAAATATAATATCCTTAATTTCTTCATCCAAAATTTTCTCTGATGTTTTTGTTTTTCTCAGCAGAAAAAAGATGAAATCTTTCACTAGAAAAAAAAACGGTGAAATAATTCTAAAAGTAAAGACAATTATGGTGAAAGCTCTATTGGTAAAGAAAAGTACGATAAAATAGCTCTCTTACTAAAGAAAATAACTGTGAAAGCTGTCTGTTAGTAAAGAAAAAAACGATGAAACCTCTCTTTCAGCAAAGAAAAGAACTCTTTTAGTTGAGAAGAGATTCATGAAGTTCCTATCAGTAAAAAAACAAAACTGAAATATATGTTAATAGAGTAAATAATACAAACAATTCTCTGTCAACAGTGATAAAATGATGGAATCTATCTGTTAATAAACTAGGTGAAATCTCCGTTTTAATTGTTTATGAAGAAGAAGATGTTAAGATTAGTTTTCCCTATCCAGACAGCTACTTATGTGTTTACATATGAATAGATGTTTTTTTAACATTTCAGCTATAAATTTGTTTGTACTGCTTTACAAAGAAGGTATTGAATTATAATGATAAAATACTCTGAAGACAAAATGAATATATATGTTGCTATCACTCTATTTGTAAGTATAAGTTTCCTTTATTTCATAAGGTCTATTCGTTTTTAAGCTTGGTAAAAATTTTCCAAATAGTAAGGTAAATTTTATGTACCATAATTTACAGTTATTTTGGCTGTACCAAATAAAAACAAGTAGTATATCCAATTCCTTTGATCATGAAGAATATTTTTCATCTTCTTAAATGAAGAAGAAGTTCGAAATGATAAACATAATATCCAAATTTCCAAATCGTTATGAAAAGTTGTCTTGGAAACATACGAGGACATCTGTGCAAGACATCATTCTTTCATTTGATAACACGTCAATAAAACCGGATTTTATAAGAAAAATATTTAGTCCACTTTAAGCAAACCTAGAAGAAATATCTACATATAAATAGAAAGTACTTACAATAGGCATAGATCGTTTCTTTAAATGTGTTTTGATCTTTCAGACGCTGCCCTTCACTTTTTAATCTGCCTACAGTTTAAGTTACTAAAGCTTGAAGGCTAAAAAAATTCTAAATTCAGGCATAGTTGCGGTAAAAACATCAGTATCAGGTTCAAGATAAAGAAATTAGTTTATTTGAATAAAACTCTGTATCAAAACAATTCTTCTATATATAGATAGATAGATTATTTATATTGTTGTATTTTGTCAATCATTGTAACAATATGTATGCTTTTCCTAGAAATACCACATGGTTCAGTATCATATGACTCTGAGACTTAAAACATGTTTATAAAACGCATTATTTCATCACATGTACGGACTTAAAAAATTATGCATTAAAGAAATTTAACACACAGATTTATACAGATTGCTACTTTAACAGCAAATGAAGTTTGTTATGTTACATAAATTGATAACTAAGAAACCTCATTATATATTTCGTGTCGCATCACTCATAATTGTGTGAACTATTCACACGATTTCGATATTCAAAGACCAATAATTTTTTTCCTAATCAAATATATTCGAAATAAGGCAAATTTATTACTTCTATGACCTAATTACAGTTTTATATATCACCATACTGATAGATGAATGAGCTAATCATAAATTATTCCATGTCATTACAGATTAATAATCGTGTGACTTATTAAGAAATATTTCGAGATCACGTGGACTGTTGATTATCAATATTGTATAAACTGGTAATTTTATGCCTTATTCACAGATCTTTCATATCATTCAGGGCGATAATTGTATAATTTAATATCAAATTTTGTACATGACAAATTGATAATTGTATTAAAATAGTAACGTTTTTTTTCATATTACCAGAATTGGGAATTATGTACGTAATCAAATCATATTACACAGACTGCTTAATATAGAGAATCTATGATTTTTTTATGCGAATAGCATCATGCATAAAAGGAAAATCGTAAAAAGATCGTGCATTATGAGTCTGGGTAATAAGAAAATACCCGTTTAATATGGAAAAAGATGTATGGATGTATGTGTTGGTTTTCTTATAACAAAACACATTGAGTTGTCTGCTGCGTCCACCAAAGGAAATCAAACCCCTGACTTTAGCGTTGTAAGTCCGAAGACTTACCACACTGAAGTTTTACGACCGACTAATCGAAGATCCACATGACGCAGACTTATATGTGCATGACCTAATTAATCATTGGTTTCTATTTTTTACAGAAACTAATAATTGTATGATCTGATATTTACAATATTTTGCAGAGTGTCAACTGCTTTAACAAATCGAAGCTAATAATTATATATCCGAGTCACAAATTACCATACCACACAGACCGATATCTCTACTTCCTAGTTACAGATTATCCATTTTAAACAGATGTTTCCCTTATTACACAGACTCATAATGTACGACGTTATTAAATATTTTCTTTATTATGCAGAAAATTCTTCGCATAACTTAATCACAAAAATTTCTATATCGGGCGGAGTAATAAATTAATCACTAATCACATACATTTAGTCTTAAGATAAATCTCTTGATTAAACCAACTTATAATTTAATTTGAAAGAAATAAAAGTACAGAATGTAAAATGTTATTGATTTCTACAAAATAAAAACAATATATATTTTTTAATTTAAATTTCCTAAATGCATAATATTTGTTAGTGATTACTGTTAAAATTAATAAAGTTTGTTTGTTTTTTGAATTTCGCGCAAAGATGAACGAGAGGTATTCGCACTAGCCATCCCTAATTCAGCAGTGTAAAACATGAGGGAAAGCAGCTAGTCATCACCGCCCATCGTCAACTCTTGGACTACTCTTTTACCAACAAATAATGGGATTGACCCTAACATTATAACGCCCCCACGGCTGAAATGGCAAGCATGTTTGGTGTGATAGGGATTCGAACCCACGACTCTCAAATTACGAGTTGAGCGTCCCTAATCACCTGGCCATGCCGGATATAAATCTAACTTAGGAAGTATATTTTAAAGTAAATTCCAAAACAAATTACTTATGTTATTATAGTTTTTATTTTTCTCACATCTTACGTATTCAGTAACTCTTCACATTTGTCGATCATCAAACCTTTTTATAATATATTGTTTCATTCTATATTGACTTGCCTAAACTTGTATATACTTCAACTGACAAGATTTCTTTGTATTAACAAGTTTCTGCCGACATGACTTAAACGAAAACTGTTTTTCTTGCTACATATACATATATATATCTTTGTTAAGTTTTTATAAAGACATTACAAACTATGGATTCAACAACAATTCTATAGTATCAGTTAAAACTTAATTAAGATATCTAATTAGAGAGAACAGTACATAAAGCATTTTCTTCGTGGGCTTATAAAGTAAATATTAATATTTAGGTTGTTGCGATGTTTGTTCAGACTAAAAATAATCATTTTTAAACATAGATAACATTGTTTCTGTCTAGGTTTTATTGTTTTTAAACAAACATCACAGATAAAGTTTTACTAAGAAGTAAAGAAACCGTCTTTAAAGAGCTTTCAACTGAACTGTTTTAATTTTTTTTTTACTTCATTACAACCAACATAACAATAATATAGTGCAGGGTTGTTGCAGTAACAGATAAAAATCTGTGCTGAAATACGAACTCATAATGACTCAAGGCGTAAGAAGCTAGTTTTATTTTTCTACATGAAGTCAGAAATATTATTTACCAAAGTCGTAATACATTGATGACCATCCAGCATTATTCGTTACATGCATAATTCAATTACGTTCACTAATTTTGTAATACGTGCATGACCATCCAGCATTATTCGTTACATGCATAATTCAGTAACGTTCACTAATTTTGTAGTACGTTCATGACCATCCAGCATTATTCGTTACATGCATAATTCAGTAACGTTCACTAATTTTGTAGTACGTGAATGAACATTAGTATCATTCACTAAATTTGTAGCACATTAATGAGTATTAAAATCATTCACTAATCTGTAGTGCATGCATGATAATTCACAAAGTAATTTTTAATACACGTATGTTAATTTTATTTTACTCATTAATTCTGTTTTACCTTCAGGATATTTTTATAATGGATAAGCACAATAATTTTTATATATAAAATATAAATACCAGATTCTACAATATCCCAGATTATTCTTTCTTCGTCAAGCGGAGATGTGGCTCTTTTACCCCAGAGACCTTTCAGGTTGTTCCAGTTACTGCTTCTTTTCCCCCACATTCCTGATAGGTTATTCCACCCTCGCTTACCCCACATTCCGGACAAGTTGTTCCATCCAGAGCTTCGTTTTTCCAGTATTCCTGATAGATTGTTCCACCCTCGCTTGCCCCACATTCCAGACAATTTGTTCCAGCTAGAACCTCGTTTGCCCCACATTCCTGATAAGTTGTTCCAACCTCGTTTGCCCCACATTCCTGATAAGTTGTTCCAGCCTCGTTTGCCCCACATTCCCGAAAGGTTATCCCAACCTCTTTTATCACCAACTTCGTTTTCCAAATTTGCTAATGCATCGTCTAATGTCATGTCTGTATCTGACGGATTGGAATGAATTTGTATAACGACGTGAAATATAAGTAAAATATAGAATCCATACGTAGGAAACCTCATTCTGATTCTAAAGTAGAAAATAAAATAAGTATTCAATATTAAGTCTCTGGACTGATTTGATGCCAATATATAATCCCATATTTTGCAAATATATATGACTTATTAGAACTTTCGCTAATAGAACTTTCTTTTTAAGAAGAAAAAAATATTTTAGTGATAAAATTTGTTACTGATTATTTATAACAACAAAATTCTCTTAAACCATAAATTGGTTGATAGAAAGTAAATTACCAAAGTGGAATGAAAAAATGTAGATTTTGTAAGTTAACGTTAACTGTAAAATAAACATGACAAGTACACTTGTGTGTGTGCGTCCGAGTACGTCATTATACGTATTCGTCATGAGAAATAATTATATTTTTTATATAAATTTTATATATTTACCTTGTAAATAGAAACATCAGTTGAAGTTCAAATTTATATCTTAACACAAAATTCATATAAAATTATCATGTAAGTGTCTTCTCTTGAAGTGACAATATCAGAAAAAATATCTACTGTCACTTTAACTTTATCAATAACTTATGTATTGTGAGTTTAAGCTTAATACCTAGACAAAAGCAGTTACAAATTCAAATGTTTAATATTTTTGAAACAATATTATAATGTATTAGAGTAGATATGGTAAAAATTTGCTCGACTAAAGACTAATGTTTGTGTTTGTTTTCAGTGTTAAATAGTAATATTTCTATTACCTTGTTCATCTCAAAGTATGATCCATTAATTAATCTATGGTACAAAATGATCCACTTCTTTTCATGTTTGTTTCCTGATAGGTCAACTTAAATTTACGGACTTATAACACTAAATTGCAGGACTCACACAAATAGCCCACTGTGTAGCTCAACTAACTGGTTCTGGAAAATACTGATTAAAGGTCGGCATAGAATAGTTGGTTTTAATTGTAATGATATCAATGAGAGTATTAAACAAATCAAAGTATTAAGTCCCAGAACAAAAATACGTGATTGCTTCTTTGTTAAAGATATATGTATACTACGTGACATGTTTTCGGTGAAACCTTTATGCATTTTCTTTGTGACAAAAAAAAAAATTATGATTTAATCAGGTTGCCCTTGTAGACTTAGTTGTTCATAAAAGTGATGTCACATCAACACAAAGATGTTAACTTTGTTTCTAAATCTTGAAAAGGTATTACCAACTCGAATGAACAGTCTTCGTATCCATTAGAACACAGTAGCTTTTAGACCCAAATCTAATTATGCCAGGGTCTTCCACGTCAAATGGATGCCATTTATGTTACGATGTCAGTCGTATATCAGAACAAAAAAAAAGTTCTTTTGTGTAGGTCAGTAATTGAATATTTGAGGTAAAACATTATAGAAATCAAGATTTGTTTTCTCTTTAGAATACACAATATGGAATTTTGAGAGACAACCAAGAGAATGAAAACTACTAAATGTATTTTTCAATATATTTAATATATATGAAAATTGTTGTTTTATACTTTGAAAGCATTTAAAGTTGGAGATCCCAACTTACGTAACTCAACGTTGAAACGTAATTTCAAGGTCTTAAGATATTATTCACTCAACACCCATGTCGAATGTAAATTTGACCGCTTAAATCAGTTCTCGGGAGAATCCGTGTGAACTGTTCCGTCTTGTGATATCACATGCTCATGTTACTAAAAAAAACTTCATGTTTGTAATCTCAGAAGTGATGTGCGTTTGAAAAAGAAACATAAAACATCTTATAAGTTTCGTGGAACTAACAGTAATTTATAACTTTCTTCAAATAAATTAGACTGGGTAAAGTAGTACTTAAAACATTACTTATCGTATTTAATCCTTACAAAGGAAATAACGTTAATGTTTATTAAAGTGTTTCCGGTGTTTCATTAACAGTAACTATTCTATGTTATTTCTTTATTATCGTGTTTCCAGTGTTTGGCTAATGCAAACGACGCTATGAAACTGTTTACCTATCATTCCATTGCGAGGGATATTTATCATTTTAATTTTCCAAGTATACATTAATTTCAACATCGTTGCTAATAGCTCCTAGCGGCTTTCATGTAAAAACAGAAAAATATTAAGTGAAGCTTTAAGTAGCAATAATAAAAGATGGAAAAGGTTATTTCGATATCCTAATATTAAAATATCAGAGGTCAAGCTTCTTATACGTACGTCTATTTTCTCTTTGTTACTGACACAGATTATACCTTATGTAAAATAACTAAATACGTGCCATTAGTCTGTAGGTACATTGATCAAAGTTCATTACATTTTGCTAGTTTTCTATACATTGCGTGAAAGTACGTCATAATCTTTTTTTCTATATAACGAGATGCATTATTTAAAACAACAACATTAGAACGATAAATGTTGAAAGCCTTTGACATTGTTAATGCATATATGGGTTTGTGTGGTCGCATAGAAAAAGGTCTTATTTATTATCATCGTTGAATGAGCAAGGATTTTTCCTCTCCTAAAACATAAACTTCCTTGCATCTATGAGCTTTTTAACTAATTCCATTTATAATTCATTTCAGTGGCTAAATATTTATGTTTAAATTAATTTAAGTAGATGTCCAAAGGCATTAATATTTTAGCAGCAAATTACTTCACATCTCTTTTCTCGCCCCCCCCCCACTAATACAGCGGTATGTCTCCAGATTTACAACACTATAATCAGAGGTTCGATTCCCCTTGGTGGGCTCGGCAGATATCCCGATGTGGCTTTGTTATAAGAAAACACACACGCACATCTCAGATTAGCTGAAAGTCAATTAGTAAAAAGTGAACTCTCGGTCCTTAATAAGTGCTTTATGTTTGAAGCTTTTGTACTTTAAATGTCTTACCTTGAACATTTTGTGAGTTATTTAAGAATACTGCATTCCTTCGTCTTTTCCACTTAAAAACATGGGAAACACTTTGCTAAAAATGAGAAAGTATCTCATGAAGTTTTAGTAGCCTTACTGTCCCATACAACTGTTGTAAGACAAGGCAAGTAGATTCGAAGTGTGAAGATTTAGCAATCGAGTCGAAGATTCAGTGGAAATGGCTAAATGCTTACGTCAATTTTTGTTCAAAACAACTCATTTCACAATAGATAGGGTCAGGATGTTTACTGTCTAAATATGGAACTGAATATTAGTCTTTATTCTGTTTCTACAGGAAATTGTATATTGCATTGAGAAGTAAAATATCCTTGAAAATATTTTAATTATGAAACCTTTCTTGTAATGGATTTGCAAACGTATATTTATTTTAATATTGATGTTTATTTTAATTAAATATATATTTAGAATTGTGTGTAACTTATAGTGTTAAATATATATTACTTGTGTCCCGCCTGGTTTCTAAATTTGTAGAATATTCTTAAGTGTAAGAATCAACAATATATGTTTTACATTGTTGCTAATGAACTTTCGAGAATTCCATTTGCGACATTTGCAAACTCTCTTTGTTAACCTGAACATTATATAGAAAGGTCAAAACATTGTTCTCTACTTTATTTTAATAAAAGTTTTAATATATATATCCCATTGTTGACTGGTGCTACGTGTCTACCTCATCATCTTCTAGTGTTAAGTAGCTAAGTTATCGTTGTATGTTACGTGCCTATTGCATTATATTTTTATATTATGCATCCATTTCAATGTCAAATGGTGTTTCGTACATACCTCACCGTATTATGGTGCTATTTACGTCACCGCCAACGTACTTCACAATTACGCGAAGCCACACATCTACTCGAAATAGGTACAGTAGTTATCAAGGTAAGAAGGACTTAAGAATTAAAAACCTTCCATTTAACTTCTACACACGTATCTGACATCCAACAACACAACATTGCTGTTTTTAACTTTACGTTTAAAAATTTCACCGTTAATTAATGTATACATGCAAACAAAATTGTCAACAAGTGTAGTTTTATTTATATAATTAGTAAGTATATAAAACACGGAGTCAGAATTTTTATCGATTTCATTAATTAGTATACAAAGAATGAAGGCATAAAGAATGACTCTTATCCAGATCTGCTAATCGTAGCTAGTCAGAGTTGAGTATAAACATCAGGGCACAGGTGTTCTTCGCATACGTTATAAACATTAAGCTATTACCGATACAGTCTGTAAGCACATCTCCTTCTAGACGAGATGACTGATTCACACCAGATTTGGCAGTCCAAAATCAAACCAAATTCTTGTCAAACTTTCCCAGTTACTGAAATATACAAATATTTCATAGAATACTCCATGTATCGTTACAACAATAGCTATTCTGAAGAGATGAGTTTGAATAAAGTATTTTTTGTTGTTCCCCAAAATATACATAAATAAAATATCTAACTACAATGCGGAGAACAAAGATATTACTGCTTTTTTTCAGTTTTCCATTCTTTTCTGATTCACATTATTTAACTCCCAATTTATACTAGAGTTAGAGTAAGAACTTAAGCCTGACTTAGAGAAGCGTTTCATGATTAAAATATCAGTTAGGATACTTTTTTTTACTATTTGATGTAGAATATAATTTTCCATAGAAGCAAATTTCGAGATCATTGCTTACTTTCGTGTGTTAAATGTACCAAAGTCAGGTAGTAAAATTCTTGAACACATTCCTACTGTAAAGTGCACTGAATAAGGTAAAGAAACATTTGCTTTGCCATTTCAGCACAGTGTCTTGTTTCAACTGCTACAGTTCCTCACTTTACTCTGTCTTACAATAATCTTCTTAAAGAACGAATACTACTAAAATTCCTCGCAGAGATTTTGCTAATATTTAGTAATTTTTTGCATGTTTTCGGCGTTTTCAAGAGAAAAAAGACGAAAAAATGTAGTTTTCTTAAGACACTTTACAAGAGATTAAAAAAAAAAAAGATTTATCAGAGACCGAGGGCTCACTTTTACATATAGACTTTCACTGGATCTTTTGGGCTTTCACCGAGGAAAGAGCTGGATAGAATAATTGCCGTTTAGAAAATTAGTCAATTGTACATCTACTTAATTGGTATGATTGTGATCAACTAATATCTGATAATTTAATTTCATTGATACAAAGTATCAACTTATTTTCTAAACATGAACACACTCAAAAATGTGTATAAAAACCTAATTTAAACTAAATTCTTACACTCTATTGTCGCCTTGAGGTTATAAAACTCTAGCGTTACTATAAAAATACTAAATTCTAATGGTAACATGAAAATATTAAACTCTAGTGTTAGTATGAGAATTGTATTCTTTAGCGTCATAATGAAGTATTAAACTCAAGTGTCACCATGAAAGTACTAACTCATAAGGTTACTATAAGAGTTCTATACCACAGTTTATTTGTTTGTTTTTGGAATTTCGCACATAGCTACTCGAGGGCTATCTGTGCTAGCCATTTCTAATTTAGCAGTGCAAGACTAGAGGGAAGGCAGATGGTATTCACCACCCACCGCCAACTCTTGGGCTACTCTTTTACCAACGAATAGTGGGATTGACCGTCACATTATAACGCCCTCACGGCTTGGAGAGCAAGCGTGTTTGGCGCGACGGGGATGCGAACCCACGACCCTTAGATTACGAGTCGCACGCCTCAACACGCTATACAGTATCATTAAAGAGTTTTATATTATAGTGACACAATGAGAGTTTTATGATATAGATTTACTATGAGAATTCTATACTATAGTGTTACAAGGAAAGTTCTATACTATAGTGTCACTAAAGAGTTCTATATTATAGTGTGCTACTACGAGAGTTCTACACTACAGGGATACTATGAGAGTTCCATACTGTAGTGTTGCCATACGAGTACGATGATATTCAGTAGTTTTACATACCAGTTAAGTTTTAAGACGGATAACTGCAAAGCTCTACAACTTTACCTGTTAAATGATGAAACAGAGACACAATTAACGTTTAACTCATTTAAACATTATATTTGTATAGATATCTATACAGATTAAGGTTTAATAATTAATTTTCCTTTATATAATTAAATCAAACATTTCATCGTAAGAAAAAATGTTTTCTTACTGACAGAGATTTACGTAATTCATTTTTCAACGCTGTATTATCCATTACACCGTTAAGTTATCAGTTCTACCCATTAGAAAATAGTTAAAAAAATTCTTCTCTCAGAAGCTGATTGGGGCTAATAACAACAAATTTAATTTGCAACAGTCTGAACTGTCTTTTATAGTTATTGTATCTCGAGCTGTGAATAAAACATCATTATGCTTCTAAGCGCTATAACTGGGAAAATAATAATATGGAGTAACTTAAACAAGATAGTTGTATGTTTCTATGTCTTGCAGTAAGTCAAAAATCTCCCAAATATGTTGGAGTGAAAATTTTCATCTTTTTATGGAAAATATATATTACTGTGTCAAAGAATTTATTCATTATATATTCCCCCCCAATGGCACAGTAGTATGTCTGCGGACTTACTATGCTAGAAATGGAGTTTCTATCTACGGCCATGGTGTGCAGAGCACAGATAGCTCATTGTGTAGATTTGTGCATAAAAATAAACATTATACATTACATGCCTGGCGTGTTCAAGTAGTTATCATATATAACTGCTTATGGGAATGGTTCGGGCTTTAAAATATATCTCTGAACTTTCAGTTGTGATGGTGTTATAAAAAGACATTCCCGTCAATTGAATTAAAGAACTGATCAAACCCATTGTTACAACTGGTGGCTCGAGCTGATTTTCTTCTCCTGGTTATTATTTGCGAATTAGCGATGAGTGTATTTGAGTCTTAGAAATTGCTGATTTGTTTATTAAGATTAAGGGCTCATGGTGTGACTTCAGATTGAAATGTTCAAATTCCGTTATATGTCATTAGGCTTGCAAAAACTATAAACTGAAATAAAACACTGGTAATTTTTTTTAGATTTTATTAAAACTGTTTATTTAGCATAAAACTGGCAATTGCGTGTGTTTATCAAAGCAATATCGAGCAAACGATAAAAAGAAAACTGCTAAAATTGACTTTTAACGATGACTTATTATTACAGCCTTCGAATAATATAACTTTTATTTATCAATGTATTGGTTAAAGACAGAAATCAACACTTAAGAATTAGATGTTTCTCTGAGCTGTGTCAAGATTTAGGTGAAAACTCATTACCTTCTGCAAAGTACTCTGCCTAACAGAAGACCTGTTTTCAGTGCTAAGCTAAACGATAAACACAAGAAAATGTCTAAAAGTATTGTTTATTCTGAACTCTGTTACAAACGCAACGTTGGGAGATGTGACGTCAAGTAAAGCAAGCTTTATGGATGCAATCATTATGGAATTCCTGTTGAAGTCAATAGCCAGGATCAAAGGTTATTCATAAATGACAGAATTCAATCAAAAGAGAACGCGAATTTTAAGGGACAATGAGAATAAGGTAATTAGGTTGCTAGTGGAACAGCAATAGGTTTATGAACTTACAATGCTAATATCTGGGATTAGAATCCCCGTGATAGACACAGCTCTAAAACAAATAGCAACAGTAAGTTTTCATTTTAACTAGTTTTGTCGCCCCTCAAACGGATTAGCGGTAAGTCACTGAATTTATAACACTAAAATGAGGTTACGATACCCGTAGTGGGCATAGCACAGGTAGCCCATTGTGTAACTATGTACTTATCAACAAATAAAGAGAAAGTAATTATTTTTATTGTCCGAAAATTTTCAGTGATTGACACGTTTATATATGAGTGATCAGACCTCAGCCACAAAAAGTCATAAAAATAGATGTTTATGTAGATTTTTTGTTGTATCTAAAAGTGCACAGATTGTCTTAAATATCTTAAACATTTTAAAATGTCTACAGTGCAAATCAAGATCAAAATCGAATGGGCCCAAAAAAAAGCTCTACTTTAAAAGTTTCACCTGAATATTTCGAAAAGCAAAAACCGAACAGCAAAATCATATAAAAGTTTATGTGAAATACCTATCCATCGAATTTTCTCTTGTTTAAAGTTATGGTCACCCACTAGTACAGCGGTAAGTCTACAGATTTACAACGCTAAAATCAAGGGTTCGATTCCAATCGGTTGACTTAGCAGATAGCCAGAGTTGACTTTGCTAAATAAAAACACACACCCACTATTAAAGTTGCCATCAAAACCTGTCAATTTCTCTTCGATAGACTCAGTATTTTAGGGTTAATATTTTCTTATCAACTGTGAACTTTAAACGAGAAAGTGAGATATTATATAATCAGAAGGAAGGTAGCTTACTGTATCATTTAACTATGATTTTGTAGATCACATTCTGTGACAGCGTGAATTTAAAGGAAATACAATGCCCTTATTAGAAGTCTATCATTTGTTTTTAGTACGAGATTAGACACAATAGAATGAAAACAGAAATAACGAAACTTCAACTACCTACATAAATTTTACATTGTTCCAATAATATACATCTGATCAAAAACACCTTAGGTGTGAAAACAACTGCGGCCAAAAAATGGTTTAGCATGTAAGTTAAAGGAACGAACTCAAAACTGGAAGACAAACTGGTGGTTGTACTTATAGCGTTGATAAGAATGTCACGTAAAATATTTATTCATTAGTTAGTGAGGTCGTATATTTTGTTCAGCTTGTTGTAAAATCGTGAATGAAATAAAGTACTGTACCTAGATAACTAACAACTGAATATAACTGTGTGGCTTGATATGGGTAAGCTCGTGAACAACATCAGAAATCCCCCTTTCTTTTTACTTTTTTATTCGGCTTGAATATTGAATAACTTTTCTTTTGCTGCGCGATTCAGCGCTATCCACTGAAATTTGAATGACATATTATTTTTATTACTTTCAAGGGTAGAAACCATGAATGATATCCATAACAAAGCATAAATATTAAATAACTGCACATTTTCCACTTTTCTGAGTTGATGAATGTACAAATGATTTCTTTTTAATTCATCATCTAATTTAAATTTATTAGGAATAAAACAAACAAACTTATCCAATGAAAAAGATAACACTCCAATCACCGCTAGTTTAAATTCCATACTTTCTAGGCGTAAACAGAACTGAATATAGAATAGTGTTTAGAACTGATACGAAGTGGTCTATGGCAGTTAAAAGGGATTGTGGCTCTCGAAGCAGAAACTCCAAAATCTGTTTCACGGCAGATATGGTAGAGTGTATGAATGAAACAGCACTTTTAGCAAGGGTGGGCAAGACGAAAATGAGAAGGAAGAAAGCTTGTTTTTTCATTTGTTACGTCTTTAATGTTTCAAATATTTAGTAAATGCTGTGGTATCAGACAAAAGGTATTTTTAAAGCTACTTATCACATTTTCTACTTTGTAAAATACTTCTCACCTTAATGTTTGCGATTCTTCTAGTTGTTAGGGTTACACTTTTAAATATCTGCAATTATATTATTTGGTAAAGTATTACATTTTTAAATATTTGTGATTCTCACACTTGATAGTGTCACACTTCCGAATATTTACGATTCTTCTATTTGATGGAGTTATTCTTCCGAATGTCTTTAGTTCTCTAACTGATAACGTTTTATGAATATCTGCGATTAGTATGTTTGGTAAAACGTTACACTTCTAGATATTTGCGATTCTTTCTTTTTTGTTTTTGGTAAAATGTTACATTTCTGAATATTTGTGATTCTTCTACTTGATGATGTGTTATTTTCTTGAATATTTACGTTTCTTATATTTAATTGTGTTACGCTCGAAAAAATTTGCGATTCTCTATTTTATTAAGTGTTACGCTCCTGAGTAATTGCGCTTTTTCTATTTGATAAATGTTATGCTTATGAATATTTGCAATTCTTCTGCTTGATAAATGTTATGTTGCTGAATATTTGAGATTCTTCTATTTGATAATCTTACTCTTCTGGATATTTGGAAAACTTGATAAATGATGATGTTACATTTTCCAATATTTTCAGAAATTCTATTTATTAAACTATTACACTTCTAAATAAGTGCGATTCTTCTACTTGATAGTATAGCGCTCCTGAATTTTTGCTTTTCTTATATTTAATAATATGTTGTGCTCCTGAAAATTTTTGGCTCCTTTAGACATTACTATATGTTACACTTCCAAATAATTGCGATAATTCTTCTAACAATGTTTCGCTTCCGAATATATGGAATCTTTTATTTCATGGTGTTAAGTTCCTGAATATTTGCAAAAGTTCACAGTTGATGGTATTAAGCTTTTGAATATTTGCGGTCACTCTATTTTATAAGATGCTACACGTCTGAATATTTGCGATCCTTCTGCTAGATAAAGTATTATGCTTCTAAATATTTGCAATACATCTATTTGATAAAGTATTAAGTTTCTAAATATCTGTAATTCTCATACTTAATAATGTTACGCTTCTAAATATTTGCGATTCTTCTATTTTGCAAACTGTTACGCTCCTGAACATTTTTTCTGTTCTTTCATTTGATAGGGTTACACTTCTCAGTACATGCGATTCTTCTGCTTTATAAAGTATTATACTACTTAATAGTTGCTCTTCTTTTATTTGACAAAGTGTTACCCTTCTAAATATTTGCAATTCTTTACTTGATAAACTCTTATTCTTCTAAATATTTGCGATTCCTAATAGTTAATAAAGTATGTAGTTCTACCCCTTTGTAATTCTCCGACTTGATAGTTTTACGCTTCTTACTATTAGCATTTTTTCTATTTTGTAAAGTATGACGATCCTTAACATTTGCGATTCTTCTATTTGATGGTGTTACGCTTCTGAAAAGTTTTAATCCTCTATCTGATAAATTATTACGCTCCAGAATATTTGCTTTTGTTTTATTTGATGAAGCGTTACCATTCTAAATATTTATTATTCTTCTATTTAAATATATTATTTTTCTAAACAACTTCAGTTTTTTAATGTATAAAGTTTTACGTTTCCGAATATTTGCAATTATTATATTAATAAAGTATCACACTTCTAAATATTTGCGATTCTTCTATTTGGTAAAATGTTACGCTCCTGAATATGTGCGATTCTATATTTTATAAAATGTTCCGACCTGAGTATTTAGATTTCTTTTGTTCGATGAATTGTTACGTAATTTAATATTTACGATTCTTCTATTTGGTAACGTTACGTTTTCGAATATTTGTGATCTTTATTTGATGTTATTACACTTCTGAATGTTTTGAAAATTTGATAATTGATGTTGTTACACGTTAATATTTGAAAAAAACTTTATCTAATAAAATATTTAATTTCTAAATATTTGTTATTCTTCTACTTAATAGAATTACGTTTCTAAATACTTACGTTTTTCTCTATTTTGTAAAGAGTCACGCTCCTAAATATTTGCGCTTTGTTTATCTGATGAAGCGTTACACTTCTAAACATGTGCGAATCTTTTGTTCAATAAAGTGTGGCGCTCCTGAAAATTAGCTGTTACTATATGTTAGACGACCGAATATTTTCAATACTTCAATTTGATAGTGTTACACTTCCGAATATTTGGAGTTTTCTTCTTGATGTTATTATGTTTCCGAATTTTTACAAAATTTTATAGTTGATAGTGTTACGCTTTTGAATATCTGTGGATATACTATTTTAATGCTAACATTCAGTACATTTGCAATTTTTTCACTTGATAAACGGTTACGCTTTTAAATAATTGCGATCCCACTATTTCTAAATATTTGTAATTATCATATTTGATAGTGTTATGCTTCTAAATATTTGCGATTTTTAATTTTGAAAGGTATTAAGCTCCATAATATTTGCGAGTCTTCTATTTTATGATGTTAGGCTTTTGAATATTTTCAATTCTCTGTTTGACAAGATTTATGCTTCTAAATGTTCGCAATTTTTCTACTTTGAAAGTGTTACACTTTGCTTTTCTTGTTTTCTGATAAAATGTTACCCTTCTAAATATCGATATTTGCGATTCTTCTGCTTGATAATGTTACTCTTTTCAAATATTTTTAATTCTATAGTTGATTAAGTATTATGCTTCTGAGTATTTGCGTTTATTCTATTTAATAAAATGTAACCGCACCTGAATATTTGCCATTCTCTAGTTTATAAAATCGAACCGCTGATTTGAGTGTTGAAAATCCATGGACATACTTCTGTACTAGCGATGGGGCTTTTATTTGATAATCTGTTATGCTTCTAACTATTCTCGATTCCTCTAATAGATAAAATGTTATGTTCCTGCGTATTTGCAATTCTTCTGTGTGATAAAATGTTATGCTTATGAATATTTGTGATTCCTCTGTTTCATGGCCCGGCATGGCCAAGCATGTTGAGGCGTGCGACTCGTAATCTGAAGTTCACGGATTCGCATCCCTGTCGCGCAAAACATGCTCGGCCTTTCAGCCATGGGGGCCATATAATGTGACGGTCAATCCCACTATTCGTTGGTAAAAGAGTAGCCCAAGAGTTGGCGGTGGGTGGTGACGACTAGCTGCCTTCTCTCTAGTCTTACACTGTTAAATTAGGGACGACTAGCACAGATAGCCCTCGAGTATCTTTGTGCGAAATTCAAACAAACAAACCTCTGTTTCATAAAATTTTATGTTATTGAACATTTAAAATTATTTTATTTTAGAATGCTACACTTCTGTATATTTTAGATCTTCTACGTGATAGTGTTACGCTTCTAAATATTTGCAAAATTTGATAATTGATGGTGCTACACTTTTGAATATTTGCGAAAATTCTATTTAATAAAGAACTGCACTTCTAAATATGTGCCACTTTTTTACTTAATAATGTTACTTACGCCTTCAAATATACGTGATTATTCTACTTGATAAACTTACGCTTCTAAATATTTATTACTTTTCTGCTTGATCGTGTTACGCTCCTGAATATATGCGATTCTTCTATTTAATAAAGTGTTGTGCTTCTGACAATTTGCTGTTCTTCTAACTGCTACTGTTTGTTATATTTCCATATATACCCTTCAAAAAAAAAAACGCAAAAGGCAAAATATGAGACAAATTGTTAACAAATTTATTCAAGGTACTTCTGTATGACATGTGTGAAACTTTGCATATTCACTGCTGAACATCCAAAGTCTGCAAAGGCGAAGTCCACGCTTACCAGTTAAGTTTAACGTCACTCAACGTCAATAAAGAGTATGCCTCCCGTGAGCATCAATAATTGCTTGGCATCTTCTGCCCATGGAAGCGATGAGATGACGAATCACATCCTGTGGAATGGCTGTCCACTCAGCCTGCAAAGCTGCTGCAAGCTGAGGTAGAGTCTGCGGGCGAGGTTGTCGCCGTCGCAGACGTCGGTCCAACTCGTCCCAAAGATGTTTGACGGGGTTTAAATCTGGTGATCTGGAGGGCCAGGGAAGAACGTTGATGTTGTGGTGTCTCAAGAAGACAGTGGTGAGTCGGACTGTGTGAGGCTGGGCGTTTTCATGTTGAAAAACGTCGTTGACGTTAACCATGATGAGTTGCACATGGGGCCTAAGAATCTCGTCGACGTATCGTTGAGCCGTAGGATTCCCTAGAATGTGCAAAAGGTCTGTTCTGGCATTGTAGGTGATGGCAGCCCACATCATGACGCTGCCACCACCAACTATGTCAACTTCCTGTACACAGTTTGCTGCAAAACGTTCACCTCGGCGACGGTAAACACGGGTCCTTCCATCCTGCCCACGAAGCATAAAACGTGATTCATTTGCTGAACCAAACATGCCTCCATCGTCGATGAGGCCATACCCGATGTGCCCGAGTACACTGCAGCCATGCTTGACGATGTTGCTGGGTGAGGATGACGCCTCTGGCTGGACGTCGAGTTCGTATTTTTGCATCTCGTAGACGGTTGCGTACGGTCTGATCGAAAATCCTACGCAGCCCTGGTATGGATGAGGCAGTAGACGTCACAGTGGTGGTCTTATCCTGAAGGTGATGTAACCGGATGTAGCGATCTTGTGCGGGCACGGTCACACACGGTCTGCCAGATAGTGGACGGTCACGAGTTGATCCATGTTGTTGGTGACCATTCCATAGCCTTGTGATGGTGCTTGGGTGGACATTTACAGCTCTGGCAACATCTGATCGAGATTCGCCTGCTTCCAAGCGAACAATGGCGTTGTTGTGTTGTGCTTCAGTCAGTCTTGGTGTAACTGTATTGAGTGTCGGTGGCTTAACACTGAGCTATGGAAACCGAGAACTCGTCACTTTTATAGGGATTTTGCACATGTTGCACTTGCAGAACATGCAGATCTCTCAAAAAAATTTATTGGACACGAATGCGTTTTGGCGAAAAATCCGATGTTTTCTCCCATTTTCAATGTGCACAACTTTTATTGTCATTTTGGTCTGACAATCAATGCCTTAACACGTGCAATATAACATACTCTGAGCTTGTAACGTTATTATATATATTTCTCTTTAAAATAAACAAAATATTTATTTTGCGTTTCGTGTTTTGAAGAGTATATTTAAAGTCTTCTACTTGTTGGTGTTACACTTCTTAATATGTGCAAAATTTGACAGCTGATGAGGTTATTGGTTTGAATATCTTCGGTTATTTTTTATGATCTGCAACCCTTCTAAATATTTCCGATTCGTCTACTCGATAAACTCTTAGTCTTCTAAATATTCGCGGCTCTACTATTTAATAATGTATTAAGTTTCTAAATATTTGTGATTATTTTAGTTGATAGTGTTACGCTTCCCAATATTCGCGATTATTTTCTTTGATAAAATATTACGTTTGGTTCGTTTTTTTTTATTTTGCGCTAAGCTACACTATCTGTGCTAGTCGTCCCTAATTTTGCAAGATAAGATTAGAGGGAAGACAAATAGTCATCACCACCCACCGCCAATTCTTGGGCTACTTTTTTACCAATGAATAGTCGGATTGACTGTAACTTAATAACGCCCCTACAGCTGAAAGGGCGAGAATGTTTGATGGAATGGTGATTCGAACTCGCGACCCTCAGATTTCGAGTCAAGGGCCCTAGTCACCTGACCATAATGGGCCTAAGATATTACAATCCTGACGACTTGTAAGTCTCTATTTGATAGCGTTAAGCTCCTGTATAAATCGTGATTCGTCTATGTAAAAAAGTGTTAGTTGATGGAATGTTTAGGTTTCTTCTATTTCATTTTGTTACGCTCCTAAATATTTTCAATTCTCTTGTTGGTAAAATATTACACTTTTAAATATTTGCGACTTTTCTCTTTGATAAAGCTGTGCTCCCGAATATTTATGATTCGTTTACTTCATAAAGTGCGTCACTCACCTAAATATAAACAATAATTGTTTGTTTATAATAATTTTTACCCGTTTTTGGTGCTGTTTTTATTTCTTTGTCCAGTATATTTTGTAACATCGAATTATAATTTAAAGTTTTCAATGCATATAGCAGCTTTTACGCACTTGGTTTAAATTGGTAGGTCGGACACTTGCAGTATTGAAGTGTAACAGCTGGGCAACAGCACCAGCTTCCACAAAGACTGTCCGACTCTTTGAGCCAAATAACTGGAATCACTGTTACTTCTATAATGCGTCCATAGCTGAAAGTGTAGATAGCAAGTCACGTTTTTATCCTTGAACCCTGCCACATGTAGCAGGGGAAACTAACCAGGGACATTAGTTCTAAAATAAAAATACTAGGCGGTAGAATCTCTGACGACTGTTTCATTGGTTTGAAATTTTTTGAATTTCGCGTAAAGATACACAAGGGATATCTGAGTTAGCCATCACTAATTTAGCAGTGTCAGACCAGAGAGAAGGTAGCTGGTCATCATCACTCACCGCCAACTTTTAGGTTATTTTTTACCAATAAATAGTGGAATTGACCGTCACATTATAACGCCCCCATGGCTGAAAGGGCAAGCATATTTGGTGTGACTGTTATTCGAACCCACGAATTTCATATTACGAGTGGAGTGCATTAACTCGGCTGTTTGATAAAGAATGCCTTTTCCAAAATATTGTTTCAAATCAAGAATCTTCTGTCTTCTTGTTAACCTTTCTTTAAGAGGTTTTTTTTCATTTAACGTTTTTGAGGTTATTTTATTGTACTTTTTGGTATACAGTTGTTTAATTTACTGCTAGTTGTCTAAAAAGTAATATCAATGAGAAGACTGAAAATGCTGCAACAACACTTGTAGTGGTTATGAAAATGTTTATTGGAAATTAATAATAGATATTATTTTAAATAATTATTAATGTAAATTATTCCTAATTTTGAAAACTGACAGCTATAAACACAATTATTGCATTTTTTTCCAGTTGAATAAACGCCTTTAAGATATCATTCGTACGATCACATGATATTAGGAAAAACTATTACATTTTTATTGAAGAACAATGATTGCGAATTGACTAAAATATATTAATTCTAGGTGTTGTTGTTTTTACTATTATTTTGGTTATCGTAGGAACCATGACACAAATTAATACTAGACTTGTAATTCTATCAAACCTAGTGCCTTGATGGATCACCTTTGTTACTCCCTCGTGAAGCTAAATGATCTATACATGTACAACGTGATCAATTCATGTGGAAAATAATGTATTTATTATCTTACCTGTCTCAGCTGTACTAGGATTTCCGAAGAACTGAGTACATTTTGATAGCAAATTGTATGAAACATAATGGTAAACTTACGTAGAAAATACTGTTCCTGATTTTTGTTCTCGAATTTAATCTGGATGCTTAACAAATGGAAACTTTAATAAAACTTCATGTAAAGATATTGAACCGTGAATACTTCAACAAAACATGCTAAAATAAACCTTCCTACTTCAAATAGAAGATACTACTCCTACGTAGAAAATTGAAGACCTTTCTCCAAATACATCACTAAAGGAATTTAAAACTAATCTTGCTACGCAAACACATGACATTGCTTTTATTACCTCACTGAATTAAGTCGAGATAATACATTCTTCACATAAATAAAAGATGTTATTCCGAGATAATACATCCTTCACATAAATAAGAGATGTTATTCCGAGGTAATACATCCTTCACATAAATAAAAGATGTTATTCCGAGATAATACATCCTTCACATAAATAAGAGATGTTATTCCGAGGTAATACATCCTTCACATAAATAAAAGATGTTATTCCGAGATAATACATCCTTCACATAAATAAAAGATGTTATTCCGAAATAATTCATCCTTCACATAAATAAAAGATGTTATTCCGAGATAATACATCCTTTACATAAATAAAAGATGTTATTCCGAGGTAATACATCCTTCACATAAATAAAAGATGTTATTCCGAGATAATACATCCTTCACATAAATAAGAGATGTTATTCCGAGATGATGAATCCTTCACATAAATAAAATATGTTATTTCATTTGATTACATTAAACATTGCAGCAAAAGTTCGATCAATTGAAAAATAGAAGCTACGAAAAAAATATCATGAACACCTGAATAGATCTCCCTAAAAATGTTTTACAAGAAAAAGTCGAGATAAAACTTGCTAAACAGAAATAAAATCTTATTCCAAACGTTTTAAGAATTAGCCAAATACTTGTGTGTGCTTCTGTTAGTTTTTCTTCTTTGTTTTGAAATTATGAGATCGTAGTAGTTACACTAATTGAATTATTAATCGCTCTTTAACTTGCATATTGTGGTGTTAGTGCTATGTTTTAGTTTTTCTGTAGAAGGTATTGCATACATATTACAGAGTGTTCGATTTAACAACTCCAGAGAGAAGATAGCTGGCAAGTATCATCTACAATCAAATTTTGGGATTTTGCCCTTTTCTTATAACGCATCACAAAGTGCAAATTACAGTTGTTGTTCTTTTTAATCAGCAGTAGGATGCTGATTCTAAACCCATCAATTAGTAGTTCGACACGCTACCAGCTAGGCCACACTCAGCCTCATTATAATTGTTTTCAGTTTATTCTCAATAATTGATTTTATATGTGTGTGTGTATATAATATATATGTGTTTGTATATAATACTTATATGTGTGTGTGGGGTAATATTAATATATGAGTGTGTATAATATATATATACATGTGTGTAATATATATGTGTGTATAATGATAATTATAATGCCTTTCTGCCTCATGTTCCTCGAATTACTGCCAGTATTCAAGATAAATTACTAATTATGGAGTATAAAATATCTTTGTCATAACTAATGTGAGGAATACAAAATACTAACACGGGTATACACAACTACAGAAAATTGCACAGTAAATTGCACTTTGAAAAAAGCACCAATATTTTCGTTTTCCTCTCTCTTGTTCAAGAAATTGGTTTTCAGGTCCAAAACCGTTCCCTCTCTCATACCACACATACACACAAACAACCTCTCTGTGATGTCTCTGTAAGCGAGATTCAAATTTAGATCTATAATAAAGAAAATAAATTGCTTTTTCCTTAGAAATAGAAGAGATAAAGGCAAATTCTTATATTATTTGATAATGTTTTAGTTTTAGAGAGATGAATAAGTTGTATATTTGGCAGTTTGATATCATTAACTCTACCTACCTCCACTTTCTCGTACCTGAACGAGACATAAAAGAACAGGGAAATTGTTAACCTGATATCAAATTTAATGATGAGGTCTCGTTTATGTTACAATATTTTCATTTAAATATTTGTAAGCTATTGTATGTGAGAGACCAAACTTATTGTATGACTGTGGATATTAACGTGTTAACTCTCGATGTATAAAAGAAATGTTTTACAAAAGAGTGCCAAATATACCGACCACTATTACTCCTTGTCATTAGTTTATAAAATTCAGTAAATGTAAAAAAAACAAGTTAAATGTTTTACTATTCTTCCCTTTAAGTAAAGTTTTATTTGATCTAATCACACCGCTTTACAAGTAAAAACGAAAACAAAACAAATAGTTAAATAACAATAAAGAAATCGGCCATATAAAATTGATATAAAATTATGTAAAAGGGTGAAATCTGGAAAGACTTTGTGTAAAAGTGGGTAGAATTTAAAAAGGTAAGCTGAAAACGTTTGAAAATACTTAGCCTCACTGTTATGTTATTGTTTCTGGTTTTCTAGGTGTAATAAAAAATTAGGACACTTTTCTCCCAATGTTTTCTTGTTTAGCTTCCCTACTTTAACATTACATCTTTACACAGGTTGTTTCTTTCATACAACTTTGTTTTTTACATCGCATCTTTAGTCCTCCTTGGCTATTTATGAACACGTGAGATGTGTTAATCACATGTCGTAACCTTTTGTTTTTACAAGCACTTTGACTTAGTTGCTTGTGATTTCTTATAGCATAGCTACATCGGGGTATCTCCTGTGTTTTTTTCTATTTATGATTTCAATTAGGCACATTACAATCAATTTCTTCCGTGTTTAAAAAATGTTTAATACTTTCACCCCAAATCGTCTTCTTTTTTATTATGCAAGTTAGTATTAAGTACAAATATTTTTAAAAATAAATTAGCTTTATTTTTATATAGATTAACAACTAAAAGCATTGCATTATACAATCCAGCATGCTGCCTTTGAAAGTATAAAAATAGGCAAACGATAAAAACAAAATATTTTATCACTCTTTGAATACTTATTTTTCTTATTCCATGACAGATATAATAGTACAGCTTAGTATGATTTTATTTTCAGACTAACTAGAGATAAGGTTCCATGGAAGTAAGATTCGAATCTCAGCTATCAGAATAAGCAACAGTACAATTAGACAACTAATCTTTCTCTAATTTCACACCTCCACTTGTCTCTAAGCCTTAAGCCGTTAATTTTAACCAGTTGCTGTAAAGATTAATAACGTAATAATCCTATGAAAGAAATATTTATAAAAGTGTATTAATATGTGTGCGGTAGACTTGTCAACTCCTAGATCAGATTAATATTTATTAGTGGAAATATATTTTCTCTGTTTCTTCTTCAAGGAGAAGAAGAAAAGGAACAACCACACAACTTCTGAAGCTTTTGTTTTTTAAGTGTGCTTTGAGATGCATTCGACGTTTGCAACATCCGGGTAAAACCCTAGATTTGGTCGCTTATTTAGATAGAGTCATTGCTGCACTACGATATGTTATACTTTTTCTTGATACTGTTTTAAAATTTAGTTTCGCAATTAATAATGATTATAATGCTTAAAATATAAACTTAAATGTATACAAATACTTTTGAATATTATTTTGAATCAATACAACAGTTATTAAAAGTGTATTTTTTGTTATTTGTTTCTATGTTATCAAACTCACTGATAAATTAATTTGTCTATGGCATTAATAAGCTATTAATTTTAACTTCCGATCACAATAAGCTATCAACTGAGAGGAAACTAAAAAACAAATCATCCTGGTTACGAGTATAATTAATTATTCTCCCCTCGTGGGAACGAGAGTATTGTAGTCAGGTCCATGTGTCTTCTGTCTGTGTTTCAAGCGCATATTTATAAAAATGATAGACTGACATACATTACATTTTTTTCACAAGATGGGAAGTCAGTATGGGACAGCCCACTCAAAATTTGGTATGAATCACTTTGAAGCATTTTCTTTTATAATTGAGAGATATTGCATTTCGTGGTTTTGGATAGGTAACTCTTTAAAGTATGATCGGATTTGTACTAAATTTCACGGTCACATTAAGGTTGAGACATTGATAATTCTGGATCTCAAAAGAATTTTCTGAGCTTTCAAAGGTGAAGTTTGACGTTATCGAATACAAACTCATTCAATCTTTAAAAGGTTTTGTTTGTTTATAGTTAAGCACAAAGTTACACAATAGGACATCTCTGCCCTGCCCACCACAAGTATCGAAATCCGCTTTCTATCACTGTAAGTTCGCAGGTCTTTAAAAGGAACAGTGGGGTGATAGTATTAAAGCTGTCTTATTGCGCTTGTTAACTATTATTTTCTAACATTCTTACTTATAATAATTAGAATGTTTTGGGATTCACCGTCACATTATAACGATTCTACAGCTGAAAGGGCGAGCATGTTTGGTGCGACGGGGATGCGAACTCGCAACCCTCAGATTACGAGTCGCACGCCTTAACACGCTTGGCCATGCTGGGCTGTAATAAAAATGAAATTAAGTAATAAGAAAACTAAGTATATTACATACACCAGTCAATAATGATTATTTATACTTTTGTGTTATTGTTTAGACGTGGAGACAAGTAGGACATTACCAAAACCACGTCCAAAATCAAATGTTTATGAAGATACAAAGTAATATATATATAACGAAATTCTAAACTGTACAATAAGTGTACGTGTTTTCCTATAGCAAAGCCATATCAGGTTATCTGTTGAGCCTAGCACGGAGAATCGAACCCCTTATTTTAGGATTGTAAATCCGTGGACATACCGCTGTACTAGCTGGTGGCCTGTACAATAAATAGATAGAATATTTGTTCCTTAATGAAAATATTACAATGTTAAATGTAATACAAAGGAAGCATCAGGTTTAGTATACTACGAGGTATGTTCGACACAACTACATCCAACTTAACTAACTTCCGTCACATGATAAAACACACAGAGTAGGTAACAGGAAGTAATAAGTAAATTTAAATTTTCTGTAAAGGCCGCAATGTAAACGCGATAAGCCTCTGGAAAGTTCAATAATGGTAACGAGATAAAAAAAGAAAAATTACGACAATCGTAAATATGGAGAATAAAATAATCATAAAAACTAATGTAACGTAAATAATGAATAATAGCATACTATATACGGAAGTGTTATACAGCTAGTATTAACTATACGTAAAGATAACTTAAACTGAAGGGAGATCAAAACCGTACAATAAAGCAGTTCATTGTTACCCATAACAACTTTCAAGATAAATTTTTGTGTAGACGAGAATGTTTTTGAGATACTGTGATGCTATGTAAAACTTTAAACTCATTATCAGCAGTAGGATATTGTTTTTTTGTTTTTTGAATTAAGCACAAAGCTACACAATGGGCTATCTGTGCTCTGCTCACCACGGTATCGAAACCCGGATTTTAGCGTGGAAGTCCGCAGACATACCGCTGAGCCACGGGGGGACCAGCAGTAAGAACTGAATGAATTTTGTGTTTAAAGTGCAACTTGAGAAACCTTATTTGTGAAAAACATGAGCGTGTTTACGAGCTCTGTATATGAAGCCTTGTGATGTTGAAATAATGTTTGTTTGATTTTTAAATCTAAATACCTGAGAGTAGTAAGCATTGTAATATTCCGTATTTAGAATATTAATTTCCAGATATGAATAGATTATAATATCAAAGTTGAAAGCGTCCGTTTTATCGAAAAGTTTGAAGTTCAGGGTTTGATCAATTATCTTGCTATTTAATTCCAGTAATTGTGGTTTATTTTTAGCGAAAGATTATTTGTTTGTTTATTTTTCAGGGTGCGTTCCGATAGATGAATTTGTTCGGCTGCGTCGACAAAAAAACCTTGATAATTACTTTTAAAAATATCACCAATACATCTACAATATACATAAAGCTTTTCTGCAGTCTGTCTTATCAGAATCTGCGTGCAAATTTCATTTATATTTAGAACTGAAGTAATGAAAGTAACATATAAAAATGAAATAAGATTTGAAATAGCTGGTAATAGAAGTGGTTCAGCCCATACCTAATGAGAGGCATAAATAAAAATCTAATGTGTGAATGTTGTTAACCACACCTGAAACATAGTTACTATATAATAATTTATTCAAATTATCACAGTAACTACCTAATGTGCAGGTTTAACAGACCTCTGGTACTCATATTTTCATATGTTATGACCATGGAATCTTTTCGTGTTCATTTCAGGATTTTGACAAATAGTGAAACACTTTATTTGCAAGTGCACATTATTCAGCTACTCTGTGAAAGTGTTTAACTGTGATTTTGTTTTTACTATACACACAGCAACATGCAGCTTATGTAGAGAGTCTTATATGAAAACAAAATAAACAACATATCTGCGGAAGTTTTGGGAAAATTGAACCTCATTTCATCTTGTAAATTCATGTATTAAAGACATTTAATTGTACATATATTTATCCAATTAAAAAGTAGTATTACTTCTTTACGACTTAATTAATTTAGAAGTTCAACGGTATATTACTTGGAAATAGAATAACGAACACTTTACAGTCTTTATATTGTTTAGTGAAGTTCGTTTCATTCTGGTAAGTTGAATTGTGGTTTTTGTTAATATGTATGTATGGTACTCGTCAACACACCATTTATTCCCTACATGCAGTTATGTTCGTATAAAAGGATAACTTTTTCCCAAAGATATATGTTTATGTATCTTGTGTTAATTTTCACGTTTCACATAGAGATGAGCAACTGAATCAAAGACACTTGACTAGAGCAATCTGACGGTCGCGGGCCCGAATTCTCGTCCCGCCACGCTCGCCTTTTCAGCCATGGGAGGGTTATAATGAGATGGTTAATCGTAATTTTCGTTGGTAAAAGAGTAGTTCAAGTGGTGATAACTTCTAGTCTGTCGCTGCTACTTTAAGAACGACTAACGCAGGTAACTTTCCTGTAGCTTTGCGCGAAACAAACAAATGCACGGAATTGAAACAATACCACAGATCACCTCCGAGCAACAATTACATCATTTAGTGTCATATGAATGGAAAAAATAATCAAAATTACAATTAAGTTGATAAATCTAAATTAGTATTTCTGAATATCACTGTTTCGATTATTCTAAAAATCAATTCATCAAGATTCCAGTTACCATTGTTTCTGGTTCTCCCTAATATCCAACTAATTGAAATTCACTTTTATGTCTATTTGTTGTTGAGCACAAAACAACATACCGTCTACGTGCGTTTTTTAACTTTAACTTTAAAATATTTTTTTCTGCTTAGTCTGTTCGGCTCTGGTGACAGGAGAAGAGAAGGAACAGCTCGACAACAGAGGTTTGGGGTTTGATAACCATTGTCTCTAATGTGGCTTGCCGTGTTTTTGTTATCAACTTCTACTAAGGCTGTTTTTATTGTTTTGAAATTTTGAACTGCTGACAAGAAAGAAAGCAACTTATTGATAGTATCTATCTATCTTGGTTTAAAAACTAACTGATCAGAAAGTTCCAATAATTACCCCGTCCTAAACTATTGGTATTCTTACTGGTTACTGTTCTAATTAGTGTTTTCAACCGGATTTAACGGCTCTTTTGATCAGCACGAAATGTAATAAAACCATTTCATTAAGTTTTCTACCAGTTCCACTTGGCACCATTTCTGAAAGATCTGTTGTTAAACCATTACTTAAAGATCTCTAACAGTATGATTCAACACTACTTCTCGTTAACTTGAAACGTAGTAATACTATTACTATAAGTGCTATACTAGTCCATATTCAGTATCACTCAGTAAAACCAATGTTTGAAGCTGTTAAATAATCTGATTCAATACCATTTTAAACAAAGCGGAGCATAATTAAGTCTTTACTTATATTTTTATACCACTTTAAGAAATAAATTGTTTTAATCAGGAAGAAATGTAGCAAATGTACAATTGCTCACCAGCTTCAATGGTTTTCGGAAAACTGTATGAGATATACAAGAAGTTTTCTCTGCTTCAAGTATTTTAACTATAAATTTATTTGTTTTATGAATAAACCCACACATTGGGATACCTGTGTTTTAACCACCATAAAAATCAAAGCCCGAATTTAAGTCTTATAAGCACTCAATCTTTCTGCAAAGTTATCAATTGGCTTTAATTGTAGCAACTAGTCTTATTAATATGAATCAAGCACATTAACACGAGTGTGTTAATGCTAGATGTACAGAAAACATTTAAGTGCTGTATGTTGTAAAGAATATTTTTTTATGGCAGTTTGAAGAGATTCATATGTTCTTAAGCAGAGATTTATGGATTTTGTTTCAAATCAACATACTTGGCTATTTGCGCTTTGCTTTTACGAGAAGTCAACCTAAAATCTTAGTGTGATAAACCCTATAAACGTATTGCTGGACTACCAGGAGCTTCTACAAAAAGAAAAATGTTTAAGGGGTTGGTGGTAAATAAGCAGATCTCACCAGCCTCGTCTCAGTAAAGATCAGAACTGGACACCATTATAAATTTTTGTGTGTAATTACATTTTTTACACTTCTGTTGTTGATTTTTAATCGCAAAGCTACATCACTGGCTATTTTCCGATCCGTCCGTCGTAGGAAATTAAACGACGGATTTTATCCCTAACAATCTGGAAACCTGTTATCGACTCAATGAGGAAATTAACTGTTTAAACGGTAATTTTCAGTTAAACGTGTTTGTTTATTTTAATAGAAAATCTTCTTTCAAATTCTGACAAAAATGTTTCATTACTTAGGTCTTTGTTTCCCCATCCAAGGGTTTGGCAGTACATTTGTGGACTTATAACTTTAAAATTCGGTTTTGATCCCTGTGGTTGGCGTTGTGTTGGAGTTATCAAACAAAGTAAACAATATAAAATTTGATGAATAGTTTATTTTCTTCATTTTCAATTTATTAAAGTAGGATACTAATAATTAATCTTATTAATTCTTGTTAATTAATAACAAGTCAATTCCTTTTTATGTATTTTAAATTTATCAATGCTATTATTATTGAAATTCTGTCTGTCCGTCCGTCCGTCTAAGCAGACTACTGACCTTATACTTTTATTTTTCGCCTCCTACGTTGAATACACAGCACGTTCTTTTAATAAAAAAGGAATATACATCTTACAAATCTTTCCTTACGTAAAATATGTAAAAGAAATAAACTTACTTGCATTTTTGTACTTATGCGTTGCCAGTAATGTCGGATGCACTTAAACATTTGGTTTGTGTTGTTTCGAATTTCGCGCAAAATTACACGAGGGCTATCTGCGCTAGCCAACCATATTTTAGCAGTGTAAGACAAGAGGGAAGATAGCTAGACATCACCACCCACCGCCAACTCTTGTACCAACGAATAGTGGAATTGGCCGCTACTTTATAACGCCCCCACGGCTGAAAGGGCAAGCATGTTTGGTGTGACGGGAATTCGAACCCTCGGATTACGAATCGAGTGTCTTTATCACCTGGTTATGCCAGGCCGAATTTAAACATAATAATAGTGTTGGATTATGAAATAGCACATGTACTTACTGCAAAAATATAAATATATGCTGGTAATACTTGAATCACCTACCCTTTAGTCAGTGAAGTGTCTTTAAGTAGCTAGGCTCTTGTCTGCTTTTACAGACACGAATTATTACAAATAAACACGTCGTCCGCTGTCATTGAGGAGAAAATCATTGTTCTCCTATTTATATAACTCGTGGGCCTTCTCCGTCAGGAAACTTTCCTTACGTCAAACGTCGACTTCACCTTTGTGCACTTATCTGATTGGTTTGTGTTTTGAAGCATAGCGTGGAGGCGGAGGTAGAAACGAAACGTGCGAGAGTGCGCATACTATAGTTTAGAACCAACAAAGATGCGAGAGAGAGAACGAAAGATGAAATATCGATTTGTTCAGAAAAGGTTTTCTGTGTTGCAACAGGACTGATTTTCGTGTTGGTTTCTGATTATCTCTGGTGATAAAGTGTTTCCTTTGTCATGCTAATCAAGAAAAAAAAACTGTGTGTGGCAAAAAATATTTAACACGTTATTTGTAGATTTCTTTTCTCAGGTGCCACAGTGGTAAGTCTGTGGACATACACTGCTGAAAACCGGGTTTCGATAACTCTGATAAGCAGAGCACAGACCGTACTTTGTGTAGCTGTGTAACCAAAACAAACTATATGACTTCTTTTTATAACGTCCCCCGCTGGTACAGCAGGAAGTATATAGACTTAGAACCCTAAAGTCAAGGGTTCGATCTCACTCAATGGACTCAGCAGATAGCTCGATGTGGCTTTTTTATAAGAAAACGCACGCTCTTTTTGTAACACCCTTAAATTTGATTACGAAACTTCTAAATAAGAGATTGCATTTTAATGGAAACAAACTATGTTAATAAAGGATATAAATATTTAGAATTCGCCTTCGTCTTATCATGTTTGCTTCAAAACTTTTTAACTCACATTTTCAAATCGTGATAGTATTTTTTATAAGTAGTTTATTTCATGGCTTCATTACAAGCCAATCTTAAAAACATCGTAGGTGGCATTATGACCTTGGTTTAGGTATAATTATTCATGGACTTTTATAAAGATTTGTAACAAACTAATAGGATGCACTAAAAGCTCAAGATATTGAGTGAGTCTTCATTTGGACTGAATTTAGTCTTTAGTGAGTATAAATTACATCCATTTGTCGACCAGCAGATTCCTTGTTTAGAAAAATATATACAACCATATGATCACTGATCACAGATTCCTTGTTTGTTTTGAATATTTCCACGAAGGCTATATGGGCTATAGTTTAGAACTAACAAAATAATGGAAAGGCAGCTGATAAACAACAACACCAACATTTAAGCTTCTATAATCGAAAAATGGAATTTGATTGTAACTCTTATAACGCACTGCAGAGCCCAAAATCTGAAGTGCAATTTTGCGAAACGTATTCCAGGAGCTGGCCACTAAGCCACACCTAACTCCACTAGCATATAAAGAAATATCTTAATATCCCAGACAGTTGGATAAAAGTAGAAACATAGCACCTTATTAGAAACGTTATCCGTTAAATACTTCTTAATTTATTATTTTAAAACATATAATCTTTGTCACTGAATACTGTTTTAATACTGCTTATCAGTCATTTTCTTTATTGATGAAAAGATACCTCTCGAAAAGTCATTATCTAAATATCCTTTATATGGAATTTACTCCTTAACATTATTTTTAAAAGTGCGTATTGTGTGTATTATAAAAGTTTAATATCCTCATTTTCTTCCTCTTTGAACAACCAGAATTCTGTAAAATATCATTTACAATTGGTCCAAAATTCCGAACTTTTAAACTTTTCTAACTGAAATACAATAAAAATAACTTAGTTGCCCTTTAGTTTCATCATTACGTGTGTGTTACAGTAGGAGTGGGCACTATCAGTACAAACAGAACAGTTTTTGTAGTTTTGGATTCACAGCCAAAACTAACGTTAATAGAACAGTCCTTTTAACGATTATTGAATACATTACGGTTATTATAGGTTTTAGTTTTTTATGTGCATTGCTTTATTATATTAAGTAATTCTAGTCAGTATGGCATTGGTTTTTATGAGTTACATTCTAGATCTTCAGACTAAGCTTGCTTACGGTCAAATGTTATTGATAATATAATGTAAGTAACACAATGGCTGTTATGAATTCACCCAAGAAATACTATCATATTGATTAATTTTATATAAATCTCTATCGTGCTCTACTTTAACTTTTACTACACCGTTCCATATAAGAAATGTCTCTCTACCTGAGAAACTGAACAAACATCGCAGCTATGAAATCACTACTGAAGAGTTGTTATAACACAAATCTGTTGAGATAAAGAAAATATGGAATGGGTGTTGGCTTTCACGCTACTCAAACATTATAGCACTCGTACAAAACCCATTGTAAGAAGTAAAACAAATAGGAGATTCGAGGTTGGCGCAATGTGGATAGAAATTGTGGGAAAATAAACATATTTTTATTTGCTCAAAGCCCAAATTATGGCTCGATTTTAGTGAAACTGACTGTGGTGTAATAAAAAGAACCTCGTGTAGCACTTCCCTTCGGTCATCGTTTTCCCACCATTAGATCAAAATAAGGATTATTATTGTTTCTTTTATGAGTTTTCACCAGTAAAATCCCACATAAATGAATGGTCGTCAGTTTCTTAACCAATTTTTATATGGAATATATTTCTAGACATTTATTTCCAACGTAGATTTGAACATTAAAACCTTTAACAAAGGGAATCAATATAATTGTAATGATTTTCCTTACAAAACATCTATAACTGATTATTCAGTTCAACAGGGAGCAGTCACTTTATTTGTTGTCCCTCAGTTGGCTAGATGTAGATTTATGTACGTACAATGTACTTTTGACAACAAGAAAAGTACCATACAGTGTTTATGGCATCCATATGATCATTACAATGCAAAGAATTTGTTGTACATATATTAAGCTAGTTTTGAATGTATGTATTATTTTGAAAGCATGTGGAGCTCACGCTGTTCATGTATCATTTAATTTATTGCCATCACAGGCATGTACTGTAGAAGAATCATAAGCCCGACGACAACACAGTATATATTTATACCATTAAGAAGTACAAGTACATGACTTTAATTTACAGTTGGCGAACATAACCCTTAGCTTCTGACAATGGGCATTTTTAGAATTACCACACCTCCTGCAGATGAATCTTAACCAAATTCGGTATGGAGGTTTATTGGGTGTATGCTGAAATACATGCAAATTTTTTATTTTTATTTTCCTATTTTGCAGGTTTTGGACGATTTTAACAATTACATATATGGAGCCAATTTTTCATGTCCTAAGAAAACGTTTCATTAATCATGAAGTTACATAACTCTCAACCAGGAAACGGTTACTCCAACTAGTAACATTGTGTTAGTCTTTGTATTAAAAGTATAAAAAGAAATGTACAAACTACAAAAATGAAAAAAGTACCTTATTTATATCTTAATTTAAAGCCTTCATTGATTGTAGGGATTTCTTTTGTTTATTAGAAACGTTGGTGATATAACAGAAACTAATATAATTAAGTAACAATTTAAGTTTAAAACTGAATCATTATTTTTAATTTCATGATCAATTTTATGCATTTGGCTCTTGGTAATCTCACACTACTTATTATTATACCAACATTCATTACACTTATAAGGTTTAACCACACCATCCCCTCACGGTTTTCTTGTATCCACCGCACTTAAATCGTAATGGGCATTATACAGTAATCGAACTGTGGCATCTGGATAAAATAATTTTACTTTGATGACACCTACTTTGATAAATTATAGAGAATACGAGCGTGACGTGACACACACCAGCTTTCAAATAAGTTGGACGAGCACAGATGGTATTATTTTTTGTTTGCAGTGACAGGAGACAACTCTAAATATATTTTGAAGGAAAAGAAAATTGTTCCACAATACGTTTTAACCGAAAGAATAAATGTAGGTTTTTACCAAAATAAAAACAAAAATAAGGTTTTGATAAACCTTAATCATGTCTACCATGGATATTACAGTTATTAACCCTGTAAAATGATGATGAATACATTTTTTGTTGTAAGGCTCTATTTTTGTTTGTTTATTTTTAAACGTAAAGCTACAGAACGAGCTTACTGTGATGTGCCTACCACGTGTACCGATACTCAGTTTTTAGCATTATAAGCATTCAGAAATTCCGTTTCTCTACTAAGGGGCAAGACATTGTTATATCTCTGAATTTACTATTTCTACACAATGATCAAGACATAAAAAACAAGGAGCTTCTATTCAGTCATACTCATTTTAAAAAAACTACAAAAAATTGAAAGTTATATATTAAGATGATAAAAACCATGTAAATTTATTTCTTTGTTTGTTTTGAATTTCGCGCAAAGCTACTTGAGGGCTATCTGCGCTAGTCGTCCCTAATTTAGCAGTGTAAGACAAGAGGGAAGGCAGCTAGTCATCACCACCCACCGGTAACTCTTGGACTACTCTTTTACCGACGAATAGTGGAATTGACCATCTCATTGTAACTACCTCATGGCTGAAAGGGCGAGCATGTTTGGAATGAAAGGGATGCGAACTAGTAACCCTCGGATTACGAATCAAGCGCCTTACCCACCAGTGCTGGTAATTCTTCAAACATGTAAAAACGACTAGACCAAGAACTTAAAGGGATTGAAGATTACAAATAAATTTGGAACGTTCTAATTCCAGAAACGTGCAAAAACAAAACCTTGAATATCAAGAAACTGAAAACAGAATTGAATACTAATTCATTAGCAATTGAAATATTTCCAGAATATCAATTTCATTATGCTCGTTACACTAAGAAGAAAAAAATAACACCACGAAATTCGAAATTCACTGTTGTATGATAAGAATCCTGAGAAGTTGACGCTCATAATGATAATAATACTTTTTGTAATTAAGATAAAAATTGACCAATTTTGAACTGAATTGCAGCTATGCCTTCATGACAGGTTGACAAGAAACAAATCTTGCCAAAAGTGGCGTAGTTGAAGGTCCAAAAGACCTGAATACCTTTAGATCTTTTACCACAAGGTCAGAATTTACAACGATGCAAGACATTCATAGATATGATTGCAAGAAAATGGCTTATAATTCTATAAATAACAAATCAATTCAGTTAATATGTTTTCTGGACTCGTCATATATCAATTTTTAACTGCTAAAGCAACAGCATACACGCTCATTATATTAAATTCAATCTTATTTAACAAGTGTCTAAAATATCTAGTTAACACTAACCTCATTCCACTTCCGTATTCATTCATTACTTTCTACAAATACTTAACATAGTTGGTAAAATTGGACATGGCTCTCTTCTCAAGAAATAATTGAAGTTTCAACATTCCGGGATTCAATAAGTAACCACGTCATTCTTTATAGTTATGTATCAGAATCTCTGTAATGGAAATCAATTCTTAGCATCTTTATCACCAGCTGCTCAAATCAAAGAGGGGGAAGGATACTGATGATAAAAGCTACCCCATATATGATTATACGTTACTCTAATATGCTTTGCATTCCACTATGTTTCTTTTCATAGCATTGATGGTTGTATAGTTTATACATTTAATTGATTCATACATTCGTCTCCAAACATCTCGGAAATTGTAATATTGCATTGATGATCTGCAATGTGTATTCTCATACACAGATCTTAATTTAAATTTATTGATTTATGATGCTGGCATTTCTTGGTTACCACACTGGTAATTTAGGTCCACATCGAGAATTCTCAAAAGAGCTTTTAAGAATGATAGCACTTTAGAAAATCCAGTTTATCGTGTGAAGAATAAACAAATAATGTGTCACACTTCCACATCTTACTTAACCAAGTTGTATATGCCAAAAAGAGTCTTATAGTATATTAATAACATTTTTTATCATTCATTAATTTTTTAAAGTTTTCTATCTTTTCATTTTCATTATATATTGCACTATGTTCTCCATTTATATTAATTTCAACTTTAAATCTAAATCTCGGTTACTAAAATTAATTAAATCAATAATACTGCTAAGCCAACGTAAAATGAGTCAACTGATTACTGATGTTAACTCAACATAAAAAATTAGTATAATATTGATGTTAAATCAACATAAATTAAAAGAAGTCTCCCGCCGAATCAACATCAAGTTAAGCCAATAAGCTGTTGTTGCCGAATCAACGCCAAGATAAACCAAGAGTTTATTGTAAAACAGGTCAACGTCAAGTTAAGCCAATATACTACTGTTAAGGAACCAACGTCAAGTTAAGCCAGTATTCTACAATTTCTTTTTCTTCGTTGAACCAATAGATTTATTCTATCAAACCGATTAACAGTTAGCCAGTAGATATATGCTGTAGATTCAACATCACATCAAGAAAATACTCTACTGCTGCCAAACTAATGTAAAGTTAAGCTAATAGATATATACTGTCAACCCACTATCAAGTTAAATCAACAGATCACTGCCGTCAAACCAGCATAAAGTTAATAAGCTACTACTACCAAATCAAAATTAAGCCAATAAGTTATTGTAATCGAAACAACATCAAGATAAACTAATACGTTATTGCTACCAATACAAGATCAAATTACCACAATATTCTACTGTTTCCGAACCAACTTCAAATTAAGCCAATATGCTAATAACACCAAACCAAGGACAAATTAACCTGTCCAGTGCCGTAGACGAGATAACTCGTGTAAGCCGATCGGTAACACAGTGCCACGGACAAGTTAATTTGTTCTCAATAATACCTAACTTCAACGCTAGATGTTAGCATCATACATGCATTTGACCTACTTATAAATTGTTTCACTTTCGATCCAAAGTGGCGTCACGAAAAAAGTTACAAAATGAAGAAGCATTAGAGTTGTATTTTGAACTTGGATCGGAGTTTGACGATAACAGTGGCGATTCAGAAGATTCGGATTTTGAAGATTCTTTGAAAAATACGGAAATACAAGTCTCAGATGTAAGTGAAGATGATGATAACTGGCCATCAACCAGCACTGGTAAACGGGCGATAACACAAGGGAGTAAACGTAAAATTGCAAATCGTGGTAAGAACAGTTCCAAGAAAAAGTGTCCTAATGACAATGATTGGAAAGGTGGATCCTTTGCTGCTCCAGTAATAAATCTCTTCTCAGGAAATCATGGTGTCTAGTATGACGATTTGATCCAAGACTCAAAGCCCTTTCATTTTTTCCAAAAGTTCTTTTCTCCCAAATTGTCAACCATATTGTAACAGAGACCAATGCAGAAACTATGATGGCCCACGCTGATTTGAAAGAACATTCTAGAGTAAAATCATGGAAGACAACTAATGAGAGGGAAATTTATGAATTTATGGGTCTGATAATGCTAATGGGCATAGAGAGAAAACCAATTATTTTCATGTACTTCAGCACTGACCCTTTGCTTGCTACACCCATGTTTGGTCAATGTGTGTCAAAAAACCGGTTTCTTTTGCTCCGATGCTACACTTTGCTGACCATACCCAGGAAAATACTGTTGATCAACAACAGCACAAGATATAGCCCATTATTGACCATTTACGGGAAAAATTTAGAACCTTATATGTGCCAAACGAACATGTTTATGTTGACGAATCTTTAATACTATGGAAAGGTCGACTGGAATTTCGACAGTACATTTCATCTAAAAGAGCAAGGTATGGAGTCAAAAGTTATGGGCTATGTAAAAGTGTAACAGGCTTTGTATGGGACTTTTTCATCTACACTGGTGCTATTACACAGTTCAGCACTAAAGAGGGCGGACAGGGCAAACGTGTTGTACGCACATTGATGGAACCATTGTTTGGACAAAATTATAAGCTCTATTAGGATCGTTTTTTTACAAGTCCCACTTTAGCGAAGTCATTGCCTGATGGTAACATCTATTTGTGCGAAAGAGTGATGAAAAATCGAATTGGGATGCCGAAATGTTTCACAAATATCCAAAGGAGGAAAATGGAAGTGGCACAAAAAGACACCATTGGTGTTTTACACTGGAAGGATAAGAAGGGCATTTTCATGTTGAGTACAATACGCGCCCGGCATGGCCAAGCGCGTTTAGAAGTACGCTTCGTAATCTGAGGGTCGCGGGTTCGCGCCCGAGTCGCGCCAAACATGCTCGTCCTCCCAGCCGTGGGGCGTTAGAATGTGACGGTTAATCACACCATTTGTTGGTAAAAGAGTAGCCCAACAGTTAGGCTCCTTTAATCTTACAGTACTAAATTAGGGACGGCTAGCACAGATAGCCCTCGAGTAGCTTTGTGCGAAATTCCAAAACAAACAAACAATGAGTACAATACATGACAATACCATGCAAAACACTGGAAAGATCAACCGTGCTACTAGTACAGCTATTATAAAACCAAAATGTGTCATTGATTACAATCGTTATATGGGAGGGGTTGATTTATGAGACATATGTGTTGCATGCTTATCCGAGTATGCGCAAGGCTGTCAAGTGGTACAAAAAAGTATTTTTTCACATGATAGATACAGCAGTGTACAATGCTTTGGTACTTCAAAAATCACTGGAAAACAACCTGTCACTCCTGGAGTTTGTACTCGGTGTCATCTGTACCTTGATTCAAGATTACCACACCCAGTGCCCAATATCTACCGGAGATCGATCTTCCTAGGAAAACCTTCGCCAAACAGAACGTCACTTCCCAACATTTATTCCCCAAACAGATAAGAAAAAGTACCCCGCTAGAAAGTGTAAAGTTGTGCTCTGACAAATTCACGAGGAGGGAAAGCAGATATAAATGTACCTATTGCAAAGTGGCTCTTCGTGTTGACCCCTGCTTCAAAACATTTCACACGAAAGTGAAGTATTGAATGTGTCATTTATTTCAATACGCAAAAATGACATTTTGTGCATTATTGTTTCATGTTTTGTACATACCGTATTTTCCGGTTAGTAAGCCGAGGCCAATTTTCAGCTCTGAAAATAAGGGTTTTTGCTTATTACCGCACAATAAGCCGAGTGGGTCGTGAAATCGTGGGACGACATTCGTGTTGAAACTGTAGAGAAGTCATTTGAAAACTGCAGCATCTCAAATGCAATGAATGGAACGGAAGATGATATGTTGTGGTTGGACGACGACGAGGAAGACAACATTCCACTCACTCAGCTAATAACATCAGAGAATGACCCGTACGACGACCAGGTCTCTGCCGAGGATTAGAATCTATTATTTGGTGCTTCTGACGATGAAGATGATGAATTTGATAGATTTTAATAAATTTCTGAGATTAAAGTGTGTATTTTTTATGAATCTTGTTATTTCTATGAATACATGTCATTCGTAATGTATAGACCTTTTTCTATTAATAAATAAAGTTTATTCAACTGAAATAACTCTGCCGTAACTGTGAGATCAAAGGTATGATTTTGGGGCCGATTTTGGTCTTTGGTATTTTTTGGTCCAAAGCTGGTGATCGGCCAATAAGCCGACCCCCAAAAATCAGGTCCAAAATTTAGGGCCAGAAATTCGGCTTATTAGGCGGAAAATACGGTATTTTTTTCATTTTGTGTACTACTATAAGTTTGGCTTAAAGAAAAAAAATAGTATTTGTTGTTTATTTCCTTTGTTTTAAAAATTATCCAATTTTGCTGAAAAAAAAACCGGCATCGGAGTTGCCGTATCAGTTGAAATACTTGACAGTCATCAGGCTAAAACAACAGCCCACTGCGACCTAATCAACAGCCAACGTTAAGTTAGCCCTACCTGCACGAATGTGGGTCTGAGTTTTCAGTTATTGATTTTGCTCTAATTTGCTGATTTAGCGATATTTTGTAGTTAAGTAATAGAAATACCAGATATAATATACAAAAATACTGAGAAAAAACTGTGGATGCACATTTTGGAAATTCTAAAAATTATGCAATGTGCAAATTGTATGTTAGACAAGGGTATATAATAGTAACAAAAACATCACCCTTCACTTCGACTTGTTATGATTTGATTCATACTGATGTCATCAATTCACAAATATCTCTTGAGAACAAACACTGTTTCTTAACAAGACTTGTACTTTTTTACTAAAAGCTTGCCAATTTCGTAAAGATACACTCAGGAATTTTGAAGTTATTTTCAATATTTCTTTTCTAATACGAACTCGGTCCAATGCCTGGCTGTTTGTAATTAAACATCGGGGGCTATCTGTACTCTGCCCATCGTGGGTATCGAAACCGGTTACCAATATTGTACGTCCGCAGACATACTGATGTATTAGTGGGGGCTTAGTACAATGGATCGACCTCATGCACATTAGATTCAGGAAGCATTATACTATTACCGAGCCAACGTCGAGTTAAACCAATATATTACTGTTTCCAAGTCAAAGTCAGTTAAAGGTCAACATATTAGTATTGCCGACCCAACGTCAACTAAAGCTAATACATTACAGTTGCCGCACAAATGATAATTAAAGGTAATATGCTAAGGCAATTATTACATGTTATGATTTATCTCGAGTGAGCCTCCAATTTATTATGTTATGCATTACGATTTCAAAGAGGCATAAATTTTAATTTTAATTTAGAAGTTAACTGAATGTCAATATGTATTACGTTTATGATATTTGCCAACAAGATTGACACACAGTTTTCTTACTTAACAAAACATATTTGAGATACAAACAATAATACAGTTTATAACATCAATTATTACAAACAATGATTTATATAAAAAAGTTTTACAAATTATAAATAACATTGCGTCTCCTATTTGGTCTGGAACTGAGTATTTTATCGACGGTTTACGATGCGTAAATTAGTTTCTAGTTGATATCAGTATATTTTACTTAATGGGTAGCTAGCTAGCTCTATTTCTGGCTGGCCTTACGCCCTTTACAAGTTGACTTTTCACTGAAGAAGATATCTAATGTTCTCGGAGAAATACTGACGTTCGAAATCTGAAAATGTTTTTGTTCAAATAACTGAAGCTTCCAGCAAACCAACAATATAACGTTGTCTCTTCACACGTCAATTTATAAACTTTAAGGCGATGTTCTCGGAAATTCAGTTGCCAATAATACTGGTAATCACTAATATTTTACATACACAAATAACACATTTTTTATTCTTACGCTCAAGAACCTCCTATAAATTTAATAAATAAGCTAGAATTTCACAATACACATGTAACATTAGTATTTCTAAATAAATATATTTAATTAAAATAAACATCAAAATTAAAATGAACATATAATGGAAAATCCGTTAGAACTTCCACTAATAAAACCACGTTAAGTTAAACAATTATGCTACTACTAGCGAACCAATGTCAAAATGCTACAATCGCTAAGCGAACGTGAAATTAAGTCAGTATATTGTTTCTGCCAAATAACTGTCAAATTGAACTTGTGTGTTACTGTTACCAAGACAATATCTATCTGTGCAACTATCCCAAGTTCAGCCGGTATGTTACTTTTGTCTTCATACAAAGCCATTACAAAGTTCAATCAACTTTATAAAAGGCTAATTAGTAGACTGGAAGATTAAAAGTTTAATTATGTTGTATTGGGTTGGATGTGATGTGATGGTTAGCTGAAATTATAGATCCAAGGGTTCGTGGTTCGGTTTCCGTTTCCGAAAATAAGAACTTTATACTTAAGGGCCGTGATTACACTAAAACAGTAACAGTAAAAGTCCAATATTCGGTCCGACAAGAATTGACGAAGGATATTGTTGACAAACAACCTTTATGCTATTCTATCAGATCAGAATTATGGATAACTATGCACAGATGCATCTTGTTTAGCTTTGCGCGAATATTCTAAGAATATTTTCTTTTATGACCGCAATGCCTGTAGACAGCATCATAACGGATGTCAAACGGCGCCGACTTAGGGCATTAAAAGAGATCAATTATACCTCCTTCTGGTAGCCAAGTGCTGGAAACTCCGATTCATAATTTATAGGGATTTGGAATCATAACCAATCCTTTGAAACGTAATCCGCTCGTTGAGGTATTGGGGTGTGTGCTCTAAGAACGGCGTTCAATTCCCACTATTCTATCATATGAGGGTAGCTTAAGAGTTGGCGGAGGGTGCTGTTGACAAGCTGTCTTCTCTATAACCTACCAGTTTAAAATTAGCGACAGCTATGAACAAATGGTCCTTTTACATCTTTGTTAGGAGATTCTACACAAACAAGCAACAAAACCTCGAAGTCTTTTTAACAAACGCGAATACATTTTATATGCAAAAACGGCTCGTTTGAGTTGAGAAAATATTTTAAATAGAAGAGCGAACAACGTTTCGACCTTCTTCGGTCATTGTCAAGTTCACAAAGAAAGAGGCGATGACGATGACCGAAGAAGGTCGAAACGTTGTTTGCTCTTCTATTTAAAATATTTTCTCAACCCAAACGAGCCGTTTTTGCATATAAAATTCTCAACAAGTGGGTTTCTCGACATCACTGAAACGCGAATTCACTTAAATTGAAATAATTGCGTTATATATTCAAAAATACGCAACACACATTTTATTTTAAATTAAGCATACATAACACAATATTTTAATTTATTTTCGTGTATAACTAATGTTTGTAGAGGAAGTGTAAAGAAATAATCCACGCACTGCAATTTAATGATTAATTCGATCCTAATATGATGAATCAATGTAGCGACATTTCTAAGTGCATTTCTTTATTACCGGCAATAAAACTGTCTTATTCTGACCTAACTCCTTGTAAAACGCGTCTAGTTTGAACGAGGTTAAAGTGATGTGGTTTTATGGCAACACCTCTGAGATTTGTAGCATGATCCTATCTAATGTAATGATAATTACTCACTTTTAAAACTTCTTCATAAAGCCATTCGGGTAAGAAAATCAACTTCTCTAAGTGTTTGTTGTCTTGGCATCAAAGGATGCTTCTTAAGGCACGATTATCCAAGTTTATATGCGATTAGTATCTAGACATACATGAAACAAAATCTATTAAAACCAAATGAAGTTATCAAGTACAAGGGAAACAGTTTCAGTTAGTTCTGTCAGTCTCTAATGTACAGATTTGCCAAATTATTTTAACTGCAAATTTTTTCAGTTCAGCTATGTTTATTTACATTGACCATTCACTAAATTATAAACTTGAAGAGCTTTAAAAACATTCCATTATTTGTTGTTCATTTGAAGGCATGTTCAGATTATTTTCTGCATTAAATCTAACCATTCCTCAAAACTACAACTTGTAGGACTGCTCGTTCAATTTTTGTTTCCATCAAATGCATGTACCACAAGGGCAAACGAGTGAGAAAGCTTGCATGACCTACTGGTCATGCACTATGAATCCTCAGATTCCCTTTTCGCGAACTGTTGTAGCAAAAACGTCCTCGGATATTTAGTACTATGGATGAGCTATAAAACCCACAGTCAAATCATACTATTCGATCAGACAAAAATAGCCCGAAACTTAGCCGTGGATGTTATTGACTAAGTTCGCTTCATCTACGAATAGTTTTTTAATGAATAATTACAGAGAGGTATGAACAGATAACATTTCTTTATATTTGCGTAAAATTCCGAAACAAACAAACAGTAAAAAGAGGTATAGTAATTTTAAAGTGACAGAAATTCATTCAGAGTTAATATAACCATTGACGACAGTAACTGGACAATCTACAGAATATTATTATTATCATTTATTCTGAAGTTATGTTGATTGTAAACAGTTTTTTATATTCATACTTTCTTTTTAAATTCTTAAGAAATTTTATTATCTTAAATATCAGAAATTCACGAGTTTCTTTTTCAGTCCTCGTAAATCATGCATTTAATAGAAACATCAACATCACTACTAAAAAATTCTTATCGTCAAAAAACTGTTTTCTTCAAGATAAATAACATGGCGTTTATATAGTTCCCTGCTAAAGCTGCGACAAGGTTCATGTTAGTGAAATGGATAGAACTTTAGATACGAGATTCGCGTAACACAAAAATGATGTTAAAAATAGTCATAGAGATAATGTAATTTTTCTACACATAAGGTAATTTAATTATAAAGTAACCTGGAATCAGTCACGACAATACAAAAAATTAAAAATTATGTTAGAAATAATTCTGAAAAGTTTGTTAATTCATAGGTTGCAAAAATTGAATATATCTGAAGATCACGTTAAGGTGATTACTATTCTGACGTCATATGCCGTTCAAGAAGTTGAAACTTTTGTTCTTAAATATGCAGTCTATGTGTTTTTACCACAAACGAATGTTGGATTAAAGATGGCACATAAAATATCGAAACTAGACCCCACTTAAATTTTTTTATTGGTCCGTTAGTGTGGATTAAAACTTCGTTATAATTACTTTACATGATACTGTGTATTTACCTTTTTTTTTTATCAAGAGACAACTCCATAATACAGAGAGCTGCTACAAGGCCATAGATTCCTTGGATAAACATGAGAGATGTAAAAGGACAAAATCTAGCCCCATGAAACTTCAGTGTGGATGTCTGGGAGATCCTAAAAGATGCCCTGGAGAAACAGTGAAGAAGGTTGAAAAATTATTTTAAAAGAACCGTCTCTAACAACGGGAGAAGTAAAGAATTAGAAGGTTTGGATTTTGTCAAAGCTACATGAGAGCTATCTGCGCTAGCCGTCCTTAATTTAGAAGTGTAAAACTGAGGGGAAGGCAATTAGTCATCACCACCCACCCTCAACTTTTGGGCTACTCTTTTACAAACGAATAGTGGGATTGGCTGTAACGTTATAACGTCTCCACGGGCGAGTCGAGCATCAGACCATGTCAGTCAGAATTAGAAGGAAGTATCATTATATTACTGTTGATATGGAATGTACAATACTTGTTTTCTGTCACCAGAGTCAATACCAAGATAATATCAGAACTGCCGTCTTCGAAAACAAATGTAAACAACAATTTTGAGTCAGAAAAACAATCATCTATTCCAAATATACTTAAATTAAGACTCTCACAGCAGTAAAAACATATTATATTTAACAATAAGTACAACAGAGTATAAAAAATTAATATTGAGACTCACCGTTTTGTTAATAGGTTGTTATTTTCGTACTGCAAAGCTCTATCCACTGCAGAAAATTTAATTTCTGATTTTGCGTTGTAAGTTCGTAAACTTACTGCGATTCCACGAGAGAACTTGCTAATAGTTGTAATACACCGATAGCGAGTAAAAACAAATAAGATGATAAATTCCAAACATGTAAATGATGAAGAAATTCAGACTTTCGACTTCATTACTGAAACCTGAGCCTAAACCTAAACCTAAACAAACTTATTAAACAGTTTACTTATGTAAAGAGTATAAATTATAATAGCTTTTCGTATGCCAGAACCGGTTCTGTTTATTTTTACTCAAAGTAAAAAATACAACTAAATTAATCACTGTATTTACTGTATAAGGTGTATAAAGTACAATAATGTTTTCTACAATAATCAGTTTTCATTATCCAGCGTGAAAAATATAGCACCTATTTTAATCGTTGTAATTGGTATTGTTCATAAATGTTTTTTATAATGAATTTTTTTTACTGTTGTTGCCTACCAAATTTCACGAAGCGAGCCTCTGTAATAGATGTGACGAATATAGTGTGGTTACAATACTATTATTGTATGTTCGTCTAGTTCTTGAAGATCCCTAAAGGACTAAATTAAGAATGTATTGTTAAAATATAATAAGCCTGACATAATATCACATGACAAGATAGAATTAATTAAAATCATGTTTCGTCAACTTGTGAAAGGTGTTCTCACCACAACAGTTGTTGATAAGAAACAGAAAATTAATTTCTAATATAATATTTTTCTTCTCTCATATAGTATTTCATATTGCAGCTGTTATTAAATATATATTATTGTCACGTTACTGTAACTGTTGGGATTATTCTGTCACCAGAGTTAAAATCAAAACAATATGGCTAAGCTATCATCTTCTGATACAAAAACAAATAATATTTAAAGCAAGAAAAATAACAACCAATAAAAATATGCTAAATAAATTTGATATCGGTGTAAAATAAATTACTTTGACAGTAACTGTAATAGAACATGAGTTAGTTAAAATTGCTAACACTGATTATTACATTTGAAACATCATATTTAAACTAAGTACGTATATGATTATAAACTATCAAGTTATTTTGGTTGATTTTATAAAATCAACCATCACTCATGAATACTCAGCGGTACTTTTAACTTCTCTCTTTATGTTTGTTTGTTTCTTTGTTTTTTTTAATTTCGCACAAAGCTACTCGAGGGCTATCTATGCTAGCCGTCCCTAATTTAGCAGTGTAAGACTAGAGGGAAGGCAGCTAGTCATTACCACCCACCGCCAACTCTTGGGCTACTCTTTTACCAACGAATAGTGGGATTGACCGACACATTATAACGCCCCGCGGCTGAAAGGGCGAGCATGTTTAGCGCGACGGGAATGCAAACCCGCGACCTTCGGAATACGAGTCGCACGCCTCTCTTTATATATTAAAAATGTGTATTTCTCTGCTTCGTATGAACTTTATATAGAATCGCTGTACAATAACAACCTGTTAAAAGGAATCTCATTTATGATGACGAGAAACTCACTTATATTCAGAAAAACTGTATTCTATAGACGGTTGATATGAGTATTAAAACTTTAATTTATTTTAATTTTAAGTGCAGAACAAAATTTAGACCTTCTAAGATCATCTTCAGGTTAACAAAGGTGATCATTGAAGGTAGAAAACTTGTTCTTAACTTTATTTTAAAGCCCGACATGGCCTAATGGTTAAGACACTCGACTTGTAATATGAAGGTCGCAGGTTCGAATACCTTATCATCCCAAACATGCTCACCAATTCAGCTGTGGGGACGTTATAATGTGACGATCAATCCCACTACATTAGTAAATAAGGAACCCAAGAGTTGGTGGTGGTAGTTGGCGATGACTAGATGCCTTACCTTTAGTCGTACTCTGCTAAATTGGGGACAGCTAGCGCAAATATTCATCGTGTAGCTTTGCGTGAAATTCAAACCAAACAGATTTCATTTTAATATCTATACCAGCCGTTCTTAGAATACAAAAGGAGTAACTGATTTGTGTATGAACTTGATATTTGACGATTTGGAAATATAGTTGTTTTAATTAATGAAGTATTTCATTTTACAACAGAGGAATAACATTTTATGTTTCAAAGAATTTTTATGACTAATTAAAATGTGGAGCAATACTATATTAGCCCCTTTCTTATTTTTCTCTCCTACTAAAATAAATTATGGTTACTGTTATGTCCTGATGAATTTAAGCCGATTTTATTTAAAAGTTATATTGATAACACATTTGTAATCTCCAAACGTAAGTTCTATTTTCGAACGTTTTTACTAAGTCTGAATGGAAATGTCTAAATATAATAAAGATTTCTTTTGAACCTTAGAATCACCTTAAACTACAGTTTTTGGATCTTAAAGTGTTAAATCGTGAGATAAAGTTATGTATCTTAATACCATAAACTTTTTTTTTTTTATTTCAACTACAGAAGTTTCACAACAGCGGATTTCAAGCATAATTTAATGCTCATGTTAGTTCTAAGAGTGGCCCGGCATCGTAACCTGAGGGCCGCGGGTTCGCATCCGAGTCGCGATAGATGCTCGCCCTCCCAGCCGTGGGGACGTTATAATGTGACGGTCAGTCCCACTTTTCGTTGGTAAAAGAGTAGCCCAAGAGTTGGCGGTGGGTGGTGATGACTAGCTGCCTTCCCTCTAGTCTTACGCTGCAAAATTAGGGACGGCTAGCACAGATAGCCCTCGAGTAGCTTTGTGAGAAAATTAAAAAGAAACAAACAAACAAAACAAAGTTCTAAGAGCTGTTGTTTCATACAGAATTATTTTAAGAACTGTTTGCCTCAAAACTAATTAGCATGATTGTGAAGAAATATTTATCAACATTTAAACCCCTTTCCAAAGCCCAACTGTCATATGTACATGATTTTGTTTGAATTTTGCGCAAAGCTACATGAGGGCAATCTGCGTTAGCCATCCCTAATTTAGCAGTGTAAGACTAGAGGGAAGGCAGCTAGTCATCACCACCACCGCCAACTCTTGGGCTACTCTTTTATCAAAGAATAGTGCGATTTACTGTCACATTATAACCCATACGGCTAAAAGGGCGAGCATGTTTCGTGTAACGGAGATTCGAGCCCGCGACATTGGGATTACGAGTCTAATGCCTTGACCACCTGTTCGTGCCAGACCGAATTTAGATGAATTACCATTTAGTGGTAGTTTTACTGTGTTTGTTTGTTTAAAATTAAGCACAAAGCTACTCACTGGGCTACCTGTGCTCTGCCTCTCACGGGTATCGAAACCCGGTTTTTAGTGTATAAATCCACAGACATACCCCTGTGTCACTGGGGGGCCTTACTGTGTAAGCGATCTTGTATGTTATAAACCTGCTAGCAACTAGGATAAAACATTGCACAGTTTAAAATCTTCGTATCCCCAAATTTCACTGAAAGTCGTCTTTACACCTCAATTGCGCATTAACTAAAGGATTTTTCAAGGTAAGTATACTGTATCTGTCCACAACTATGAGAGGCATAACCTTTTAAAAAAATTGTAGAATATTTGAACTTCTTCGTCGGAATTTGTACATGTTTTGGACAAATGAAGAGATAAAGTTCTGTTTTGTCCTCTTCCTTCCTAAGACTTCACGTTAATGTCATAAACAGGTTGATATTGGATTCACAGGACGCCAACTAACGGTTTGAAACAAAGAACAATTAAAACCGAAGGAAATTACAATATTTATCTACATTCAGACAACATTTAAAGAAATACTTTGCGATAACGAAATACTTCAGCATTCTTTTCTCAACGAAGAGAACGAAAGGGAGTTGCAAAAAAGTGTACTTTATTGATTGAATATTTGTATAAATTCGTTATTTAACTTGGATGCTCTATACTTGTTAAAATGTTATTGCTCAACGCGTTTTATCAGTATTATTTTCAAAAATGTCTTTTAAGAGTGCGAGTAAAAGTGAAATCATTTCAATGAATTTTTAAACGTATTATCGCATACAAAACATATACATGTTGTTAGATATATCCAAGTTATTCGTACTTTTGTTTTCACTTCTACGAAGGGTAAAGGTGCATTGTTGTCACGTAAGTATATGTTTTTGTTTTATTTCTTAAATTTACTGTGTTCGTTGCAATCAAGAAAAACCAGAAAAGATAAGGCTTCCAGTTTAAGAAGTAGACAATGTTGTGAAAAGGTTGTGTTCTTTATTTAATCAATATTTTGTAACATATCTATTATGGAAAATGTAAATACCCACCTTTGTTTGTACATCCTTTTTATTTCTTATCTAAATGAGCTTTCTGTGCTGGTACTAATTTTAGTGGTTCCTTGTTCCAAGTGAAATGTTTACAGATATTGGCAGAAGATGTTATAGGACTTTTTTCTAACAACATAGCCATATTTTAAATTTGCACACGCTGATGAAAGAAAAATGTCTTTAAACAAAGTATTTTTTATTAACTTTATGATCTGAATAGGTTAAGAAGTTGGATTGAAGATTAGAACCTAATAAATGTACCATTCAAATATAAAAACAATAAAGCTGAAGAACAAGCGCATTGTTATTTTTTAATAATTTACCAAACATTTCTCTAAAGTTTGTATTTTGATAAAGATTGCTTGTTGAAACCCAAGTAATATTAAAGGTATTCCATCTTGTATTAGATTTCTCTGTTAAATATAATGTATAATATCCAGCAATTCCACTACACAAATATTTATCGAAATAATATACAAATACTAATATATCCGTAATATACAATTTGGCTGTAAACGAAACACAAGTTTAAAGTAATTCTGTCTCTGCAGAGGGTTGTCATATTACTACGCCAAACACCCGAGATTAACTTAGAATTTATAAAAGAATTCTGTTACATAATTCCATTGGATTATTAGAGTTTAAATCTTGAAAGATGAAACTAGTTTTTGTTAGCTCTATTAGTATTGTAATTCTGATCGTTGTAGTCGTTGTTATTAATATTATTCTGATCACTAAAGGCGGTATTACAGTTTTGACCATCACTGTCATTATTACAGCTCGGATCATCACTATTGTTACCACAGCTCAATTCACATAATCACTTCAGTAGTAGGTCTGTCTTATGGTGTAGTATCATCTTGAAATGATTCATTGTTTCTGTTATGTTTTTAGTTGTGTGTGTGTTGCAAATTGAATATGTTATGTAACTTCTGAACAATGCAATAAACTTCCTATCTTCGATTCGACTTCACAAATAGTATAGGTAACGAAGTTTAACGTTAAAGAATTACATTTCTTCCACTTTTGCCATCCATACAAGCAAGTTTTGTGTAGAGACCCCGCTTACTACAGAAAATGCTCATTTCGAGGTGCCCCCCGGAAGTACAGTGGTATGTCTCCGGATTTACAATGCTAAAATCAGGGGTTCGATTCCACTCGGTGGGCTAAGCAGATATCCCTTTGTGGCTTTGCTATACGAAATACAAACAAACCCACGAGCGTATCCTAGAGGTTAGGATGACGAAATGTGGAGCGATATACCCGCCGTTCGAGACTCCAACTGCGAGCGCTTTCTGGAAGTGAGAATCATTTGATTCCATTATTCAGTTCAAGGGTCAGGCAAAACCACCTTTTTGTGACGTAGGCTTACTGATTTTTCACTTCCTTCTCTTTGATCAGTTATTTAAAAATTGGGCCTGCCATAACTGGACACTAGTTAAGCCACATACGTTTAATGTCACGTTAATTACTGTTCCACAAGCAAACGTCATAATTCAAAATAAAACAACGGCAGTGAGATGTAGTTAATTTAACACAACGAAAACAATGCTTAAACTGAAGTATTTAAATGACAGCAAGTCTGTCTCGTATCATGCAGAGCACTGAATACGTAATATAAAATAATCTTGGATATGCAAATGAGCTAGTCATGTGATAGCCACAGCAAATATATATATAGTACAATGTTTCAGAACTACACTTTGTTGTTGTTTGACATACAGTTGGAAGAGCACTGTCAATTCGAGAATTGGTTATAATTTTGAAAGCCAAGTCACAGCTCTTCCTGACTCAAAATATTCATATACTGAGATCATTAAAACATATTCCGGTAAGAGATGTGGAATATCCAACAGAGAAAATTCCAGATATCTAATGACATCAAATGATAAGGGAATATACATCAACTTGGAATACAAGAACCAGACCAGAGAAGCTCTGGAGTAAGAGTTAACATAGTCGGCAAAGTGCGACATCTTGAAAAAGCTGAGAGTCAACAAAATAAAGATCAGACGTGAAAACTGAATAAGGCAACAGTTCACAGTATAACCAAGAAGGATATCCTTCACAAGTTACTGCCAAGTCGTTCACGTTCAACCGTCAAATGCCTCAAACAGTTGGTGAGTGAAACAGAAGACACAGTGGTCAAGTCCTTGGACTTTTGTGCAATCGGACTGTTTTAATGTGTACTAGAAAACCGTTTTACTTGTGCGGTAGATAGAGCATGGAAAGCTTGCCAGAAGAAATATACTTGACACATCACAATTTAAGCATATAACATCGCTCTTTTTCAGTGCAAACTACGCTACAGGAATACTTTGTTTCTCATACAATTGAATGAAATTAAAATACACTCAATACAAACTAGGAAGTAATATAATAAAAAGTATACAATCTCATAGATATTTTAAAACAATTACAATAATATAATCGAGTGTAGATCAGAGGCTCAGCGGTAAATCTTGAAGTTGGTAGAGAATATCTCATAGACGGTCCATTAAATAGCTTTGTGCTCAACTACAAAGCTAGCAAAATATCAAGATTTCTACTGTCGAAAGTGATTGAAAACTAAATTATTTTACCAATTCATCTCAACATGTCTATTACGTGTGTAAAACATCTGTTCAGCTGGAGTAGACATTGGATATGGAGTTACAATAAATGTTATATAAACGATACAGTTGTAATCAGCTAACACTGCTGATTTCACAAGACTATATGTGTGTATGTGCCTACGTTCCTTACATTCGGGATTTTATTCTCAGCATAAACAATCAATCCATTTAATTTTTTTTTAATTAAGTATATTGACTTTTATCAAAGTTTAAACCTATTTCAATCTAGAGTCTGCTTTAGACCTTTTTTAAAATTATAACTTTTCGAAATTGTTTATTCATTTATTTTGGCGCAAGGCTACATAAGACCTGTTTGCACTAGCGATCATTAATTTTCCAGTGCTAGCTCAGAGGGAAGACAATTTCTCATCACCACCCACCGCCAACTCTTGGGCTACTCTTTTGCCAACGAATAGTGGGATCGATCGTAACTTAATAACGTCCTTACGGCTGAAAGGGCGCACATGTTTGATGATAGAAAATGTCATCTTCACATATTTCAGTTCAATAACATGAAATGTCATCTTTACGTCTTTAAATTTAATAATAAAGAATGCCAGTGAGCTGTTTGTGCTGTCGCCATCACAAGTATCGACACTCAGTTTTCAGCATCATAAACCTGTTGTCTAACCGCTGAGCCATTATGAGCGTTAACAGCGATTTAAAACAAAATCACTTTAATACTGATATGAAATATACTTTGAGTAGTACATTTAATTTGTTATTCACATTATGAGGTGTATATTTATATTGCGTTCTATTTATGAAGGTTGGTTTGTTTTGAATTTCGCGCAAAGCTACACGAGGGATATCTGCGCTAGCTCTCCCTAATTTAGCAATGTCAGACAAGAGGGAAGGCAGCTAGTCATCATCATCCACCGCCAACTCGTAGGCTACTCTTTTACCAACAAATAACTGGATTGATCGTCACACTAAAAGAAGGAGCATGTCGGGTATGACGTGGATTCGAACCTATGCCCCTCGGATTACGAATAAAGTGCCTTAACTACCTGGCCATATCGGGACTGATCAGAAGTTAATACTAAGTATAGCATAAGAGAAGTTAAATAGCGTAGTTTAAAATAAAAACTAAGTGAATTTATTTAAGATACTAGAAGAATAACAGTGACAAATATTTGTTAAAATACCACATTTACTGGTCAGACACTTATAAATGTATCAATCATCATTACATATGAAATAGCAAAAAAATATTTGACGAAATCAGCTTTTTGAAACGCGAAAGTACTTGGTAAATAAAGTTTAATTGAATTTCAATGAAGTTTCATGCATTTACAGTATCTTAAAAGCCCTCTTATGTCATTCTTGTCACTTTACATTGAAACGTAATTTCGTACCTCTTTTAGTGAGACAACATAATTTGAAGATTTTCAAATTAGCAACGTTTCATGCAGATATAGTTTTAACATTAACGTAGCAACTGTGTCTTCTCTTAGTAAAGTTTTTCCGACACTTCTGACAGAGTTTGATGTTTGCAATATTTGTTTCTTCGTCCCTTCAGTGAACGTATCTTAATGTAATACGACACATTACCACTGCTGCTGGCTTTACTCGGTCGAACAAAGTGTGCACTAAACTTAAGTGTCTGTATTTTGTTTGTTTGTTAATTTTTTAATTTCGCGCAAATCTGCAGTACGGCTTGCGCAGATAGCCATCCCTAGTTTAACAATGTAAAACTAGAGGGAAGGCAACTAGTCATTACCACCTACCGCCAACTCTTGGGCTGCTCTTTAACCAATGAATAATGGAATTAATCGTCACATTATTGCGCTACCACGGCTGAAAGGGCGAGCATGTTTTGTGCAACAGGGATTCGAACCCTCAACCCTAAGTTTACGAATCGAACGCCTTAACCCACCTGGGCATACCGGGCCTATTGTCTAAATAAAAGTACGTATAAAATATAAACAGATATTAAACGAAACAGCCGAACAGGAGAATGAGATTAAAAGTCTAGCTTTGTTTTTGTTTGTTACCAGAAATAATTATTCGAAATTTAAAGTACGTAGTTTGCAAATCACTTTTTGCGATATTTAGTTGCAAATTACTGTAAATCTTCACAACAGATTAGATTCTTTTGTGCGAGTTTGTTGTCCAAGCAATGGGATTATAACATGCAAAAAACATCAGCGTTTACTGTAATTGGTAGAGAGAAAGCAACATATTGATTTGATCTAAAGAAAAGATTGCTTTATATCATAGTAAAACGACAGTTGCTCAGAATAGAATTTCCATCTCATTATTCCATTTGTTATAGGTAATCTATGCATTTAATTCGAATTTTGCTCGAATCACATTCCAGTAACGCCCACTTACTGTAACTAAGCCCCTTGCTTTAGTGGTTTCCTTCCTGTCTTTTTTCAGTGTGTAATAAAATGAATGTAAGGCAGCCAGAGTGGGAACGAGGCTAACCTTCCTTGCTCGTGTAAGGAAAAGCGTACAAAGAAAACGATCATTATATGAGGGAGGAGATCAAAAACAAATTTGTGAGTTATACACTTAAGTACCTACTTTATCTATGATGATAGAGCAACTGAGACTAATTAAACAATTTTTGTTTTAAGTTTTTAGAAGCTTAGCTTATTTTAGGCTGGAGCTGGACGACATTTTCAGTTCAAACTTTACTTATTTTACATTTGTTATTTCAAAACAAAATTATAAATTTCATTCCTTAAGAAAGTGTCGGATTGAAATGAATGTCTCTGCAAGCACACATACAAACAAACATACACGTGACTTGCGACTTGCCACCAGCTGATCATCTCTCCATGAACACTTCATTTAATGTTGTTTTGTATTCTGCAGTTTAACTATTTAATATATATATGTAAAAACGGCTTGTTTGGGTTGAGAAAATTATTTACGTAGATGAGCGAACAACGTTTCGACCTTCTTCGGTCATCGTCAAGTTCACAAAGAAAGAAAGGTAACTGACCGGTCGCTGACCACATATTTGAAGAGGGCGTGTTCAGTTCTTTGAAAATATAATTTTATATTATTTATTTTATTAGTATTATTTTTTATAGGTATAAAGGTGTTCTTTTGTATTGGTTTATTTTGGGCATATTCAAACATCTAAGCACGCCCTCTACACTCCCACACTCAGTTGCACAACCCGCTTCAAACATGTGGTCATCTACCGGTCAGTTACTTGTTTCTTTCTTTGTGAACCTGACGATGAACGAAGAAGCTCGAAACGTTGTTCGCTCCTCTACGTAAAAAATTTTTCTCAACCCAAACGAACCGTTTTTACATGTATAATTTTCTCTACAAGTGGGTTTTCTCCACATCACTGATTATTTAAAATATATCCTAGCGAAACTACTTGCATTACTTTTGACTTTTGTTACCGTTAGTTAAATCACAAGCCAATGTTAGTTCAAAGGAAATATATAAAACACAGTAAAGCCATTATTAGCCCTAAATTAAATTAGTACATATCATGAACAGTTTGACGGATATGGCTAGGTGGTTAGGGCGATCGACTCATAACCTGAAAGTCGCGGGTTCGAACCTCCATTACATCAAAAATGGTCGTTCTTTCATTGGTAAAAGAGTAGCCCAATAGTTTGCGGTGGGTGGTGATGACTAGCTTCCTTCACTTTAGTCCAGTCTAGGGGCTAGGACAGATAGTACTCGTGTAACTTTGCCCCAAAATTCACAAACAAACAAATGTCGAAGCACAGTAAGATTTCTTGTGGTACAATAGCTGACATTGTGCATAATCATGCACATCGAAATAAGTTACACAATCGCTGTTACCAGTGTGTTCATTTTGCATTCACACAACATTCTGTAGCTGATTACAAAAAAAAGACACTAATAAACTGGGAGCTCATTGTAAAATAGATAAATAAGATTTTAGCAGTACCATTATTTACATTTCCGTAGCAACAAAATTTTGATTGTGATCCTTGTTAAATCTACATGTTATTTTATCTTTGTGGTGCTTATTAGAATATAAAAGACACCTTGATTGTAACAAAATCGTTTACTTCTAGAACTAAATCTATATATTGTTGTACTTTTTTAATTTAGAAGTTTGTACTTTTAATTAGGCATAGGTAGATTTGACATCACGTGATAAGCAAGTAGTTTAATTAACGCACTGAATTTCCTCCAAAGCTTTAAAACAGTTTCAGAAGTATATAAATTGCGAGTTAAGTGAAGATATATCACTATTGAGTCTTCTAGTGTTACATTTAATCCGGAGTAGTTATTTATTAATTAACCTAGTTAGTTTGTTTAGCTTTGTAATGTTGTCTTTGTTCTTGACAAAATTATAAAAGATACGTTGTGCGTTATGTATAACGCGAAAAAAGAGCAAATAAGAGAAATCGTTGCATTAACGTTCACTGCTGTTATTGGCTTACCAATAAAAACAAGTAATCTAATATATATTTAAAGAAATAAAACATTTTTGTCATAATTAAACAGATAAAGCCTTGAATTATTCTAAGTAACGAATAACTTAAGAGAATCTACCCAAGAATAGAAACAAGTATAACAATAATCATTGTTTGAAATCTTATTGGTAAAATATTAAAATACTTAAAAGTAAGAAACTACAGCAGAAAGTGTTTGTTTGTTTTAAATTTCGCATAAAACTACACGAGGGCTATCTGTGCTAGCCGTCCCTAATTTAGCAGTGTAAGACTAGAAGGGAGGCAGCTAGTCATTACCCCCTTCCACCGCCAACTCTTGGGCTACTCTTTTTACCAACGAATAGTGGGATTGAAAGTAACACTATAACGCCCTCACAGCTGAAAGGGAGAGCATGTTTGGCGCGACGGGGATATGAACGCGCGACCCTCAGATTAAAAGTCGCACGTCTCAACACGCTTTACCATGCCGGGCCCAGCATATAGTGAGCTACGATATGTTGAGAAAAATTACTAATGTTGGATCATATGCCATAATTAAGCTCTTGAAGATTTGTTTATGTTAAATTGTGTGAAATTCATGCAATTTTATACAGGTTTCACACTATTTATAAAACTAGAAATTGCATCCATTGAATATTTAGAAAAATTAAATCTAAAAATGAAGTAATAATTTTATTTTCGAGAGTGTCATATTATTAAACAATGTAAGAAAAAGAACACTTTTAAAACCTTTACATACACTTCTCCTATGTGAGTGAATCTTTTTCACTTCTAACGATTAAGAGCGAGGATACTTTCAGAAGTTTCTTACTCTCAACTGCTTGTCATCTTTGGACGTGTATCAACAACAGAACAACCAACTGGTTACTAAATAAAAGACTTTGTCACAAGTGAACAATCAGTTGTATAGCTCAAGGTTCATATCGAGACTAGTCTTAGAGTTTCATCAGATAAAGGGCCACCAATGGATTCCCTCAATCATCCACCCAAGAAATATGATAACTAGTGTTGGTAAAGGACTAGAGTCATCCCATATCTGCATAATAAGTGAGAGAAAAAACCCAAAATATTGGGCAATGGAAAGTTCAGGGACAGTAAATGAGTAAAAAATGTTTTGTTGGCAAAACTTTTTTTGTTTCAAACATTTAATTAATGATTTAATGAGTGTAATCTCCATTTTTAATATTAATGTTGTTAATTGTCAAGGTTTAAATTAGTAGCAATTAAGGAAGTTCAATGTAACACTGTTTTCTTTGTGAAATAGAACTGTACCGGAAACCTACAACCCAGAAATGAGGCATTAATGTAAGACATTCTAAATTTCTATGTTGTTGTTTGGCAAGAAGGAGTTTTGACGTAACATGATGAGCATGGGTTAGAGACAGAAATCTTCTAGAAAATGTATAAAAACAGTTGAGTCATATGAAAGATAAGTTTGGATAGACTAGGATAACTGATAGTTTTCGAACGTTTTATTATATTTCATGAGTCAGAAGTAGAGATGTACTATTTCAGTGAGATTTTTTTAGTCATTTAGTACTACTTCGACAGATAAAAATAAATATTTTAACGAATAAACAAAATTGGTATTTAAGCATCTACCAGCTCAAACCTATCAAAGAATATTTTGTCAGGCTAGAATTATTTAATTAATGAACCAGGTATTTCTTGGAAAGTTTTAAAACACTCCAGTTTCCTTAAACAATTAGAAAACAACTTGACATTGATGTTTCAATTACTCAAAGGAATCTGATTTTTTAACTAATCAGTCTAGCTTGTTGATCTTGTTGTCGAAGAAATAAATGTTTTCGATATCATTAAATGGACTCAAAGTAAATTCTGAAAACAGTACCTTTTGGATACTTGTCTCACTCATATATGAGGTGTTTGTATTTTTTATAATAAAGACACATTGGGATATCCGATGTGTTTACCTGGTTAAAACCATTAGTTTGTTTACGAAGGTTGTTTTTGTGTAAAGCACTGCTTATAAGATATAAATACTTTTGTTTATATAGCAAATGTAGGGCCACTGTTACTTTTCAGGAACTTTCTTCTGAAAGATCCGGCATTTGGGACTTTTCTATTTTCTACCTTTTTAGGATTGTGTGGTCTCTAAAGCATGCCATTTGCCTTTTGTTTCTTAAAACAGTTTTTTCTTATGTGACCAGCCTTACCATAGTTAAAATACTGAAAACTGTCGGCTTTATTTTGCTTAATCTTTCAGCTTATCGTATCAGTTCTGTTACTTTTAATTACATTTACTGTAGAATGCTGGGACATATTTATATATATATGTTTTTCTCGTAAATCTTCTGGAGTGATTACCCATCAGATGTACCAAAGCAGCATTGATTATATTAACTTTATTTACATGGCTGTCAACTGCGTTACTAAGTAAACCTTGCTCTTAATCAGATTTTAGTATATTGAATCATTAGTTCGTTTCAATGTCTATAAATTTTACATAATCTAAATCCTAACTCTTCCAACTTATGGCCAAACACTCCAATTGTATGTCAAGTTAAATTACCCATCTATTTGGTGTTTCTTGCTTTCTATATTATTCTACTAGCCTACACGCTAGTGTGTGATGTCACACAGTTCATCGTAAGCTCTAATATAATGCTTTGCTTCTCTTGCTGTTCTTAGTCTCAAAATATCTGGTTTTCATTCGTAGTATAACTTGATACTCTAGTAGCTTCATTTAAAGCATCTAGAAAACATTCTCACCGAACCACCGTAAAACAAAGGTGTAGCACTTATTAAGGGCGCAGTGCTGCATGGATCTGTTTGTGCAACTTTCTCTGCAGCAGCTTCGAACTCTACTTCAACCCTCCTATCAACTCCAGATTGTACACCACCCTCGTTTGTTGTAGTATCTTTGATAGAACTAGCCATATTTACTCACTTACAACTTATCTACTTGCACTACTTACAGAAATTCTTAAGCTGAATTATTCACTTCTCCTATTTTCTTTACTCTAACCAACCTTCCCTTAGTTACTTCAAAAATATTCAAAGACTGCGCCAGTTTTAATTGGTGGGCCTTATGGCTACTCGTTGGAGTTTCGCCAGTCACACCAGATTTATATTAAATTAAGATATGCAGTTTCGAGTGGAACACACAACTCACTACCTCGATGAAGTTTATGGCTGGAATAAAGAATTGACTCTAAGGCTGAGGTTTAGAGTACATTCCAGTGTTTAGTATAACAATTTTTGAAATATCTTGTTCACTTTAGTAACTCTTTATTCAAATGTTACCAATCTCGGCTCAATCAATGTACTTTTGAATTCTCGTTAATACTATAAGTTTTACATCAGATTTCTAATTATGTTCTTCGATTCAAGACAAGTAGCGTTGATTACTTGCGTGAAGCTCGAGCGAATAATATTCTCCAGACCTAGAGGGGGAGACAATGGCATGGTTGCTACGTACAACATATCTTGGGTTCACAACTTCTCTAAGTAGCTTGACAGCAGATCTCTTTGACAGCACAAGCTCAACTCCATAACTGAAATTCTGACCACAAACAGGAGTACCTATACCAGTTCTCCTTGGTATCCTTGCGACTTTCCAAAGACTTGCCACTTAATTGGAAGACTTTTTTCAACTTATTAATATTTTCAGGACAAATAAATAAATTAAGCTTCAATGATTAACTAGAGTAGAAGACGATAACTCAACTGCCTGTTGACATGTATCTTTTCTAGTCTTCTGGATATTATTCGTGCATGAAAACATTGACTAACCTCTTCCTTGTAAGTTTGTTTGTTTGTTTTTCAATCAATATAAATAGATCTTATAACTTTCTATCTGCTATGCCGGTGTCAGTCTGTTGATCTTTTATATGCAAAAACGGCTCGTTTGGGTTCAGAAAATATTTTACCTGACGATGACCGAAGAAGGTCGAAACGTTGTTCGCTCTTCTATTTAAAATATTTTCTGAACCCAAACGAGCCGTTTTTGCATATAAAATTCTCAACAAGTGGGTTTCTCGACATCACTGATTGAGTCTGTTGATCTGCTTTTCGTGTTCAGTCTCTGATGAAGTTTGCTTCAACATTCTCACGATCTGCCGTGTGAGTGTCGGTTCAAGCATTTGTTCTCAAATGCATCCTTGAAAGACTTTTCTTTGAAAATAAAGCGTCATCAATGCATTAGCTAGTTATTCTTAGTATTGCATCACAATGGTCTATACATGCTGTTCCAAGAATATATTTCTCTCTCTTCTTGAAGCATTTTAAACAACGAAAAATGTCTCAAAAATACCACAATGCTTCGAAGGAACGATAACTTGTATAATTTATCTTTGCATTGTTTCAAACTAAGTATGACCTGTTGACATCTTCAAACAGTGTGATTTTTAAGTGAGTGTGACCATTTTTCCACCCACTTTTGCTTCCTGTTGTACTTGAGCTTTGATCCAGCTACAGACTTGATTTTTGTTTGCTTGGTTAGAATTGAGCACAGAGCTACACAATGTCTATCTGTACTCTGCCAACCACGGGTATCGAAAGCCGGTTTTTAGTGTGTAAGTCCTCAGACATACCACTGTGCCACTAGGGGGCTATAGACATGAACTGAGTTTTATCAGTAGCTAATCTTTTCTAAATACTTAAGAACCTTACAAAATTCAAAATCAGCGGTTTCGAAACTAGTCTGTAGGCCTATCATTTAACAGTCAGATAGTTATAATGTATCAAATAACCAAAGTTTGGCTATCGGAGCTTCTTGTCTCACTTTCAACATCAGTTCCCCTTATGATGTCATGTATTTCGTTAGAGTCAGGTAATTTTATTCCATAGATGTCTTTGTACTTAGTTATTTAAACAAAGCTTACAACAGAAAAAGTAACCTTTTTATTTCGTTCCAACAATTGCCAAGCTACAGAAACCACACGAAGCAGTAATGAGTGGATTGATGGCCACACTCACTTTGAACCACCAAATGTTTTAATGCTATCTCGCTCCTTCTTACTTTGTTTCATTTCTTTTTGGTGCTTTCATTCTTATTTGCTAATTCTTTGCTTATTTTAAAACGTTTTACACTTGTATGTTTAAAACATCATTGTGCCCTTCGAGAAGAGAAAGGTTTTATTGTTTTCCAAACACTTTCTGGAATTATTGTTTTATTTTTGCATACTTGGAAATAAAAATAACTTTTTATATAAGCAATGTTTAAATTGGTCATCGTTTTTTGTTTGTTTTGAGTTTTTTCACAAAGCTACAGAGGGCTATTTGCGCTTGCCGTCCCTAATTTAGCAGTGTAAGGTAAAAGCGAAGACAACTAGTCATCATCGTCCACCGTTACCTCTCGGGCTCTTCTTTTACCAACGTATGGTGGAATTTATCGTAATTTTATGATGCCCACACGGCTGAAAGAGCGAGCAGGTTTGATGTGACGGGGATTAGAACCCGCTACCCTCAGATTAGAAGTTAAGCGCCTTAATCGCCTGGCTATGGACCATGGAAAGATCTATGAAGAAAAACAGAAAACTCATTCGTAACAGTATTATTTGTTTATTTTTGAATTTCGCGCAAAGCTACACGAGAGCTATCTGCGCTAGCCGTTCCTAATTTACCAGTGTAAGACTAGATAGAAGGCAGCTAGTCATCACCACCCACCGCCAACTCTTGGGCTACTCTTTTACCAATGAATAGTGGGATTGATCGTAATTTTATTACGCCCACACGGCTGAAAGGGGAGCATGTTGGATGCTACGGGGATTCGAACCCGCGACCGTCAGATTACGAGGTGAGCGCCATAACTACTTAGCCATATCGGGTCATCGTGACAAGCTGTGTGCCAACATAGTACATACAGTCTCTGAAATAGAAGCGTGCTCTGGACCGAATTTTCTGTTGTCTTCAAAAATCAAAATAGAAAACGATGATCCCCGGTAAAAGGAAGTGTAGGTTGGAACCCCGAAACTCTTAAGTACATAGTGACGATTATGCTTTAATTTTCAATTAGTAAATATATATATTTCTGAAGTATAACTTTATGCCAAATAGGTGGGCAACAGACCCTTGTAATCTGAAAGATTAGTTGTTCTTTTTTTAAATTATGTTATGTTTCTAGCTTATTAAACTCCTTTCTCATGTAGACAGGCGTTGCCCAGATGTTAGGGTACCCTGATTGTGAATATGAATGTTCAGTCCCGTTGTCACTAAAATGTATTCGGTTCGTCGGGGACTTTGAGACGCTATAAGAATAGTGGTTTAACCCTACTAACATCCGTTATAGAAGAGTAACCCAATATCTGACTGTAAGTGTTCTATATTTAAAAAATTCGAATTTAGTCCAGAAACGGCGATTGCTAAACAATGCAAGAAAACTATTTGATGTCTACTAATATGAAGTGAGATAATTGCGTTAATGTCTAAGATTTATTTGTGTCAAAAGTGAATGTCATTAGGAAAAAAAAGGAGTGCACGTAACATGGCTCGATTTTATGATCATTTCACTTTTCTGTAATATAACTTTATTAAATCGTCTTCTCATCGTGTGTTACAAGGCTGAAATAGGAGTCAACTTTGGATTTATGAAAGCTTCAAGTTGATTCTTTTTGCTGTGAAGTCTTCTTATAGCTCAAGTCAAAGTTTGAATTTTGTTTCAACCTTTGAAATAAACTTCAGCTCTTGACATATCATTAATTTTTACTTCTTTATTTTCTTCACACTGTTTTCTCTGTGACGAGAAATTACAAGTCTTGTTATTTAAAATTGAAAGCTTTCTGTCAGGTAACAGACATAAGAACAAACACTGACAGGAGGCTTCACGCTCTTTAAAAACCAAAGATGCTAACTTAGAATGGAAAACAAACAGAAGTTTTGGAAAGCTAACTTCCGATTTATCCGTCTATAAAAATATAATTTTGTAAGAAAGGAATGTATTTATAAATTGCTGCTGCCTTTGATCTTAAAATGGATAAATTCCAGTCATATATCCATTGTCTAACCTACACAAAAGTCCAATTACATAACAAAATATTTTTTTTCAGTTTGGGGGACTTTTAACTCACAAAAATTTGTGATTTTTTTAAAATTATCAAACTGCTTTATGTATTATAAAATAAGTTTAAACTTAGAGAGCTACACCATTGGCATAACTATATTACGCCCCCCAGTGGCTCAGCGGTATGTCTGCGGACGTACAACACAAAAAACCTAGTTTCGATACCCGTGGAGGGCAGAGCACAGATAGCCCATTGTGTAGCTTCGTGCTTAATTCAAAACAACAAAACAATCACTATATTATTGCGCCCTCGCGCTAACTAACTCTAGTTCCATTCAAATACAAAACACCCTGGTGGTTCAGCCCTAAAATTTGGACTTCGATTCCCGAGGATGAACTTATTGCACACATTCTATTGTGTAACTTTGCACTAAATATTAGACAAATAAAAAAGTATAAAAAAAACATTTCTTGTATCTTACAATTTTCGAAAAAAAAATTCAACAATGAGAAAAATAGGTAAATAGCAAACACGTTATTCTGGAAAATGAATATCATGCATTTCTCTGAGTATCTTAGAAAATGAATAAACTGCAATTTCCTTAACTCGCTGAAGAAAGTCTTGCGACCTACTTTGTACATTTTTAAAATGTTGCATGAGCAACACTTTGATAATAAAGCTGCAAGACACATATGTAGACATATGTTTCGTCAAAAATGACGATATATTTTCATTTATCATATACCAGATATCGCTGATACTGGTTTCTACAGTCAATCATTTCTTTGAATATGTTCCTTGAAAATAGTATATTAATACATTCCTTACGCCGTTATTGCAGACTTAAACACAATAATTATCTTGTGTGAAGCATCAAGAAAGGTGCCTAATTTAAATGCAACGGATCTCTTCGTTCTAAAGTAATTTTTCGTAACAAGCAGTTTAATTTTCTCTTCTAATGTATGTGTGCCACTATTAGACGGCCATGAAGTAACCTAGTTTGTTTCTCCCTGATTCACTATTTCCTTTGCTTTATCAACACTGCAGATGTTTTCTGCTTGCACGCATTTATTTTAACACCATGTCGCAAAATCCTGTTGTTTAACACTTCCAGAAGGGTTTAATTAGAAATCGCATTTTGACTCATAAATAACACTATGTAACACAAATTTTGTTACTGGATAATATTTGTTATTTATTAACTGATCGTATTGTAAAAGTACAGAAAATGACCATTATTCCCTTCAAGCTTTGCTGTTGTTATCTGGATAATGAAATTTAGAAATTAACTTATTCTCTATGTAAAATCGGACAAATTTGCACATTTTCATTTACATAAGGTCTTAATATGAATAAAGCAACATACGAATCAAGATTTACAAGTATTTAAACTAAAGTTATACAAAAATGAACAAAAATGTTGAGAAGTAAGAAGATTTTCCATATTTGGGACTGTAATGTAAATCATTTTCACGCATCACCTCCCTCCAAATATAGTATCCCATCATGTTTTCATTACACGCTCCTAGGTCATAAAAGCAAAATTTGAAGAGAAAAAATAGGTCTTTTACATTAACTTTAGGTATAAGCCAGTGGTTCCCAAACTGGGGGTGATTTAACAATTTATCTGGGATAATGGAGGGGTGACAGAAAAAAAGTTAAAACTCTGAAAATCAAGAAAACATTGAGATAGCTGGTATTAGGATTAATGTTTACTTAGTCTTAGTATGTAAAGTTGTAAATTAAACCTATTTTAAGTATGTAATAAAGTTAAACCAAATGACAATAAACATCAAAAACTAATATACAGTAGTAGAAAAGAAAAAATATGTATCTAAGTGTGTGGTAACCTAAAAGTATTTTGAGAAGTATGCTTCAGAACACAAGTCACTCAGTAACCCTTATGACTCATCGACGTGTCCAGTACGCGTCACTCACTGCCTGAGGTTGCCTCTATTTCACACTGTCAGTTTCTATGTGAGCATCAGCCGAGGGAGACAAAACCTGGTATGTATGTATACTGCCCTGTGCAGTATAGTTAGTATTTACCTACTATTACATCATTCCTATGCTGAATAAGCTCTTTTAATGCTATCTAGAATGCCATGAAAAAATAAATAATAAGTTCACATTGTTCACACTTTTTTATGCAGTTTTTCTTTTTCTGCAGATTAAACAATAAAATGTCTAAAAAGCGCACCTACTCTGACGCCTTTCTTCGCTATGGCTTTGTGAATTTACCTTCTGGTGGAGAGGATCGGCCACAATGTGTAGTATGTCACAAAGTGTTGACAAATGAAAGCCTCAAGCCATCAAAACTCTCAGCTCATCTCCAGAAGTGCCATCCAAATCTTCAAAATAAGGATCAGGCTTATTTTCAGTGCCGGGCTATAGCACGAAGAATATCCAGTTCGGTTCATCTGGAATTCAAGCCCAAAAGCTTCAAGCTGCGGTCGAAGCATCTTACTTTGTTGCATATAAAGTTGCCGAACAACAAAGATGCCACACCATTGCAGAGAATCTGATTATGCCTTGTGCATACGAGATGGTAAGCAAGGTATGTGGGGAGGATCAAGAGAAGAAACTGAGTGTCATATCTCTATCAAACAACACAATCCGCCGACGAGTAGATGACATGGCATCAGATATTCTGTCCCAAGTTACAACAGACATCAAGGAAAGCTCATATAGCAAATTCTCCTTGCAATTTGATGAATCGTGTGACGTAGCCAGTTGTGCTGTTCTCCTTGGGTTCGTACGTTACGTCCACCAGGACAAGATCAAAGAAGAGTTCCTATTATGCGAAGATCTGCTGACAACCACGAGGGAAGAAGATATCTTCAATATCATCAACAATTTCTTTACCACGAATGGATTGGATTGGAACAGCATTCAACAGGTAGGGAGAGATGTTTATATAAAGTTTAGATTAAGTAAATACAATGAATTACATGGCATATAGTCATATAGTTTTATTTATTGTACAAGTAGCTGTAGTGTAGCTAATATTTTATACATAATTCACAGAAAAGTATCGTGCCTGTCGTACTGAAATACTAAAACACCAAAATAAATCAAATTTAATTAAAACCATATCATTATAACACAAAAGATGAGTAAGAATGACTAAATGGGGCAATCTATAATAGTTTTTCTTTTTTAATCTAGGTCTCCGTCGATGATAGGTCGTAATCGTGGATTACGGGGCCTCATAGAAGCTGTGAATCCAGAAATTTCTGTAGATCATTGCATTATTCATCGGTATTCTCTTGGATCAAAAAGCCTGCCTGGTAATCTGAAATTAGTGTTTGAAGATGTGTTGAAAATCGTCAAGTTCATCAAGTCCATGGATGTGAATTCGCGCATATTCAGGGAGCTGTGCAAGGAAATGGGAGAGCAGTATCAAGTTCTGCTCTACCACACCGATGTTCGCTGGTTGTCACGAGGCAAGGTTGTATGTCGAGTCACTGAGCTCCGAACGGCTCTTCAGAAATTTCTGAAACAAGAAGAATCTCCTTTTGCTACCAAGTTCACTGATAAGGAGTGGCTTGCTCGACTCTGTTACTTGGCTGACATATTTGCGGAGCTGAACAGTGATAATCTGCAACTCCAGGGCCAAAACACGACTGTCATTGATGCCCATCACACTGTGACTGCATTTCTGGGAAAACTGAGACTCTGGATTTGACGCTTGGAGAAAGGAGTGATCGCTCAGTTTCCAACCCTAGACCAGTTTGTTGAGAAGAATAGTTATGATACTGGATCACTTTTACAGACCATCAACAAAAAGATGAGCGACCATTTGAAGGGGCTTGAAACAAGCTTGCAGCATTACTTTCCAGAGAGTGACCTAAAAACAGCCAGTCTTCAGTGGATCATTCATCCCTTTTCTGTACCTGATGAGGCCATTCGTGATGATGATTTCCCTGCAAAGGAGGAGTGGATCATTCATCCCTTTTCTGTACCTGATGAGGCCATTCGTGATGATGATTTCCCTGCAAAGGAGGAGTGGATCACAATGAGAGCAAATGAAGTCAAATGAAAGTCAAATTCCAAAACCAAAATCCAGATTCCTTTTGGATTTCACAACTAGCTGACTCGCCAACTCTGCCCAAGAGAGCCTTGAAGTTGTTGGTATCATTCTCAACAACATATCTGTGCGAGAAGAGGTTCTCAAGAAGAATCTCCTTTTGCTACCAAGTTCACTGATAAGGAGTGGCTTGCTCGACTCTGTTACTTGGCTGACATATTTGCGGAGCTGAACAGTGATAATCTGCAACTCCAGGGCCAAAACACGACTGTCATTGATGCCCATCACACTGTGACTGCATTTCTGGGAAAACTGAGACTCTGGATTTGACGCTTGGAGAAAGGAGTGATCGCTCAGTTTCCAACCCTAGACCAGTTTGTTGAGAAGAATAGTTATGATACTGGATCACTTTTACAGACCATCAACAAAAAGATGAGCGACCATTTGAAGGGGCTTGAAACAAGCTTGCAGCATTACTTTCCAGAGAGTGACCTAAAAACAGCCAGTCTTCAGTGGATCATTCATCCCTTTTCTGTACCTGATGAGGCCATTCGTGATGATGATTTCCCTGCAAAGGAGGAGTGGATCATTCATCCCTTTTCTGTACCTGATGAGGCCATTCGTGATGATGATTTCCCTGCAAAGGAGGAGTGGATCACAATGAGAGCAAATGAAGTCAAATGAAAGTCAAATTCCAAAACCAAAATCCAGATTCCTTTTGGATTTCACAACTAGCTGACTCGCCAACTCTGCCCAAGAGAGCCTTGAAGTTGTTGGTATCATTCTCAACAACATATCTGTGCGAGAAGAGGTTCTCAACCGTGCTGGGGATGAAAACAAAAAAGAGGACTCGCTTGAATGTTTCAAACGATGCCAGGCTGGCACTTTCAACCACAAAACCAAGAATTCCTAATCTAGCTTCAAGTATGCAACTCCATCCATCCCACTGATGTTCTTGACATCTTTGGCAATATTCATTAGAAATGCACAATGATCAAATACAATAATTAAAAGTGTAATTCAGTGTAAATAAATTATATAAATAAATTGTAAATAAATAAAGTGCAATATATCTCTAGTTTAATTTAGCCATATGTATCAATGTTGAAAACATTTTGTGAAAGGGGTAACATGCTTAATGTGGCATGTTGAATTGAGTAACAAGCTGAAAAAGTTTAGGAACCACTGGTATAAGCAATTGGGAAATAACACTTTCTGCCCAGGAACAAGAACAAGTAAAAATTTGGTTACGCAGTGTAATCACACTTTAACTAAGCAAGCTGCTAAAAGAGGGTAAGGGTTTTAATTTGTCTGTCCACGGACACAAGGATTACCAAAGACAAGCTGAAACTTTGTTGTGTTTGTCGATCATTGACATTGGTTTTAAACACCCCCTGTATTTAATAAAGCAAAATAAGATCTTCTTCCACGGTAAAATAAAGCAATTTTAACTTACAGGCTTAACTGTTACATGTTACTCATTTCAGTCATTGTTTAAGCTGGTCACATTGAGTTTTAATTTAATCTTGTCTCACACTGCAGGATTTCTCCATGAATAACAAAATGTTGACTGGTGTTTAAAACATTCTATATTACGTGCTAGCCCTCCAGTTATAGAAGTCGTTTTATAAAACATATTTAGTAAACAAAAGCTTAAGATAAATTTATCTTTAACTCATGTAAAATGGTATTCATTAAAGACAAAAATTATGCACGTCAGATAATGCTATCTAAGACAATACTCACAGATAAATTATATATTCGTCCTTCACGTACGATGTACACATAAAAATTATTTAGGTGCTGAAGCGCTGCTTAGCAAAAACATTTAAATAGATATAGATATGATTGTACATTTGATCTCCGCATATGAAGCGTGTCCTCTATTGTTTGAGCAGAAGTTCAAAAATTGTTTTCATATATACAGCATTAATAAGTGATATACTATATATATGTATATATATGAGATATGTTTTCAATAGATAAATCCTTCAAACAGTGTTCTTGTTGTGCTATTATTGTTTTAGCATTATTGCATTATTATATTTGTGGAATATTCTAGACCTCTGGCGAAATATAGATACGCGTCGAAAAACTACTCAGGTTGATAGGTATATCTGAGTTTAGCTACGAAGAGCGTATCGTGACGATTTTCGAAGTGAATTTATCACAAATTGTATTCTAATAATAGCGCAGAGAACAGTAATTCGTATTTTCAGTTGCGTTCTACAATGATTGAGCCATACTCCTGGATTTTGACGAAGAAAAGACAATTATTTAAAGCTCTAGATACATATGTGATAACCAACAGTTTAACAAACATGTGACTTATTTTATTATATTATAAACAAGTGAACTATGTGTTGTTTATTTATTTTTAAAATTGATCACCAACAAGTCACAGACATCTGCTGAAATAATCCAGCCTCATATATACAAAAACCTTACAACCACTTGTTTTCTGGATAATCGGCATCTTTGATTAAGATTTGTTTTTATAAAACTCTTAATAAAATGTCGTTATTAAATAGTGAATTTTTAAACTTGTAACATTGCAGAGTAAAGAGTATTTTGGGTAGGGGATAACACTTTAATAAATATTTTAATTGTTTTTATTACCAAATAGTCAGTCCCAACCAAACAAAATGCACTTTACTCTCGCTTTAACTGTCTTCGTCTGGCATTATTTCTCTTATTTGTATTCTTCCCTCCGTTATAGTATTAAAAAGGTGTCTGGTCTACTACCACCAAAATCGGAAATGGTGTGACACTTTATTTCCCTTATAGAAAAACTCGTTTTATCGTGTATGAAGAGTAATTAAACTTTATGTCTAATTGTAGATTTTCAGACGTTTGTTATTAAAATACGTAGAAATGAATAATAGTTATAAAATTGTGAATGTTTAAAATAATAGTATCAAGGAATATAAAAATCAAATGCGGCCATATGCTTCGTGGTAAATTTCTTGCGTAGCAAAATCATCTGAAACCTGCAGCTTTTGCTTTTCTGCAATGTGTTAACTATAGAACATTGAAAATGTGTAAAGTTATGGTAATGAAAACTGAACCTGATTGCTGTATATTATATAACGAGGAAACTCGTGTTTCTCGTACGAGTCTTATTTAAATATCATGTCTGTTTGTCGATTTTTAAAAGCCTCATATATTATTTATACTAGGATATAGTGGTATTAGGTTATTTATAAGTCACGGAATGGTGAGAATTCATTTAAAATGTTTCCTTGCATGTTTGTTTGTGTTAGTGATGTAATTGTCTTGTTTGTTATTAAACAAAAAGTTACGAAGAGGGTTATTTGTTCTCGGCCTACCACGGGTATCGAAACCCGGTTTCTAGGCTTAGAAGTTCGCAGACATACCCCTTTACCTCTGGAGGACTGTAATTGTTTTTACATTTAATGCTTTAAACGTCGTACCTGAGTTACACTCGTATGAACATAAAAGTACCATTTTGCAGTTCTAGATATATTGGGTTTCTCTATGCACTCGTACGCGTACAAGCACTGACACACGTTGTTCTTTCAATCGTATTGATGTTACTAAACAGATTCGTTCAAGTGATACTTTACTTTCCCTGCTTTGATTAAATGCAAGATCTTTTTCACTAAATGACAATTAACTGATATTCTTTCAGTAAAGACAGCATCTGACATTCAGAAATAGAAACTTAACTTTCCTGTCTGGTTTACCAAATAATTGTTATGGGTTTTCATTGTACATTGATCTTTTATGCGGGATAAGTTTTGTGTGCAAGCAAGGTTTTGTTTGTGTGTTTTATTTTTGTATAACACTCATAACTCATGGGATATACCAATGAATAACAGGATTGGTCGTAACTCTATAACATCCCCACATTTGAAAGGCGAGCATGTTTGGTGGGACGGGGATTCGAACACGCGACCCTCAGGTTGAGAGTCAAGCGTCCTAACCACCTGGCCACGTAAACTTGTGAAACTCTGATTGTATTGTCTTAAACATTCGGTAGTGTCTGTGTTTTTCTAATAGCAAAGCCACATAGGGCTATCTGCTGAGCCCACTGAGGGAAATCGAACCCCTAATTTTAACGTTGTAAATCCGTAGACCTGCCGCTGTACAAGCGGGGGTCACATTCCATAGTTTAATTAACTGCTACCCCCTGCTGGTACAGCGGTAAGTCTGTAGATTTACAATGCTAAGGGGTTTAGATTTCTCTCGGTGGACTCAGCAGATAGCCCGATGTGGCTTTGCTATAAGAGAAAAATACCCACACGATTAATTTTTTTGCAGGAATATTACAATAGACAGATTAATAGATTCATAGGTTCACATTATTATTATGATTTCATCACTGACATAAGTTAATCAAATTGAAAACTGAAAGAAGCATTTTATTTAACCCCACTAAGACGTTAGTTTCTCACTGCTATTTCATTTTATTTTTGCCATCATTTAATAAATATTAAAACAGCTTCAGAGTTTCTTTATATATTGGCCCCCCAGTGGCTCAGCGGTATGTCTGCGGACTTACACGCTAAAATCCGGGTTTCGATACCCGTGGTGGGCAGAGCACAGATAGCCCATTGTGTAGCTTTGTGCTTAATTCAAAACAACAACAAAAATCTTTATATATTTTCAAAAGCATAGTTAATCTTTCTAATTATTCGACTTGTTAGCCACATGAAAAAGATAAATTAGTCGCGTATGCCTTTGGGTATTTTTTATTCACATTTATATTCCAAAGATTTCTCGTGAGCAGGAAGTTCGTAATCTCCAGACCAAAAAAAAACAAAAAACACCTTCCTTCTATTAACTTATAAACTTAGTGTTCTTAACCTACCTTCTGCAAGTAAAGGTCCAATTAGGAAACGTGGTTGCAAATTATCTATATCTATTTGGAACTGCTAAGCCCATCGACCACAGACATGTAAAATTATAAACCAAGGTTCCGTATTACTTTTTTGAATCCCAGCTGTTACCATCAAAACATACCAGTTATTTGTATGGATTGTACAGCTACTCATATGAATCTGTTAGAAAACATTAAGATTTCACTTCATTATATTTACCTCATCATTATTTATAATTTTGAACCGACAAATTCTATGTAATGAAACGTGTAACCCGAATACAACCTTTTTAAAGATAACTTATGGGTATTTAGTCATATTGTTTTCATTTAAAAATAAACCACATATTACATTTTTATAAGATAAATGATATATATATGAGATAGTATGATGGTTCCTCAGCTTAACTGAATAGCAGGTATGTGTCGTAAGATTATATAAAGAGATGGCAAAACCGTTGTGAATGTTCAGAATGTTATCTGTATAGAAGAAATGTGTCGTCATACGCATGCTCTACGAAAGCTCCAGTAGCGAAAGACTTCTGAAAGCCCAAACAATGTACTTCAACACCCTGTTTCCTTTAAATTATTCATATTATAGCGTTTTCAAACTGGATGAAAGAATTTTCATGTATAATTTTTATTTAGAGATTTTATAAAGAAGACATCCATTTCTTTAGATTTTACATATTCTACGAACTTGTGAGTGAAAGCGAAGAAAAAAAAGTAATATATCAATCAGATTATATTTGTCATATTTATTGTCTACGAGACCTTTCGTCTAATACTAGCATTCATCAGACCAGATAAGATACGACAGATTTCTATTCTGTAGTTCATGTAAGGCTTTAAACAAAACAAATAAAAATTATCAATTAAACCCGCAAAACCTACACATTCGTAATTATAACATTTAAGAAAAAAATGTGTAATGAGTATAATCCACACCTGTTTATCATAAATCCTTGTTGTAAATTTAAACAATGATCAATAATGAGGTGCTTCAAATATCTTGAGTTGATTTGAAAACGAAAAACAGTGAATAACAAATGGGAACACAAGGTATACCAAAATAATTCGCCGCGTAACAATGACCAGCAATTTTGTATTCCCAACTCCAAAACCTTAGGTTGCATTGTCAGCAACTCTCAACAGTGTTAACTATCTCATACTCTAAGACAAAAAAGCCTTTTAAGTTGTACTGTCAGAAAATTCTAAACGTGTTTTTCATCTCATGATTCCAGTATAAATGCCTTAAGCAGTACTTCAGCAGCTCTTAACAGTGTCCAAGTCATCCCACACACCCAGTTTGGAAACCTTAAGTTGTGATATCAGCAACTCTTAATAGTGTATAACAATCTCATACACCCATTTTGAAAATACTAGTATGTACTGTCAGTAACTCCTAAATACTAACAGCTATACGCCTTCTAAAGTATCAGTATCTTTCAAGTACTCACTCAAACAAAAACAAAAAAGTTTCAGAAAATCGTTTCCTTCTTCCACTCTGTAAATAATCTTAGATTTCTTTAAACATATGTTTGTGATAAAAAATTTCACTTTCTTGAAAATCTCTCAAGCTCAGTAAAAAATGCAGTTTATTTTTTATTATTGCGTCAAGAACATAAATTCAATATTCAAAGCACTGAACCTACTAAATTACTAAGAAACTCGCAAGTTGAACATTTCACAGCCTTAACGGAACTTACTAATAGACTTAATAATCAATCTACTCATGTCTAAAGCCTTAAATCTTCAAAACTGTCTGTTTGTTTGTTTTCTTATAACAATGCCACATTGGGCTATTTGCTGAGTACTCCGAGGGAAAGCAAACCCCTGATTTTAGCGTTGTAAATCTGAAGACTTACAGCTGTACCAGTGCGGGACCTTTCAAAACCGTTAATGTGATTAAGTTACATCCATGACGTTATGTGGAACTTCCTACTAAGCAATCAACAATACACACCTTGAAAAGTTTAGATTAAAACATGTTACGAGCTTATAATGTTAAAATCCGATATTCAATTCCTTTGGTGTACAGAGAACAGTTAGTCCACTAGTATAGTTTTGTGATGATGCAGCAACTATAATTTAAAACATTGTCTTTCACACTGCAACCTTCACGAGCTGCTAAACAATTTATATAATCCTATCACATTAATAAAATGAAGACGCATGAAATTTAAAAATCTATAATTAACAATAAGCCAACTTCATAAAATAAATAACATTAATATTAACAAGTATAGACATTAGAATTATTAAATTATTAGCTGAATATGTGAAACAAAGTACGATCAAATGTTTAATGAACAAAACGAAATATTCTTCATTCATTTACTGTCATTAAAATGTACAGTCGTGAAAAATGTTTTAAGTGATTTTAGTTTTCAGTCAATGGTGATACAAAGATGGGATGACCTCTTGCTGTTTATCAATATTTATACAGTCTTTACAATCGGTGAGTTTTTGTTTAGGTAGACGGTTAACATGTTGATTTTCAGTTGAGAAGGTCTTATATCCTTTGTCTGTTTTCTCATTTTTGTTTTTTTGGAATTTCGCACAAAGCTACTCGAGGGCTATCTGTGCTAGCCGTCCCTAATTTAGCAGTGTAAGACTAGAGGGAAGGCAGCTAGTCATCACCACCCACCGCCAACTCTTGGGCTACTCTTTTACCAACGAAAAGTGGGATTGACCGTCACATTATACGCCCCCACGGCTGGGAGGGCGAGCATGTTTAGCGCGACTCGGGCGCGAACCCGCGACCCTCGGATTACGAGCGCACGCCTTAACGCGCTCGGCCATGCCAGGCCCTGTTTTCTCAATCACATACCTTTGTAAGAGGGAGTTCATATTATACATTATTTAATCCAGTGATTCCATAATTCTTGGACAGCGATTTTAGTCATTATTCTAAAACTTACAGATTCAAGTTTCACTGCTAAATGGATAATGTTCCTTTAATCCTAAGATGTATAGTAGAAGTCACATGAATTCCTCATTGTATTATGATACTTAAATACAAGAATATTTTATTTGCTGGAAATATAGTACATTAATTAAACTTCAAATAAAGCAAAAGATGAAGACGTCTTACATGTTTATTTAGATGAACAAAATTTTGACTTATGTTTTATTATAATACTTCCCACTTCATAAACGAAATACTAAATGCGGTGCATTTATTTTACCGAATTGAACGTAACCGATCCCATCCTCTGCATATATTAGGGTTAAAAATCCTTTATTCTCTTTCACATTATCTTCATCCACTATGACGTCTATGAATTATTCACGTGCTAATGAAGTCGTCATTTTACTTAAAGCCTTTTGTTCAGATAACTGAGCCATAGTTTCCCCTTCACCTTTAAATTCAGGTCAGATCTCCTATTTTCTCTTTACTTTAATCTCGATCATTATTTTGGAAACTTTCTTCTGATGTTACACAGCTCTCAGTTGTCTAATGTTGTTAAAGCTAGTACTTTCAAACTTCAACTACCACATGTGGGAATGATCTTAAACTGTGATAGGCATTACTCACATGGTATTTATCAGTCATAATTTATTCAGTAGTTTCTCGACTGGGCGATGTTGAACAGGTGTGCTAAATTCCATAACTTGATGAAGCAGTAAATTAGCTGAAATAACCCAGGAAGATCGTGCAGTCAGAGGTTGGAAACCAGTAGTGGTAACAGGTGAGCATCAGATGGGTCTTATAACTTCATATTACATAGTTTAATGGTACTTAAAGTTGTAATTCCTCAACCACTCTAAAAGAGAGGTGTGGCTGGTTTTATCTTTGTATTTGACAATTCTGTTTATGGATGTTTTATTCTTGCATTGATGTTCTTCGATACAGTTACTTCTGCTTCTTCATCTTGTTGTTAAAATCCTTCTGCAAACTTCTTTAAAATTTGTCGGCTTCGGTCATTTTTCTCTTATTTCTAAGTAATAAGGACTTTTATATTTAATTATGCACAAAATTAACTAAAGTTCGATTAAATGTGCAAGATGTTGATGCTCAGTTAACTGTTAGAGTAAATCTTTTGTAATCTTAGTTCATAATTACTCTTGTTGAGTAGAGTTTAATTTATCAGACGATGTAAGTATTATCTGTTCTTGTTTATGATTATGTGTTAAATGTATTTCAGAAATAAAAGCCTTAACTGAGGTCTAAGTCATATATAATAATTACACAGCGTGGCTTTCATACATATTGAACACTTGGATACATATGCTCCAAATATTGAACACTTAGGATACATATGCTCCAAATATTGAGTAAATCTAACAATGGATGAAGATCCTTAAAAGCATTTTTGTTTAAATAACGCTAAATGAAGAGAGAAACAAGAAACAGAATTATTAATACACTACCATCCAAGTGAAACCAAGCGGAAGAATACAGTATGAATTTAAGTAAATTACACGAAGTTAACTTATTTGACATGATTTTTAATGTAGGTTTAAAATAGACATGCGTAGTTCCTTCAAAACTATATGCTTATAACTTTATGAACACTCATTAAGACCTGCGTATTGAGCTAAGTTTACCTTCGTTACATTTTTATATTTACTTTGTGGCCCCCCAGTGGCTTAGCGGTATGTCTGCGGACTTACACGCTAAAATCCGGGTTTCGATACCCGTGGTGGGCAAAGCACAGATAGCCCATTGTGTAGCTTTGTGCTTAATTCAAAACAACAACAACGACTCGTGCGAAATAAATGGTAATACGTAACACTGATTATTTTCTCCAAGGTATCTGATTAAATGTTTTACTCTAATTAATAACTCACGACCACTGCAGATCAATGTTGCTCATGTTAGTCGCTTTTGATATCTTATTATTTCGTTATATGTCATCTCATTATAAATGCATGTGTAATAACAAGAGGTGCAGTAACATTTAAAGTGAAAATCTATGATAGGTTGTAGTGTGCATACTTGAACATAAAACTTTCGCTGATTGAGGTAATAACCATTGTGTAGCTTTGTGCTTAATTCAAAACAACACAACAAAACAACAATTTACTGTGATAATTTAGCTTCAGTTCGTTTCATAGATTGCTATAAATATCTTTTAGCTACTTTTTTCTTTAATGCGAGTTTTATTCTGTGATTTTGATTCATTTTTCATCTCATAAAAATTATATATTGAACGCTCATAACTGTTTCATACTCTCTAGGCCACAATTATAAAATTCATTACTTTATTGTTTACTATATTAGTGTATTTTATTAAATTTAGGTACATGTAATCATTCGAATAAAATGACATGTGAATTTGTTTGTTTGTTTGACTGCATAATATTTTTGTGAAATACACCAGCATTTATCGATCTAACGATAGCAAAATGGCTGCACAAAAACATAGTTTAAATGTTGTGTATGAAAATGATGGAATAAAAAATAATTCAAGCAAAGAGAATTCATAAAAACTACTTCAGATGTTTCATTGTTCGAGACTAGTATTAAATAATTGTTTAATGAACTCGAAACCCGAGATTCTACTCAAGTACAAAAACGGGGTTTCATTAAATTAAGTCTAGTTTCCACTGATAAAATGTATTGTAGTTTTATTGTGTGAATATAACGTAACTTATTACAACTGAGGTTTCACACTTTAAGTTCTTTATGTAGATTTATTTGGATTTTTACCTGAACAATGTTTATGACATTTTTAAAGATGACGTGTGATTTGAGCGGCAACGAAGGTAAGTTTAAAATTCAGCCTCCATTTATAAACATCATATATACATATATAAAGTATCCAGCAAAGTTGTTTCCCCTTCTTTCTTTAAAGTAAGTTTTTAAATCTGTAAATAGAGAAAAAATATGATAATCCTGATTTGTCTTATGTAGATATTTATAAGTAAATACTTTTAAATTCATTTTAAGTTTATTGTAAAACAAGTTTCCCAGAAAAAATATCCATGTTTAACATATCAAAAATTTGTATAGAAAAATCCGAGTTTATCATTCAGCAAGCTGCTCAGAAACAAAACATGTATTTTTACCACTTGAAAAATTGCTAAGAAATAAAACACGTGGTTACTATATCGACCAGATATCCAAAAAAAGAAAACTGGAGATCTAAGGCCATTAAATATACCTGTTACCATCACAAGTATCTGACACAATTATGATGCTGCTGTATTTAATATTTAGTCATTTGACTTACAAAAGTTTATATACATTAAACATGTTTATTGTTAATCTGCAACACAATCATACATTACAATAGATTACTAAAGTCGAAAATGTACATCCTGTGTCATGGTACTGAATAGACAGACAACAATAGCTGCGAAACTTGTAATCTGTTTTCCTCTGATCCTTCTCCTAATTGGTGAGTGTATAACTTTCAACGAGTTATTTCACTAAATGGATAAAAAAAATCTGAATAACAATGCATTTTTATTAAAACGTGTATTACATAATGCTATATGTATGTTGCTTTGATGCCACATATATTACATCTCTGTTGTCAATTTGAAATCATGCACAACAGCAATATTGTGATTTATTCCACTTACAAGAAATTTCTCATTTCTCTAATAACAAGTATTATTTAATAAAATGAACTGATCACTTTTGTTCTATATTCTATGTTAATAAGCTGTTAAACAAGCTTCAAAACTGTTATCTCAGTGATTTCTGATGGTTACATCAGTACTATAACATGGAAATATTATGCTCAATGCACAGCTTTCCACACATCTATAAATTAACGTCTTTTAAATCAGTTTTTCAAAAACTCATTCTTGAAACTATTTACTGAGCAAAGTATGGAATATCTTGTCACCACACTGTACATCTACTTACCAACTCTTATTTGATTTGAATGGATTAATACATATATATTTTTCTTTTTTTATACAAACTTCTATGTACAAAATGAAGCTATAGCTACCAAAATGCATTTCACTCGAAATCTACACACTTTAATCTACATTACTTTAAACTGCTTCACTTCAAATTGGATAGAGAAATAATTATATTAAATGATTAGAAAAATAAAAGCATAAAATACACAAAATTAAAGTTCAATGGCTGGATTCACTGAAATATTGAATCTAGAAAGTATTCAGTATCCTTGGAACTTCTCTAAGTATTAACAGGCACTAAAATCTGACATGTACAAAACGTGAAAGGACAGACTTACTTAACAAAGCTCTCTTACTTATACATGCATTAGCTAGATTAGTTTAACGAAATACACTATGAACTTTACCGTGAATGTTCAATCTTGTCATTACTATGTTTTAAATAATATTAGAGTCATACATCAAACCTCACTAGCCTAGTGTAAAGTTTTTTAACCATTGTAGCTAAGTATGTACAATATTCAGTACACTGGAACTATTATAGAGAACACAAGCGTGGTAGACAACATTTGAAAATTCTTCACTTGTCTTCAGGATCTGATGATGGAAGACTTTTCAAACGTCATCCTCTACACTTGGGTTTTTTAACAGAACAGGCAGTTGCTCCCCATTCAAGGGTAATGATCATGAACACGCTGCTTGAACAATCTATGAAAGACGTTTTATGGTAAAAAGAATTCAAGTACCATAATATGTTTTGATGAACGATAATTTAATAATTTAAGATAGAAACCCTACTGACTGATAAAGAAATATTCAAATAAAATATATAATTCTTAATTTATGCATGAAAATATGTTTGTTTCTTTTTGTTCAAGAGAAAGCTGGATAATGGACTACCTGTTTTATTCCAACTACAGGGATAAAACCACAATTTTTAGCATTACAAGCACTCAAGTCATTGGAAATGAATGTAGGCATGACAATATTAATTTCTATTTGTATCCTACACAACTTAATTTATTCTATATTTAAAAAAAATGTATGTTTTAAAGAAAAAACATCATTACAATACTTACACATAGCATTTTTTTCACTCCAAAAACTTAAAATATTTAATACAATCTACGATGACACTTGTTTCCATTATATATGAGCATATTATAAAGTTCTTTGATTAGAAGCAAACAAAAACATTAAGTTTCACTTCCCTAAACAGATTACCAAAGTTTCTTAAAAAACGATACATTGTAAATTATATAAAAAAAATTTCTTTCCTAACAGACTTTGAACTACACTAATACATTAAAACTTATCAGTCCTAGTACAGTGAACGTAATACCAGTTTGACATTTCATGGAACATCTTGGAAGTGGTAAACTCCTTTCTACACACTAAATGCCACTTTTCACCTTATTATAATTGATCTAGTTAAGTGAAACACGTATGCTTTGTTTTTAAATTTATTAGCAATATGGTATTAAGTGCAACTGCTATATAAGTTCTGAATCAATAATTAACACAGTAGATAAAAGGAAAGTTCTGTTTAAAAACTAAACTATGGATCAATAAATTAAAAACTTTTTCTCTTTTGCTGATATGATGCTGCAACTGCAGTAGTTATTGACTACACAATACTACTAAAACAGATAATGTTTAACTTCCTAAATTTTGATATGTAAAACACTTGTATAAGCCTACCTAGCCAAGGCAATATTTATTACAGAGGTGTTTAAAAACCTTTCACATTAAATTAGGTTCTTAGTTGTTCAGTCCTGTTTTGTAAGATCCAGAGGTCAGCACGTTCTTGGTAAAACTGTTTCACAGGGATGTTTCATTTGTAACTGCATGTCATAAAATAAAGAACCATAGTCTTCAAATGAACTAACTTCATTTAACTATCTAGGGCCTTCTGCAGGACATCAGACCCATTGATGAAAACTTGTAAAATAATACATAATTTCGACTTTTTTCTAAGATAAAATGATTGCCTAATCAAGTACAGATTACCACTCACAACATATTTATCTGTCTATATGTCTCATGGATAGGTTAAACAGTACTTCTTTATGATTTATGAATAAGCCATGTCTTTGCATGGTGCATACATCTTTTATTATAATAGCTACTTAAGTATAACCAAGCTCTTTTAAGGTGTTTGGAAATGGTTCATAATATATATATATATATAACTTTGCAATGCATTTTTCAGACTGATAAAAAGTTTACATCCACCTTCTTTGAAAATCAATAATAATAAAAAAAGACAAGTAGTAGCAGATATCACTGATTGGTCAAAAGTTTTTGCCATGAAACTTGTGAAGAGTTGTCATTTTTTCACATATTATATGCCACATAGATTGGATCAAGTTGGTCAGCTAAAAATCCATCTCGAAGATGCATCCGTTGCTTTTCTCCTCTAGAATTAATTGGGACTACTCCTGGATCCACAACAACTACTACACCTACAATGAGCTGGTGTTCTTCCAAAACAACATTAGTCACCAAGGGAACCAGATCTAGAGCCTCATTTTCATTTCCATCAAGTTCTACCACCACCACCAACAGGTTGGTCCAAGTGAACACAGCACTGAAGATAATTAAGTATTTCAGTTATAATAACAAAACTAAGTTTAGCAGTAACCTTAAAAATACACATCTAATCAATTCAAAGAATGTCTGTATTGATGAAGCTAGCAGAAAAAGATTCACTCGGATCCTGCTATAATGCAGTCCACTTCATCAAACCACATTATAACGAGGTCCTTTGAAAAAGTGCTAAGCCATTTGAAAATCTACAGATAAACTTATTAAAATGACCTCATAAACAATATATATTTAAATGAAAATTCTGAGGTTCAAAACGAACTGTGGTATAATGAGTTGCACATTTTAGCAGACTCCATTATAATGGAACATGGTCCAGTGTATTAAATATATCTGAAACTAAAAGTTTTTTAAAATCTATGTTATCTGTGATTAAAAATTAAAATATTTTTAACACTTCACACACTTATACATATTACCACTTAAGTCAATTGCATCAAATACAACATAATTAACATCTTAAGCATCGTTATTGGATGACTGCTATTGTCCACCCTGTATATGAAACTGAAAGAATGATACTAAAAGGGTATGCTGTCTCAGAGTCACCATACAACATCCATTGATGAAAAAGCCATCTAACACAGATTTTTGTTTAGTTTTATAAATGTCAATTATGTATTTTCTTGAATTTTCAGGATTTTACATACACCAATATCAACCAAATATTTTTCTATACAAAAGGTACTACGTTTTACTGTAAATCGTTAGTTTTAAAAAACACTCTTTTTTTCCTACTCTTTCATATGAGAAAGGAAAAGTGCCTTTATGTACTATCTGAAGATAGTGACCATGTATTTGAGGCTATTTGACTTTCATACAAAGAGACAAAGTGTGTTTGAAACTATCTGAGGACTGAATGACAAATTGTAACTTTCAAATAAAGAGATAAAGTGTGCTTAAGAACATAAAACAAAATGGACTTGTGGCAATTTGACTTTTCAGTATTAAACAAGTTTTCTCACATTAGTCCCTGGCACAAGATATGTTATTTAATGAAATGAAATATATTTCAAATTACAACTTACTGTATCATGTTAAAGAGAATACATGTGTAATACATCTAGGTCAAAGGTTAGAAAGGTACATGTGCAAATAAAATTTTCACCAAGCTTTTTCCCATGTCTTGAGAACACACAGAGGGGTGGTATTTATCTACAGATGTGTGTCTATGCCTTAAAACCCCATATTCCAACATTAATGGTAAATTTAATTAATAGAAATCTCCATTTCAGGAAACTGCCCCATAGTGAACTCATTCTTGTATCACTTCCTTTCACATGTAATCCAAGGTATATCAACCATACATGGTCTATGCCCTCAAACAGTCCATTTGAGCAAAGTATTTGATTTACAGATGAATCAGAATGTTGAATTATTGGAACCACCTTGTACAAAGAAATAAAGCTGTTTTCATTTGACATAATAGTGTCCTCACATCAATTTTAGTATATGCAGAGTTCATCATGATATTTTTCTCAAGCATTTGGACACTTAATATTATAGCTATAACATGAAATAACCATATGCAATCTTATTTGTCAATTGTTAGAGTTATTTAAGTTAGTAAGTTCCACACCATGGAAATTTCCAGGGGCAAGATGTGAAAACAATTGTTACAGACCTTGAACAACCTAAGTAATGCAATGTTTCCTGTTTCCAACCTGGTTTGTGACAGAGTTTTTGTGTTTTTCGTATAGCAAAGCCACAAAGGGCTATCTGCTGAGCCCACCGAGGGGAATCAAACCCCTGATTTTAGCGTTGTAAGTCCGGAGACATACCGCTGTACTAACAGGGGGCTAAGTTTGTGACAGACTTCAAAGCTACAACTAATCAGTAGTATGGGATTTCTTATGCAATGCATTATTTTTTTTTTTCTGGTTTACTGTATAAAGGCAAAACCCTGCAAATAAAAATAAACCTACCATTCCGATATCTTTTTGTGACAGCGTAGTATACTGTTTTCAATATCAATAGGATGGTATCTCATACCTCGCAGCATAATTGTTTCATCAAGTGCCCCAACTACAAACACTGCATCATGAAGCTCTAAGTATAAAAAATAAAATGTTAAACACTGGCTAGTAAAAACTTTATTTTTTCTGTTTGTTTATGAATGCAGTTAATAAATAAGAAAAAAAAACAGCAAGTATTTTATTAACGTCATCTTTAACTAAAACTTGTTCTTGTACATGTTTCTATGAGCATGTTTTTACTTTCTAAGGAAATTAAAATAATAGTTTGTATAGTTCAACCATATGATGATTTTCTGCTCTTTTGTACTTAGTGATACATTAAAACTCATCTATACCAATCAAGTGTTATAATTTAGTTCAGTAAGATACTAAATGATTTAAAAACTAGTCTATAACTTAAAAAATAATTCATTTTTATTAGACTATGCTTTTTATTCAATATTTAGTCCTCAAATTACTTATTTCTATCACACACATAAAACAATTATTTTAAAGAGCTGATAATTATATAAAAGCATATTAGAATTTTTCAGTAACATGTTAAATAAAAATTAAATGTTTAAAAGCTTAATCCTCACCACCATCTGCCTGTACTGACTCAGTTCTTCTTAAGAACCCTAAGTAGCCTGTACGAGCATATGTTTGTGCAGTGTCACCTGTCATTAAACGTGCATTAAAATGGTCATTGTGTAGTGATTCATCTCCATATATGGTGAAGTAGCCAGTAGAATTGTGAGGGGACTGTATCCATATCTGTAAAGACAACAGTATTTCTCATGTAAATCTAGATACACAAAATTTGTGAACAAAAAATAAGGATTGCTTTTAGCAATTCTAGAATTAGAACAAAGAGGTAACAATTCCATAACAGACAACTCCCCCTTCCTTTTACTATTTTAATAAGTCCTTGGCATCTTTTATTACAGAAAAGCACAGTTACGTGTTTAATCAAAACATTAAAGACATTTTTTAGCATTCTTTACATTTTCCAATTCATCATCTTAAAAATATATGTGTCAAGTATTTTTATTATTTCCAAAATAAGTCAAACAAAAATAAGTTCAGTAAACACATAAGTACTTCCTGTCAACCAAATATGTTTACTGAAATAAGATCATCATAATACCTCAATCACATAAGCCAGAACATCAAATGCTATAAAACTCAAATACATTTCCCATTTTGCATCATAAGTATTTGAATAATAAATTCTATTATACCTCTCCAAGGTGTGAGTCAGCACAATGACCTTTGGTCTCAGGATCAGCAATAACAACCTTAACTCCAGGCAATAACTTCCCAGATTCTACAAGACACAAGCTGTGAGGTGCTCCTCTCTCTACTAGTGTCACTCTGTCATTTCTAAGGGCACGTACATCTACAAATACAGTCGATGGGTCAGGACTAGATGCTCCCTAAAAGAGATATGTATCATTAAAATCCAATAGAAAGATACCAAAAACAAAGTAATTATAAGGGAAACCCAATAGTTGAAATGATTATAACTTAAAAATGACTTATTACAGAGAAACAAAATTTCACTACTGTTTTAAAACCATATTATACTAATATGATAGTAATAGGATATCGGAAAAATTAATGAACACTGTCAAGAAAAGATTACTAAACATTTTTTGTAACAACCTGTACAAACTTTTGTAAAAAAATTTTTGATTCTTACAGTGTCTCTGGTGAAATTAGTTCTTCTAGGACAACTAAATTTTAAATATGGGTGCATCTTTACAATTACCTTGCATACAACAATGAAAATAAATGACAAAAAAATTAATAGGAGGTATTTGTCAGAATTACTAGTAATGTTCTTGGTTTAAAAAAGTACCTACTGAAAAATCATGTGTACTTAATGGTTCCTGATGTATTTCAAAACAAACATTTTTTTGTAAATGTATGAATAATATCACGTTGTTTCATACAGGTGCAACCAACATACATGAAGCAGATGGTTGATTCAAAAACTAATACAAAATAAACTTCTAATTAATATGGTATAATCCATATGTAGAACATTTTTAAAAAGTAACTTATAAATTAATGAAGCCCATTCTGAAAAAGAAACTGGCAAAAATACTTAATATCCTAAATCATTACATGAGAAGACTAAAACCTATAACTTTGAAAATTCATTGATGCATCAGTTGAGTACCCTTACAATTAATACTATTTACAACCACAAATCCTAAAACATCTCACAAGGCTCAATTTAAATGCAAAATATTAAGCAATACAAAATAATATTCATAAGTGTAAACATTAATAATGTTCCAAATTATTTTAAACATTATACAACAATATTAATCAAATTAACTTTAAATAGAAAGGAATAAGTGTTTACTTACTAACAGAAGTTTTTATTTTTTATGAACGCAATACAAAAATGATGTTAATGTGGTAGAAACAAAAATAGAGGTTCCTATTTCAATACACACCTGAAGACAAATAGCTACATTGACTCTACACCCAAAACTGGTACTGACTGCCCGAGGAGAAAGTCCTAGGCTGGAGAAAAGCTTGGAAAAAGAATTACTGAGAGAAACTCTAGGTCTTTCTTCTGCTACAACCACACAAGTCCGAACACAGTTCAAGTTGACACCTCGTTGCTGGTAAACAAAGCTCAATGAAATGTTAGCATTAAAGAATTATGGTTTTATCTAACACTAATTTTTACTTTTAGCTAGAACAGTAACTTTTATCAGAAATAAGTCAAACTGTATGATTAATAATATGAATTTTCCTTCATTCAGTGTTTTCTCATAACTGAAGGATCTTGGACATTATTAGCTGGTCATGTTGTCTTTATAACAAGAGATTTGATGCACAAGCTTTGCTAAGATTGTAGTCTTAGTTCTTAGAAATACTATTATATTTTGTCTATTTTTTATATAAGGATAAGGTTTCAAACTAATAAGAGTAATAAATCTTCACAAATACACCTGTTCTTTATGCTCAAAAAATTATGTCAGCTCCAGGACCCAATGTTCATGTCAAAGCATCACAACTTATGAATCACAGCACACATTAAGAAACATTATATTTAATTATGCTATAAATGAATTGAAAAGTTTTACTTACCTTGAGCTGGTTGATAGAGGACGCTAATCCCTTGGTACATATCTCCATCACTCCATATGAACAGAAAGTGTCTCGAACTAAAAACAAAAAGATAGTACATCAATAAACTAAAGATTCAGCAAACATCAAACCTTAAAATATCTTTAATAGTTTAATGAAAAAAAACTATATATATTACATCATAACCACAAAATATTCACATCCTTGATAGGCTATTAAACTTCACTTCATAAAGTTTGAAAAATGCAATGGAAGGTGCAACATAGTCAGTGATCATTCACATAGACAGAATATATTTTAGTGAAATTAAATAATTTATATTTAAATGAAGTTAAATAAATAAACAAAATTATGAGGAAGAACTGCATTAAAAACAGCAAATCCCACCCTCTGATTAATTATATTATTAACCTACCAATGGCTTGAATATTTTATGGTTATAATGTAATTAATCAGAGATGGGGATTTGCTGTTCTTATCACAGTCCTTCCTCAGGATTTTCTTTATTGATTTAACTTCATTTAGATATAAATTATTTAATTTCACTACAATATATATATATGTTATAGAATGTTTCATATAGTTAAAATCTCGGCTCAAGGTGAATATTTTCAAAAAAGATGTTGCCTTCACTCTTTATCTCTCTCTCTTTTTTTCTAAAATGTGGCTTCTTTTCATCAAATTTGAAAGTAAAATATTTCTTTACATATTCTATGGCAAGGAACGTCGGCCAAGTAACAAATGTCTGTCAGAGTTGTGGAACACACTCACTTAAGATGTTTCACTATCCACAGGTCTTTAGGTATGCAAATATTTTACACAAATTCCATGTCTTATATGCAAAAACACACCCAAAACATTTTTACTGCCTACTTTTAAACCTGTACTTAAGAATCCTTAACAATACTTGAGAATGAAAGTGATTGTCCACTTTTGAAGATGGGACAATCACCCTCATTAGATCACAAAACATGCAAAATTTGTTAAGTTGTAGTAACTGATCAAATTTACAGAAAAACATAACAGTCACAAGCATTTTTGGGAGAAATGGACATTTTCCTCATCACAAGTACTTACATTTAGGAATAGCACATTCTATGAAGTTCACAAATAATGCTCTTTCATATATAGCCACACTAGATACTGTAACTTGACTTACAATTTGCTTCCAAGGCTGATCAATATCTGTCACTTCTCATGAAACAACTGAAAATTTGTGATGCTCTGATAACACTTTAACACTCCTAGAAAAAAATATTTACATCCACTAAAGTGATTTTGGGGCCTATCAGGTCCCATATATTTTTCCAATAGAAACACAGCGATTTAGCAACATTCATTACAAACAACTTTAGAATGGCTCTGACAAACATTTTTTTTACAATTTGAACAAACAATTTTCGATTGTCTATCTTTCGATCTACCACACAAATGGCATTGTCCTCTTTTTGCCCTCTTTGCAGGCAGTTCACATGAGGTTGTTTTGTCATTATCTTTGCAGTAAATTTCTTTGATTTCAAGCACCAATTGCCATATAAATTCTCTTCTGGCTCTTGATTTATCTTGACGAAGAAATTCTGGATGTTTTGTCAAGTATAGAACAAAAGCATTGTATGCAGCAAGATCTAGAATGTTACAGAATATGCAGACTGACCAGCGCTTTGATCACCTCTTTGTTGTATAATATCTCACCAGTTGATCAAGAGTGTCGACACCTGCCCTTGTTGCATTGTAAAGATTGACAATTTCGGGCTTTCTATTCTCTTCTACTTCACCAGACTGATGCTGAGAACTCAGTAGGAGCACATATTTTGGTTTGTCTGAGTGCCTGAGAAGAGTGATGTCATCATGGTAGAAAAACTTTGGTGATAACTCTCTAGATTTTGCATTTATTTCAGGAGGCAGGAAGGTTCTTGATTTCCGTATGGTTCCAACAAGTCCTGTTCTTTTTGTTCGTAGGTACTTGGTAAGTGTCATTGTTGTGAAGAAATTATCTATCGTTATTGTCCTTCCTTTTCCAAGAAATGGCTGACTCAGTTCTCTGACTATTCTTTCTCCTTGATTTGTTTCTGTCGTATTTCCAACCTTTCCAGCATAAATTTGAGCGTTGAGGAGGTAACTTGTCTTTGTATCTGTTAGGCACCAAATCTTTATTCCGTATTTGCCTGGCTTTGTCGGAATGTATGTTCTGAAGCCAACTCTTCCTTTGAAGTTACATAGTTGTTCATCCATTGTCAGGTATTCGCTTGGGTTGTAACTGTTTTTGCAATTTTCAATGAAAAATTCCAGACTCCAGAGATGGCGGCATCTTTGATTTCCCTATTTCTTTGAGAGTGGATGTCAAAATATGATTTTTGAGCACACTTTTTTGAATTTGTCTTGTGTAATCAGTTTTTGCAAAAATGGCAAACCGAATTCAGTTGAAAACATTTCGTCTATTGATGCATTTTTGGATTTGCTTACTCCAAGGAAAAGATTAGCTGCGATCCATTTCCAGAGGTCTTCTTCAAAAATTGGTTCTTTCATGACAGTGTTTGAAGAGTGAATGATCTGTTCCATCATATTATCAGACCGTCTAAAATTATTGTTGGAGTAGATTTATTATCCTGAATATCCATCTTTTGAAAAGAAGTTGTAAAATTAATATATTTTTACTATAATTTGCTTTTTTCGGTTCCCCAGGCCTGTTCTAGAATTATTCAGGAAATAAATAAAGTCATTTTTATGTTTTTTGATCTAGGCCCCAAAATACCCTTAATGGATGTTTCAAAAAGATTTTTTAAACATTATTTTGCAAATGTCTGAAAAGTCAAAATATTATTGCTCCTTAACATATAAAGGGATACAGTCAGTTAATGGCAATTTCATTTAAATACAAAATTATTAGCCTGATATTAATAACCTTTCAAGTTGCTTTGGGGCCTATTAAAGCCCAATTTTCGTAGGAGTGTTAAAACCAGCTTGAAATGTTTAAAAGCACAATTTTCTGAGCTTCCAGCAGTCTATGATTTCCTTTTTTCTCAGATTAATATAATTCTTGAATTTAACAAACATTCTGATGCCATTTTAAAGATTTACTAAAATTCCTTGCAGAATATGGAGAGTAGGTAATGTCATCTTTTATACTGCAATTTATATAATGACACTTTCAAAATTTTCTAAATATCACAACTTTTCTGCAAACAAAATATCCATTTTTTGGTTGAAACTCCAATTGCAGAAAATATGCACGTTCTAGCTTTAGAATAACTCAGTGTGCAAAATCTTACATTTATCCTTTATTGAATACAACTTACTGTTATCCAAATTTCAAGTTACTCATGAATAACTGAAGGAAAAAAAGAACCAATCAATACAGAAATGAGCCCTTGCATGTATAAAGTAAAGTAAACAATTCTAATTTGGAAACATCTGTAACTGAAAACAAAATCATAAACAGTAAGGGTTGGCCATAGAAGAGTGCTAAAGAAGACAAAAAACCAAAGTTACAAGACTCAGATGCAATATATTCATGAAGCTATCTAGTTTGTAGTTATATTTCACAAAAACCTTTCTACCTTTAAATTGGCTTAAAGCAGACAACCACAGAGCTGGATTAACCTCTATTTCAGAGGGAGGAATGAGGATTGAGTGATGGCCAGAATAGACACTGTTGAAAAAAAATGTCATTCATTTTAACAAAAGTAAAACTTTTCATATACTCAAAAATGTCGAAAATAACCAAAAGCTTAAATTTTTTGGTTACTATTTATGGTGTTATCTTTCCTCAAAAAAATTGAATTTCAAAATTAAAAATAATATCAGTAACTGACATAATAACTTCTGAAAAATACAACAAAGTTTTCTTTAAAAAAGTAAGCTTTTTATATACAGAAGTGAGTAATTGTATTTTGATTCCAAGGTGCACCTATCAAAATTTAAGAATGTAAAACAATGATATATTTCATAAAATATTAAAAAATTAAAATCATATTTTAGCATATTTCTTAATGTCTACAAATATTCAGTTTTCTTTTACTTATTTTAATATGCATGTGAAACAATCCATTAGTTCACTCAACAGGTAAAAAAAGTTTCTTTGAAAAGTGAATTTCACTGCAATAAATTAACATTTATTTGTAATCCCAACTGTATCAACTGATCACCATCTTTTCCATTATTATATGTAAGATTGACTACTTCCACCAGTTATATGTTATTATTTTAACTATCTTACCTGCTCAAACACCAGAGCACAAAGCCAAGCCCACAGTACGGATCTAAACATAGAGCTACATGACGAGATGGGTAGAGTTCACATGCCAATTTCATGCTCTTACAGAGAGAGGTAGAAGCAGCATGAGACATCTGGAAATATTCAAAGACAGATCAAATCAATCTGCTAAATTATCTCACCCAAAAGTAAAACAGATTGAAAAGTAATAAAACAACTAAAAGACGCATCAGAACTAGAAGTGAACTTTGAAGATTTCAGAAGGAACTCAAAATTATCATGATAAACACTACTTTTAAAGATGAGCAGTACATAACATGTATTAAAAATTAAATTTCTGACTTTTTTAGAATCATACAGTGGCTTCTGTCTGAATCCAACTCCTTTTATAATTCTGTAAAGAGTTTGGTGCTAAATCAATAAAACAAATCTTAGTCCCTTAAGATGTTTAACTAAACAGTATATTGTTAGAGATTACAAAATTGATTGGTTTCCTGAAACCTAACACTCCTGTAGTCACTTAATTTTATATCTACTGATATTCCTGTTGTGGCTTCCTTTGTACTTTTAATCTTTGCTAAAATTCTAGTTGTGGTACTTTTATCTACATAAACATTTCTATAGTGACTTGCACAAATCCCTAACATTCAATTTGTGATTTACTTTTATTTCTGATAATACTCTCATAGAGACTTACCTTTATCTATGTTAAAATTCTTGTTCTAACTTACTTTTATTCCTGCTAACATTCCTGTTGTGCTAACACTGAAGTCCAGATAAGCAATCATTTCTGGAGTAGGAGCTCTATAGATATTTGTTAATTTTTTCTTGGGTGGGTCATCAGTATCCAGTATTGTAGGCCATGTCTTGACATCTACCACATTACCTGCTTCCTAAACAAAACACAAGATATGCACACTATTTATAAAAGTAATTTTCAACAGAAGGCTGGTAACTGTTCATTTTCAATTCATTTCTGTTTAAGTTTTAAAATAATTATATTTTTCTTTTTCACCACAGTAGTTATATCGAGACATTAAATTTCATTAACGAATAAAGTTAATATTTATATTATTTTAGAGTTTATGATTTTTTTTATTATGAAATATCATTCAAATTAAGTAAATATTAATCGTTATAATTATATAAAAGTATGCCAATAATAACTAAACAATTGAATTCTACTGAAATAGAATGGTATAACACTACTGGAAAGTGGGATTATTGTTACGATAAAGAAAATTAACAGAAATTATGAATGTAGTAAAAACATTGCACACCTTGGATTTCAGTAGCTTGATAACAGGTACTGTAGATAAAACTAATGCAGATTTACTGATGTCTACAATCATTCTGACAGTTGGTAGTGTTGTCTGTAAATTCTGAGGGTGAGGAGGCCGAATACAAACTGGTACAACACCTTTAACAATAACAAAAAAATACATATATTTCTTCATTGGATTAAAATTTTGTAATTGAATATGGCATATCTCAGCTAGTAAATTAAGAAAAAAATGTTTCTATATCATAAACCTTTTTCAACTCAAACAGTTTTCATATTATCATTCACTTAACATTAAGACTCCATGTAAATCATGATTTCGTGGACTGCACAGAAATTGGTCCAACATCATGAATATTTTAATCTTAAAAATCTGAGTTTGGTGGATTTGACTTCACTAAAATTAACAAAACAAACTAAGTACAATTCACAATTATAATGCACTCACAGATATTTACAACTAAATATTCCTTGTGATGTTACTAAGATAACTAAACCATAAATGGCTCAGAGAGATAAAAACATGAAATATAATAGCAACATATTTATCTTTGAAATAGTTTTATGTAAACTTTAGCTTGGATGTTTTTGTAACATGTTGATAAGAAATTAATTAAATAAGACAAAATAAAATTAAAATGGGTATATGGTGTTTCATACAAATAATTTCCTTTTGTGCACTATTATTCCAATATGGATTGACTGCAGTGTTGTAATCATATGACTATATTCAATCTAGGTGGAAATCAATGTATAACAAAAAAATGACGTGTCAGAAGCAACTTAAAATGTTCTTGCAGCAGATTAAATAAAACAGTTTTCACCAGCAGCTTTACAGAGATAACTGGAACTGAAATCATTTTACCCACTTTTTTTTTTAATTTAAAGCAAAGTTACACAAAGGACATTTGCTGTAGTTGTCCCTATGTTAGCAGTGAAACACTACAGGAAGGGCAGCTAGTCATCACTACCCACAAGCAATTCTTGGGCTACTCCTTTACCAATGAATAGTGTTGTTGACTGGCACATAATAATATCCCCACAGCTGAAAGGGAAAATATGTTTAGTGGGATAAAGATTCGAACCAATGACCCTCAGATATTAAGTTAAGCATTCAATGCAAGGTATATGGTTCAGTCCCCCAATTTTATACAGAAAATAAGTGTTAACACAGGGTGCAAAAACATATACCTTGAAAAAAAAATTACCATTTTATATGAATACAACTACGGATTACAGTTTTACATACAAATGTCTTCATATGTATTACTGTCAATGGAACTTGTAGCTACTTTTCTTGATTCAAACTAGTCATATTCTTTCAGAACATCATATTTATATATTCAAACTAAGTTATAATTTTATACAGAAATATTCTTGTACCGATAATTTCAAATGGAAGTTTTAGCCAAGTCTCTAGATTCAAAGTAGTCACATTCTTTCAAACTAGAGTAACATTTTAACTAAAAATAAATTTCAATTGATAATCTTAAATATTTTCTTAATTCCAGGAGGCCACATTCTTCAAAAACATTGTCTCTTCAATTACAGTGGATTACAATTTAATCTAGGTATGTCACTGTATGGATAATATTTAACAAAGTTTCTAGAATTCATGGAACCCAGATTCTTCTAAAATATTAAGTTTATGCATAACATACATACATACATATATATTTAAACTAGATTAGAATTATAACTAGAAATATTCTTTTATAGATAATTTTAGAAAATTTTCTTAATTGTTATTACATTACTAAATAATTAATAAAAAACAGATTACATACCAACATAAAGGCAGCCATAGAAGGCACAGATAAGGTCAACACCCGGAGGGTAGACAAGAGCCACATGGTCACCCGTGTTGAGTTTCCCTTTCTCCAACAATAAACAGCCAACTCTCTCTGATCGTTTTTGTAGTTGTGAACAAGTTAGAGATGATGCCACTCCTCCCTAACAGAAAAAATACATAGGTAATTATGTCATAATGGAAGTGATGTAACCAATCTATCAAGACTTTGCACTGCTGTGAATGTGCAACTGTTGTAATAAGTGTCAAGTTTCTTGATTAGGTCTTTTTTCTGCTGAGGATGTGCACCTATTTTAATATTTATGAAGTATCTTGTCTAAGATCTTTGATCTACTAGGGATGCACAATTGTCATAACAGGTGTGAAGTATCCTGTCTAGATCTTTCTTCTGCTGAGCATGTGTAACTGTTGTAATATGTGTAAAGTATCCTGTTTAGACCTTCACTTTGTTTAGCATGTAAATTTTTTCTAGATGCTGAATGGGTGATTACTGTGGCAACTTTTGTAGGACTGGCTTTTTTACAATTTGAAGAGTAACACTTATGCAGCATAGTAAACACCTTATCCTGACTACCTTGATGTTAAAATAATTAAATCTAAAACAATGATAGAACAAAAAGTGTAATTATTACTAAATACAGTAACAAGGAAGCACAATGAACCAGTAATGCCACACTCACCTTGGAATTCAACAATGTAAAGACAATGTGATCTGCAGTGGTAGATGCTCTCCATCGCAGAACTTCTGAAATGAACTGATATTTGCGTGTGGCATCACTCACATCTTCAACTAGTGCCACGTCCCTTCCCTGAGCTGATGCCAGTCTGACACCCTGAACCATGCTTCCAACCAGAACAGATGCTGGTCCAACCTCTGAAAACAAAACATCATAACCAATAACAAATTAAGTATTAAAGTATTTTCTCCTACACATCTAACTACCAAATAAATCCTACAGAATTACTCAATATAATTGATATATGCACACACAGTGGGAATTACCACAGAAAAAATATTTTTAGCAAAACAAATTCTCTTTTACACTACTTTAGAAACATCCAACGCTTTAACTTCTAAATTATATTACAATATTCTTGAAAAAGACATTACAGATGTTCATTAACTGCAATTAATCACAAAAAGGTGTTTCAAGGAGCCTACCTGAATGAACTTCCCTGGGTTTAGGAAGATTGGTAACACACGTGTGGGGGCACATTAACACATTAACAGGATGAAGATTTCCTTCCAAAAGCATTCGTTTAGTTTCTGACAAGTGAATTCCACCCAAAGGAGTCTTAAAAGCATGAACACCAAGGAGTTTCTTAAAACATTTTTATTTTTCGAAAACAGTTTTCTACTCTAAAAATGTGCAATAAATGCAAAATATACAGAACATAAAATATATCAAAAAGTGTTTCAGTAGAATACAGTTCTTTTGATCACATATATAAAGTACATTTCTCACAGTTTTTTTCTTGACACATAGTGTTATTATATTTATAGATATTTAGTTTCAAATAGAATATATTAATTTTAAGATAGATTTCAACTGAAAATTTGTGTTTCACTTTATGAGTTCAATTTAGTAAAGCAAACTAACTTAAAATACAATATAAAATGAGAGTAAAGAATCAGCTAAAATTAAATTTCATTCATAAGAATCAAGTCAACGTTGTTCTCAAATTATAAAAGTCAAAATACTGTTGCAGACAACATGAAGAAAACAGATCAGAATTCTTAGTTTATTAAAGTTATAGTTTATATATCAGAAAAGTATAAATACAGTAAACATAACAAACAACTAAGATGCTCACCTTTGGCAAAAAGTTTGGTGGTACTAAGGCTAAACAGTAAATTCCAATTTGATGAATACCATCAACTGCCTGTAAAACTCTGCTCATCCAATGAAAGCTCTGTATCAAAACATTTAAACTTATCAGTATGTAATTAACAAATGCAATAACTTGGTATAAAAATTATGAAACCCTTCATCCAAACATCTACTTTTTGTTTTTCACAGTAGATTAACATAATTACTTCAGTTTTCTTTTGTCAACTTAAAATAACTTTCAAAACACTATGCATGATCTTTAGTATGTAGGTTGCCATGATTTATCTCCCCCATTATTAATTTTCATGTTGTACTGAAAAGTATTTTTATCTACCACATCATAGCTAGTAGTATAACAGCAAATGACACTTAGGTAATAAACAAAAAAAAACCACTGTCATCAATTTTTTTAAGTGTCAGCTTTATTAACTATTTAAAAACAAATATTAATTGCAGAGCAAGCTCTTGGGGCACTTTACCTCTTCCTCAGTGCAGTCTAGTCGTTGTTCTGCTATCACACATATTCTTTCATCCCTGAGCACACGAATTGAGAACACAGCAATCCTTAAAAATACAAAAACCTGGAGTATATAAATTTCAAACAGTTTTGTACAAAAAAAAGTCACAATTTTTACTTGTACTGTATTTAATTTATTAAATAACCAAAACTGTTCTAAGAAAAAATAACTTGTATGTTTTTAAAGAAATAAAACCATTTCAGCAAAGTTTTTTTCATACAATTTCTCATAAAAAAATCATTACTTTGAGGCTATCCTGCAATAGCATGCATTTTTAGCATTAATTATGATTCATAATTAGCTGAATAATTTTAAAAAAATAAAGTAAGAACTGGTGTTTCTGTACTGGAGCTCAACTAAAAGTAATAACACAAATATCTGTGAAAAATAATTTCTATGTCATGAAACTGTCATGTAAATGTCGTGTAAATATTTTGTAAGCGACAACATGTCGTGTTGTGTTTAAATTTTCATTTCTATTATTCATTTTTCCATATTTATATTATTTTTTCGAAGTTTAAACTAATATTTTGTTATTCATTTAGGGTAACATTTAGAATTTTCTTGAATTAAGTAGACCAATCATATGTTTGTAAATGAGGTGCTGGTGACTTCGTGTCTAGACGTGTAGTCTCATGCAAGAACGGACATGCGTGGATTGCTCTGGAGACCTGTAGAATTTTCACAGTCTTTCGGGGAGTTTAGGCCTACAATATATAAACAGACGAAGATGCGAGAGACAAAAGAGAGAGATTCAGACATCAGTTATTATTCAAAGAGAAAGAAGAGAGTCAGTTATTTGAAAAAGATTAAGTGTTTGCTGTGATCATTCAACTTGGATTTGTGACTGAAGTTAGATCTACGGAAGCTGTGATTTTATTTCGTCAATCTCTACAATTCATCTGAATTACTGCTTGTGCTGAGAGTCGGCGAATTTATTGAACTGTGAACTGTTTCTGAACTTCTTCATTTAAGCTTCGGAATTTCTTCGTGGGACCAAATTCACACCCTAGACTGGAATTTGAGACTTTCATTTTAGATCATTATATTAGATACAGGCCAGTACCATTTTGTATTGTGATTAATTTTGAAGTTTGAAACTGGTATTATTTTGTTTTGTAATTAATTTCGAATGTTGTAACTTAATATCTGTCACTGTTATTACATAATTTATGTTATATCTGTTAATAGTTTAGTGTAATAAATTATACAAGCTGTTTTCTGTGTTTTTCTGTTGCATTTAGTCTACGAAGAACATAAAACATAAAAAATATGTAACAAAACAAAACTTTATGAATTTTTATTACATGTTTCAATAAATGCTCACCTGCCACGGTAAATAAATTTCATTGGTTCCACTGCTAAAACAGTAGCTATGATATCATCACTGTTATGTTTCCTCCCACTGACTTGCATTAAACCGTCTCGGGTACCACAGACAAAAACAAGTCCTCCCTAATAGATAAAATAAAAACCTGTTTGTTTATAATCACCAAGCAAAACTGCATAGTCTATCTGCACGCATAAAAATTAGGTGAGTCACATACCACAGAATAAAGAAGTTAATTGAGCCAAAAACAAAAAATAAACCTTCTATGACAGCCAAATTAAACATTTCTCTTTGATAGACAGAATCAAACATTGGGAATAATCCAAACAAAACTCTTCTTTGACATTTAAAATAAAAAAGTCAAAACCTAATTTGTTGTGACTTAGGCTAAACATGAATACAATTTCTTCCTGAAAGTCATAATGATAAATTAACAAACTCCTTACCAATGCCAAAATATTATAAACACGATACTGCAGCTGACAGTTTGAATTATGTTATGTTTGAAAGCTATTTTCTATATAAACTCTTTAAACATAAGTAATCTTTGATACAATGTCATTTAAATTTTGTTTTTAAAACAACAAAAAATTTTCAACACTTTAAGAGATAATATCAATTTACATAGAAGATCCCTTATCAACCTTCTCAATTTTTATTTAAATGAATTAATGAACAATATATATCTGTAGTATAATAATTACTCAGAAACAAAATAATTTTGCTCTTCATACAAAACACTTTAGCAGTAACAAATGCACTATTTTTTCACATACATTTTACAAAACAAAAACTTGAGAAACCTTCAGTAGTATTTTAGGATACTGATAATTAAAGAGAAAAAAAAAACCATTTAGTGGTTAATGTTCTTAAATAGCATCTACTTTCTCAAAAACATATTTCACCTAATTATTAGATTATTCCTTATCAATAATACAGGTGAAATTTCTCTATCTAACAATAGTTTTTGTAGTCTTTTAATTGCAAAAGATTTTGTCCATCATAATAAACGTTACTACCTAAACAAACTATTTTATATTATTCATTCATTAATAATTGTAAATTTGAATGTTAGAACAATATGATGAAAACAGACTAATCTAACATAAATACATCATGCTTATTACACTAATGTATTTTGCCATTTTTTAATTAATGTTTATTAAATTTTTTACAACGTGTTACATAAAAGCAGTATTTGATTTAAAAAAAAAAACGTCAAATTTTGACACATACCGGACCAAGAAAGCCCAACAAACCAGTCCTTATAAAATTATGCTCACTTGCAGGCCTCCCATCTGGAGTTAATAGTTTAACCTGTAACAACATGTAAAATATGATGCATGTGTGTTATGGAAGTGGAAGAGAGCAGAAAAATCCAAACTAATAAATATATATTTAAAAAGGATACAACAGTAATATGGTATATAAATGTAAAAGGAATAATTTCAACCTAAGTAGTTGTATTGCTTCAACAAAAGAATAATTGGCTAGTTAGTATTACTTTGGTACTGTAACAACCTTCAATATTCAATAACAAGATAAAAACACATAATTTACTCAATGTTGGTATCATACTGAATACAAGCTTTCAGCTAGTGTACAAAATTTATGTATACTGAAATTTGTATAAGATTCACATTTCATAACACTCTTTCTGTACCATTAAAAATGACTGTTTAAATTTGTATTTGGAACCTGATGATGATGAATAAAATACAGTAAATGGAAAATTACACTTAATAAATACCAGTACGGTAAAACCTCATTATCTATTCATTGAATACCTCTTCAATCATGCTTTTGACTTTTAAAAACTTTATAAATTATATCCAACTGATTTTACAAGTTACTTTTAAATACTCTAAATGTCAAAATGAAAATATTATGACAACTTGTAAATATTTACAAAATGAAGAATTTTACTCACAGAACTTTTAATATTTTTAAATCAATTAAAATAGTCTCTTGCTAATCTATAGCACAAGTGTTTATTGCAAACCATGTATTGTAATACAATGTTTAAATAAATGTGATGAGAAGCTCATACACCACATCTCTTATGATTAAAACATACCTATCAATTCAAGTTTGAATTTTTTCAAGTTTATTTTATGTAATAATTTCTGTCAGAAGTTACATTTATAAATTTACTGCTCTTAACACCTTTAATATGTATTTTTAAATCTCACTGCCATGGAGGCTGTAGTGCTGCTTATTAAGAGATGGTTCAAAATTTTCATTGAAATGATATTTTAAATATCTTCTCAATAAGTCATCAACATTTTACAATGCTATACAGTTTCCTTTTATAACAATATCTACATTTGAGTCACATGTTCTGGTAATGTTAGTGAAAATCACAGCAAAAGGTTCAAATTTTTCTCTATATTTTATTACATGATAACTCAAAAACAAAATCAACGGTGTCAACAAATTTTACAAAGATGACACAATTTCAAACACAGTATTTGATTTTATAAGTATTATTAATAACCAATTGTCATAAATTACAAATCTAGAGTAAACAATGTTATGATTACCCCTTGAAGTCAGCTAGCTTATACAAATTTGAGGTTTCTCTAATAATCCTTAAGTACAGGACTAAACAGAAATTACTAAACCATAATAGATAAAAAATAAATATTACAGTTGGAACTTCATTGTATTTAGAACTTGGCTATAAATACAACCTTCTTATGTCTATTGAAAAACTGAATTAAAGCAAACAATCTTCTTTTGAGAAAAATATTTTCTGGCTAATTAATATTAGTCATCCCCACATTCACTTCCTTTTTTGAAAAGTTTTTTTTTTACTTATATAAATAAATGTTCATCTCTTGCTACTGCCTTGTGTGCTCAAAATTTTATACTATGAGCAAAATATATTTTCTTCAAACTTCAAAGTTTACCAGTTTCGACACATAAATTGAAATACCTTGTTTTGTTCTTTATTACACATCTAAAGACAAATCTGCTATTGGAAGTGTTGTTTACCTATAAAATTGTAAAAAGAGTTAAAATGCCTAATACATATTTCTATAATAAGTTCAAAACTTCTGTATTCATAGCTCAATACTTAATCACCTTAAATATTGTATTGGTGAGACCTTGAAGTCCCCAGTAAGCACTTCCAGTCATCGAAGAGCTTACACAGAGTTCCCCAATTTCATCAGTTTTACACAAATGTGGCTGATCATTCACTTTTACAACAGCTACCTGAGCTAAAAATATAAAAAATGATACTTTCAAAGTGTAAGAGCACACTAATAAAAAATATGCATGATAACACCATATTATTCAAAGTATTTATTTTATGAAAACATGAAAGAGACATGCTGATATCAAAATATGATAATGTCTGAACTAAATTAAAACTTCTTCAAAATCCACATCAGTAACAACATAACAAGACTCAAGTCATCAATTTAAATAAGAATGTTCATCAGTAGTATGCACAAATACCTCCAATCATCAGCTTTTTGTGTTTCTTCTAGTTGTTCATAGAATGAATTTTGTGGCTTACTTTCCTGCAGCAAATAAATTTCTACTGTTTTGAAATTCAAACCTTGACTTTTAACTCCAAAATCAAAAGGGTTTATTTCTAGTTCAGAGGAAAGTGATGTGCAAATTTTGGTTAATATCTGCTGTTTTAGAACTTAAGGTATCAAGTAGAAACCAATTTTAGTTTATACTTGGAAGTGGTGAACTTGACCTTCATGTTCAGCTTTAATAATCCTTAAATCATCAGAGTTCTTCTCCATCTTCAAAAGAGATGATCCATGATGTTTATTTAAAGTCTGCTGTTTAGAACTCTAGTTATTATGCAGGAAGTAGTGTCTAGAAATTGATGGACTAACAAACAGATAGACAATGTCACAGTAATATCCTACTATGCTACCTTTACAAACTATTTGTTTAGTACTCCTATGATAATTCTGATATTATAAAAGAAATTCTCACCTGAATTCTGCAGCATTTAGCTAAAATTATAAATTTATGTCTTTATGAAACCCTGAAAATCCTTTATTTCTTGTATAATTTTTTTAATTTACATTTATTATAGTTTTATACAAGTGTATAAATAATTTTCTTTTAAGAAATAAATTGCTTTGAAATAATTAATTAAAGCATATCCTCAGAATGGGAGATCTTTGTTTGTAATGATAATATCTTCATTATGATAAAAAGTAAACTAACCACCAGGCATAACCAGTCCACAGTCTTGTAAAGTAAGAGATGTAAGACTGTTTTCTTGATCCACTCGGATTACTCCATGACTGAGAGCTGACATAGATAACACTCCTCTACCACTAGAACCTGGTCCTGGTCTACCAGACCTTAGAGTAAAAGTGACATAAATACAATACTGAATTAATCTTTAGAAAATTATTTGGATAAAAGAGAAATTAATCTATACAATTAAAAAGTAAGTTCAAGTTATTTTGTAAAAAAAACATTATTCTTGAACTACAATCATGCTCATCTTCCAATACTTAAATTTAATTCTATTTTGCAGCAGAGTTGTTTTAAAAATTTCACAAGTGTAACCATTTCAAATACCATGTTTATCTCAACATTACAGTCTTGATAAATACAAATATTCAACTGAAATTTACTTTGTATGTAAAGTGATGTCACTGTTTTTTAAAATCTGAAATGCATCACTTTTAACACAAATTTTCCTAGTATTTAATAACTATTGAATCATATATAAATACATAAAATTTTGTTTTTAATAAACATATTTCATTACTTTACCTGTCTCTTAATTCTTCGTATATAAGCTTGGTCATTTTGACTAAGCTTTCAATCACCATGTAACTACAAAACTATAAATACTGTAACTATTCATGTAATAAGTGTATTTTCGAGAAATGTAGTAAGCTTTCAGTAAACAATATGTACTTTTATATGAAAAAACAACAGGTTTGTTTAATTAAATATCTAACCAAAGATTATGGTCTTGTATTTGTTTTTTCCTGAAATTACAATGAAAGTTAACCCTTATAACATTACTTAAGTTTTATTTATTCTTACTGTGAAACTTAGAACATAAAATATTAACATGAACAAAGCTACTACAATTTTAACTGGCTTTCTAACTAAGCTATATGTGTATTAAATATTTACCTTATTTGATCTAGGTGATCTAAGTGATAACAAACTATAAGATTGATGATGAATACCTCAAAACTGATAGTGAGAATGAGTTAATCTTATATGGAGAGCAGTCAATTAAAAATTCTAAACTGTGTAATTCAGAGCAAATAAATATCAAACAATACAAAAAATTGGAGACTGAAAATTTTAAATATTTCTTTTTGAAAGTTAAAAAAATTAAACCTGATATAATATGAAAAGTTTAATTATAATTTAAATGTTGCAGTTAAAGTAGTTCAATCAAATTTTAAAAGTACCTCTAAAAGGCTCAAGAGATTCAAACTTTAACCAATCAATATTGAGTTTGGTTAAATAAAAGGATTAAAGAAAGAGGATACTGTTTGTAAAACACTTTTCATTTTTGAAATTATTATTTTGTTGTGATTTTGTGTTTATTCTTTCTCCTTCTTTACCTCCTGATGGCCACTGTCAGACTTTCTCCAGTAGCTGCACAGGGGCAGATAGCATCAGGTCGCAACCCTCTACTGTGGAAGACACTCATAAATTGATCACAAGATGACAAAGACCCTGGAGAAAGATCAAACAGTGAAATTTAGGCTTCCACTTAAGCACATATTCTTTTGCCACTCCCCCCCCCAAAAAAAAAAAGAATCTGTAGACACCCGTGTCTCTACTTGCACAACAGTGAAGCAGGCCAGTTGGTCACATATTACTTTCATAATAATACAAGGTGAACATGTTATTACTTTGATTAACTGTGCTACACATGCAAACTTGAAAACCATTAGTGATATCTCTTTTTGTCATTTTAAGTGCATGACCCTTACAATCTGGATTACATCTTTGATTAGACACAAAAGTAGTAAAGAATTGAAGTCACTACTTGCATGACTTTACTCACATGAATGACTTTAATTAATACTTGAAAGATTTACACGGATTACTGAATTCACTACTCATGTGACTTACTTGAATAACTGCATTTACTGTGCATGATTTATATAGTTACTGAACTTACTTCTTTTATGAGATGTGGATTACTGCATTATTACTTGTAAAACTTACATGATTTACTGAATTTACTACTTGTATGACTTACATGGATTACTGCAGTTACTACTTTGATGACTTACAGGTAGTACTTAACTTACATGGGTTAGATCCATCAGCCACAAGCAACATCCTTAAAGAACTCAGGTTGACATCTTTGTGATCCTTGGTGGCCAATAGACCCCAATGTAAGTCACGAGATTTACAAATGGCAGAAGATCCTATGATAAAAAGTAAATGGTTTTTTGTTTTTTTATTTTCAGGTAAAGCTTCTGAAGAGCTACCCATGCTAACTACCTCAAATTTAGAAGTGACAAACTAGAAGGAAAGCAGATAACTAATATTACTAACTGTCAACTCTTGGGCTATTCTTTATCAACAAAAAAAAGTGTACCTACAACCTATAACTCACATGCCTTAACTACAAAGCATGCAAGGCTCAATAATAATGAAAATTAACAAGAATAGTAAGTTCTAATATATTCTATAATAAAAACAGCATTATTGACTCTTATATTAAAAAGAAATCTAGATTCATCTAGACTATAAACAACATTTCTTATTTATGACGAAGACAACAAACACGCAGTTACTTAGATTTTGTGCATTAATCAATATAGTGAAAAAAACTCACAGCATGCAGTATTTTAATTTATCAACAGAGGTTTCTATTGCTGAAGATTTTAAATAACTTATGAAAAGTTAACTGTACATACATTGTGATTAAAAGTTTCATGTAAAAACTTTCGTTAATAGTTGCAACATACAATTAGTTCATTTCATCATTTTCTGAAAATCATTAGAAATTAAACAAGAAGAACAGTTTGAAGAAAATGGAATATTTGATATAAATCTACCAGAAAAGCTTTAGACAAAAGTTTAAAAGATTTTAAAACATATATTAGCTAAGTATCAGCAGAAGTTTGATATTTAAAAAAGTTCCAGGAAACTAACTGCTTGAGGCACTGTTTATATGTTTTGATATCTGCCTTTGTTAGGTTTTGTTGTCGAGTGATTACTACACGATTATGAAGATCATTTGTTGAAGTCATTTTAGTACAATTCACCTTCCACTAACAAGAAATAGCAGAGATATTACTTGACTGAAGAAATATACATCTGTACAGTTTAATTCTAAAGGTATTTATTACCTTTGTATTTTGTGACCATTAGCATCCAAGATGCTGGATTAATCTTCATAAGCGAATATGGAATGAAGATGACATGCATTCCATTGAATACACTCTAGAAAATAAACAAAAGTATATGTACACATATGCACACATAGAAGTAGCTACAGTATGTTTCAGAAACTTATACAAATTAACAGGATTCAAATCTGAAACAACATAAACATGTCTTTATGATGTGTAAGATTATGACTCATTACTTTGGTTAATATAATAGAGAATAATGATATGAGAATAAATATATAAAAATAAAACTGCAGCATTTTATTTTCAAAAACTACAATGAACAAAAACAAAGTTATGGCTAAATGACATTCTATACAGTATGTTTAAAAGCAACTAATTTATCAAAGCAATTACAGGACAAAAAAGACATTACTATTACAGATTCAATACTTACAGTGTGAATACTATGCCACAGACCAACTTCTCTCTTGAAGTCTAACACACATACCATAACTTCTCCTACAAAAATATTACATAATCTACTCATGTCATTCATGAATAACTGAAATATTATATAAACACCTAAAAACATATCAACATATCTGAAAGAGGAAAAAATTTAAAAGTTTAAAATATATGAAATGTGTAACATATGATGAACACATGCTTAACAGTTTAACAAGTTTATCACTTACTAAATAAGAGTGCTCTGATTATCAAGATGACTGCTTTTTCAATAAGAGTGCTCTAGTTATTAAGTTTACCACATATTTAACAGAAGTGCTGAGGTTGCTTAATAAAAGTAATTGGATATAAAGCTTCTTACTGAGTTAATAAGAGGGCTTGGATTAACAGCTTTTTAAATTCTAAAATTAAAAAATGCCATATTTTATACATGCTTCATATTATTCAACAAAATCATGTTTAGTTAACACTAATTACTATACTCTGCTACCCTATTAATTACACTGACTTACTCGAATAATTACATTAAGTTGTGTTAATTATTATGCTGAGTTGCCCTGATCATGATTTTGAACTATACTAATTATTTTGAGTTATAATAATCATGAAGTTGACTCGCACACTAATTATTATCTTGAGTTCCACAAATCATTATGTTGAGCTGTAGTAGTCATGATGTTGAGTTACACTAATCATGATCACATCTACTTATAAATTTTTCTGTATTACACAGAAGTATAACAATGTTTTATATTTAATAATATATGGCAAAAGTTTGAAAGTGAATTACTCAGAATTATTTAATATCATACCCTTCCTTCATAAGTAAGTTATAATGTTTAACACTAATGTTTTTTTCCTACATACCTTCAGTATAATTACAAGCTGCAGTTAAAGCTCGACAATGATTTACCAAGGCTGACCTAGTTACAGTTACACCTTTCATAGAACCATCTTTGTCAACAGTGTACTGGAAAGAGAGAAAATAAGATCTGTCACCTAACCACTGATGATGGTTATTTCTATGTTGTTAGCATTGTTGTTATAATTAAATGAAATACTGATTACAGTAAATTCAGTAATTAACTGCTTTGAAGCATCTTACTATTTTGGAACATAAAAACATTTTTTTTAATTATATAATTATAAGAATTCAATTCGAACCACTTCAAATCTAAATTAAGAGCTTTTAGTTTATCATCTAGCGATGTATGTACACACTTAATTTTATGAGGAATGTATATAATCTGTATTTAAAAATTACATTTCTAACAGGTATATACAAACATGAAAAATAGAAATATTTATTGCAAACAATACAAAAATTTATCAAGAAAATTAATTATTTTTCATAAAATTTACAATAAAAAACCCATTTTGATATATTTTGTTCATAAAAGAACATAGGTTTAACACCTAAAATCTTACAAATGAATATTTTAGACTGACTCAGAACATCACTAATAATTTTGTCGTTTATTTTAGTATTTTGTGCTCAGATGTATCAGCTAACCTAAATAGTCAGTTTGTGAATAGAAATACACAATACAATATGGCTAAATTCAACTTTTTTTTTTAATGAATGAAACTGTTACAGCTTTGGTAACAGTGTTTTATTAACTATTAATTAATATTCAAACATCTATGTTCCATTTTTAACACCATATAGAAAATGGGTATAACAATGTTAGCACAATATTTTAACACAATAGTACTGTATTGTTAACAAGTTACCCAAAGAAGAGTGTTAAGCTATTAGTATGTTACCTAAACATAACTGATCCATTATTAACACACATTAAAAGGCACAAACAACATTTTTGAAATACCTTAAAAACTGCTTTCTCCATGACATCTTATATGACTAAAAATAATTAGTTGTTTCTTTAGACTGGAATTTACAGCATTTCCTTAACTAGTAAAGATAGTTTACTCACTTCTATGTATGCAGTAGCCTCATCTGATAATTTAGGTGGAGGCATCCAGTCTTTTGGAGGTCTACTTAGGTGATCTGTGATAAACCAGTGAAGATTTGGCCATCCTATGAACCAATAGTTAATGTGTAATCATTTATCAGATGCAATAACCATAGTTTAAGTTTGTACAGAGAAAAACAATTTAGCTGTCAAATCTTCCAGCCTTTAAAATGTACACGAAATTTAACCATGAAACTGAAGTACAAAGAGGCATCCAAAACCACATTAAACCTCTACACAAAATGTTAGAAGAATTAAAAATTATTTATTTAACATACAAGGGGTGGGACAAAAAATAGTGGCCTAACTTAAAAATGTTGTAACTTTGTTACATCATTTATTAGATAATAGAAAAGTATGTAAAACTATACGTTTGTAGAATGCACTTGAAAAGATCTGTTAAAATATTATCTAAAGTACTAATTTTAACACTGACTTTTCTAAATACCTGATTTTAGCTATGTTTTCTAACAACAAATGTTGTAGACCTGCTGTAGTTTCTTACATCTTCATATTACAGTTAGCCTACAAAATGACTAAACAACTTTCTCTGCAATTGTAGAATCACTAAAAGATATCTTAGAAATAAGAGAATTGATGTTATGGAATGGCCAGGTCAATCACCTAATAACAATCCAACTAAAAATTTATGAGCTGAGTTAAACCAATTAACAAACCATAACAAGTCAAACACAGAAGTTTAACTTCTTGAAGAAAGATGGCAGTCAATCACACAGGAATATCTGCATAAACTCATTGGAAGCATGTCATGTCCATGTAAAGCAGTATTAAAACCCAAAGTTTTAATAAACTTTAATAAATAAAAGACTAAATATTAACTTGTGAAACTGGTTTGTGTTATTTTGAATTTATTAATGTGTTTAATTATTGTAGATAAACTTGTTTGATAATTTTGATAACTGAAATAAGATCTAAGAAACTAGAGCAGAGCAGATGCACAACACTTTCAATAAAAAAAAGGAACTAAAATCATGAAAAGTTAATGTATTCATGAAAATGAGTGTTAAAATTAAGATATGAAATCATATTTACACAGATGTTGTCAAGTGCATTCTAGAAACATATAGGTTTTTACATATTTTTCTTTTTAAAAGATATATCAAATTAACAACATTTACAGTTTTTTTGTCCACCCCTGTATTTGCAAGATTTCACTACAAATACAAATTTTATACTTATTTTCATTACAGAAAATGATGAAATGCCTATTAAATCACAAGTGTTACAACCTAGACATGTGGCTTCACAATTGATGTCACATGCCAGATAGAAATTAAAAGACATACTTCTTGTAATGTCAACAATTTATCAATGATGACACACAAAAACCTTTGTAGTAAATAACAGCCAATCTTCTTGTAATGTTAAAATTTTTCAATGTTGACACACAAGATACTTTTATATAAAAAAAAAGCCAAACTTCTTGTAATGTTAACATTCTCCAATGTTGACACACAAATACGTTCCTTTTGAAAATTGTCAAGAAATTAGAATCATGTCATAACAATTCTAATATGTTACAAACAAAAGTAATTGTTAATAATTAAAATTTTGTTAGTTATACAATCATAACAATTCACAAGTGTGCATATCTAATCATTAGAAATCAGTCATGCTATAACAATACTTTTGAGAAGTAACTATTAAGAAATTAAAATGCGAGAGCAATTCACGTGTTGTCTACACATGTTAGAAATTAAAATCATAGTTGTAATAATACATGTGTAAAAATAACAATATTCAAATGCTGTGAACAAAGGTAATTATTTAGAAGTTAAAAATACAGTTATAACAGTGCATGCTATGAACTCTGGTAATTGGTATTAGATTAAGAAATGAAATTTTTGCATGAACAAATTCTGTTTAGTTTTTATATACTATCAAGCTTGACTAAGCTGCACTAACCTCTAAAAGTATGGACCTCCCCTGCCGAAGTTTTAGGTAAGCCCTTGTAACAGGCTTCTGAAGTTAGTGCGAAGTTAACCCCACAATTTCCTAACAAGAACCCTATCTGCAATGAATCAGCATCCTGAAGATAAAACAAGTCAAGTTCATCTAATGCAGCATGCACACATACAAAACAAAATGACAGATAAGAACAATCATAAGGTGAAATTTCCAAATAGGAATTTCGTTTTATTTATTATTTTCAGTTACAAAACTCCTCTAAAAATTAAAGACAAAAACATATACTTTCATTTGTTAATATTACTTCAAAGTGTAAGAAACATCAACCCACAATGATGCTAAGTTGAAAATTAGATTATTATTTTATTTTATTAAAATAGAAATTCTCAAGACTTGTAACAACCAGATTTCTCACCCGAAGCAGTTTTGAACTTGAAGATGGAAGTAATACAAACAAAACCTTTTCCTGTAACAACCAGACTTCTCACCCAATGTGATCTTGAGTGTAGAACCATAAAATCATAACCTATACTTATAATAACCAAACTTCTCACTCCTTGTGACACAGCCATGTGAACATAACTACTAACTAGAACCTGAAAAATGGTTAATCCTTGTCAAATGTTTTTTGAAAAGTATGCATACAATATTCTTGTTGTCAATTTGAAGTGATAGCAACTACTCATACTAGGAAAGCCTACAGCCTCCACAGTTTGGGAAAAAAAAAAAAAAATAACTACCGAGTATAAATTTCTACCAAAAGTGTAAATTTAACATCTGAAATTAGTAACTTCTAGTGGTGAGTTTAGATTGATTCAGTTATTTGATAAAATATTTTCTATGTTACTAATAAATTCAATTTTAAATAATGTCTAGTTATGATTAAACATATCTTAAAATATAGATGTTGTAAAATATAAGTTGAACCAAAACCCATCAAATTTTACTCCATCTCACCAGTTTTAACTTAAGCCAAGAGTAAATGTTTCACAGTCACATTTCTAATTAAACAATTTGCCATTATCAGGTTTATTCTTGAATAAACAGTATGAAAACTAAACAAATATGTTTAAAAATTTCATTACGTAAAATGAAACTTAAAACTGGTAAACTCTAGAAAGTTTGAAAAAGATTATCCTTTCTTTGGGGTGCACAAGATTACAAATTAATATAACAGTATGAGATGAGCAGGCTTAATGGTTAACTTTATGAACTGTGGATATGCACATTCATTATTCATTCTTCATTACCACAATAGAAAATTGTGTTATCAACAAATTAGGGTTACACATGAGTAATCCATGGGTTAGTAATACGTGATGTTGATTAGTTGCTATTCCTCTAGTCTATCGTTCAGTATTCAAATAACGTAGGATTATTTGAAGTGACAACTTTTGAAGAGGAAACTGTAAAACTGAATTATCAGAAGTTACTACAAAAATGAATTTATAAAACTGATGTTGTAATGAATACAGCAAATTAAAAATACTCTTCTTACATTGTCACTCATGAAAACTAGAATGAATTGTTTCTGAAGTTGGTCGCCCTCACTATTTTGGCTGGAAAGAAAGTTACAGATTTTCATAATGCCATGCTAAGACTGAATTATTAAAAGTATCAGCTTTCAATATAACTGTTATGAAGATGTTCTATTTAGAAAAACTGTGTTAAATGTTAACACTTGCTAACAATACTTATGTCCAAACCATAGATTGTGCAATCATATCCCTTTCCATATGGGTGATGGGTCAAAAGCAACACCATTACATTTGTTAACTCACATTCAAAATTTTACTAAACTACTATTTTATGAATTTATGCCATTAATGTAAGTATTAAACTGTAGATTATAATTCAAATGATCATATTATATATTATTTAACCTCTTCAGTACTATAGACAAGATAACTCGTCTAAGCTGATCAGCAACACAGTGCCACGGATGAGTTCATTTGTTCTCAATAATACCCAACTTCAACGCTAGATGTCAGCACCATACATGCACTTGACCCACTTACAAATTGTTTCACTTTCAATCCAAAATGGCGTCATGAAAAAAGTTACAAAATGAAGCATTGGTTGTATTGTAGCAGCTGAAATACTTGGCAGTCAATAACAGGTTAATTTCATAATTTAAAAATAAATATTAGAAAACACAACCAAACACTGATTTTTGTATGTCACATGACATTTTGGATTCAAAACTGGTTCAAATTCATTGTTTGTGATGTCAAAATACAAAGCCTAGGAACTCAAATTACCAATATTAAAAAGCCAGCATAAGAAGCTCCTATCTTTTCTATACCCTAAGATGTTGTTCATGTAATGAATCAAACATAGTGGTCCCACACATCTCTTTCAATTTTGGAAATTGTCCCTGATATACAGTTACTTCTATATATGACATGTAAAAAACCAATTAAAAGCTATGTCCCCCATAATGATATTCTCAGCCATTTTCAAATATAAAGGTGTAATCTCTTTCATTTGAAACAAATCTTCATGCTGGTAAGTTAAGTCTTTGGTCTGTTCAAAGTTTCATATTTTTTAAAACCAAATAAAGAAAGTCACTACACTCGATACATTATAATGGAATTCTATGGTACTGATATAGTCACTTATGATTTTTTGATCATTCAAATGTATATAATTAATCCCTGAAAAGAGTATTTGTTTTATACCTATCCTGCATGTGCAAATCTAGATGAGACGATTGTTTTCTTTACTTCTTTATTTACTGTTTTAAGGCAAATAAGTTAAAAACCTTTTTGTAAGTAGTAATAATGTATATAGATATATAATGTATTACTACTGAAATTAGTGTGTATTACAAAATAATGGTCCATTAAAACACAGCCGAGAAAAGTCAATTTACAGAGATCAGTTTTATATTCTTGGATATAATAACATGAGTGCACATGTACCATGTCATTGTAACTTCTATGATGTTAATCAACAATAGCTAAAAGATCAATATAATAAAAAATAATAAATATACATAAACATATAAGGTTATGACATTTAAGCTGCTCAGGCGAGATATATGTGTTCTGAAGTTATAATCTGTAGTCATTCCAAAAAGAAAAAAGCATAATTTATATTTATTTTCTGTTTTTTCATGGTGATTACAAGATTGGTCAAATCTACCAAACACACACAAAGATTATGATTCAATAGTGAAAATTACAGATGAAGATGTAAAGGTTTTTCTTAAAAACATCAGATAATTATCTGATGCATAAAAGTACTTTTAATCCTAGAATGAAAATTACTCTGCATTTTGGATAGTCAACATTCTGAAAAAAATATTTACAAGAATATTTTTAATTAAAAAGTATTAATATTAAATTCAAAAACTTGATATTTTGTGTACAAAAGCCTTGTAATATTTACCAATGACCTGGAAAGTTTTTGTAAACATATGCATACATTATCAAAGGTCATATTATTATTACTTTCATGAACACTTTTGTGGTTTTAAGTAAGGTGGATTCCACCCAACCTATAATGAAGGAGTTAAACATTGTTATAAGGCATGTTTCTTTTATTCACATGACCACATTCAAGAGTAACAGTGAGAATTAAGTAGCCAACTGATGTGTCAATACAACACACATACATGTATAACACAACATGTATGGACAACAAAGGAACTGTTGATTCATCTAGATTGTCTCATCCAGTATACAAAATGAAAAGAAAAAAGCTCAAAAGCTAGCCATTATCATTAAAATACTTATAAATATTTCTCTAAAACTCTCTTTATTTAACTTCCTCTACCACATCTGAATGTAAAGCTATCTTAACTGAAGATGGCTCCTGACTTGTCAGGATTTATACTTGTGTCCTTAAGTCTTATCAATCTAACCATTAATTACAGGAAATATTATACATCAACATCATCAATTTCTCTAACAATCTTAAGCACCTCTTACATTTATTTCTTTAAGATAAAATAATTTCAGTTAGCTTGTCCTCATAATAACTGACAGGCATTACCTTGAAATTATTTTTATCAAAAGCCATCTGCCATTTATTTACATTTTGTAAAGCAGTAGCCAGGTATCCAGAAATATTTGAAATAAGTTACTAATATGTCAGTAGATCAGTAAAAAAAAGGATAAAATAAAGTGCACAACTGTTTTACAAACTCTGTGAAATGATTTTAGCTTAAGTTGTTTATTATCATCATGAAATTTTAGAATGATAACTTTTCTTTTTTTTTGAGGGGGAGGGAGGGAGAGAAGATAGTTTTTTTAATTTTGTGCAAAACCTACACAAAGGCTATCTGTCCCTAATTTATTAGTGTAAGACTAGAGGGAAGGCAGCTAGTCATCACAGCCTACTGCCAACTCTTGGCCTATTCTTCTATCAATGAATAGTGGAACTAACCATCACAATAATAAAGCCCCAACAGCTGAAAGGGTGAGCATGTTTGGTGAAATAAGCATTTAAACACACAACCCATAGATTACCAGTCAAGTACCTTAACCACTTGGCCATACTGGGCCAGGGAGGTAAGAGACTCTACATGTTTCTGTGAAATTTTCAAACAGTTTAAAATTATTTGCTCGAAAATAAGATTTCTCATGACTAAAGCTATAGAAGCATAGTATGTTTACATTCAATGGCAATGCTGTTTCAGCAGCACATACATTGTTACATGGAAGAATTTATTATGAATTCCTCTCTCCATAACATATGTTGAATTAATCAGAAACAAATTCTGACAACACTTTTTCTTACTGCCAAATTCAGTGTATAGCTAACACCATAATGGCTCCTTATGTCAGAGATTATTTCATAAGTGTCACAGAAGCCTTTACTGATTCGCTAGCATTTGGACTTTAGTTATAATTCATTCAAGAAATAACACACTAACTTATGTACAACAATCAGTTACTTCACATTGAAGTTATGTAGTTTGTATTTCACCAATTTATGCTCTTCTACTTTATTCAGAAGGAAGAGGAAGGACACCAGGGGCTTTCAAAATCTAGATTATTTTTGTTCTTTTTATTGTTTACAAAATTTATTTTTAAACATTTTCCATATGTTTTTACAGCATTTTCATTTATGTATCTATAATGCCTCAAAACAATTTTCATTCAGTTAACACTTCTTTTTTTCTATCAAACATTAGTACTTCAATTTTGAATTATATTGTTTTCACCCACTGATACATTTTTTCTTTTACAATTAAAAAAGTGAATCTCATTCTTTTATAATAAACATACACCTCTTTTAGTTTTTTCAAATAGACCACAAATCTCAGTACATAATTTATACCTCTAATATCTTTTTCTAGATATTGGGATTCCTCTTTTCACAGAATATGAGTGACTTTAAAGATCAAAACATAAGCAACATAGTTCAAAAAGTAAGTGTTATCATTCTCATCATCTTAGTTGGACCACATTAACAGAAATTAAGAATTGGAGGTTTTTGAACTTTTCAGGCAGAACAACAATACTCACCCTTCTAGTGAGAGGGACCTCGATGGGTACAGGTATTACACCTGCTATCAGACATCCATGGAATGCACACATGAATGACACTGGGTCATTGTTCGGGTAGACAAGAGCAACCTTTAGGTGAAAATGGTCACAATATTGGTCTCAACTCATTTAGAAAAGTAAAAAGTAGTAAAATGTCTAGTTATTTTCAACACAAAACAAACTATTTGTCTCACAGAAACAGAACACTCAAAATAACAATCAATCTCATGTTGATATGGATGGCATTTCATCATCTAGTTACTATTACTGTACTTGTACATAAAAACAAAGAAATTCCTTGAAAAGTAAAGAAAAAAAATTTTAATCTCATATTGTCAAAAAACAACAAAAATGCAATTATTTGCTTATTATTTAGAAAACAATTAACCACAAACAACACACATTTTTATTGGATTAAAGTACTTGAGGTGTGTTTCTACATTTCCACTTAAACAATCAAACTGGTAACAAATGTATGTGCTAAATGAAGCTAAGCATTTCTATAGTTATTTACACACACACAGAAAATATATTAAAAATAACTACTTCTAATTATTGACAATGCTGAGTCAGTAAATTAATTTAGTTTCCAAATCTTCAGTAATTTATCAAATATATTATTATTAAAATTTGTAAAAAAAATTATGTGTGGCTCGTCAACAATGCCACTATTTATTTGATTTTAAAAGATAAAACAGCTGTTGATAATATTAATCAGAAATAATCGAGTTTTACTATCAAGCAGAATTATGTGTTGAAGAATTAAAATATCACAGAACCAACTGCAACAAATGAAGTAGCTGACATCTTTTTTGAACAGTTTTGAAAATGTTTTGATTCATCAAAATAAACTCTAGTAATAAAGCACAAGATTTATCATAGGTCATAATGAGTACATTACATTGATGAAGATGAATTAAAATCAACTAACCCTGTCTCCTTGTTTAATTCCATCTTCCCCTTTTAGTCCTGTTTTGTTCAAAATGTTATAAGCTATTTTCTGTGCCCGACTTAGCAGCTTACCTGATGACAAAAAAAATAACTTTTTACTTTGATGGTGCTTTTAATGATGTGATTCACTTATTATCAAAAGGTAAAAAGACAGTTAAAACTTCAAAATGTTTTCTTTCCATAAAACTTTTAAATTTTGGTTATTTTAAAAAAAATTAACAAATGGAACAACTGAGGAATTTATTTTGGGAAATAGAATCAAAATGAAGTCACACAAATTGTGTTACTAATTAAAATCTAAATAAACATATTATACTTCAATATTATAACTCAGCAAAGTTTTTAATCCTAGAATGCAGTCCTCAACCTAAAAGACCACAGCATGATTTTGCTGTATAAAATTCTATTACAGAAGCATGTGTTACCATGACTCTTCTTTTATTTTTCTAAAGTTTGGTGACAAATATCTTTGAAGGATGGTTTTCAAAATTTATATGTTGGTAAAGTATTTCAGGACTACATGATACTGTTAAAGACATTACAAAAAAAACATGATGAATGAGTAGTTTTATTCTGAAAACAATGTTCTGTAATTACTGTTATATTTCACACATAACAATGTGTACCCATGGAAATAAAAAATAAAAAAAATTAGAGAAATGCAACAGCAATTATTACAGCTAAAAGTACCTCAAGGGATATAAAAGAGACACTTAATACATAACTAAGTACAAACTGTTTACTGTTTTAAGTATCTATACAACTAAGGTTGAAGTTCTGCTGGTACCTACTGGTACTGAATACCCGAACTTGTTTCAAAACTATACTAGTACCAGCACTTATTTGAGCTGCTTTTAATTTTTTTTTTAAATTTACACACAATTTATTATTATTTTTAAAAAACAACTCCACTTCACCCAACTGAATATCTCTATTTTTTCTTAGAATTTAATTCTTGTATATAACAACTTAAAACAATTTAACTTGCAGTTCTGTTACATATTAGTTATCATAATATTTGATGAATTTTGTAAACAATTTCAAATATTTTCTATTTATAATCAAGATTTTGAGCATTAAAAACAATGTAAATGAAAAAAGTGAAATCTTTTAACATAATCACATTAATGGACCAATCAGTATCACACGCACCCATATTTCTTGCGTAACAATTAGATTGAAAGCTACCAACAAAATCTTAAGGTAAAACTCATAGACTTACCATATGTCAGAGGACTTCCAATCTTTCCATTGGTATCTAAAACAGTAACTACAGGGGCTTTGAAAGTGGCAGAACCATATCTTTGAATGGCTGCTTCTAAATTCCTGGGAAGGCCAGATGGCACCTAAAATATGGTAATGAAGGATATGGAATTTTATTCCTCATATGAATACCTGACTACAATAGAGTTTGCTTTCATATTAATTGTATTACTTTTTGTTGACTTATGCAATCTTCAGGTTATGTTCTAAAATAAAAATATGCAATAGTTTGAAAATTTACTACCAAAAATATGCCAAAATATATTTAAAGCAAAATTATTATTATTAGAACATAAAAGCTTTCCAATATAATTTTATATGAAGAGTAGTAAATAATTCTTATTATGGGTCAAAAGGACATTTTCAGGTAATAAAATGAGTATTGGGCAAATGAAATATTATATATATATATATATACTAATTTAAAGGGAGGGGGAGCCACAGTTGTCCCTCAATGTTTTCCTTCTGACATTGGAAATACTTAACTAAATTGTAAGAAAATTAGTGAAAGCTTTCTAAACTGTACCTAGTTTTAGTTTGGAAAAATTGTTTTATTTGTTTTGTGTTTTTAATAACGTTCAAACTGTTAAATTGACATAGTTTTTTATGAGTCACCATTTGAAAAAGAAACAAAAAATCTTTTCATTAAATTTTTTTTATTGTTCATCATAAAGTTCTAGTTGATATGTACAATCAAACTGTTACTCACTGACAAATTTATTTTCTTACTTTATTTTGCCAGTTGTAACTCCCAATAAAAATGGCAAAACTGATTAATATTTATTAGCGACCTACAATGTGATCAGTCATAATGACATCAGGTAAAACTATATAACAATGTTAATGCTGACAATATTCTTGGTAGTGATCAATTTAAATCCAATAAATATGGTTTATTTTCAATAGATTAAATTATTTTATTTACATACACTGTTTTAATACAATAAACTTAACATTAAATAGGAATACAAGTCATATTTCAATAACTGGAATATTCTGCTATGGCCTACCGTACTCTCTAAACCTAACTGGGCTTACTTGATGTCCTGTCATTCAAGACATTTTTATAACCTTAAAATATATAATTAACACTTTTTTTTTCAGAAACAAACAGAACATATAAAGAAACTAGCAAAATCTTCCTGATTGGTGGTTTATAACTAACACCAACTAAATGCAATTCCTCTTGTAAACAGAAGCTACATCTAAAAACTTTCCCATGAAATAACAAATTACTCCACTTTATTAACTCTACATTTATATAAGTAGTTAATCTAACTATAAATAGTGTTTCCAATTTGCCTATAGCTCTTTCGAAAGCAAAGTTTCATTAATACTGTTCATCCTCCTGCAATGAGATCATAAAAAGGTGGTTATGTTGTTTTTATTTACAAACTGAGAGACTGCATTAATGAAATTTAAACAGAGAACAAAAATACAGTGAGAAACAAAATATTTATAATTATACTCTTAATGGATTAATGTTTCTTAGTAAATATAAACCTATGCTTTCGAATGGGTAGAAAACAGTTCTAAGATCAATGAAAGAGTTCTTTATTGATGGAATGTCTCATGACAGTGAGAAATGTTTATTGCAAACTACATCAAATGAATGTTGCAAAATGATAAAATAATTTCAAAATATTTTCAGATAAAAAAGGTATCGAAATGGGTTTCAGATTATTGTTTTCTTCAGTTTTGAAATTTAGTATTCATATTTGCACTGGATCCCTGAAAGAAGCTCACCAGTATAGAAAGGGTCAACTTACAAAAATAGCATAATTCTGTAATATCTAAAAAATCACCAATAAACTGCACAACTAGGTAATTCTTACTCATTTTATTTTATTATTTTTTTCAGCATTGAAAATCAACTACTGTTACTTACCATAAGCTGTTCACCTAAATGAGGGTTCATTGTGCTTCCTTCTGGTTGAGGGGAATTTGGGTGGAGTTGGTTAGCTGAAACTAATCAAAGTCACTTTTACCTGATAATTAATATGAAATGATCATCTTAAAATAGGCACTAAACAGTGTCACTAAACTTTACCTCATTGTTAGCACTTAATCATTAGCTCAAACTAATTAATACCTCTATATTTTAAAACTAAATTAAGCTAATACATGTTACAATACAGTTACCTAAATCAATGCAATGTCATTTTACTTTACCTCACACATAACACTATATGGTTAGTTGATACTAAGCAGTGTCACTACATTTTATCTGGTAGTAAAGTGTTACAACACTTTACATCATATTTAGAAGTATATGGTTAGTTCCAAGCAGTATCACTATACTTTATCTCATACTTAAATGGTTAGCTGAAACTAAATAGTTTCACTTGATATGCAGACATATCATATGTTTTTAACTTGCTTCAAGTTGTATAGAAATTTAAAAAAATTTCTTTAATCTAGTTTCTATGTAGTTTTGATACAAACACTTGGTTTTAATTACTTCATTTTCTATAATAGATAACATTTATTCTGTTCAAGAGGATATTGCAGTAATAAAGCAAACCAGTGAGGAAAAAGAGTCACTGACCATAATATTCTTTGCTGGCTGAATGGATGATACTTATATGTTACAAAGGACACAAGAACTGGATAAGAAACCAAGATTACTTGTTATATTGAGGATTAGTTTTTTAATTCACTTTTTTCTAAAGATCGACAAGATAGTTCTTTTTGGATATTGCATATTAAGTTATACAGAAATCTATCTTGAGAAAGAGAAAGCTTCAAACCTAATCATGAGCTGGATTACTGTCTGTGCTAGTAAGCAAATTGCATCTTCTTTTTGCTTAGCTGAGATAAAGATTGTTTATTTGATTTTAAATTTGCTCAGTCTCATTGCTTCATTCACCAGAAAACTTAATTAAGTTTTCAAATACAGACTACTGTTTGACCCTGCTGTTATTAGCATATCTATGAAATATAAATATGGAAATCAGTTCTACCTGAAAACATTACACTATTATACAATTAAGTCACAGTTAACACTAAACAGTTAGCTGAATCTTAGTGGTATCACTACAAGTTATCTCACAGTTAACATTAAATTGAAATTAAGCAATGTCATTATACTTTACCTCATGATTAACACTAAATGGTTAGCTGAATCTACTAAGCATTATCACTACACTTTACATCATAGTTAATACTAAATAACGAGCTGAAACTAAACAATGTCCCTGAACTTTACCAACTATTTAATGAATTTTCCATAAAGTAAGATTATAACAAAAATGTTTCTTGTTATTCAGAACATTGCTTAATCAAACAAAATATATTTCTATTAATATCTGAATGTTTTTACTAATGTCAAATATCCTAAGTTATAATTTGAGATTTTTGTTTGTTCAATTACTGTTACATCTAGGAATAGAAACAGTTGCAACTTTTTGTTATTCTGTTACACAAAACTGATCTTCCAGTCCTATTAAAAGGAGTTTCTTCCTATTTGTAACAACAATTTTTTTATGTTCTTGCAATAATAACAATATAGGAAAAGCTAATCTGCATGCAACAAGCAGTAGCACAAGCTTTCCCTGAACACTTTTAATATTGTATACCAGCCATTCAAGTCGCTTTATGCTTGAAGTTGAAACCCAAGTCCCAGAATACTTAACCTCCCTTTAGCAATAAGAGAGCATGAAGGAATTTGTGTGGGTGTGTCTAAAGTCTTACGTGGTTTTAACAACAGGAAATTCAATTACTTCACAAACACATTCAGCATTCTTAAATATTGCTATTTCTATTATTACTTTGAGAATTTTAAACATGAATCATTCACACTACTGTATAAACTAATATAAAATCAAATCAAAAGGTTCAACAAGTAAGATATTAGATCATTTATAATAACACCCTATCTTTACAAAACTAGCAAATACATAAAAAACAGAAATACTTATAACTACTATTAAATCCATATTTATTTCAGAATGCAATAAAGAAAATAGTTTTTAACATTTTACATATGACTTACAAGCTTAACAGTGTTTCAAGCCTATTTCATAAAGTTACTCAATTTCTAAGTTTGTTTTACAATGTTATTAGATTTCATATCTTCATTCATTTTCTTAGCTAGTTTTATTTCCAAACTACAACCTCTTAAACATCTTTTTTATTTTTTATGTCTCCAAGCCTATGAGGTTACTTCTTATTTTTAAAATCTCTTTGATGTTTAAAAAACTTTTTTTTAGATCTTTTAACTTTTATGAATTTGCTGGTTAAATTTACTTACTCTCTAAGTGTGTTTCATCATCCACATAGAACTCTGGTAAAGGTTTTCGTTTTGGCCGCTAAAATTAGATAATGTAAAAATTATGTACATTTTGTTTTTTCAAGAAAAAATTTGGATTTTTGTTACATTTAAATATTATATTAGTCTAATTAGTTCCCTTTTATAAGGTTGCACAGAAAACGACTAAAGTTATATTGCTGAGGTTGAAAAAGTATTCTTTAATTTTAGAATTAAACAGCAAAACTGACATTTCTATTCGTTCCTGGTATAGTTACACTTTTAGTATAAAAAAACATGTGCATAGCTGCAAATACCTCATTAATTTGATAAACTGAGATAACACATAAAAATTGATATGAATTATGAAATGACTTTGTTATACAGGAAGGAAGGTTAATTTAATTACCTTTAACGTGTTGAGCAGTTGCTGAATTTTGGATGAAACTTTCCATTTACCAGTTCCTAGGAAGGAAAAAACTGAATTAACTAAATTGTTTGAATTTGATATTTTCTAATAATAAATCAAATTACTATTAAAAAATTGAAAGTTATACCAAATACAGAAACATCACAAAGATGAAGACTTTTAACTACTTAACAGGTTTTATGTATTCAAGCTCATATGGAAAAGAATACATTTTGCAATTTAAATCAAAGTGCCAAATAATAAAATGTTACTGATTGACACTTAGTAACAAATTATTCACCTAAATACCACTGATTAATCAAGTATTTCCACTGAGGATTGTGCAAAACTTCAAAAGAAAGATATTATATGAAATTCATTCAAAGACGATGTCACATATTCAACAGATTGGAATATGTAACACTTCCCCTGGGAGATTATGCAGCATTCTTGATGAGGAATGTATGATGTTTAAAAACTAAAAATTATATGACCAGTTCATTTGAGGATGTGATATTGCTAAAAGGAATGATTACATTGCACTCCTTAATTGTGGTTCATTTGACATTCCCATTGGGAAATTATGTGACATTTCAATGGATTTGCTAAAATTATTCAATGGTCTCTTAACTTAGCCATTCAATCACAAAAATACAGAATGTATTTAAAATGTGTTTATCTTGCTTATTCATATCAATTTACATGAGAAGCAATAAAAAGCAAAGTGAAAATAATAAACATCTTATCTATCAGGAAAATAGTATAAACATTTTTTTTGTTACAAACAGTACACAATACAGCTGTTTTAAATAATTACTTCATGTATAGTTTTAAAAGTGAAAAGAGACATTATATAGTGGCTTAATCACATAACAATAAGGTTTTTTTTCTGATAACTGTTTAAAAAAATTAAATAATTGCTTTTATTAAGGTAAATAACATTTCTTTAAATGCCACAGTTAAATATAACAGCATATATAGTTCACCACTTTTCAAAGGCAGGTACAATCTGTTAACTACATACAGCAACTCACCTGTATTGTATTCTAAGCCTGTAGCTGAGAATTGTGTAACACGTACTGAAGACATGTGAGCCTGGTTGTAGCCATGTAACTGGTCTCCTTGACTTCGAAAATCAGTGTTGTTAGTGAGATCTGGTTGAATACTCAAATCTAAAAAAGTGTACAATTTTACTCAAACAATACACAAACCAACATGGTTTGATAACAGTTCTTAACTGGAAATTAAACTCACACGTTTGGGGATTTTGGACTTTTTTTCTCATAAATTAAAAGTACAGTTGTGAAAGTATTTCAACACCATTTTCTTACCATGAGGTAAGAACATTAGATATCAGAATTTATAATTTTTGTATGATTACAAATACAGAGACTTGTATTTTCCATCATTCAAAATAATTATGTGGAAATAAGTAAATAAAATAATGTTTTTAAGAGTTCTAAATATAAAGTTCAGATAAGTTATATGACTAATACCTATAGGGAACAAAATGGACAAGACATTTCAAACATAAAATCTCTAATAACAGAGGCTAGTTTGTTTTTGAACATGAAAGATATTTCAAAGACACTTTCAAAAGAAGGGGAGATAAGTGATACTCTTGCTGGTGATTAAATGATACACTACTAGCAATTTCACCTTCAATAATACTAAGAACTATTTATCTTTTTCTGACATTCATTTAAGGAAAAAAAAGGGTAGGCTTTCTAGTTTTTAAAATAAATTTATGAACATTTCTACAGTCAGGTTTTTCTCAAATCCTTGGATGGTTAAACAAGTATGATCAAGTGAAAGGTTCATTTGCAGTGAAAAACTTAAAAATAAATCAAGTGATGGATACTACATACTTTACTCACATTTATATTTGTTGGGCTAAGTTTCTAAAAAAATCAAGATACTGAATAAAATTATTATCAACTTGGTACTAATTTACCATGTCCAAAGTCATAAATGAGTTTTTTTTCTTATCATAACACGCTATACAGACAAGTCAGGTCTAAAAATCAACCAAGTATTTAATTTCACTACTTTAATATACTACTCTGACAAGGAATATGAAATGTAGTAAAACAAAAATAATAATGATTAGACTACATTCAGTCATCAACTGGATACTCATACTTATCATTACTTCAATTAATAATACCTATGCAAAAAGTAAGGATTACAGAACAAAGTCTAATCTCTATTGGTTTTTAGCATCATTGAAACCTGCTTTCAACCAATTCCATTACATGCTTCCTCATACTATTGAGTAAAATTGAGCAGTACTCTAATATCATATCTATTTATAAGAGTGTCACAGGAGTACAATAAAATGCACCTTCTATGAACAAAATACCAAGGATTACATTTTTATTTAAACTAATTTTGTTTTATTTATTCATCATTAAGCTGAAAAGGTTATCTGTGCTGTGCCTACCACAAGGACAGAACTCTTAAATTTAAGTATAAAACACTCTCAAGCTTACAATGACCATTAGGACACAAATCAGTTTCGTTTGCACATCCATAAAGTAACAATTACATTGTCAATCTAAGTTTAGCCCTAGTGTGTGTCCTATATCCTGTACAACAGAACATCAATACTGAATAGCATATACAAAACACAACATAGCTAGAAATAATTAGAACTCTTTAATTACTGAGAAAACTATTTGATTAAAGAGCAATTTCTCTTCAGTTTTGTATATTTTTTAGAATAATTATTTAAGTTAAATAGCTGCATGTGTATCTTGGAAAATAAAAACCATACAATTTAAAGAGAAGTAAGAAACTAACATAAAAAATAATACATTTTCATACTTTAAACTTAAAAATCTAATGTTAACTCTAAAAATTCACTCTTTTACATGCCATAGTACATTGTATTGAAGAAAATGAGTCCCATTTCACTCTATGTCTTTACTCTTTATTTCACACTGGAATTAATTCATGTAAAACAGTTCAACTGAAGTTTAATTAAAAGTTTGCACTGAGAGTTTCCAATTGATGACTTAGAGCATATTGGTCTACCACTTATACTTAAGATTATTTATTATAGATTGTAATTATTATTATAGAATTTTAGCAGCTCTTATACAAAAAGTTATTGCATAACTACTAACTAGGTGTAAGATTTTGCATCACATCTGCCAGATTTGTCACTCCTTCATGTCGACTACTACTACGTTCCAACTCCAAACCTCCTCTACTGCTATTGTCAAAGCGAATATTTGTTTGACAAGGAGGAGGAGTTTCCCTGGCTGAGGAGGTACTGGAAGTGTCAGATTGCACCCCCAGGATCTGATGAAAAGGACGAGAACATCTTTCTTGTTCAGGTGTACTCCCCTCATTCAGAACACTATCTTCATCTGATGAGGAGTCTGAAGAAGTACATGATAATATAATGAAGAATTAATTATGACTCTAAAAAAAGAAACAGGTTCTAACAAATCAGTGATGTTGAGAAAAATATATATGTAAAAATAGCTCATTTGGGTTGAGAATTTTTTTTTACGTAGAGGAGCAAACAATGTTTAGACCTTCTTCAGTCATCGTCTTTGTACACCTGACGATGACAGAGAAGGTCAAAATCTTGTGCACTCCTTTACATAAAAAAAATCTCAACTCAAACGAGCCATTTTTGCGTATATATAAGTTCTAACAAAAGCTGTTTCAATTACTTAAAAGAAGTCAAAGATTTGTCTGCAAATTTAAAGAGAAAACTACAATACATAATGTTCCAAAAACAATTTTAGTTAATACACTTCTGAGAATTGTTAATTATTACAACTTGAAAATAACATTGAAACATTAAAAGCAGTTTGAACTCAGGATTATTAATGCTAAAAATTCCTTGAAATAACTTTCTACCATGCTATATTTTTGTGAACGTTATACAAAAATAACAAAAAGTGATGTACCAACACTGAATAGGCATAATTTGTTTATATAGAATAACATATTATGACATCCAAGTTGGCTATTAAAGTGCTAAATAAATTTATTTTTACAGTAATGATGTAGATCCATGAATAACACATTATAACAATTTAACATTCTGTTAAATTGTTATATAAATATTTCTTCTTCTTTCTTTTTTTTACACTAATCATGAAGGTCCAAGAGTTATACATTTTAATAGCTAAAATACTTGTTTATGTATTAAATATATATATATCTTTGTCAATACAGTAATGATGGAAGTCCATGAATAATATATTTTACAACCTAAGTGTTGAATAATTATATTTTACAGTAATGGTGAAAGTCTATAAAATAAACTGTAAATAAGTAACTTAATTTACACAATGATCAACTACACAACTAAAAAGTTCTGACACAAAGTAAAATTAAGCATGGTGTTCATACAGTTAATTTGAAAAATAAAAATGAATTCATGCTTTGAAAAAAATGGTAAAAATTTCTACATGTATCATATAATGACAAACTCTTTTTAAAGCACAGTAAATACAGTTATTAAATAACCTGAAGACAACTGCTCTATTAAAGGAACTATGTTTCTAAACATTGTGTACTATTAAATCTAGCTTTAGTCAATACATAAGATATGTATGATATAATTAATGAAAATCCACAATAAATGCAACAAGCTGTAAGAAGTCTTGATATTACAAAAACTCGTTTTGACACATTTGCACATCCTGTATGTAACACTGATGAGGGTGCATAAATGTGTCAAACCAAGATATTCTATGCCAAAAACTTCTAGCATTTTCTTACATTTACTCAATTTTTCACCAACTGTTACACATAATACTATGTTGTTTTTTATCATCAATATCATAATTAATTTCCACTATTATAATATGAAAGTGTCAACCTGACTGATGTCTTTCTCTAGAAGGTGATGTGGCCATTACAGAGGTTCTCTTGGAAGGCATTGGGACAGAAGGCTTGCCTCTATTCTGCATAGCAGCTATGGCCTGTTGAACAGCCTCCTGTCTGACTTCTAAAAATAAAAAAAAATATTACAAAAAATGCTAAAAAATTTAAAATTAAGAAATAAATTAATAATATGGCTGAACATTAAAAGAAAGAAATGAAATTTCTGCTCAAATTCATTAAAGTTCCTGCAGAGTTCCAATTGATATGGAAATTAACAGCCAGTACAAACTGTTTTACATAAATAAATTAATCTATATTTTAGCAGGCATGATAACTTAAGTAAAACATTTTCAAACACTGAAAATCATTGAGCTGACAAGAGTGACCTTAAATCAATTACTGCTTTTAAAATTTGCCAATCAGAATGTAATTATGATTATGAACATTTTACTTTTTTTTGTAGTTCAAATGAACCATCATCTCAAATACTAATTAGAAATCATTAAAACACTTCCATTCAGTGGTATAAAAATGAATAAAAATATATTCAGTCCTTGAAAATGGATTCTTCCCGAGGCAAACTCGGTCAATGTTGGAACTGATTAAATGAGAAATGTGTTTGGGACAAGAAAAGGATAAGACTAGGCAATAACAGAAAAGCTGCATAATTATTTTCACCACTTCTATGATTAAGAAGATGAATAGTTTTAAGCACTTATTAAACTTTGTGTACTCTAAATATTAGTACTTCTGAGTATAACATATGATGTCTTTATCAAAAGTGTTGTGCAGTGAAAGTAAAAAAAAATACATTATAATCAAATACATTGTTTCTGATTGAACTGAAAACAAATTGAAGTTAAACTTTAAGAACACTGTAAAATAAGCACAACTGTTAAATTTATGGTATTAAATGGACAAGTCAAAATTACATGTATTCTATATTGTTAATGTGAAATAACAAAAAGAATGCCTCATCTCATTTTACATCAATAGCTTCCTTAAATCTGAATAGATACAGCCATCACTATTTTGCTTAGAATAATATTATTAGCATAAAATTAAACTTAAATTTGAAAAGCCATTATCTAAAGTTTGTGCATTCAATCCATTTGTTCTTGAAGAAAAGAGAAAATATGCTCTTGACAAGTATTTCTACTCAGTTTCAGCCACTACTTTATATTCTGATTAGTAGTAGTATTGAATCAGTTAGAACTGAACAAGACTGATACGTGTACAAATAAAGGAAGAAAAAAATTATAAATAAAACCTCCAAATAATACAAGTGACACTAAAACTTATCAGTGATTCTTTTCCCTGTATTAAGAATTTTGAAAGTAAAAAAATAACAATCTTCACAAGTTTATTTCACATACAATGGTATACAGTTTACATAAAAAACACTATACAGCTGATATCACATCATTTATTACATAAAAAATCAGGCCTTCATTATTTGAATATCTTTCCAGGAATAATTAATATCTATATCTATATATATATGAGAGAGACAAACAAAATTAACCTGTCAAAATGAAATTTATCAAAATATTCATAACTGTATAATAATACTTATTGGTTAAGAAAACTATGAACAATAGCTTAACAGGCTACCTTTAGTAGTTTTTTTGTTAATAAAATGATTTGAAATAGCATTACATAACAGTGAAGGAAAACACAGAAACTTTTGGACCATCTTGGCTGACCATCTACTAAATCAAACTTAACACTACAAACTCAAAGGTAGCCTTTATCATTCAAAGTTGTACGCTTAACACATCTACTACATCTGAAGACTACACGTAAGGAAATAAAAAACTGTTGTAGCTGAAAAAAAACCATTTCCTGCGTAAAATTGATATTTGTGTACCATAGTCTCACCACTAAGATGATGTTATCAATCCACTTAACAATCTCAAAATACCTTAATCCATCCTAATAGCCCTCATCTAAGCCCTTTCTTAAAACTTAATGTCTCTTCTTGAGTAAAAAGCAAAACTGAACAGAGTACACTAAATGTGGCCTACCCAATGACATTATAACCTTCTTAAATTTGTGTTCAGAATTCCTGTAGATAAAACCTAATATCCAATTCATCCTGCAATTAGCTTGCTTGGATGGTTTTAGAAAGTGATCAACCAGAACACCAACATCTCTTTCTTCCATAACATTGTTAAGGTTATTCCATCACAATTATATTCATAATTCAAACTGCGATATCCTACATGCATTACTTTCCACTTATTATGATTAAAAGCCACTAGCCATTTATTTAACCAACTCACCAAATGATCTAAATACTTTTGTAAAGTAGCAGCATCCAAAGTTTTAATGTAATTAGCAAACTTAATAGTATATTAACCATTCCTTCACCAATACACTTATCATTGATGTAAATTAAAAATAACAAAATTCTTAACATTGAGCCCCAAGATACCTAACTCATAACATTAATCTAATTTGAATATATTCCACATATTACCCTCTACTTTTTCCCTCTATAAATTTTTCCATCTAATGAGCTAACTTATCCCTCACACCTAAAGAGGTAACTTTCAACTAACTTTTCTGTAACACGTTGTCAAATGCTTTCTGAAAATCCATACCAAATCCACACTTATACTCTAATCTATACCAGCAATAACCTTTTTAAACAATTAAAACAATAAACCAGTTCATCCTTGCATATTAATCTCAGTCTAGCTTTCAGCCTTAGTGACAACTTACAAGTTCATCAACATAGTGAAGTCTTAGCAGTATCCCTGAAAGAATTATGTTATTATGGCCCTTCTTTTAAAAGACTATAATTAATGTCTTGTAGTAAAAACTAATTCCTCTCACCAACCATTTCCTACATCATTAGCCAATATATGCACTACAAAAACTGCATTACTTCCAGTACCTTTTGCTAAATAACTTACTCTTAACAATTATATTCTCAACCCTTGCACCAGGAACTAATTATTTTCTCCCTACTTATCTCCATATATCATACTGCAAAATCTCCTACAACAATAACCTCATTCTTATCCCTAACTGTCTCTCTTGTTGTCCTTTATTATAAACATAAAACCTAATTCATTCTTTAAATTCTGATGCCATTGCTACACCTTTACCATTCTCTTTATCCATAGCATCCACCATATTTATTAAACCTCCAAATTTTCCTTCAACGTTCAAAACCTCTATAAGCAAACTGTACGACTTTACTACTAGTTTCCTTAAATATACATGTCAGTCCGACATTCCCAAATAAAACCCAATACTTGCACCAACTGCACCTTACAAATTGTGAGTATTTAATATTTACACTACTCTTGACCACAGTAGCCTGGGAATAATTAATCAACAATATATACAAGTACCCTATTGAGTACCATACAAGTGGTTGTTCATATTTTGAGCCAAAATTAATCTCTGAAGAAAAAAAGGGTTTAATATTAATCTTATCTAAACCTCTGAACACCTGTAAAAACTAATAAGATATAACTACAACGGTTATGTTATTAAATGTATCATGTGTTTCTTGCTTTTTTTTACTTATTTGAGTATTGTGTTTATGATAATCAGAATGATTATTTATTTTCTCATGTTATCAAAAGCATGTGTAACACTTCTTCATTTGCATTATTATTCTTTTGAAAGTTACACTATTCTTAAAAGAAAGTGAAAACAGTAGCTTCTGGAATTAAATATTTTCCAGTTATACTGTAACTTTTAAATACTGATCATAGTCATATATAATATAACTGTATTTCCATGTGGTACAAAAAGCTTATCACTTTTCATATTATCACTGTAAATACATCTAAACTAAATATTGTTTTTGAAGTTAATATTTCTGTAATCTACTATATATATATCAAATATATGATTGTACAATTCTAACAGGTTTAATAAACATGAAAATAAACATCCTTCATTATAATGCTGAAAAGTTAAGCATGTATACCACTGCTTATCTACAATATAAAAACCTATAAAGACTTTTCTAAGTCTCTTTTTTTTTTATAAACAAGTTCCTGTAAATGGATAAAGCTGCCTTGGGATAAATACATAGGACTTTATTTCAGTAGCTTCCTGGAACTCTTAAACTTCACAGAACTGATTCAATTCTCAGACCTATGTCAAAGAAATAATGTCTGCCCTAAGAACATCATCTTCTCTAACTAGTTTGAACCATTATTAAAGATCTTTCAATTTATTTAGGCATTATACCAACAAGATGTGAATTACAAAAGATTGTGATGCCCATTTCTGAAACCTAATTACACCAGAGTTTAACTTCATCACAAATTCTAATGAAGATATGAGACAGAGCTGTCCATTTATAATCTATTTAACATTCTAAATCTAAATCATTTTTTCACATTTCGAGTTCTTATGAAATGGCATCATAATAAAAGTGAAAACAAATCTTTTTTTTTTCTTGGCACTTTATGGGTATCTAACAGGAAAAATACAGGGTGGTCGCTAAAAAAAGCGGAAAATTTGTCAAACAGCTATTTATTTTTACAAAGTTTTTTAAAGGCACATGTTATATTACACTCATAGATGCTAAAAATGTCGTCCGTGCACTTCAGAGCAGCGTCTTAACCTAGAAATCCAAGCTCATGTAGCGTTTTGAAGGGTAACCTGTGAGATATCTGACCCTCAAATTTTCCGCTTTTCTAGCGACCACCCTGTATTATGGAATTTTATTTGTTGTATGGCATATAAATTTATCAGTTTCTTGTGACATCTCTAAGGATTTCAAACTTCTTTGACACTTGTATATAGTTAATTTTCCACTTTACCAGGCAGATATCAAGAAATTTAACAACATGGAGTTCCAACCAAAGTGAGAGGACATCTAATCCAAACCTGCTTCTCACTCATAAAAACCGAATTCCAAGATTACCTTCTTACACTAATAACTTTACGTACATTAAACAATGGTAAAAATATGTAAACATTACAAAGAGTATCAGCATTTCATTCTTAAATATAAGCCATGGATTTACATGTCTAACTTAAATGAGAAGACTACACATTTGTTATGATCCAAGTATCAAATGGTATATTAAACCCCTCAACTGCTGAATTAACACTTTAAGTTAGTTTAAATTTAATGTAATAAAAATTTTATATATTTTGCAACAAATATATCAAAAATTTTTGTTTAAATGTTACACAGTATTAATTTCCTTTGCACAACTTATCAAGCCTCTTTATTCCTGAAAATCACTAAAACTTCAAGTATTTGACAGTCTGAAGTACCGTGTTGAGGTCTGTAGTACATACCCACTTAAATAAAATATAAAGTTTAACATTTTATATCCTGCCTTTCTTGTACAAACTCTTGATTGGATGCAGTTTTTTATTTAATCTCCACTCAGTTTTATTGAATAGGTTGTGGCCTAAATTCAAAAGCATGTAATTTTTACTGATGTTACTAACAAAATCTCATAAACAACCCATTAACTACATTTATAAAAAAAAGCTGTACAACTTTGCTGTGATACGGTAAAACAGTAATATATTTTTTCTATACTTTTAATCATTTTTGTAGTATTATCTATAAGAATTGATCTACATAAAATTTTGACTATTAAATTTCATGTCTAACTTACTGAGAAACATCTATCTATACATGTTCACATTCATTAACTGGCATTAATATGGGAATAGAAATTATAACTTATTCTATAACTTTAATTGTGCAAGTAACTTCATCCTGAGTAATTAAGTGCAGATCATAAGTAAATATGATTCTGATAAAATAAGAGTAAAAAAAAAAAATAATCTTAAAATTTCCCTAAGTTTAGCATGATTAATCATTCCGGTCAGGACATGATACAAAAACACATAAAATTGATATTTACTTTGGACAGGAAATATTTTTATACTGTTTTACATGACCTCTTCTAATACTTTTTGACAAATTAACAAAGATAACTGTTAGCAATATAAGTTTATAAAATGTGTCTTTAAATATATATTTCTTTCCCTCTTTTTTTTTCAGCTTTTTCTGCTCTGTTCAATAAAGTTTGTATTCTGAGCATTTCATAGTAAGTTTTCCCAGCTTGTTTGTTTTGTTTGTTGAACTTGGTGCACTGCTACTTGAGGGTTATCTTGTGCTAGTTATCCTTAATTTAAAAATAATAAACTAGAGGGGAGACAATTATCCAGATTCACTCACTGTCAACTATTGTGCTAATCTTTAACAATCTCTTAACATGTGTGAGCATGTTCAATGTCCAGATTCAAACACATGACCTACAGATTAGCCGTCAAGCACTCTAACCACCAGGACATACCATACAACTAATTTCCTCAGCAATAAGGAATAATTATTTATTTGCAATTGGGAAAATTCAAACGAAGTATCCAAATAACATAAATACTATGAAAACCAAAAGGTTTCGTGTATTCAAGCAACTGTTGACACTTATCTTTAGCTAAACAGAGAATTTGTTTTCCAATTATACAATTTTAAATCTCACATCCAAACTGATTAGTATTTAGTTGTTTTTCTTAAAGCAAAGCCACGATGGGCTATGTGCTGAGTCAACCGAGGGATATCCAACCACTAATTTTAGTGTTGTAAATCGGTAGACTTACCACTGTACTAGCGGGGAACAACTGATTAGTGAAACAGTATAACTACAAAAGAACTTGGTAGTTAAAAACCACCATTCTTACTATAATAAGATGCAACAATGATAAGTTTCGTAAAAATTGTTCAAAACTAGAAACATATACTAATTATATATAAACCAATAAAAAATCAAAAAACAATTATTCCAAAAGAAAACAGCTATATTTTTAGCATATTTTCCTTAATTTAAATCGAACATATAACAAATATTATCTTTTTCTCATCTTTATTAAGTCTGGCTCTGCTATCAAGAATTATTTTCATATTGGGCACAGCAGAAACCGGAAAATCGGAAATGTTAACAGAAATGGTATGACGTATCTTACGGCAATTGCTCAAAAGGGAATGCGCCGACTAATCAACTTCTTTAACTTAACCTATGTATTATGCAAAAGCAATTTATGAAAAAATATAAATAAAATAATATATATATACGTAAAACTAGCTGTACAAATTTTGCATGTGTATATACAATCTTCTCGAATATAAGCCTATTGAAATTAGGATTTAAATTAGTGCTTCTTTTTAGAATATTCGCGCAAAGCTAACCAAGGGCCATTTTCTCTAATCGTCCCCAATTATGAACTGATGTATTGACTAGAGTTACAGAAAAGTAATTAATTAAACACGTCTTAATTCAGGAGTGATCAATTTTTTGTTTGTTTTTCAGTAAACAATAAGTCCGTATATCCACAGTACGACATAACCACTATGCCCTCAAAATCGTTTGTTTTGTTTTTGGAATTTCGCACAAAGCTACTCGAGGGCTATCTGTGCTAGCCGTCCCTAATTTAGCAGTGTAAGGCTAGAGGTAAGGCAGCTAGTCATCACCACGCACCACCAACTCTTGGGCTACTCTTTTACCAACGAAAAGTTGGATTGATCGTAACATTATAACGCCGCCACGGCTGGGAGGGCGAGCATGTTTAGCGCGACTCGGATGCGAACCCGCGACCCTCAGATTACGAGCGCATGCCTCGGCCATGCCAGGCCTCCCTAAAAATCAGTGAAAATATTGAAAATTACTCTATAGAATTTGTCATTTTAGCTTTATTCGTCGTTTACCATACGTTAACACTAATGTTATTTAAATCTTTAAATGTAATTTAATAGCTGTTTAGGTAACTATAACCTACATGAGAAATCTCAGTGTAAACGTGATTTCGATAAAGTTATTTCGGATATATATTTGCACTGATCAAACACCAGATAAACAGTAACTATTGTGAGTATTTTACATCCAAATATATACATAATTACTTCGTTGAAACCAAACGTCAAGCAATCGCGTCGTCATAATGGTTTTGTTTAATTGTTCATGTCAATTGACTAACACAATTTTCCAAAATAATAAAATTGGTTCAATGTAATAATATTTATGCATACTAAAATGTTCATTTCGCACGTGAAGTACAAACAAACCAATATAACAGAATCATTTAGATGTTTGTTTTCGTTCAAGCGCAAAACTGTAAAATGGATGATCTTTGCTCTGTCCAGTCCACCGAGAGCAGGGAACCCAGTTTTTACTTTTATACGCCCTGAATCACCTGAACCACCTGAAAATGGGTGGAAGTGGAGGGAGAGGCGACAGGCAGGAATATGAAAATCATAATGTCAGTTATTCGTATATCTACAATCAGTTATACTGCAAATTATGTAATATGCGCATTTACTCAAATACGCGAAAACAACTCCCAACTAGTGATTTTTAAGCACAGTGGGTCTCAGTCGTTCAGTAGTAAGAATGAAAGCCTATGACGCTAAAAAACGAATTTCGATACCGAAGTTGACTCAGCACAAGTAGTTCCATTGTTCAGCTTTGAGCTTAACGATAAACAAAAAGGCATAGTAAATAATGAATATAAAGGGCTATATTAAATTTATTAATTATAATGTGATGAAAAATTATATTCCAATTTGCACTCCTAATACTCTCCAACACTCGCCTAATTCAATCTTACTTAACACCCATTTATGTCAAGTTCTTCCATGCTTGACAAAATTATATTCAAATTTCATTCCCCTCCCAAATCTGTCACACTTGTTCTGCTTTCTGCCAGTTTCTGTTCCCCATCCACTTTCCACCCTATTGAGCACAGACATCTGTCAAATTTTATACCCGTCCAAATTCTATTCTACCTAATATTTCTATCTGTTATATTCTATCTCAAGTAAACACCTTCTCTAAGTGTAAAAAAACAACAACTCAAATTCTATCTCAAGTACACTTAGCCTTATTGTCTGTTAAATTCCATCTCCCATCCAAATCCTATTCTTCTTAGCACATCTTTCTCTCTGTTAAATTTTATCATCTGTCCAACTCATTATTTGGTGATTTCCATCATTTGTTTCAAATCAACTTACCTACACTACCCAAAAGGTAAGAAGGAAATATTGTTAGCATTATTGTAACACTATGTTATTATTTACGAACATTTAACGTTTAAGTACCATTTATATCACACCACACACATGCGCGTTACCACATAAGGGAATAGTATTTAGATAGAAAGGAAACAGGTAGGACTCTGTTACTAAAATCAATTACCAGTACGCCTATTGTGTGCTGTTTCGTAGATGAAACTCATATTCTATAAAGTTACAAGTCTCATTAGACAAGGACGAGTTAACAGTCATAGGTCTACCGTGTACCGTGTGAAATTCACTCGAGCCTTTTAAAGATAATGCAATGTACTGTCCCTAGAGGTTAAACATTCTTATCTACAACATTTAGTTAGCTTCTAAGGGTCAACTTCTTAATCTAAAACAATAATGCCAAAGTTCCTACGTCTTGTAAACATACAGAAAAATTACCAAAGTTTTCTATAGTTTATTCACACTGAAGAGATTCTCAAGAAGTCCAGAAAGAAAGCCAAGCAACCTGATAGAGTAAATAAATTACAGAAAAGTGTTGGGCCAGTGTTTCCAACACTGCTTTATTATGCTATATATTACACAATATTCGGGAAAGCGTGCCTTGAAATGGAATCGTATATCATACATAGCAATTAAAACTTGTAATCTTTATTGACTGTACTCAACATTAGACAGTACTTGTATGAGAAAATCCCTACCGATTCAATAAACAAGTTTTACACACATCCATGATATTACTGATGACGTGACAAAAGGTGTATGAATGGGATACACAGGACTAGCTGTATATAATTAGTACGAAAGGGAAGAGAGATTACAGAGATAAAAGTTTTATCGGATATTTAATAAAAGCTTAATTCGTACACAGTGAGAAATAAAAGCTACTGATACAACAGATTTTTAATCTGAATTTATGTATAGGTTATAACAGCATGCAACTTTATTAGCACAACTTCGGAAAGTAAACTGAATCTCTGAAAGCGTAAACGAAAGGTATATGTGTATAAGTAACCTCAAAGGTTATTTAATAAAGAATCAAATTAGAGATCTGGGTAGAATTAATCCTAATTCGAATTCTGCAGTGAAGCTGGGCAAGGAACAACTTTCCCTATTAAAGAAAATTAGAGAAAAAAGAATTCTATTCTAAAGAGTAAATTACGTTTCTTGTACTTTGTATACAAAACATTTTATGATTTATGAGCCATGGCTTTAACGCAACTCAGATGCAATTTGAACTTACCTGAGTGATATCGACTCTCGTGTCTCGTGAGTCTTCGTTGAGCTCGCCGAGCAAGCCGTTTTGCTCGGGTAGAAGGGCTGGCGGAGCCGGGAACAATAGGTGGCGCTGTAGTTATGAAGGTAAGTAAGACAATAATACAAAATCGAGAACAATAACAACGCGTATAGTACATTTATTAAATGTATATCAAGGTTTTGTACAATGTACTGTATTATTTTTCAATAGAAATATATTTACATACACTTACCATAACTTAAGTATATGATGAATGTAGAGTCTTGTGCTGTTAATGAACAAACCGTAACTTCCGTTAAACCTAAATTTATCATTTCACTTTGCAACAGGTGCCTCTAACTAGAAACATTTTAAATAACAGGATATCGTTCATAACTGAAGTTTTAATTGAGAAATTTGATATAATTTAAATTATAAAAATCAATACCTGAATTTTGTTCCATGTCTTTTGTTTGTTCTCATCTGACACATTTAATAAATGAAAACGCTATATATATACAAATAATAACATTTTCCCGTATTGTTTAAAAACAAAATTTAAAAGTACAGCATCTGTTAACTTTATATCTACAGTACTTTATTTTACTAATGGAAACTACTGCCTTATTATCCCTTACTCTTTGTTTTTAGCTTTGTTCAAAGCAACAGATAGAATAACTTGGCTGAAACATTCTTGAACAGCTTTTTAACGCCCTCTAGTGGTTTTATCGTTAATGCCAGCTGTGCTAAAACGGTATTTTCTTATAAGGAAATTACTTATGACTCATAGAAACGTTCAGACTTGTCACAACACGGAATATCAACACATTTTCATACAAACCGGCTACATAAACTAATCCAAATCAAAATGTTCTAAATCGTGTTATTTTTACTGAGAAAACTAATACTGCATAGAAAATATGCAACATTAAACCTGAAGATTATAAAATACATACATGATATTAAAAGAAAGTTATTACGTTTTTGTTTGTTTTTCACATTTGAGTGTAATATTTATATACGCCCTTCAACATAAACGGCCACATTCCGGTTGTTTTTATTCAAAATGTTCCTAATTCCTCAGCAAAATAACAGCTAGGACTTTTCTCGACAGTTAACAAACTACGTTAAATCAAATACGACCTTTAAAAAACAAAACCTAAACCGATTAACTGTTTCCTGTTCGGTGGTCTTACATGCACTCCATGGTAATTATACATGAAAAATAAAGGAAACAAAAACCAATATACAGATATATGCGCACGAATATTTCAAAAAAATATAATAAAATTACGTGAGTCTATTTTGACTACTTTTTCTCACTTTTAACGAAAGTGTTCATGTACATAATTATGTATCTTTACTCTGCGATTATTAAGCTTGATAGTTTAAGGTTTGTTTGGTTTTGGAACTTCGCACAAAGCAGCACCAGGTTTATCTGCACTAGTGTCACTAAATTAATAATAACAGAATAGAGGGAAACGAGTTTGTCATCATCGCCAATTTAGGGGCTACTCTCTTTTACCAACGAACAATGGAATTGACCGGTGTTATAACGCCCTCACGGCTGAAAGGGCAAGCATGTTCGGCGACATGGATTCGAAATGTTTAAAGAACGACATATATGTATTTATTTACATCAAAGTATATACAGCAAAAGTGATGTTAAATACGTATAAACAAATACTTTTCCCACTCATTTATAACTTATCAACGAAAAGCTTGTAATATACTTAACACAATTCGTTATCGTATATTTTACACAAACATGTAATCATACGATTACTTACTGCTTTTTTAATGTGAAATATAATTTACGGCGCTTCTCAGAATCGATCATTAAAACTCTTAAATACATTCTTAAGTGCAGTTGTGTTTCACATTTATTGCAAATGTTATCTGTCTAACATTTGATTAAACTGTACTAACTAATACAAATAACCAAGCTTATGCAGAAAACGATGATAAGTAAGTAAAGTATACAATGTCTACAATAATCTATTAAAATTACCTATAGACATCGTACCAACGTGTGGTAAATAAATGTGTAAATCAAGAATGATTTGTAATGACCACAATAAAATTATGATAGAGCCATCTAGCATCAGATAGTGTAGACTAAATACAATAATCTAATGCTTAAAATAGAAAACATCATAAAACAAAACTGCGCTAATTTTGGATTTTGTGATAGACATAACAGTTTTCCTAAACAGTGTTTAATGCCCAAAATCATTCGTTTGCGAGAAAATAGTTCAAAATTCTGCACTTTATAACATAGACTGAACATTAGTAAAATTTCAGGTTACTGAATTCTTAATGTAATAATACCAGCCCGGCATGACCAAGTGGTTAGGGCACTCGACTCGTTATTTGAGGATCGTGAGTTCGTATCCCCGTCACACCCAATATGCTCGCCACTTTTAGACGTAGAGGCGTTATAATTTGATGGTCAATCCCGCTCTTTGTTAGTAAAAGAGTAATCCAAGAGTTGGCGGTTGGTGATGATGGCTATCTTCCTTCCCTTTAGTCTTACACTGCTAAATTAGGGACGGCTGGCACAGATGACCCTAGAGTAGCTTTGCGCGAAATTAAACAAATAAATCCATTACTTCTCTTATTTGCAATTATATACTAAAGTTTAAAACTTCATAAAAATCGTACCAATTAATAAATCTCTGACAGATCTTGAAACGATGTAATCCAGAATATGCATATTTTTTTCTAATATTTTAGCTGTTAACCTAATTTATGAATGTTCACAGTCCTTAACTTTTGTCACAAAGTCCAGGTTCTTGGAAGAAGTCAATCTGGATTTGTTAAAAACTTTCAAGAATGACACAGTAAAATGATGGGGTCGGCATTCTTTGCCAGAATTATCATGAATGTTTAAGAATAATTTCTATTTGAATATCACACACATAAAAATGGCTTCGTGGTATCGAGATACTGAGCGAGAGCTTCAGCGCTCGTATTTTATCTTGTCGTCACCACCTGACATGCCTACATGTTGAGTCGCTTACAAATCTCACGTGTCACAAAAGTAATATAATTCATTCATTAACCGGGTTATAAATGCGCCAGACATAACTTGAGCTACGTCGTCGGTTATGAAGTACAATCTATACCTGCGCAAGTCTGATAAAAAAACAAAAAAAACAACTTCGTCTAAATAAAATGCAGACGTGTATTTATTTACAGTCGTTCAATTTACTATAAATATCTGGTCTTACCGCTGTGAAATGAATAAACAACAAGAAATAGATAGTACAGGTGCATGATAAAACCCATGCTACCTGTAAAGAAAACAAAAGCGAAAAAATAGGTAAGAAAGACGAATATATTTAAATATAATGACCATCGCTAAAATTTTTGTTGCATTCCTTTTAATAGTAACACGATTATTGTCCCATTTAATACTAATTGTTCCTAAGCCTAAACATAAATCAGCCTCTCAGATATACAGCGTTATGTATGCAGACTTAAACTACCAGAAACCGGGTTTCGGTACTCGTGATGGACAGAGCATAGATAGCCCTTTGTGCTTAATAACAATCATAAAAGAGCTTTTTTTTCTTTCATCATTGTGTTTCTTTTTTTTGGGAGACAATTAAGAATAGAGCTCCTCTCGTAACAAACTATTCGGAGTAGAATTCTTTTATTAAAGATAAAAGATTATTTTTCCAAAATTATTAAGTCTTTCTTTATCGCCACACATTCTAAATTCAAAGTTTAATGAAATGTTACTGTTTTTAATACTTGCAGTTTCCTTTTTGTAACTAATTCTGGTTATTTTACACTTTTATGTTAGTTTAACTGTCATTTTTAGCTAAATAATGCAATTCAATGACTCATATGGCTTAACATTATTTTGTCTGTTCAAATCAGCATATTTAAGCTTTTATTTAAGGAACTATAGCTTGTCATTTAGTTTGAGATTCTGTGTTAGATATACCGTAGTAGAGTCAGTTACTTAGGTCTAGTGACTTTTTTAATTGCTTAATAAAACTCGGAGCCACTGTATTCATACGTCAAAGTGCGACAAATACTACGCATTTGAGAAAAATCCGTTGCCCTTCAAAATCGAAAGCTACAATATGTAATAAAAAACAAGATGAGAAATGAGTTGAAAAAGCAACATAACACGTATGAGTTCTCTCTCTATTCATATATAATGAGAATTTGAGCGTTAAAAAATGGTGCTGTCTTTGCAAGGTCACTATGACACAAAATTTCAGACATCAGAACTTGCAGATCATATGTAAAATGAACACAAAAATGCCTTTAAAATTCTCGATGGAACATTTATAGTATCTCTTATAGATGATTGTTTCTGCGATAATACAAGTATTTATTATAATTTGTGAAGGATAGGAGAGTGAGAGATAGCAAGGCCTAATGTCAATCAAGGAGATTTCTTGTCTCCTGCAGTTCACTTTTTCATATTTTCATATACATCTGTCAAAATCATCATTAGTACTACCTACAACACACATGAAACTGAGTTCAATTACAACTTAAACCACTAACTTATCGTCGGTCTGATACCACCAAATAATTCATCCTGACTCCACCTGCTACTTGTATCATCCACCAGATACATCCATCAAGTAACCCATCCTCGCATTACCCACTCACTTGATCATCCATCTGACTAAATTAAATAATTCATTATGAACCTATCCATTCATTAGATAGTCCACCTTCACATTAACCACCCATCAAATAATTCAACTACACCAAATAACCTAACCTGACCGTTCCTGCTCGTTAAATCATCCATCTGACTCCCCCACCTATTCCACCTTGACATTACTCATTCATCAGATCATCCATATGACTACATTAAATACCCTCCTGACTCTATAAAATAATCCACTTTGACATTATTTACTCATCACATCATGCATCCAACTCCAAAGGTTTGAATGACTTTGAAGATAAATTCTGATCTTATTGTGGTTTACTTACATTCCATTTTGTTCTTTTTATTTTATTTTTTCAAATTTGTGATACAAAATCAATATGATCCATAAAGACAACTTGCTACTTAATTTGTTATTATTTAAAAAGGTTCACCATCCTTCAATTCGGAATGACTGCAAAGGAATAAAAAAAAACAGAGCGTGAAATGAATTTTAAAAGTAATGTTTATTTATCTTAGCTTTATAGAAACAATCCAGGAACTCTGAAAGTAAGAAGGGACGAATCTAAAGAGTTGGGATGTTTTTGCAGGTTTTTATTTTTCATAGCTTGTTAAATATATTTAAAAGGAATATTAAAATAAAACAAAAACAGAAATAAATGATAATTCACAATTTTTAAATTATTTTAAGAATAAAGTTAAATGAGAGTAATCAATGTAGCTAATCGAACTGTTTATAAAACATAATGTTACTTCTTAGAATAATGCATAAGAATGCAGAATAACGCCAACGTTAATGTGACTAAATCCAACTGTTTATGAAACATACAATTACTTCTAGAAATCATTGATAAAAATGTAGAATAACTCCGACGTTAACGTGATCGAATTCAACTGTATATCAAACATACCATTATATCTTAAATTCATGGCTAAGAAAATGGAATAACGCCAAAGTTAACGTGACTAAATCCAACTATTACACATAAAATTACGTCTTGAAATAAGGTGGAATAACTCATCTAAACAGTGACCGTATCCAACTGTCTATCAAACATACCGTTACGTCTTGAAATCAAGAGAAAGAAGGTGAAATAACACCAGGTCTGAGCTGTTTTTTGTTTTTGTTTGTTCTTAAGCATACAGCAATAAAATGGGCCATCTGTGCTGTATTCACTACGGGTATCAAACCAGTTTTTTAACATTATAGATCTTCAGACTTATCGCCTGATAGCAATGTGAACTACATCAAATTGTCAATAAAACGTAATGTCTTAAAACCATTACTGAAGGTAGAATAACTCCAAATTCAATGCGACTTAATCTAAATGTATATTAAATGTACCATTGTGTCTTAAAATCATTAAACAAAAAGGGTCAATGGCTTTCTTAGGCACTGCTATAGAAAAGAAAAAGTACCTAACGCTTAATTTTTTTCACTGCACCAAATATATTCAGTCTTTAGATTTTTGTCCATACTTTTCTAAGTCAGACTTTACCACGCTTGCTTCATCCTATAAAATAAAACTTGTTATCTAATGTAAGACATTCCTCAGTTAATGTTTTTGTTTTGTTTGTTTTTTTCACCTCGGCTGAAATTACGTCAACGTGAGGCACCAGACTGGTATTAGTGAACACAAGTTACGTTGAGGAAGACTGTTCATCTCAGACGGTTGCAAGGTCTCCTACTAGCAAGTTGGAAGTAGTCGCCAGTATTTTTTCCCGGTATAATGAATGGTCTGGCGTGCCCTCACGTTTCTTACTTTTACACAAAGCCCCTCCCTAATGTTACATCACTATCGCTTAATGTGTAGCTTCTGTGTGCAAAAAAAAGAAATGATTCTTGAAAATATTTCTAACAAAGTCTAAACAAACTGTCAATTTCATAACTTATAAACATAAGCTTCTTTATTTCTTAACGTTTCATAAATACTAACTTCTCGCTCAAATACTAGTGCGACTAAATATTTATATTTTTATCAATATTATTTCAGTAAAACAACGTTTTCAGCGATCATGCAGTGTATACGGTAGTTAGTACTGTGCGAGTTAAAGCAACGTATAATTTTCTTTCTTTCTTGTATGACAAAAAGCAAAATGTAAATTTACATCTTAAGTGCCAATTTCTCTCTTTTTTCTACATATAAACTGTAAAGTGCTTGTTTCTAAAATGTTACCTATTGATTGCTGATATCCTCACATCTACAGGGTGGACCAAAAGTTGCTTGCCACACAGTTTCTTTAGAATTGATAAAAGTACAACAAACACAGCTTAACAAGATATAGTGTTACTAGTTGGTTGTTTGCGTTATACAGATAGATAAAAGTGGCCTGGATAGTAACTTTATCAAATTACTTGCATCTCTTAACATAAATAGTGACTTCAAACGCATTTTTGTACAGATTACTACTAATTCTGCATTATGAAAAATCGAAACATGACAACGTAACATTCCTCCAGTCTTCCAATTTCAGCAACATGAACAAAAAAAACTGACAGTGACTTTTCATAGAATAAAATGGATAGCTGACTACGAGCTTTATATAGCTTAGACTTTTGTACTGTTTTTGGCTTATTAGCAAATAATAATTAGAGCTTTCTTCAAAGTGTAGGGAATGTCTTTAACAACATTAAACGTGATATCAGATTTTTGAATGATTACTGAGTCAACTGCTTAGTTAGTTCTTCTCTGTAAATTTTGGGTTTGTGTTTATTGTAAAGCACTATAAATGAGAGAAAATTATTAGTTAAGTTGAATATCCCGATGTGATATTATTTATTTGTAAAGTTAGGCCTACCATTAGTTAAGTGTACTGAACTTTGTATCCTTCTCTTTACCGAATAATCCATAAAGAACATGCCGAACAACAGAAGAGTTTTATAGCACTAATGTTAGGAGTGGGATTATTTCAGTAAAACCAAACTAAAATCAAAATTCAGCTTCATGATGCTACAGTGAAAATATTCAGTAGCGATTCTAGACCTACACGAACTAGGCAACTGCCTGAGGTTTACTCTAAAGATCCATCTGGGTTCGCGCTAGCCTAATGCCAGTTTTCCATGGCCCATGAGCGAAAACTACCTTTATAATTACATGGTGTAACCGTTATTAAGATATCGGTTGTTGTCTTATGGTACTGTTGAACTGGCAATTTACTGAAAAATTTGTTGCTAATAAATGTGTTGTATTACTTTTAGAATATTTGTCATCTAAACCATTATATGAGAAAACCCTGTATTTCTATTTATAAGTGAAAAAATTACTGGAGAGATTGCCAATAAACCCAAAGTATATATCTAGGATTCACTCAGAGTAATATGAGAGGTCAGCATTTGGAACTGATCCCTCTACGTCACAGTACAGAATCCTTTTGTCTTCCCCACATATTGAACAGGTATATCATCTGGCAGTGAGTATGTATAAAAATAATAATTGTATATATATCCAAGAATTCTTAGTTTCTGTCATGCATATAAATAGATTGCAAGAAACCTAAATGTGCCTCATTAACCAAGTGCTGGTGGAACATGGGGCATTGTGAAACAGTGTGCATATTCACTGGCCCATATGAAATTTTTGTCTAGGGTCTAAACTCTTGTAAAACCACCACTGGGAAGAAAGGCCAAGAAGAAAGAAACAGAAAATTTAAAGACAAAGAAGGAAATTAAAAATAAAGAGATACACAATGAAAATAAACAGAAATCTAAAAGAGGATTTGGAGCAGTGGTTCCCAACCTTTTTTATGTCCTGCACCCCTAAGAAATTTTAATATGTTCTCGCACCCCTCACAGTAATTATTTATTTAAGAATAAAGGTGAAGATGGCCAAAACAAATGCTATCTCACACCCCTGGTTGGGAACCACTGATTTAGAGGAACAAGATATTAGGATTACAGTAAGATTATAAAGTAAGACCAGTTTGATGGAAGACAAAATATAAAAACTGTACAGACTGAAGAAAAAAGGAAAACATAACAACTGAAGAAGTATAGAAATATTTTGAACAAAAGAAGCTCAGGATGATAACAAAAAAACTGAAGAAGTAAAAAAGAATGTATAAAATAATACTAAATGGAATAAAAACTCTATACACTAACCTGGAAGATGTAAGAATCAAATCAAGCCATAAATCTGCTCCAAAATTACCAAACATCAGTTGCCATGCAATAATAAACCATTTATAACTGTCCCCACTAATAGTTTGCTACCTGTGACTTCAAGACCTCCTTGGAGTATTTCAGCTACATCACTACTTCATCAAGTTTGGCATCTGGCAAGGCAGTTGAACAATATCACCGAATTTAATAAACCAACAAACTATGAAGAACAGGTATTATAGGAGGAATATCAGGGAGAAGGCTTGAATTACTTTTCAAGATATGTGGATAGAGCAGAGAACATTAAACTATTCATGCTTCTGCAAGTTTAAAAAGACCACCTTCAACAACATTAAGCAGCCTTCTTAGAGAGAGATGTAATAACTACTAAGCATTAGTGGCTGAACAAACAGATTTGGAAAGCACACCACAAGAAAGTTTCTAAAGCAAAATTCAAGAGAAATGTAGGAATGAAGGATAAGACTGAAACTTGTTTAAAGATATGGAAAGGCTTGTCTGATGATCTAATCCAAATGGTTCATGTGATGAATTTGTTGACATGAGGCAAATCCATATATAGCATAGTGGATCAAAATATGCAAATTAGCTGATGAAAAGTCAATGTACATCTTCAAAGAAAGATGTTCATTCAGTGCTAGGACTTGAATAGCTTAAATTTGCAGATAAACAACTAAAAGCACCATCATAGATTAATGGGATCCTTAAATCAAACACTGAGGAAACATTAACCACTTCTGATGGAAGTTTAGAATAACTCAAAGGATTAGTTAACCAACACTTATCTCAGAATGGAAAAGTAAACCATAAGACAGAAAATGTTTCAACTGCAACTTAAAAAGGCATATTTCCAGGAAATATGAACAAAATTATTTAATTACACAACTGTTTACTCAGGATGAATGAAGTAAGTCATAAAAAAGAAAGTGTTATAGTTCTAACATTAGAAGATATATTACAACTGCAGATAAAAGCTTTCACAAAAGTAAAGCTGCTCCAAGAAGATGACAAGAAGAGGAAATTACTATAAATACAGAAGACTTGAACATTACATCTCAGACTTTAGTTAATCAAGGATGCAATAGCATGAAGATGAGAATACACCATCATTACTACAATTTCTATTCTTGAGCAGATTTTTTTCAGAATTTTTCAGGCAAAGAAAAACACAAAGTCCTATCTCACACAGCTAAGGATGCAACCAACTTCAGATATAAATAAGGCTTCAATAGGCACTCGATTTCCGGGCTAATTTTCTAAAATTTTCTCATGCAAACAATGCTTCTTAAATCTTTCATAATAAGTAAAATAACAAAATCACACAGTGCTGAACTAACTGGTAGATATTATAATAAATCAGCAAACAATCTCTGGTCTAACTCATGTTTTTATATCATTTAAAATACTTTCTAAACTTTCAGAAAAGTTAACAGTTTTTATCTGCAGTGTGCTCATTATGTGATCTAATCAAAACACAACACAAATGTCTAAGTCAGAAAAATGATAGCCAATCAAAATGTTTCATTGTAAATAATGTCTTCTCTGTTAATCCCAAAGATGCACAAAATTAAAATTCACTTAGTCAAATGAAATGAAATTTATAAAATGCAGCAACTAAAAACACAATGTTTTGTACCAAGTGACCAAAACAAACATCTTAATCCAAATGTGGTTTGTCATATTATGTGGCCAATGAACTTAACTATCTTACTGTCATTGGTCTCATAAATAATAAGAATAAATAAAGATTATTCTTTACATTTGTTACAGCATCAGGCACATGCTGCTTGCTGTAGGAAATATAAATAATTAAACACAGTAACATGCCAGTTAAATAATCTATACCTTATCAATTAGCAGGATGTTTAAACAAACCTAGAATAAAATTAATCTGGCTTCTTTGTCTACATGCAAACATTTTTAGTGTCTTTAGTTTGGTCAACACAGTATTAAACTTGTACAATATATCATAGCAATAATAATTATAATCCACTATAGTTGACTATAATTTGTCAAATCATAATGCCAATGACCCACCCATGAAAACCAAAAATGACCTGTCACATCATGCAACCAGAGAATCACACCATGTAGCTCAGCTATGATTTGAAATATTGTGTTGCAACTGAACCAAACCATCTGGTAGAGCTGTGATTTTTCATATCTTGTCACAATGAACAAGACCATTGTCACTTGTCATTCGTGCTTTCAAATTCACTAAACCATCTAATTCAACTTTGATTTGTCATAACATGTGACCAATAAACTAAACCATCTACTCTTTAATGATGTCATAGTAAAGTAAGTAATGAATCAAACTATCTGGTTCAATCATGATTTGTAATGTCATGTGTCAATGAATAGAGGCATCTTATACAGTTATGAATTTTCATATCATGTGGTCATTACGGAAGCAATATTGGTATGTGTAAGGCTCTGGATAAATTTTAAAATGTGGGGTTGAATACAGGAAATCGATGCAGAATTCTACAATTATGATTAACTTGTTTACCCCACTTTCCTATTTCAGTGTTCTATTAAACCATAAACAGATGGGTGTTGCAATTTATCCAAATTTCTGAGAGCACTTGTCAAAATTTTTGGATGCCTTGAATTCCATTGTCATATTTCAAAGCATCCCAATAATTTACTGTTGTCCATTCACTCCATTCAAGAACTAGAGTTTTGACTAATCTTGCTATGACTATCAAGTTACTTAGTTTCAGTCTTTTACCTTACTGTTTGGATTCTTTAGCACTATTTTCACTTCATTCTCTACAACTGTGGACAAGTGTTATAAGATACAGATTTCAGAAATAGTTAATTTTTATTGGATTTCAGGTAACATTCTTTTGCATTATAAATGTCCAGATCCTAAAACGAGTTACACTCTCAAAATACAAAAATCCTGATCCTCTCTGAAGTGCCATGATCATAACACATCTATTTTTATGTACTAGCTGAAACACTGTATATGAATCTTATAAATTTAAATGAAAAAAAATAAAAACTTATGTTTAATTCTTCAAACTTTTATTAAAAAAAGTTTTAAAAGTTAAAAACAACAAAATCCTACTGATTTGTTTTTCACTTGTCTGTCATCAACTTTAATACTAATTAAACTGTTTAACCTAAAGTTATGTGGAAAACAAATGATGCAAAGTTAAGTACACCATACATCAGTTTTGGTTTTGAGAATGCAAAAACCAACTCATTTCATTGGTGTCAGAAGTTGTAAGTAAAATAAATAAGCAGTCTCTGTAGCCTACTGATTAAATAATCTTATCAATTTGAAAAATGTTAAAAAAACTCAGACTAAAATAAACTTCACCTCTCTTTCAATGGACAACCATTCACCACTACTTTGAGTTTGTGTTGTACAGTGTTAAACTCAATTATTTATACAAAAACTGCATTACAAAACCAACTATAGAATACTCTGCACTATCAAATCTTATGGCTAATGAGCCACACCATCTAGACCACCAATGATTTACATCACACTGCTACTGATCCAAACCATTTAATCCAGATATGATTTCTCATTTATGTTTTTGAATAGACCAAACCATCTAGTCCAGTTATGATTCTTCCTATCAGATGATAATAAGCTAAACTATCTGGTTTGGCTATGGCTTATCATATCATGTACCGAATGAATCAAGCTAGCTAGAACTGCTATAGTTTGTCACTTCATGTGCCCATTAAATCAAATAATCTGATCCAGTTATGACTTGTCACATCATATGACCAGTAAGCTCAACTATATGGTCGAACTGTGAGTTATAAAATAATGTGGTCAATGAACCAAAATACCTAGTCCAGCTATGATTTGTTATGTCATGTGACCAATGAACCAAACCATCTAGAGCTATTTTATCTGTACCATCAAGTTCTATTAAATGAAACCATCTGGTTCAATTATGATTTTGCACATCATGTGAACAATTGATGAAACAATCTAGTCCAGCTAAGGTCTGTCATATCATGCAGCCCATAAATCAAGCATCTAGTTGAATTATGATTTGTCATGTCACATGGTTAATAAGGTTAACCATGCCATTGAGCAACGATTTATCATGTTATATTACAATAAACTAGAAGGATCATCTAGTCCAGCTAATTGCTGTATATTGTGGTCAATGAACCAAACCATCTAGATCCCACAAGCTTAATATTTTGGCATACCTTTGACAATAAAAGCCTTTCCAAGAAAATATATTGCTTTCTCACAAATTTAATATCATTTGGCAATGAAAAAAAGCTGTTTATGTTAAAATAGAGATTCAATATGTACATTTGATTTCATATAAATTTACTTCTAAGTTAACTTGATTTTATAAAGAAAAATGGCATTATCTTTGCATAATCAATGTTATTTTTATTGTTACAAAGCAGGTCTACAACAAGCATGCACACATTAACATTTTCTGGAAGGCAAAAAAACATCACTATACTTTAATAAGTTATTTTTAAAATGCCACAACATCCACATCACTAGGTTCATTCTACTGACGGTCAAATCTTTCATGTCGTTCATTTCTTCCAATGAATCTTTAGTACTTTTTATAATAACTGATAAATAATCTTCTTTCAAAGGAAATATTTGTTCATTTGTTATTAACAGTATACATTATACAAAACAAAAAATTAAGAAGAGTGGAGTAAACTTGCTCATACAGGATTGGTCAAAATTATGCCTCAATGAATAACTTCCACTACTAATATTTTTTTCTATTTTTTCCTGTTACAACCTTATTCCCATCCAGTTTGGGATAGGCTGATATTCTGGTGAGCCAAAAATGTTACACCTGAGTAGTTAACCTGTGTGGCAATCATATAGGATGATCATGTTTGGTGATGAGGAATAGACCTAGCTACCCTCCTGATGCGTGTAAAGGGACCTAACCACATGACCCGATGGCAGCGATGTATTTAAGTAAAGGCTAGATGGGGCTCAGCCCCAGAGCCCACGGCCTTAATGGAAGCCCACCGATAATTTTATTTTATGTAAAATTACATAGGATGTAGGGCCCACAAAAATTAGCCCCTGGGCCCACACAGCCTTAAATCAGCCACTGTCTGCCAATACCCACTGCCATGTCAAATGCAAAACTAAATTCACTACTATATACAAATAACAGTATCTTTGTGACTCTCAAATAGAAACAAATTTATGAAATGTGTGTGTTTGTTGTGTAAGTTTGAACACTTTACATACCCAAGTAAAATAAATGTTCATTTGAATATTTGTTTTCATCCATTCTGTAGCTCAACGGCACAAACGAAATCATGAAAATTAATATAAAAAATTGAAGGCCAAATATAGCAAATAAAACACTTATATTGAAGCTTGATTAGGCTTTATTAACCTGTTGCTGCCAAGTATTTCAGCTGCTACGGCAGTTCCTATGCCAGGTTTTTTTCAGCAAAATTGAGTAATTTTTAAAACAAAGGAAGTAAGTAACAAATACAATTTTTTCTCTAAGCCAAACTTAAAGTAGTACACAGAATGAAAAAAATATGTACAAAACATAAAACAATAACTCGCCCTTGGCACTGTGATACAGATCGGCTTTGACCAGTTATCTCGTCTACGGCACTGAACAGGTTAAATCCACCCCACACACCCACAACAGAAAGTGTAATTAATAAATAATATTAGTAATAGTCTAAATAATCCATAACTGAACATAGTGTCATGTTAGTTTTCTTTCATTGGTGCTATATTTAAGTTTCAACAAAGTACACTTAGTAACACATAAAGTTGCAAATATTACCTGCTGCGTGGCTTGGGAGATAAGGACCTACTAATTTTGCTTTCTTCTTCTCGTACCCTTTTTGAGTGATATCACCTGAAATATGTAAAAAAAGCAAGTTTTAGACATTTCATTTAGAAAAAAATTTATAGTATGCTCATTATATATAAGTTTGTTGCACATTCTTTTTATGGCACTTTAAATAAAGGAACTCAATGGACATATCTTTAAAAAATAATAATAACTTTCCTTCAAGAGAAAGGGAGCAATAAATGTAGAAATTTTGTGCCCAAGTGTAGAATCCCCTATATAATCACTAGGTGTAAAACACAAAATGGCTAAAAATTAATTACAAACAAGTTACTCCTTTTCATGTTCTGACTTAGCAAAACTTATCTATTCACTACATTTAAAACATAAAACAGCTAAAGATTAAATAGACACAAGTTACTCCTTTACATATTCTGACTTAACAAAACCTGTCTATTCAATAGATTTAAAAAAAGCTAAAGATTAAATACAAACAAGTTGCTGCTTTACATGTTCCGATTAAACATCATCTGTGTAGTCAATAGTTTAAAACATAAAACAACTAAAGATTAAATACAAACAGGTTACTCCTTTACATGTGCTGACTGAGCATCATTTGTAGTCACTAGATTTTTAAAAAGTGAGAAAGTAAATTACACTTTTATGTTTACATGTTCTCACTAAACGTAAGGTTTCAAAAGAGAACGGGAACTGGTAAAAGGAAATAAAAATGCAAATATTTTGATATGCTCTACGTGCTACAGTATGAACCAAGGGCTGTTTTAACTAAACAAGCTGAACATCATTATTAAATGTTGTTATGCAACGTCAAATGTCCAGTAATAAAACAGTTTTAATATAAATCGGTGTCATTCCACATTTGTTAATAATCAACACAAATTAGGTGAACTATATAAAACAAACATGTTTGCCCTAATTTGCGACTGATCTACTGAACGCAGTAGTTCTTTAGCGGTAAGCAAACCCAATTCTTCTGCACAGTTTAAAGTATCGACAAAAGCTATAACAAAAAAAAAAGAAATTTTATTTGTGTGTGAAGGTCAAGCATGAGTCATCACACCAATCCCTACAAAGTTGTGTTTGATCTCGAAATCCGAGTCATTCCAGAATCAAACATCAAGCAGTTGAAAATTGCTCATATAAGTCAAACTTTAATTACACACGTACGTCCTAAATATCGTAGATACAAAATACAATGGAAAGAAAAATGACGGTTTAAGTGTTCTGTATAAATAAAGAAAGGCTAAATTTGGTATGATTAAGTAATTTCTGAGATGACTTATCAGTAAATTAAGTTTATTCCTTTGAAAACACAAAACCTGTTGAAATAAGCACGGTGTCAAATTAAGAACAACGCTCAGTTACTTTGTAATACCCCATCACCTATGGAATTTACACAATATAGAAAAAAACATCTACAACATAAGATAATCACAAATACATGAGATAAAAATTTATCTTGAGTGAGGTGAATCACAAGCAAACTATAATTATATACATTTTAAGAAAATGTGTCGCTTCTATGCATTTAAATGTTAAATACTCCAGCATGCAGAAAACCACGACTTCTATACCATTATGAAAAGATCAGTTCTTACGGTAAATTATCCAGCAAACAGAAATCCATGACACACTATTACAATTTGTTTTGGGATCAGTTCTTATGAAAACTTGTCCAGCATGTAGGAACTGACAGCATAATATAGGAACGTTTTGATGAATGAATTTATGACATAGTATAATTACTTGTTTGAGGATAGCCTCTCATGATGCATAATTCAGCAATTGTTTTTGGCTGCTATCAAAAACTGATACAATTTTTACAAAACACTCAATAACATTTCACAACCACATATTTCACTTATTTATTTAACTGAAATTAATTTTAAACTGTATATCTTTAACTTTCTTATTATGATTTTAAAATATACATACAACTTTTGTTAATTAATTAACGCACATTCAATAAAATTGTGAAGAATTTACACACAGGTGTTCGTGCACAATCCTGGGAATTTACTATACGAACTCCCTCCCTATTTAACTAAAAGGTTTCGTAACTGTCCTATCGTTGACAGAAATGAGGAGCATTTTGTTGGTTACTTTTATCCAAGATTTGTTTTGCAGACAGTACAAACCTTCATAAACGGCTATCTGCTAACAGTCATCCCTAATTTTAAACTGTTAAACTTAATGGAAGGCGGTTTAGCACTCACGGTCATTTGTTGGGATACACCTTATCTCTGTAGTAACAGAAAAGGATTAATAAATCCTTGGTTCACACTTCGAATATATTAACCTGGCCACGCGAGGACTGTCTAAGTAATAACTCATAAGACATTGAACAACCAAAGCTGATACATGATTTACTCTTTAAAAAAATAATAATTATTAAATGCTTAAAATATGAGACAACCAAACCAAACATAAGATGTTGCCTAGAAATGGAACACATAACACTAAAGGTGTACAGGGACAAGCACCATTTTTGATATATTGTATTCCATCGACAACAGGTTAGACTACGAGACTCTCCTAAACCTGTTCCAAACTCCTGTATTTATTGTGTAATTCAGTAAACTCAAACGACTATTTGTGTTTAGCTGTAAAAAAGTGGAATTCTCCTTCTAAGAAACCACAGTTTATACTAGTCACTCAATGATACAGTTAGCAAGAAACCTCAAATCGGACCTTTAAACTGACAATAAAGGCCATCATGAAGATAGAAAAGAGGTTGTTTCAGATGGTCAGCTGTATGAAAATAAAAAACTTCACATATAAAATAATGGGCACTTTTTGAGTAGTTTTTACGTAATCACTCATCCTAGAAAGTAAACAAGGAAAGCGTCTTACATTGTAATTAATAGATTTTAGTACTGTCTTCCAGAATTAAACGTATAAACATGTACACCACAATAATTACGTACTAATAAAACAGTAATATTACTGTACTCCATAAACATTCGAAGAATTCTCTAACGTCAGCTTGTACACAAAACAATATAAGTAGACATTATTAGTTCAAAACATTTCGAATTAATGTAAAAATATAAATGTTGCACGATGAATCAACTATAAATTAATTCTGAAAGCATTTCATATCAAAGAAATTAAAATATTCAAATTAAAATGAACAGAAATGCGGCTCGAACCAGCTCAGGGGCGTGTTCAGACAATCAAACTGAACAATCTCGAACTTGTTCTGACTGCGAATCGAGCAGACAGACATGGGTGTGTTTCCAAGTTACTAAAATAAATTGTCAATTTATTCTTTATTCCATAACGTGTTATCGTAAGGTGACAGACGTCTTTCCATCTTTCATTTTTGGTTTCATGTGTCAGATTTATAACCGAAAACAAAAGAGAATTAACACTGTCTACAATATTGAAGAAAGTAAAAAGATGCAAGTAAACAAAAACTACATAACGAGAGTTGGATAAGACATGTAAACGTACTTATGTATAAAATATGACACACAGAGAGGTATAAATAAACAAACGACAGAAAAAGATATTAAACTCAGAAGTTCAACAACATTTCTCCAAACCAGGATTTCTCAACATTTTTGATACCAAGGACCAGCTTTGTTTCTGTAAGCTACCACAGTATGTTCATTAAATACGGTTAGTGCTTTTTGACGTATTAGCGTCCATTAGGAATTACGAGTACGTCTGTACAAAGGTCAGAGTTCAAAATCTGTCTTATGCTTTCGTGTGTCAAAAACAAAGTATAAAGTTAATAAAATAGTCTGCAAAGAAATTCATTTATTAGAATATTTTAAATGAATGAATTAGTCAACTAATTAATAGCTTCTAAACCCATTGATAAATTACAAGAGTAAACTCAGTTGTGAAGAAAAATATTGCTTCATCCAATTGTTTTCACACTTTTCTTCGGGATAATTGTCTGTTTTAGACCCTAATGCGTGAAATTATTAATGTATTTTCATGGATGATGCGATACTGTTTATAATTATTACACTGGGAGCTTTATATGAAGTTTCAGGCCTATGAATAGAGGTTCTTACTGAGAGTCAATTTAGAAGTCAATCTGCTAACACGAACAAATGTTGCGAGTTAACTCTACGAAAAAAGGAGTTAATGATTCGCTGAGCAGAGAGGGACTTCCAACAAGGTAGCTTGCTAGAAGAATCTTAAATTTAATCAGTCCACCATCAGTCGCTGATGAAAGACCAGCAGTGTAGGAAGAACGTTTTTACAGCATCTGACAATCATGTTCTGAAATGAGTGAACTCGCTGAATCGTCGGCTGTTATCCACAGATACCAAAAGAACATGTCAGGAAACTTCACGGTTATTGCCACCAATCTATCGCGATACTATGTTCAGCCTGTCTCCTAGCAAGATGGCCAAGAAAAAATTCCTTCTCACCTACAATACGAGGTTCAACTAGGCCAAATATGGTAACTGGACTGACGCAACGTGGAGCAAAGTGATCTCAGAAGAATCAAAGTCCAACTTCAATGGTTTTGGTGGAAGGAGCTTTAAACAACGTCGATGTGGGTAAAAATTTCATTCAGTGTTTGAATGCAGTTGTGGAGCATCCGCAGGGTCATTTGATATGGCGAAACTTCATTGACCAGGGTGTGAAATGGATCCATTATGTGAAAAGTACTGTAAATGCTAACAACGGCATAGAGATTCTCGAGTCCTAGTTAAAAGAAAATAATTCGGTACCAGTCCAGTGAAGATGGACATTGAATATTCGAGAATGACTTGGGCTAGAAAAACTGGTAATATTCACGGACTCTATACAATAAAGTAAAATTTCACGCTACATGTATTGAAAACACATTTTATATTTTATTTAAATGCTTCAGGTATAACACTATCTTCGAAGGAGGGAGAAAATCATGCCATTGTGCGAGCAACAGCAAAGATCTCAACTTTATTAAAATCTACTGGAAGGTAATGGATAACAAAAAGAAAGAGAAGCACATTGGAACTGCAGGAAGTACTAATCCGTATGAGGATTAATGAACTCACCCCTGTCTACATTCAGTCCCTCAGGCATACTATGTCACGACGATGTCAAGAAGTTATTTACACCAGAGGGTGCACAATAAAATATTAAAATAAGAAATAGACTTTGTAACCGCTTTTTTAAATGATGTTATTGTTAGATATACATGACTGTTTAAGTTAATATAAGTGTTATAACATAGATGTTTTAAGTATAGTATGAATGTTAAATTTAGCTATTTTCAAAAGGAAATGTTTATCACAGGTTTGTTTATGTAACTTCGAATCATGCACTAAGTAGTTTAACTGTTGTGTTTGGATGACTAATATACAAGTCATTTTACACTACATATAGACCATAATCGTTCTACAGTAGTCCTGACATTTTCACAACACTCATTCTCATAAAAAATTACAGGAAAAAAAAAGAGTGAACATAATTTTTTCCACCATTTTAAGTTTCTTAGTATGGGCTGTCTTATCATATTTTGTTTTGTTTGTTGTGTTTACACATAAAGCTACACAACGGGCTAGCTGCTTTGCTACTATCGTGAGTATTGAACCTATATTTTAAGTGATACGAACAAACAAACTACTTCTGAGCCATAAACTCAACTAAAATAAAAAAATATTTATGATAACATGTTACATATTTCATCATTATAACATTATGCCACAAAAAATACTAAGTGAATCATACCATAATAGCACTGAAAAGATAAAAACAACCAATAAAATACTACACAAAATGAAGTTAGTGTGTGTGTTTTTCTTATAGCAAAGCCACATCGGGTTATCTGCTGAGCCAACAGAGGGGAATCGAACCCCTGATTTTACCGTTGTAAGTCGGTCGACTTACCGCTGTACTAGCGGGGGGCAAAATGAAATTAGAAATAAAATTACTTGTCTTGGTTTCTATGGGATAGCACAAATATATACACACACACACATATATACATGCATGGCCAAGCGTGTTAAAGGCGTTCGACTCGTAATCCGAGGGTCGCGGGTTCGAATCCCGGTCGCACCAAACATGCTTGCCCTTTCAGCCGTGGGAGCGTTATAATGTGACGGTAAATCCCACTATTCGTTGGTAAAAGTGTAGCCCAAGAATTGGCGGTGGGTGGTGATGACTAGCTGCCTTCCTCTGGTCTTACACTACTAAATTAGAGACGGCTAGCGCAGATAGCCCTCGAGTAGCTTTGCACGAAACTCAAAACAAATAGTCTATACACACTGCTGCTGAAAATTCTTGGACACATCCAGTTAATAGATGTTTGTTATGGGTATCAATAACTTACTGAAACACTCAACTAGTGTTTTCTACTACTATTATAGCTTTGACAATTTGTTATGCAACTTAGTTGGGATAAAAACAAAAGAAGGTTGTCATTTAGCAATCTTTAATTCCAATTGATTATAATCTTTACAAACCTATGAACACAACAACTCAAAGCAAACTACAGGAAGTGAGCAGCCAATCAGAAGTCTTGTAATAAGTAGCCCATCGCATTTACCAAACAAATTTCATTGATGATTCATTGTCGAGCGTAATTCATCATTAACCTAATTTGTCTTTTTACACGTCCTTGAAGCTAAAAGGCTGGTTTTTGTGCTGCATAAATAAAGATCTAAACATATTAAGTGTTATCTTAAAACAAAATGGTTAAAATTCCAGTAGAAAGTCATAACAGAATTGTATTTATCTATAAAGAAGGTAAATACTGAGTGAAATAGCTTGCATCAATTAATTTTCAAAGTTTGGTATTTAAAGCACAATAAACAAGCACAGTCGGCAGTTGTTTTGAAAGCCCTCCACTTGTACCTACTTCTTTACCATTTTTTACGTCTTGTATAATTAAGCACATTTTAATTAAGTTAGAATATCAACTGTGTTAAATCAGATAATGCATTTCATATGGTCACAATTTTCCACAACTTTTCCATAGCTGAAAATTAGCTTTTGAAAATATGCAGAATTTGTTTAGGATGCATGAAAATCCTGAAAGCCCTGTACTAATGCATAGTTGGTGATGAAGTTATATGTAAGTACCAATGTGGTTCAGTAGCCTCTTGAATTATAGTTGCACAACTAAAAAACAACGGTTTCTTCTATTTGTACACCAACGCCATGTTAACCCTAAAGCAGCGAACTTCTGCTTTAAGGCCAATACCACATGACATCAAACGCAGCAAGCTTCTGCTTGTATATATCAATGCCATGTTACCCCAGTGCAGCATGTAGCAGGTTTCTGTTTGTACACCAACGCCATGTTACCCTTACTGTAACGAGATTCTTACTAGTACACCGATACTGTGTTAACACTAACATAACAAACTACTGCTTGTACGTCACTGTCACAATAATCCTAACAGAGCGAGCTTCTGCTTGTGTGTCAACACGTTACCTCCAATACAGCAAGCTTGAGCTTGCACATCAACGCCATAACCACATGTTACCCCGAATACAGCGAGCTTATGCTTGTGGACCAAAGCCACATTACCTCCGATCCAACGAGCTTCATTCGGATCGTACACTAACACCAGGTTATCCCACAAGCAGAGTTCTAGGGAATATAACACCACATATTGATTTCCGTTAGACAGTCAATGCACAAGACGAGCTCATGTCAGAACTAATTCTAATGATTTTCCATTCTTGTCATGGATATAACAAACGTGGGGCTGAGTATATACTTTTAAATTACAAATAGTAACGATAAAGAGTGTTTCATCATTTTGAAAAGTATTTTCCTTTGTTTTAATACGCATGCAATTGCTAAGGAAGTAAAAATTATCCCAACAAATTTGAAACATACATGTCATTGTTCCTAGAAAATAAATAAACCAGAACAAAATTCATATGAATTTAAGTACTTTTAACATCGATCTAAATTACGTGCTGCAAAATGTTTAGCTAGCTGGGGTGATTATCAGAAGGTCCAAGGTTCAAGCTCGCAATATTCAGCTGAACACAGACTGCATTTGTAGTAGTGATGGGAGAGTTATAAAAATGTATCCATGTATCGAATAAATATGCTGTTCGGGTTACATTACCAAAGGTTATATCATCAACATTTTATATACAGAAATGTTCACAACACACACATCGTATGTTATTAACACTTACCAAGTAAGTAGGAACGTGGACCTGAGTGTTATGGTTTTAATTTCAGAATGAACAAAGTACATAAAACAAACAGATATAGGTTTAATCCACAGACTCGTTGAGCATTTTAAAGTTTTTGTCTGTTACAACATGGCCAAAGAAAGTGAGTGAAAAATTAGTCATTTTCTGTATACAACACACACGGGACCCACGTGACTGTATTTTAACCAAAGAGTTATCGATGAAAAACATTAATGCTTTTGAAACATGTTTCATAAATCGTTCATGCACCAAGTTGCTCGTTGTTCATATGTTAATAACATGGTCTCTAAAAACGCTGTTGTTGTTGTTTTGAATTAAGCACAAAGCTACACAATGGGCTATCTGTGCTCTGCCCACCACGGGTATCGAAACCCGGATTTTAGCGTGCAAGTCCGCAGACATACCGCTGAGCCACTGGGGGGCCCCTAAAAACGCACAAGCAACACTAAAACACGTAAACAAAAACACTGCTTATTGAGCAATTGATACCATTAATCAATATTGCAGACTTCTCATTAATTCTGACTTTCTTGTTCAATGCCGATCTTGATGAGAAGAGGCTTTAATGAAAGCTATATTAACGTTTCACTTCTCATTGTTTTGTTTAAATTTAAGCCACTTTTACCCCAGTAGTATTTTCTCTAATATTTAACAAATTATTGGTTGATTGCGTTATACATAACATATACATAATTTTGTATATAATGTAATTGTTGTTAATTTTCAGTCAAATCAAACATGAACTGCGTCATATCCACCATCTCGATAGTGTGCTCTATGCAACTTATTTCTTTGTTTTGGTTTATTCGCTTAGGTTATACGATTAATCATTATTCTCTATTCTAGAGCCACGTGGCTGTAACAAGCTCATCTAACAATATCAGTAATAAATTCTGCATCAAACAATCGCTAAATTGACTTACTGCGTGTTCTAAACTGTACTATAGGAATATATTTTGTCGGGTGACGTAGTGTTTATTGATTTAATGTTTTAAACTTTATTGTAAGAATACATTTTTTAAGTGTTTATTGACTTACTAAAAGTGTTTGTCAAATGGATTAGTCAAACAAAAAGGATGAAAACTTTAATGATGTATCTTGACCAGTTCGTAGCAGTTCATAATAAAAGGCCATATGTGCACCTCTCAGACATCTTTGGGGCTCAAAAGTTGATTCAGCGCAGACAACTCCTTAACCCCTGGAAACTTGTGACCCACCCTTAGAGAAATACTACATAAAGGTTTTAAATTCGTAATATGAGAACATTTTTTTTTTTACTGTATAGTGCACTATTTATTGCCTTATCAGAGCTATGAAACTGTAATACGAGATGGAAATATAGTTCACTGTATAAATCAACATTTAATGGGAAAAAAAGGGAAGAATAATAAAACAGGATATCACTTTTTATGACATATTAGGAATTATGCTTCTCATAAAACTATAAAATATACACTGATTAATAATGCTTTGGATTGTGCCATTGTCATTTTAAACACTTTCTGTACTATTTATGCATTAAACTGACTGTTGGTTACAGTTACATACAAAATGTAAAATAAAATTTAAAATGTATCTTCCAATTAATACAACTAACAACAGCTTGGAATTTCTCTGTATTGTGATAGAAAAAAGTAACAATACTTAAATCGGTGCACTATATTGGCCCTCAATGGTAACGAACGATGTGAGAAACGTCGGTAATATAAGAGTTAAAATGGTGTATGTCAAGGGCCCACAACGGTGTTACGTTTCGGTAATGCAAGAGTCAAGAACGTCAATTTTGGTATTATAGCTTATATCTAAATAAATAAACATTTTTCACACGTGCACTGAAAATGTTGTTTCCTGCAGCCGGTGAACTATTAAACAATTTGGAACGAGTCTTGTAAAATTATTACGACAAGCTCACGAAATAGTACAAGGAAACATTGTTCTTATAGCTGTGTCAATTCTAGAACTTGACCTGATCGTTGACCTTTAGTCCATCCACACGCGTAACGTTCCTAAGACTTAACATGGACTACAAGTCAACAACTTATGTTAGAAATAATCGAAAAATCTCTAAGAATTAAACAACTACAACGTCCTCGCATTTCGAAAATATGTTTGTTGTGAGGTTCTGAAGTTCGTGTAACAGTTCCAAAGAAAGTCTCCTAAATGAAGAATTTTCGAACGAAAAACCGAATAAACAAGAAGAGGAAAACATATAATACACGTGATGAAACGCGTAAATAAATACGTAATATGTGTACTTATCACTAACGTAAAAACACTTCGCACATTTATTGGTGTCAACTTACTACGTCAGGGGTTTTGTTTCCATTGGACAGAAGAGGAACCTCTCAGCCCCTACACCCATCTTAAATTTGTTTCTAGATGTTAACTTATGATGTGAAAAGGCTAAGTGCTATTTCAGACATACTTGTCACATAATACTTGGAAATCAGACCACGTTCATATGTATGTTGCAACTTTGGCACTCGAATGCCCCGTCCCATGTCAATCACAAAATAAAATTCTCACTCTAATCAGAAAAAAGAAAACAACAAAAACCAGAAATAAAGAGAACTCCTGTCGTATGACGCAAAAAACAATAATACACATAATGTTACACACTCGTCGAGAAGTAAAAATACATTACATATAAACTGGTGATGCATAGTTACTGCATGCAGTAGAACTACGTTACACAAATTGGTGCACGTTCATCACATGAAATAAAAATACGCTAAAAACAAACTGTTTCATACTTATCACACAGTAAAAATACATTACACAAACTAGTGCAAAACTCTCACGTAAAGATAGACATAATGTAAATAAACTAGGTGTTTACTCTTTACTAAGAAAACCGTACTGAGAAAGAACATAACAAGAGACCAAAAAGTACCTTTCGCTGTTCAAAAATAGTTGAATAAACATTTTTTCTTTCAGTATTACAGTTCCTCTAACAACTTTGGCATGACCTAGTGGTCAGTACTTTATAATCGAAAGGTTTCAGGTTCGAATCTCACCAATGCCTATAACCATTGTGTTATTGAGCAAGACATTGTCTCGAAATTTTGCTTCAGATACCACAGATGTAAAATGGGTGCCAGCTACAGATTGAGGTTAATCTGTGAGGGTCAGGAACCCCATCCTGATGAAATGTGGAAACACTCTTTACCCACTTGTGAACAGTATCCACGTGCCTTAAGAACAAGGAAATGATGTAATATTACTCAAGCAGCAAAGGCTCCTAAATAATGCATGATATTTTGAACTTTAATGGAAAGTCAAGTGCGTTTTACACCTCTTCCTCCTAAATGGACCGGCCTAGAATGGCCAGGTGGTTAAGGCACTCGACTCGTAATCTGACAGTCGCGTGTTTGAAACCCTGTCATACCAAATTCTCGTCCTTTCATCCGTAGAGGCGTTATAATGTGACAGCAATCCCAATATTCGTTGACAAAAGAGTAACCCAAAAGTTGGCAGTGAGTGGTGATGATTAGCTGTCTTCCTTCTAGTCTTATACTGCGAAATAAGGGATGGCTAGCGCAAATAGTCCTTGTGAAGCTTTGCGCGAAATTCAAACCAAATCTAACCGAACATTTATTTAACGAGCCTTTACGCGATTTATGCGTTCTTAGAATTACAGCAGTTTTCCTTATTTTGGAGAGAAGACGTAGCTTAACTCGACCAAACAAACAAAAAGATATCTAACAAGTTATCTACATTGGGCTTTTGTGTACACTGGATCAGTCGTTATAGGCTTGTTTTTTGTTGCTTTTTCACTGGTTTGTTGCTAATATCCCTTGGCTCTGATGCATTACTCAAGGATATTAATACATCGACGACTGCTTGCAAATATTTTAATTTCATATATCCTTTTCAAGCCACTTCCATTCTTGGGGTAATGATAACTTGTACTTTTTTTCACTACGCTGCATTTATATACGATTTCACACACAGTCAGTCCTGTTCAGCATGGTGCAGGTATACACATACATACACACATAATCATACTTTGACAGATATTTTCACAAAACACAACTATGTCTAGAGAAAGTTTATCATGTACGATGTAGCTCCAGGTTGCTCATTTGTTCGTTGTTGTCCATGTTTGTTTGTTTGATTATATCACTGAAGCGAATTATTTGGGAGTCTGTCAGATGAGAATAGTGTATTCGAATATTTGTACAGAATTATTCGTTGATCATGGAACTCTGAGCTTTTGTAAGTATGTACTTTTCTCTGCGTGTTGTCGTTGGCTTTTTGTACTTTGTTGTGTCTGTTTTAATACATTCATACAAACTATACAGGTCATTCTATAATTGATCTTGTATAGGTTTTGTATATTTTTACCATGTTCTTAGGCAAGGATCCTTGGTTATTTCCAGTCAGACTCCTAAAATAGCATACTCTTTGCCATATTCTAGATTTAATATTACTAACGTGCTACCATCACATTAATTTAGAATAGACAACAATCACTAAGCATCTTCTGATGTTGCTACCTGGAGATAGAGTCCCATCCAGATAAATCCGTGGTTTTATTCTGTGTGTTTTGATTGTACTGTTAAACAGTACTATTTGTGTCTATGTGCGTTTGGTTTGATTCTCCATTTGTTATAGAACCTTTTTATTTAATTTAGTAATGGTTGTATAGGTTGCTGTTATGCTTCGGCACCTCTTTTCGATAGCAACATCATCTGTGAACGGTGAGCAGAAAGAAAAATTTGGATCTTTTAGAGACATGGCGCTTACACACGATACCCAATCTAGAGCTAACTACCCTTCTTTGTGAGACACCTACCTTGGGGGTGAAATTTTCTAAGTATATATTTTTTCAGCATAGACATTGACGCCCCCCTCAGAAAGTGAGGGAAAAAGCGAATTATTTCTCTCAGAAGTACTCTGATGCTCCCACTCCCCAGAAATTTAGGAAACCAATTAATTATTTCTCTCTGAAGCCCCATTTTAGACATTTGGAATTTAAGGCCGTTTTGCCATATCCTATCGAATGCTTTCTCAACATCGACGAAACATTAAACAGTGTAGTATTTCTTAATTACACTATTGATTATCTATTCTGTAAGATTATTTAAGTGATCCGTTGTTTGTCTAGGTTTATAAAATCTGTTTTGAATTTGAGATGATGTCTGAGATACGTCAGTAATCTACTACTTATACATTTTTTCCTAATAATTTTTCTGATAGCTGGTTAAGCTTACGGTTCTGTAGTTTTCAGAGTGTTTCGCTGGTTCACCATCATTCGGGTGAAAAAAAAACATCAGCGCGTTACTAAGCAACTGGTGTGCGATCTGGTTTCACAAAAAAAAAGTTCGAAAAATGCTATTATATGTTCATACGATCACAAAAGCCCTTTTAGGAGGAGAGTATTTTGGATCCTGTCTTTTTCCAATGCTTATTTTTCATTAGTTTTATGTTGCATTGTACATTTGCAATTATGATGTATTTAATTATTTGTTTAATTATATTACCGTATTAATCTTGCTCACTTCTTTCGCTGTACGAGATTTTAGTGGTGGAGTCAGATGTATATAAATGTTGATTTATTTTTACACGTTGTTTTTACGGTCTTCAGAAAAATGGTTATTCATATTAGGTTCGTTCAGTTTTTAATGTTCATTAATGTTATTTTCTGTTTGTTGCAGTATACCAGTTTGATGTTGTTTTAGTGTTGAATAGGTAAGGGTATGTATTTAGTTTCACTTAGTGAGCCTTCCCAAATGTGTCCACAAATCCTTATGATTGATTTATTTTAGTTAAGACGTGTCCCGTAACTGTCCCAGTTTTGTGATTTTAATACCTTTCTTTCATTTCTTATTTGATTTCTGGGCATAGTTATTATTGTTTTAATTTACTGGTTTCTTGTTGGCTGATTCTGGATCTTACCTTCGAAAGCTGAGGTTACGAGTCCAAGGAAGCAAAAAGGGTGTACCTGCTCTTTGGTGCATTCCAGGCCAGTTAGGGTTACTATATCTCCACAATACATTTTCTGTTATTATAATTAGTAAACATTGGACTTTTCCCACGTTACTTAATGTTCCAGGGACCAAAATTACAGATCGGTAAAAATATACAAGCTGGTCATTTTATGTAATATTTTGACAGGTATTACTTACAAGTGTTTGCAATAGAAATAGTTTGACCAGATATGCACAATTTGGTATTTAATGAAATACTGAGGCAATACTCGTACAAACAAGTTTCCACAAAGGAAAATTACTACACCAATTGTTAACATACCGACTTTTTAAATTGCATATTCCTGGAAAGGAAATGTCGGAAAAATTATATAGGTGTTGCTCAATTAACTGTGTGTGAAATTCCCCTGAAATTGTAACATTTAATGTTTTCATTTGTAACAAAAAGTCTCTGGCGCAGATAGCCTCGTTGCTTTGTGCCATAAAACACTAAATCAATCAATCAAACAAAAAGTCTTTCGTTGTTGTTGCGTACCTGTCCCCCCAACTTCCTTTGGTTCACTTCTCTGTTCAATTAAGGCTTCATCTAAACGGCTTCACAAATAAAAATAATACCCGAGGATAAAATGTCTATTAGATGCATTTATAAATAAATGTGCGAAAAGTAGAAAACATCAAGGCAAATGACGAAAGATTTAAAGCCCATTCTATGCTGAACCTTTTCGACCATCCGACATTACACTTTAAGTTGTTCGTATATTTTCCGCCGCAAAAGACGTTCTACGATAAGTCGACTGTCTATCAACAGGACAAAAACAGCCTCAAATATCGATTTCGATTTACTATAATATCAAAGCTTGTTAAGGTAACAATACACGTTAATGTTAACAATTTACAATACTTTAATAACAAGAACAACGCCATGTGTTTGTTTTTTAATTAATATTTATATCATAAAAAAATCTGACTGACGTTGTACAGGTCCTAAACTCTAAAGATATACACCACGTCAGTGTTTCCCAAACTTAAACAATCTGTGTACCACTTTTTAGACTTCAGCCTCAACAGTGTACTACCGGGGGCGGAGTTAGTCAGCGACGTCTGACTGCTGGTACGAGAAAGGAGCACAGTCACATAATAATATTATAATATACATAAAGAAAAATGCACAAGAGTTTATGTGTATTTTATTAATACTATCCATTAAATGTAAAGCAATAATTATTACACTTAAATTTCCACACGTACCTGAAAATACAAATGAAGATTGCCCACTGTGATGGGTGGATTAGATTAGTTTGTTTTGAATTTCGTGGAATGCTACACGAGTGCTATCTGCGCTAGCCATCCCTAATTTAGTAGTGTAAGACTAGTATAAAGGCAACTTATCATCACCACTCACCGCCAACTCTTGGGCTATTCTTTTATAAACGAATAGTGGGATTGATCGTCACATTATTACGCCCCACGACTGAAAGGGCGAGCATGTTTTGTGAGACGGTGATTCGAACCCGCGATCCGCAGATTACGAGTCGAGTGCCTTTACCACCTGGCCATATCAGACTTGTAATGGGTGGAATTAGATGTGACCAAACAGGGATATCGGGCTCGATGTTGGTGAGCTTAAGACACAGATGCGGCCCCACGTCAATAAGACCAATTATGGACTCGGAAGCAAAACATTTTAAAGCGGGTATCCCAATTGATTTTTCACCACCGCAGCGGATCACCGGTGGTAAATGTGCCATACTTTGATAAATAATGCGCTATGCAATACACGACAATTTTAAATTTGAAAAGCCACTTACCGAACAAGAGAAACTTCACACTTGTAGTAACAAAAGTTTAAAGATTTCCAAGTATTAATGTCGTATCAGCAGTAAAAAAGAACCATTTGGCAATAAAGTATTGTGTGTACGTAAAAAAAAAAAAAATGGTTTAAATTCTATAGACCAAGAGACTATTCTGTAAAATGTTTTGAAAGCGTTTAGGATTAAAGATGTTAACATAGGAAAATAAGTTTTCCACCACAGCATCCTGTTTTCCTTATAGCTGGTATATGGTACTCATTCAAAAGATTTCTTTCAAAACAAATTATGGGAAAAATTTATAAAACCAATTAGTAACATAGAAATAACAAGAAAGAGCCAATAAGACTTTTAAGTTGTCCTTGTATACTTACCATAGGGAAAATGAAAAATTTAAACCCGACCTTTATCGTTAAAGAAATTATCTATTATCCTCTTAAGCTCCTGTAAAATGATGGCCTCAACCATTGAGGGCGATAAGTCAATCATCCTTTAGAAAAGTAAAATGGTCTTAACTGAATACTAGTTTAATTATCCTTTCCAAATATTAGACTTAGGTTCTCTCTTTATAGTTATCTTCAAAATACAGAACAAAAAAATCGAAGGTCTTTAATCCTATTGACCCACCAGGTATTCTTAGGAACTTTCTCAATATAAGAAAAAAGAGAGAGAGATCTCAATCAATCCGTGTAAGATAAACTTTTGTCCGCAAAATCATCCTTCTTGCTCTCTTTTATATATATACATATTTTTTTTAACAAAAGTTAATATTTTTTTAGAAAGTAAAACTGTAAACAATATTCTAAATGAGGCCCAGCTAGGATTTATACAGAAACATAATTACAACCTCTTTGGACTTATTATCTATGTCTATATAAATATACCATAAACTTCTATTAGTTTTACTGATAACAACAAAGCACTACAAATAAAGAATACAGCCACAGTGACAGTTGTATTTGCAATAGTTCAACGTTTCGAAACTATAGCAATATACACTGCTGGCCAAAATCGTAAGGCCAATGAACATAAAGAAAAAAATATGCATTTTGCGTTGTTAGACTCAACCACTTATTTGAGTAAAGCTTCGAAAGATGAAAATAAAATTAAAAAACGTTTTAGCATTTAATAGAAAAAATGTGAACACTATGAAATTAGTCTAAATACTAGCTGATCAAAAGTTTAATATCATACCAAAAAGAAGTCCAAAACAGGGTAGGAAATGCCTTACAAGAGGTCTCAGTTTAAAACCATACTTAAACGAAGCGTTAATCAGTAAACACGTATGTCATTTGCGTTCAAGCTTTAGTGTTGTCAACATCTACCACTGACATCTCCTGTGTTACACTGGGTAAAAACATGGCAATGGCTAAATGTTGACAGAATTTGAAGGTGGCAGAATTGTCGAGCTGAAAAAGCAAAACCTCTCTCAATGTGCCATTGCTGGTGAGATTGGGTGTAGTAAAACTGCTCTTGCAAATTTCGCAAAAGACCCTGAGGGAAACGGAACGAAAATTTTAAGTGGACGACCCAAAAACATTTCACCGACGTTGAGCAGGAGGATTCGATGGGTTGTCTGGCAAGACACCAGCCGATCGTCGAATCAGAATAAAACCCTTACGGACACAGAATGCAGCTCAAGAATAATAAGACATCTACAAGAAAAAGGCTTTAAAAACCATAAACGTCTTCAAAGGCCACGCCTCCTTCCACACCACGAAACAGCTCGGTTACACTTTGGTGAGAAGCACAAAAACATGGGACATCTCACCGGAGACATTTTTTTTACACGAAACAGTGGAGGAGGTTCCATCATAATCTGGGGTGTTTTCTCCTTCAATGAAACAATGGATCTTTAGGTTATATAGGGGTGTAAAACAGCAGCTGGCTACATTGGCATGTTGGAAAGAACATCCTTATTGACTGAAGGCCCTCGCTTGTGTGGAAATGACTGAATCTTTAGGCAGGAAAACGCTGCAATTAACAATGCCCACAGGACAAAGACTTTTTCATGGCAAATAACGTGATTCTTTTGGACCATTCAGCGTCTTTACCCGAACTAAACCCCAATGAAAATGTTTGGAAGTGGATGGCAAGGGAAGTCTATAGAAATGGGCGTCAATTCCAAACAGCGCATGATCTTCGTGAAGCTATTTTCACCACTTGGAATAACATTCCAGCCAGCCTTCTGTAAACGCTTATATTGACCATGCCAAAGCGAATGTTTGAAGTTATTTGCAATGACGGCCGTGCAACTCACTACTGACACCTCTTGTTACGCATTTCCTACCCTGTTTAGGACTTCTTTTTGTTATGGTCTTGAACTTTTGACCAGCTAGGATTTAGGCTAATTTCATAGTGTTCACATTTTCCCTATTAAATACTAAAAAAGTTTTTATTTTTATTTTCCCTTTCTTTATTTTCATTTTTCGAAGGTTTACTCAAATAAGTGGTTGAGTCTAACAACGCAAAATGCATATTTTTTCTTTATGTTCATTGGCCTTAAGATTTTGGCCAGCAGTGTATCAGAATGATCAAAACAAAGTACTTCAGTACAGTGTAGTAACATCAAAATATAATAAACCTGTGTTAGGAAAGTGAAATGTTAAACATACTGTTTGAATAGAACAAGGAAAAAAAGAGCTACTATTTCTGTTAAAAAAAAAATAGTAGTTTCCATTCGTAATACGTAAACTTTACTTTATAAGACCTTCCCAATTATCACAAGAGTAAGCTATAAATACAAGTTATTCTAAAGAAATGGGGAGGGAATGAGAGGTGCCGCTACGTGCTTAAAACATTTGGGATACGAATTCATAATCGTAGAATGTTTCGGCGTTTCAGTATGGCATCGATAACTGTTCTGATTTTTTCAGGATGCCAACTGGGGATTCAGGACACAGATCCCACATGCTAGCGCCTAGCGACGCTTTTGGGGCGATGATGTTTCTCTGTGATAATGTATAAAAGAATTAGGCAGCGCTTGAGGTTTCAAGACCAATTGTGTATAATTCCGAAACGTTCAACTATTAAAGATGTTACTTCGATGGCTTGTGTGTCATAAGCAGTGCTATGCACTGTTTTAATACATGTTTTGATCGATCCCTATATCCTGTTCTTTAATCACGCTATTGAGTTGACTCCCAATAATATTAAACGTTAACTAAAATTATGTTAACATCGTGTTACCTTGTACTTACTATAATTAAAAGTCCAAGTTATTATGTAATACCTCAACATCCTCAATACAGCTGAAAACACTACATGAATGTCATCAGTAAACTTTACTAAATATGTCCACATTAGTACACACATGGATCTACTTCGACTTGAATTTTATTACTGACAATCTTTCATCTTTTTCTGTCCAACCACTCAGTAAATCCGATTAACCGGTCTTTCTCCATTTTCATTTAGAATCTCACCATCATTCCCTAAATAATTATGTAACAAAGGTAAATTGATGGCTTTTGTATTCACGTTAAAACTGCAAAAATAATAACAACGATTAAAACAAAGCTAACAACGAAGATAGAACTCGTAATTTTAGCGTCATAAGACCTGAAGCTTATCCCGGAGTTACTATTAGAAGGGAGAAAATATTTAATTAATTATAACAAATTTAGTAGAAAGTTTCATTCGAAAATTAGTTAAAATTAAGGAAAATTACATTTAACACGAATATATGTACATATGTATATTTTATAAACATACATAGAATGTCTGTATAATGGTAACAAGAATGGAAAGACTGCAACATCCAACCCGTAATTACTACGACTTTTCTGGTTAACAACTTAAAATATATACAAAACAATACCTCACTTTCAGAGTTAGAAGTCTAATAGTCAAGGTCCTCTTCCAATCTGAGTTAGGTTTCGAGTTGAAAATTTCTAACAGTATAGCCTTAACCTGCGAGTTATATTCAACAAAATTTAATAAAATAGTCCTTGGGAAACATTTAACTTTGTACAAAATATGATCAAAGAAGATGAAATATTTCTGAATTGCACTGTTCTCGCACACACGGGAGTTAAAATATAGTATCCCTGTTGCTGTAAAAATGATTTCAGTTCACTATAATATAAATTAACGCAAGTGAAAGAAAACTAATATGTAAATATTATTCAGACGTAAAACCCGAAATTATATGCAAACTAATCTGCTTCATTAAGAAAAAGGCCATAAAATAAGATTATTTCGTAACATAAACATAATGATATTGATACTTTCAATATGATATACCATATAATACAAAGCACATACAGACGATGAAGAATGGTAAGAAAACCACAAAGACTGACACGAAGTGTTTTTTTGAACAGGACGCAATATTTGTTAAAAATATATATGGCGTTTGTTCTGGTTATTATTTACTCGGGGGGGGTGATAATTTAATCACGTGACAGGACCAGCCCGCTTTCAGTTACCGAAAGTAAAATTAGCAAAAATTACATAGTATATCTTACAGAAACTCGTCATGTTACTACTTCTCACACAGCTTGAATAACCTCTTCAATTACAAAATATTTCTTTTCGCACTCGATTACTGAATTCTCGACACGTTTGTTGAGTACTAGTTATTATACAAAGTAACTGAAGCAGAACAAATAATACAATTAATACTCTGTAAATAGCAACAAACCAGAAACGTACGTTCCCAGCAATGTATTCTCCGTGGACAGTGACAAATCACATTCACGTTACCAGTAAAGCATACTCTGAGCTGTGACAAACCAAATACACGCGTTGCAACTTGAAGTTACTCTGTGAACACTAACAAACTAAATATATGTAAAATATCAGTTTCCTCTCCTCAAGTTTATGTTTCATAAATACTTTCGGTCCATAATTTTCGTGGAACGATATTATCTTTGGCTTTTATTACGCACTTCCCAATAACACATACAAAAATATAACAACGTTAACGTTTAAAATGTATCTTTATTTATACAGTATAGCATATTAACATTTCAAATGCAAAATTTTGTTGTGAACTAAGACCGAGTTAAGTCAGTAATTTATGTAAACGTGCACCTACTGGTATATCACATATACTGAAACATACATACTGCCACAACAGACAGAGATCTTGTCATCCAACTCATACCCTAATGATTGTTTTAGATTCTGAAAGCTGGATAAAATTATGTTTATGATTGTCTTGTAGTTTTAAGTATTTTTTATCACATTCATAATATTCTATAACGTTTACGGGTTGTAAAAATTTGACGGAAAGTGGTGGGCAGGTGGTTTCTAGCTTGGTACTGACATAAAGAGTAAAAATAATTTTATCATTTTCAAGGTTTTAAAAGGAGTCATTTACCCCTTTCTCGATGACGTACCAAATTTCTAGCGCTACAGCAGATCGAAACGTTCCTCAGTTCTGAACAGGAGGTACAAAGTTGTTAAAATATTTCCTGATGATTTATGATCTTACAACAGAACATATTTTTAAATAATTTCGCCCGATTTGTTCTGTTTTGACTTATTCCTTCGAGCGGTAATTGTATAATGAATAAAAATATTTACTGCGTAGTCGTGGTAACAAGTAGTTTCGAAACAACAAGAACGGTATCGGTCTTAACGATTGGTTTTACCAGCTTCCCGTATCCGCTAACTTAATAATAAAGATTTAGTTTGATTAAAATACACTTAACAATACTTTTGAATGTCTTTTTTTTTTCTTTTTTTTTACACCAAGGTTCATTAAATGTATATTATATACCAGTTTTCAGTGATGTAAATGTAAGTAACGTTAGCAGTTTCCACGTAAGTGTGAATTCATTCCGGGAACACCGTATTCTAATTGTTATATCAACAGTTGCCAACACCAGAATTCCCCTGGAAACTAAGCATACTCTTAGTGACATTTTATTTTGTTAATCACAAGACATTAATGCAGCAAGTAACTAGGGTTGAAATTTTAGAAAATCTTATACCGGTAAAAAACCCCAATTTTTGTTATAATTCGAGGAAAATAAATAAGTAGTGATTTTGTGTTGTTGTTTTGTTTTTTTAAGAACCAATAAAAATAACTTGTTAGCGCTCTACATAAAACTACAATAATGAAATGAAAAGAAATTTTCCAATGGTTATCGTATATTTGGACACTTTTGATCAAATATAATTTTTGTCAAAAGGATACATCACAAGATAAAAAGTGATGAAATGAATGGTGTTTGGTGCAAGCTTGACCTCTATTCTACTTGCATCATTTATTTAAGCACAACAAAAAATGACGAAATCAAATCCAAACGTGATAAAAAATGTTACATTAAACACTGATATATCTTCATACACATTTTTTTTTGCTACAGACAGCTGTTAACGTTACCCATATACGTCTTTCATGAACTGTGTGTGTGTGTGTTCCCCGTTCAGTTTTTTTTAATTAGGTCTAATCTTGTTGGTAATGGTTCGCAGGGAGACATCTCTTTCCTTGTTATCCCACACTCGCTAGTTCACTCCCACCAGACGACCAAAAGTCGCTTCCTACCACCCCCCACCCCTACTTCACTAAAAGCATAAAATAAACCAGACATAACGAGCACATCCCCAAGTCCACAGGGGACCTAAAAAGAATAAGTCGTTAATAAATCCGAAAAGTTACATAAAACGCAAAACGTTCGTCTGTAGCAACGTTCTGTCTCTTGTGTATTTATCATCAACCTTTCTTTGAACGAATACAAGAATTTCAAACCAGAATAAAAAACAAAATAAATAATCAACGAGCCAGTGATAACCTCTTTCATTGTGAACCTGACGATGACCGAAAAAGATCGAAACGTTGTTCGCTCTTTTACGTAAAATATTTTCTCAACCCAAACGAGACGTTTTTGCATATATATAATCAATGAGCCAGTTCTAAGAAGAATTTATTGCTAAAAACAATGATTGCCAATGTAGGTGTTTGTTTAACTATTCTCTAGATATTTTTTTACTCAATTTCATGTTTACATTTCAGGAAGAAAATATTTTTTTAATGTACACACGTTCTCCAGCTGCGATACAACAATATTACCTTTACTTGCTATTACTGATACTTATAAACCCAAAGTTTTATGTAAATCACCAAACAATTATGAATGGATACTTACAGTAATATAATTTTATTTACTTGCTTGTCTATTATTATCAAAATCTGTAAACAACAGTAAACTTCGTTAAGAATAAAAAGAAGTCCAACTCTTTACATGTAATGGAATTCTGACGCAAAAAGTTGTAAACATGGATTTGCTATAAATTTAACAAAATAGTTTGCATGCAAATATATCTGCACCAAGGTATGCATTACTATATTTCTGTTCTATCTCACCTTCTAAATCTGAATCACAACCATCTGACGAGACTTTAGAAGAAAACATTGACGATTCTGAACACGAATCAGACTGAGAACATGCACCCCCGTCCTCCATGAGAGCTGACCAGAGGGCAGGGGGGAGGTTAGCCCAGAGAGGTGGTACGTTGCGAGAAGTAGGGGGTTTAGTCATTTGCCAAGACATAGTGTATGAATACAACCACCTGTTATTTTGGCATACTAAAAACCAAGAAGTGTTATCCGTTGTTACAAATCAACCATAAGCACGTTCGATACCTAGATAGGTGCTGTCTGATTTTTTATTATGTAAAGTGTATTCTCAACACACGAAGTCTTCCATTCAGTCAGTTATTTTGTCTTCAGAACTCCAAGGCTCAATATTAATTGATGCAAACAGTTGCTTCTCAAGCATGTGGTACCTCCTTGTTCCAGGAATTTCTAGTGGCATCAATATAACATTAGTAAACCACGTGGTTTTCATATCCGGTCTTAGCAGAAAGTTGATGAAAACGAATGTTTGTTCGCTGCCTTTGATCCAGATAATCCATAACCCTTACAATATACGTACCCTTTACTTACAAAGAGTTTCCGTTGATTAACATGCAAACCGATTACACAACAAAGACCGAAAACTGACGCAAATTGACAAAAATCCATACCCTTCCAATATGATAATAGACAACTCATCTATACTAACGGACTGGTCCAAGACAGCTGAACCATATTCAGGGTTCAACCATTCTGAAAGAGGGAGATTTAGAAGTACGTGCTAGTGGCAAAATCGATCGTCCTAGTGGGTACATGAAAAACATCTTTAGAAGTAACAAAACTTGGAATGCATCGTACACGCTTCTTATAATTGATGTATATATATATTATCGAACGTCTTGGATTAAAAGTACAAAATGCCCAGGCTTTAAGTTTTCTAAATGCTGTAGAAACGTAATGTATGAAGTTAGAGCTTACTTGTTGATAGAGGGCAGCACTTACTTAAACCTGTGACTCATGCAATTGACAATTTCTGAGAGAGAAATGTATATATATAATTAAAAACCCACAAAGTTTTCAATGAAAGTTCACAAACCTTGATATACAATTTTTTAGCGTATAAAAAAATGGAAAAATTGACAATTATCACAAAAGCAGAAAAACTAACTTATAATAATTAAACCAAACATTTTCACGAAAATAAAAAAATACGTTTTTTAACATAAACTATCTTAACTTCGTATTCTAATGTGCATTACTCTTATCTTTTATTATTAATAAAACTGACGCCTACATTCATGGATGACTACATACTAACAAAATAATTGGGCACTATACAAACTGAGGGGAGGAAGGTATATTCACAAGTTTTTTCCTCTGTTATACTAAGCAGTCTATCTTTCTGTTTTCTCTTTTTAAGTCCTATGAAATTAAACGTTCGTATATATAGTTTATTAGAAAATATTGAATATGTATGTTGAGATGACAACGGGTCGACGAATTTAAAACTAGTCATGTGCTCATGCGTGGCTTTTTTTTTTAACACGTGTTTAAAATATTTACGGCCTTAAGTAAAACACTGTGACGAATTCTCATGAACTTGGGTGTAACAGCTCTTTCACAAACAAAAAGTGGACTAAAGAGGTCACAAGAAAGTCTAGAAACTTCCATCCATATAAACGTCATGCTTTTCTGTAATATTACATATACATTTTATTTTAGACTTGGTGTTTCGTTCCTGCTTCTCAAAACTTTCTCCCATAACCTGTCGAGGTATCATTCTGCACCAAAGTGATAAAATCTGAATGTTTCAATCTTGTAACATCCTTCTTATCAAACACTACACACTGATAAAACCTGAATGTTTCCAGTCTTCTAACATCCTTCTTATCAAACCACACTACACATTGATAAAACATGAATGTTTTCAGTCTTGCAACATCCTTCTTATCAAACCACACTACACACTGATAAAACCCGAATGTTTCAATCTTCCAACATTCTTATTATTAAGCCACATTGTATACTGATAAAACCCCAATATTTCTGTCTCTCAGCATTCTTATTATTTCACACTAAACTCAAATAAAACCTGTGTTTCACTATACCGGCATTCATCTTATCACATTAACCACAGATAAAGCCTCAACGTTTCCCCTTCCATTAGTTCTCCTTACCATTTCACACTTAACATTAATAAAATATCAGTGTTTCAATGTCCCAGTATTCTCTGATTCACACACACGAAACGTAACGTTGCAACACAATGACAGTTTAATAGTAACTAACTAGTAACCGATTATTATGGGCAAGATGAGATATTCCAACACGTGCAGATTCTTCCAAGTTTGGTAATGCACCGACATTATAATTCCAGAGGCTCAAATATAGATACATATCATATTCAAGAAAATGAATAATATAAACATTTGGTGACGTTATATTTTGTAGGTGGATACTGTTGTGACTAATAGTTTGGCGTTACTGACACTAAAACACAGCTGGAAAAACAATTTATGTGTATTAAATGTAAACTGTTTATTTCGCCATTCATACAACAACCAACAAACTAGGACTCGTTAAGTTCCAGGAAGGGCTAGGAATGATGTAATTCACAATCAATGCTTCTCCGGATACAATGATGACGAACTAAACATAAACGTATATCAGTCAGCTCGATTCCCGTCGAAACTTCTCTTTGTATGGAGAAAAATAGGAAAGGCATCCTCAAAACTTTACACCCGATATTTAAGAAATAAAATGTAAAACAGTGCCACATCGTTAGGTACAACATTGTTTAAAACTGAATGTTACATCATTCGTCTGCCATTTCCTCCAGTCGTTTTCAATAACGACGGTGAGGTCAACATTTATATATAAGCCTAAGTCTCACAGTTATTTTTTTGTTTCCAAACTACATGAAACACCTTAAGTAGAGACACAATGAAACAACGAATGAATAAAATAAAACATGTATTTTGATAATACACTATGATTAAGTACAGAAATAACAATAAAAATTGTTACATCAAACAAAAGCAACGCTGGTTTCTAGTTAGTTTGTTTAATCGAGCCATGTTTTAACGTTAATTAAACTGAATGACAAGCAGTTAATTTCATTACTGGTTGTATGAAAGTTGCAACTAGAAAAAGTAAAAATCTGTCACATTCTTAAAAACGTAATTACATAAAGATCCTCTCAACGGTTTTAACTGTAGAAAGAAACGCTGAATTTTCTAAAGAACTATTGATAAAACTAAGCAACAAATGGGTTTTGGGTGTTTAGTAAGTAACGACATATCCCACTTTTCTTTCAAATTGGTTTCATTAATACTGTTGGTTATAACGTTTAAACTTTTTTTTTTCAGACTGCAATTAGCCTTTACATCTACAAACAAAATTTTGCAGCGCATCTTGGTATCCGCATTTACAACTATAACCTAAATCTTATAAACTGATTGAATCTCGTGAAATATTACTACGATTACGACCGAAATCCTCGATAGCAACATCATTACAAAAATGATAAATCAATACACTCTAATCATAATCAATGTTCAGTTTTCTCACGTAGTGTTATGTTGTTTTCTTCTTGTTGTCAATTTGTTTTACAAACGAGTTTCATTAACTTAGAAGATAGTGTTTTTAGTTCTCATCTATAGTATTTAACTATTTTCAATAAATTATTAATAAATACATAAATGTGTTGTTTCTGGGTAAACAAAAAGCGACGTTCAAATATAAGTAAGAAGAAAATAATACAAAACAAAAAATATTCTGTTTCAAGAACCTTGGGAAAGGAATATATTTATGGGTCAAATTCGGATGTAAAATTCAATATAAATCTATAACAGTGAGACGGTACATCATCAACTTGAATTGACAAATACATACATGCACTATAAGATTTACAACTAAGAAATGTATTGTCATCCATTACGTTTAAATATGTAAAAATGCAGGATTAAAAATACTTAATAAATCCCTAAACTGGGATGCATAATACCCAAAACGTCTTGAAATTGGGAGTAGAAAATAAATAACTCCGTACATAAGTAATTTTTAACCCATTGACTGTTGATTGGCAGTTGAATGGGAGTGTGCCGTAAACAGAGTACAAAAGACTTGTGAAAAAATGTCCACGTGCGTTTAGAGCAACCACAGTCAATTGGTTAAACAAGTATTTATAGGTCAAAAATATGACTCGAGTTTCTTAGTGTTTCCATTTCATTCGCTTGAATTACCAACAAACCAACACACCACTTGGAATACATTCAACTTCTTCAAATATTTAATGGTATCTTTAAAAATCTTTAAATCTACAGATGTTTCCTTAATGTTCAACAAATCTTTTGTTACCAAGCTTTACCGCTGCGCATGTGTCAAAAGAGCCCCACGAAACACGTGGTAACAAAAAGTACTTCACTGATTTTTCGCAGATTGAATTTTTTTTCCCCCATTTGTTACGAAGAAAACTGCTGCAAGAGAAATGTAAGAATATTCACTACACATCAGAACACACTCACCTTTTGCTGTCGTACAAAAGCTGAATGAATACAATAGGAAAATACGACAAATACGCAAGTTACGTCATGCCGGGTTTTTGACAGCGACTATGACAACAAGCAAATTTCAAATACCTCTGTTCAGAGGAATAATAAATCAACAAGGTGTGAGATTTTGATGATTACTACTGCTTTGTTCACACTTTGATTTAAACTTGTAAATTTAATAAGCAAATATATCACGTCAGTCCTCCTTACTTAAACTCAGTCAAGCGTAATTCTGGTTTAACAACGTTATCACTTGATTAATTACAAAACTTGCCTGGCATGGCCAGGTGGATTGATGCGTTCGACTCATAATCCGAAGGTCGCGGTTTCGAATCCCCGTTGCACCAAACATGCACGTGGGAACGTAAAAATGTTCGGTCAATCCCATTATTAGGTGGTAAAAGAGTAACCCAAGAGTTGGCGGTGGGTGGTGATGACTAGCTGCCTTCCCTCTAGTCTTACACTGATAAATTAGGGACGGCTAGCGCAGATAGCCCTTGAGTAGCTTTGCGCGAAATTCAAAAATCCAAACAAGTTACAAAACTGTACAATTGTTACAGTGTTATTGTGGTTGTGTTAATTAAGATGTTACCATGTGGTTTCCTATACCACTGCAAAATGTTTGCTGTTTAATTATTGTTGCATCACCAGCAGCAACTCGTGATTTAGATGTTATTACTACTGGTAATTAATTCACAATCGAGATGTTACTACTACAAGTAAGTCGTAACCTACAATACACTACCACAAAGTATTCATTTTCCATATTTGGTATTATCACACACAACTCGTTACCTCCATGAAATTACTGCAAACATCTCATTACTCTGATATTACAATTTACTCATTAACTAAATGATATTACCACAAGCAACACACACCTAGATGTCATTATGTCAAGCAACTTGATAGGCAGATGGTATCACCACAGATAATATATTACTCAGATGGTATTGGCATAAACAATTTATTATCTATATGGCATTACTACAAGAAATGATTATCTAGATGATATAATCATATTTTTAATGATGAAAAACCCACTTCATGTAAAAATGTATTCTCAAGATGGCTGGTACGTGTATTAAAACTTTAAATAAAATAAAGTACAGAACAACGTTTCTACCTTCTTATGTTATCTTCAGGTTAATAAAGAGAGTTTGCAAAAATACAGATATAATCATATGCAACTCATTACTTATAAGGCATTATTACATTATCTGTGTGGCATTACCAAAGACAGTTGAGTATCTAGTATAATGAAAAGAACTCGTCAACTATATGGCAATATCACAAGCATCTCATTATCTAGATGGCACGACCACATGTAACACGTTATCTATATGATAATACCGTCACTGAAAACCACCTCATAGTTCCATGTATACATTACTGAATAACACATTATGATGGGTACAAAACATCCCACTCACTAGTCATACACATACACACAAATATATATATTATGTTAGTGAGGGTTAGGTCTGTAATTTCTCTTATTCACATCATTAAAACTTAATTTTACACTGAAAAAATACAAATCCACAAAAAGTACTGTAGCACGAGAATATTGGTTTTCTCAATAATTTGTTGATTTTTAATTCCACTCACATACTGATCATCAATCATTATAGCTAAGTAATAATTAAATATTGTCTCTTTAGGTTCTACCTTACACTAATTGCTTCACTGTTTGCTATTAAAGAAAAGTCTGAATGTTAAAACTGATTAAGAATGATATTTTAACATTTGGCTGTCTGACTTAATACTAACTAGACAGATTATTCATGTTGGAGAAACAGAGAAATAAAAATAACATTGGTGTATTGAAATAAAAACAAAATGAGAATTTAAAAGCAAAGCTTCTACACAAAAATGCAAGCTCACTGGATACAACTTAAGCCTGACACTGACAAAACACTTCTAAACAAGCATGTGATCAAAAACCTTCACTTTGTAAAAAACACACATGAACTTCAATGGGATTTAAGTTTTTGCAACAGTCACCAAAGACATTAAACTTGAATCAAGTGAAGATTACTTCCTCTCCAGATTTAAAATCTTGGGCTCATTTTTCTGAGACTGTGCAACTGAAATTCCACAAGGTGTTGTTCACATGACTATTTATTGCTTTCCTTCTCAGTACACACTAATTGTTATTATACTACCTCTTAACAAAACAAAAACAAAACAATTTATGCAAGTTAAGTCGTGTATAAACTGCAAAAAGTGGTATTTTGAACCAGTACTTGTAGTCACTATCATTTATCACAGGGAACACTTTGAGCACATTTGTTTTTGGAGATTGACGTTTAACACATTATGTATTAAATTTCTAATCATGATAAGTAAACATGTGTAAAGTTGGTGACCATAATAATGAAGAACTCAGAATAACAAACAAGTGACAACAAATGTCCAATTAACATGAATGTTCCAATTTGGACATTATCACCACCTTATGCCCCTCAATTATTCTAGAAGGCATATAAACTTTAGTTTGGAACCTAATTTTTTTTTGAAATTAAGATGTAACAAGGCAGTTGGATTATCCTAATCTGTACACGTTGACAGTGCACATAAATGACCTGATAATAAATATGTCACAATTTTCATATGTTGTCAGTAGACTGAACATCTGATCTTCCACAACTTTTATACCTTGTCACTTGACAGAAGGAAACATGAACTGCAATTATACGTGTGTTTTCAGTGGACAAATGTGTGCCTGACTAACAACAGTTATCACTGGACAGAAGAAAATCTGATCTTTCATCAAAGTTACATGATGTCTGTGAACTGAAGTACAACAATGTGTGATCACCTTCATATGGTGTATGTTGGCACAACTGAGCCTTTCTCAAGAGATTTTGAATCAAAAGAATCATATTTATAAAGAATCATGAAAAGTGTGGGTAAATCTTCCACCCTAAAGTATAATGTAACTACTATGTGTAAAAGTTCAATACTTTGATCTTTTTTAACTTAAAAACAACAAAGCATAAAAAATGACAAGGTCTATACGTATTACATTGGATGACTAAACCCTTATCAGATGAGTAGAGAAAAAGTGAATGGAAGCAGACTAAAGGTGTTCATTGAAAATACATACAGATGTATAACAAAGTAAATGACATTTACAAATTAAATAAAAATAGCACTCGATTTTTTAAAGACATGACTGCATTGCTTGCAACACAATATCCCAGGAATTTATAATTTCACATCATTTTTGTTGTTTTCATGTTATCTCATTGAGTATCTCTGTAAATAAATGGTTGTGACATTAACTTTTATCAGTCTTTTGCTACATAATAATTTTTATTATTACTAGCTATACTAACGTTAAACTATATGACACATTCTATGACCACATCTATAATTTGCTGTGTGGTATTATGCTGAATAGAATTAATGTCTTTGTGAAATATAGAACTAAAATATAGTTAGAGAATATTTTTTAGAAAAATCTACGTGGAAAATTTTGTAACATAATCCTAACTAGTTACAAAATTAGACATGGAAAAAAAAAACAAATTTGTACAGAATCATGAAACTTCTCTGAAGGGTATGTCAGATAGGTCTATTATATAATGAGAGACAGTAAAACATATTATGAAATAATTATAAATTCTGCTGAAACTTACTGAAATTTTGCAAGAAACAAACAAACTTGAAAACCACTAAATGTTACCCTAAAGAAATGACTAAGAACAAAGGTTGTTAAACTAAAAACATATTAATCACTTTGTTCACAGCATTATGAATGGAAGTGTGCATATATCTATATAACTAAAAATGTTTGAAAAATTATATATTAAAATAAGAAGGAATGAAATGGAAGATACGACAACACACCACACTTTCCACCCACTTATATTTCAGGCTTATCCTCAAGCCAACATGAATCTTAAACTTTGCATGCAATTAAATTTATACATGTACAGTGTTCAACCATTGCTGTAACTTTCACTCCTGTGAAACATTTTAAACATAGCACAGATTACACAATTTTTTAACAAAGCAACAGTGCATAATTCTTAAACTTTTACCAAGCACATATGAAAAATATTCTCCAACAAAGACACTCAGATGTTACAACAAAATCCCTCTTCAATAAAATATAATTAATAAAATCCTTTAATGTAAAATGTCTATTACAAAAAAGGGAATGCCCTTTATTAACGAGTTCATGAACACAATAACATATATATTATAATAACCATTCAATATTTATCACACAATTGTCAAACCATTTAAAATTACTTAAAACAGCAGAAACAAATTTTCACATCAGTTTCAGAAAAAAAAAATACTGAAGTAATACATTACATAAACCATCTGACATTAAACCCAAAACACAAAATTCACACAGAACATTATTATACCCATAAAACATCATTTGAGACAGATCACAAACAAGACACAACAAAACACAAGTTCCCCTGTAAAATAAAATTTCACCATATCTCAACGAAAGAAAAATACCTCTCAGTATTGCACAGCATTCCCTTATAATATACAAAATACATATGATACCAATCCCTTTACCAGTGATGATTAATCTATACATAAAACAAAAATAAACTCTCTACACAAAGTCACAGCATTATGTGACTGACAAATTCCATTTCTGTGTATATGAGCACAAATTTTTTCTCGTTTCAGTTTTAAGTCTATTTTCTTTATTAAAAGGAATACAAGAATCACATGTACCCATCTGATGGTAAAGGTATCATTGCTTAACCCAATTAACATTTGGTCCCACAGTCACATCAGTTATATTTATATAGCAAGTTATTCAGTTATTATTGGCAACTTTTTCATACGCTCTGTGCAACTTCAGCTTTCTTTATGATTTATGCTCTACTTACAGAGGCTCTTGATTTTCCCTTTCTGAATCTACTGTCTCACCTACGAGGAAAACAGCTCTGAATGGTGAATTTCATCCATCACCAACATTTGTTTTCCTCAGCCATTTTTAAATGTATTCGAAAAGAGCTGGTATTGGATTACTCTGGCTGATAAAGATCTAGGAGTCCTGTACAGACTGCTTCATGCTTCCCTTACATTGAAATTGATCCTAAAAGGCAACACTTAATCAGCCATTCTGGGTGCACCAAACGATGGCTGATACTCCTACATCTTCAGCTGCAGAGGAATTAAACTCATGGACGTTTGCAGCACTGGCAAAAATCCAAAGTTGTGTAAAAGTTGTCTCCTAGACTCAAGAATTCTCTTACTTAACTGTTTCTCTTTAATGTATCATTCACTCTTTTGGTCTTGAGTTTTCTAGTTATGTCATATCTTAAAAAATGTATCTTTAAATTTGATAACAGGAAAGCAGAGATACCAACTATTTCAAATGACTGAGGGTAATGATTGTAGACAGAGCCCTTTATCATTTGCAGCTACTAGGCCTCACCAATGTCTCTAAGCTATTTATTATTATATTATTATTAAACCTATTATTATTTATTACTGCTATAGATTGCTCATTTATGACTGTGTTTTGTGTATTTAATAAATAAATTTAAAAAATTATTTTGATATTATATCTTTTATTTAGTTCAGAGTAACAAACATACTGGTAAAACAACATTGAACATGCACAAACAGTAAGCAGAAAAAGCCTTTGTGTAAAAATTAGTTTATATCATGTTTATAACACTTATTGTAATAGTTTTGCAGATGTTGCAGCCTTTGCTTTTCTAAGAATTTATCTGGATGGTTGGGAGTTATAACAACATTGTCCATTTGACTGTACACACATCTTGTGTGTTATAATACTGCTCAAAACTGAGGTGCTCAAGTTTAGTCTGAACTTGCTTTTGTTTTTAGTTACTAAACTAAATATTCTTTCACTGTCAGCATTAGAATGCAAAATTGTAAGAATTACAAGCATAACCCTGCACAGAATGCCATACTTCTGGTTGCCATTTCCATCCTTAACTGTAGACAGCTGAATCCAAAACTAGTCAACATTCAACTGAAGAACAGTTTCAGAGAAAGTATCAGTTTGATAGTTCAAATATTGCCATTCCAACTTGTCAATAGTGTCGTGCTCATGTGTATTGACAAGAACAGGATACCTGTCTGTAAAAAAGCGTAGAGAAGAGAAATCTCTGCTGACTTTCAGTTTTGGATCGGCAACCTCTGCATGAATCAAAAGTTCATTATTTAGAGGGAAATGTTTCATAATGCAACTTGAAGCTGCAATACAGTATTTCTTGACACTGGAGTAGAAACTGATCAGGTCCAGGTCCTTTTCATATTTAACAATATATTCCTTGGCAGCATTTCCAATAGAAACTGCCTCATCAGATTTGTTTAAGGATTCATTGTTGTAGTCAAGTTCAGTGATGTTGCCTTCAAGATATTCTGGCTTGATGTATCTGACAAGTGTATTTTTAACTTGTGTGATCAGAGTTCTATGCATAATGTGTATGCAAGGTTATTCTCTTTGCAACATCAAATTGGCTTTCTTAAATAGAGGAATAGCAGACTGAAGAAAAAGACAAAAATAACAAGTTCACTTTGTTGTCCAAGAAAACTGTTAACTTATCTAACTTGCTCTGCGCATAACTTTTCTTGGTTATTTCCTTGCTAACTTTCGTTTTCTTCATTTTTCATTGATTATCTCTTCTTTAGTTCAAACATATATTTAGTTATATCAAATGTTTCTTTGTCTGCATTTGTAGACTGTTGTCTTGTGTCCCTGTGAGGCTGAGAGGATGTCTTGGCTGTATCATTATGTGACTGAGAGGGCATCTTGACTGTGTCCCTGTATAGCTAAGAGGATATCCTGACTGTTAAAGTCTTGCTGCCTGACTGAGCTGCATGTTTAGATCCTTTTGAATCTAGTTTTACTTTTTCACAGTGAAAATACTTCTTCAATAGTTTCCACATGTCCAATATTCTGTTGAGGCACACCCAAAGTGATAGTTATCTTGTGTTAACAACGTAGTAGAATTTTTCTTGTTTCTTTGTCATATAATCCTTGAAACTCTTTGAAATGTTGTTTTCTGTTAGCACTTTTGTCCAGAAAATAGTAGATATCTATCAATATATCAGAAACTGGACAGGGCAGTTCTTTGGAAGCTTTCTGGGCAGCTATATTCATGAGGTGACAGGCAGAGCCCATGAAGTAAATGCTAGGCTGTGGTCTTGAGATATGTCCCATCACATCTTTATCTGAAGAAAAACTAAGACAGTTTTCCCATGGAATTTTCCTCTTTGTCAGTTCGTGGTCCAAAAGCTTGAACATATTCTCTCCCATTGAAGCTTCTTTCTATTCCACCATTGTCAAAAGAGAACAAACAGTTTTTCCAAGCAAAGGGTCAATGATATCGTACAACCACTGGATACAGTTTTGAATCATCCATGTCTGTAAACTATTCATGGATAAACTTTAAACACTGTTAATGAGTATGCTTGAAATCATTTTATCACCTTCACAACCCAACATTTGTACAATGGCTGTAGTTTTGGTTCTACCACAGCCATATTTTTTTGCTATATCAGAGTTTGGGAACATTTTTCTCAATAAGTGTCCTGCATGATCGACTACAGCTAGGGGTAAATTATGAGCAGTGACGAATTGCGTGAACATCACTTCTATATTTAAGGTTTCATATTCTGAATTTTTACTCATAATATCATTATCTGCATCATTTTTGTCTTCATCTCAGCCTTTTGTTGGTTAGATGCCGATTTTGTATGTCTGGAACAATCGTTTATCCTCCCATGCGCCACAGAAAAATCGATGTGACAAACTGTGCAAAATGCATGACTATCACTGACTTCTGATGCAATGACCAGATATTTTGCACTATACTCTTTTCTAAATTTTTGATTCACAGTTTTAGTCCTTTTAGATTTGCCAGAAACAATACAATTTGGTGAATGAGGCCTCTTATTTCATTTTGTGAGCAATGGCATTGGTGTTTCTATGCCACTTAGAAAACAAGAAATACCCATCTAAACAAGTGCTGATTGGCTGACAAGCATTGATGACATAACTATGGATTCCTCCAAGTACCCAGTATGGAAAAGCACTGCACTTAAACTATCGGTAGACGTCAAAGATACAAATATGTTTGATTATTTCAAGCACAAACATGATTATAACAAATAGCCATTTAGATTATGTCTTTTACTTATTATCAAAATGTATTTGTATTTCACCAAAAAATTTCTTTTCACCCCTTTCAAGCCCTGGGGGAACAATATATCACTTTATTGTATAGGCCTATATAATATATAATAATTTTGGAGTTGCAACAAGTCGTAATATTTGTCTGTATGAGCATATAGTCATAATGTATACACCAAAATTGTAATGACTGTGCTCAAATCGTAATGATTGGCATCTCTGGAAAAGTTAAGAATCACAAGAAATATGAAGAACCACAGAAAACAGAAAAATCAGAATACTTTTCCATGGTCATGGTACCAACATTTTCTCAGTATCACTCAAAAGAACAAATCAGGTAGGGCCACTACATAATGGGGAGAACTGACAAACAATTAAAAAATTAATTTGAGTTCTACTAAAACTAACTGAATTTGAAACAGTTTATTCAAACACAAAACAATAATATGTGTATGTTATTCTGGATGATTGACAGTTATTTTGCTAAACTTAGATTAATTAGATTGGAATTACTTCTTCAAAATTTATTCCAGGTGAACCAACTCATTAAAAGCATGTTCTAGACCAGATAAAACTCAGTTACTTAATTAAATCAGCAATTACACACTTACCATCAGAGGAAATGTTTGTTACAATTTCCATGGAAAAGGTGCAGCTTAACAACTATACCTTTCAGACAAGACATTATCTTAAGGAAATGACTTAACAGCTATACCATCTATGGGCAGACAATCTTTTTTACTTTAAAAAAAATGACTGAAAATAGAGGAAGTTAAAAAAATTAAAAAAAACTTAGAGACATTTTTTTTAAACTAAGCATTATGTGGAAAATGTATAACTGAAATTTTCTGAAAATATATACATTAACATAAGATGGTAGAAAATGCATTGTATGGCTGCATATCACACTCTTTGGGTTATTTTATAGGTTGTGTAATCGTGAAGAGCAATAGACTTCAAAACAATGACAGCCAAACTTGTCCTCATCCACAATATCACAATAACAATAAGATGCAAAAGAAATCCCAATCAGTGATTGGGTTCAACAACATACTTAAATGAGTCTAAGCAGTTCTAGTAGCTTTTGTACTTTTGTTCTGCTTTAGTATGAGCTTTATATTCATAGGTCTAAAGGCCAACATATACAATACATCTAACAGAAATAAAATTTCAAAAAATCTTCTAGGATGTTAAACGTCTTCAAAAAATTTCTTACCATATGTGGCCATTATTTTGTGAAAAATGGGTGATTTTGCATTATGATCTAATAACAAATTACTAATTACAGAAAATATTCACATTCTGTACTCTAGGGTATAAAGTTACTGTAACACACTAGTGTATAATGGGCTTCAGACCAGTTTCAGAAAGATGCACAAGAGAAAAGTGAAACAGTGGCATGACTGTTGTCTGAAGAAGCACAGGCTCAGTAAAGTGCCACTAAAGGATCATTATTAAGAAATAGGAGAAGCAAACAGAGTATGATCATCTGAGAAAATTCCATCTTTAGTCAACAACATGTCACACTTAATCAATATTCCCATCCCACAAAATGCGAGTGTTCATATCCTCTCCACCTTCACGGTGGTATATCAGAGATTTACAATGCTAGATACCAGGTTTTAATACCTTTGGTTGACAGAGCACAAATAGCATACTGTGTAGTTTATGTTCAATTTTAATGAAACAAATATTTACATTTTTCCTTCAAGTGAACGCATTGATATTTACAAGAAAATAGATAAATAACAGATGTGTCAACTTAAAATATCTGCAGGCCCATACTGCAGAATACTTGAAAATGGTGGGGTCTGATTTCTGATATCAAAAACCAACACATTGTACAAAATACAATGACCATTAGGTGCTATAAGATTAAATCTGGAAGCAATTTTGCATGAAATCTGGATTAAACACTAACATGGCTGTTCACACAAACATCCAATGAAACCTCAAGAAATTATCATTCTATTGTAACACTACCTGGGGAGCTAGAGTTAAATTAACATAAATATATACGTTTTATTATAGTACTGTACTATCTACATACAGAGTAATTATTTATTGTTAAATTATGTTACTAATTTAAATAACTCTGTATAACAATAGTATGTTAGCTATTTCAATCACTGTATGTACTACTGAAGTAACATACTAACGTGTTCTATTCTGTTGAGACGCTTTTCCATAAATACATCACATATAATTTCAACGCAGTGCCATGACAATTAACAATTACGCATTAAAGCTAGAGCACTCAGTCTTCCTTCAATTTGTGTTCATCTCAGGTAATTACTCAACAGGCGGAAAGCAGATGTCAACCATGAACGTGAACTTACTAACAGTATTCAAGTTAGGGGATTTGGTGGAATAACCCCTCCACTCCGCGTACGTGGGTGATCTGTTATTCCAAATGTTTGTAGTAACTTGATCCACGTGACTGAATTTTCAGCAGTACTTTCTGAGAGTTTAATAACGTAAAGTTTAAAGTTTGTCCAATTTCATGTGACAATTGGTTAAACTTAAAAACATTGGATATTACACAAATGTACTAACACGCCAATTAGCGTATACAACAGATTTGAAAACTAAAGTCCTTTGTAGCCAGAATAACTCCACACATTCATTACTATACGCTCTAGAAAGATATAAGCAAGCATATATAAATTTTAGATAAGTACGCGTGTATTTCTCGAGTACATAACAAACACCTGTTTGGAACCAGTCCCTTAGGAACGAACCATCTCTCGCAAAATCACACGAGACTTATGGTTACAAGGAAGTCCTGAATGAATCAGAATGTAAGAGCCATTTATTAACAAAAATAAATCTGAGTTTAAATGTGACTGTAGAATTTCTAATGAAACTAATAAATTAAAAAATATGTGCTCATAAACTGAATAATGAAATCGATTTAATCATAGATCATATCAATAGTGGTAATTTTTTAAATAAACAAAATAAATCATAATTTAATTTTAGTTTGTTTTGGACTTTCGCACAAAGCTACTCGAGGGCTATCTGTGCTAGCCGTCCCTAATTTAGCAGTGTAAGACTAGAGGGAAGGCAGCTAGTCATCACCACCCACCGCCAACTCTTGGGCTACTCTTTTACCAACGAATAGTGGGATTGACCGTCACATTATACACCCCCACGGCTGGGAGGGTGAGCATGTTTAGCGCGACGCAGGCGCGAACCCGCGACCCTCGGATTACGAGCGCACGCCTTAACGCGCTCGGCCATGCCAGGCCAATTTAATTTTAAATTAACCACTTTCTGAAGCCCACGGATTTCAAATAGTACAAAATTTCTTGCTTAAAAAATAATGTGATTTATTCCAACTTCATGTATATATAATATGGGTATATACAAAGCAGGGAAATAACTTCAAACCGAAAAAAGTATTACGAATGGTTAAACACGAATCACAACAAAAAGGTTGACTAATTTAATCAACTCGTTCATAACACATTAAGACTGACAGATATGACACAGTGCAACTTTTTTCATGTTTTTATAACGTTTTCTTTTTCAACACATATATTAAAAATATCCGAAATTCCGATGTAAAGTCGATACGAAATTACACTATTTTTCAAAGTTGGAATTTTGCTCTCTCACGTATTCGCATAGTTCAGTTACTCAACTTTCCTGAAGCGAAACTCTCAAAATATGCGCGAATCTCTTTTTAAAAACTAGCCAATGAAAGCTGGGTCGAGACTTGGTTGCTGTCGTCTTGTAAGTAAAAATAAGAAACACAGCCTTGAAGAGGCTATTTACTAAGATAATCACGTTACAGATAGCAAGAACGACGGTTCTGTACCCATTGAAAAGTATAGAATTATTTGTAAAGCAAAACGACATATTCATTTGTTTGTTTCTAATTGCGTTATAAGTTAGGCCTGGCATGGCCGAGCGCGTTAAGGCGTGCGCTCGTAATCCGAGGGTCGCGGGTTCGCGCCTGCGTCGCGCTAAACATGCTCACCCTCCCAGCCGTGGGGGTGTATAATGTGACGGTCAATCCCACTATTCGTTGGTAAAAGAGTAGCCCAAGAGTTGGCGGTGGGTGGTGATGACTAGCTGCCTTCTCTCTAGTCTTACACTGCAAAATTAGGGACGGCTAGCACAGATAGCCCTCGAGTAGCTTTGTGCGAAATTCCAAAACAAACAAACAAACAAAAGCGTTATAAGTTACACAATGGGTTATCTGTGCTGTGCCCACCACGAGTATCGAAATCAGTATTCAGCCTTTAGACTCGTCATTGGGAGCATACTATTTTGAGCCATAATACAACGCGCACACCTCCATACAGATATATAAATATATATTTTAGCTGTAGCAACAGTTCTTTAGACAGTAGAAATTAAATTTTGTTTGTAACAAACGTTAGGGCATTGTTTCTATATTTTTTCTTAACATGATTAAACATTTAAAGTGCATTAAAAATACATGGAGATGCCAATACACAAATGAAAAACATACTATTTTCAATAATTGAATCAATATGAAATTAAATGGAGGATCTAACCTCCTCCTGCCATCCCGTATCACTGTACCAAGTTTGGTACTAAATTATCAATAAATGTGGAAACGTACAACAGATAAGAAAAGATGCATGTTTGACCGCGTACTTTTTTCCCGTACAAATACTTTGTTTTATATAGTAGATATATAATGTCTATGTATAAACTCTTGTTTTCTATATTACTTATGTATTTTAAATTTTAAGTTCATAGGAATTTCGGAGTATAATGAAACTTAATAACTAAATCTATAAAACTGTCCTTATCTATTCACAACTCTTTTTGATCTTAGTTTGAGTAAAAATAAATACTTTACAACGCATTCATGTTTCCTTTTCTTTACTTTTGACAGTTTTGAAAGATCAAAAAAACATAGTTCAATTACGCCACATTTGGTTTTATTATATGTCGAATTTCATAAAAATATTGTTTAATCAAATTTATCTGTTGAGATAAAACCGTACTGAACAATGTTTTTTTATTTTTTATCGACCACACCCTCATATCTTTCACTCCACACACTCCCTTATTAACTCTTAAATACACCCACGCTCACACCCATAAACACGAGACCAATATACGAACATCAGCAGCGTCATACAACTGCAACGCATGTTTTCATCCACACAAATAGCGGTATGTGACCTTGAAATACTGAATTATCAAAAACTCGTAATGAGCTACTACTGTTAATATATTGTTCAAAATTTTAGTGAGGACACTACTGGTGCATTATAAAAACCATTAATTAAAATTAAAATTATTATTACGTTGTGACAAACCAAAATTTAGTGATCAAACTATATTATTACACCGTTATAAAATTCTAGGGGTCTACTGCTGTTAATAGGTGTAAGAAATATTTTACGAGCATCACTATTAACACTGTAAGAAACCCGGTTTTGGGCCTATCACTGTTAAAATTCTTACTTGGTTTACCACTGTCAAACGATTGCTGAAAAAAATTAATTATTTACATTAACTCACTGTTATAACTCATTGTTATCTGCCAGTATTAATACACTGTTGAAAACCCTAGGCGACTTCAGGTTATTTTAATGTTATTATAAAACCATCTTCCACTACTAAAATATACTTCCATAAACAATTCTGTATTCAAACTGTATTAAAATTTTTGTTACTAAAAACAATAAAGTTTTGATTTCCTTTAGAGCCAGTTATATTAAATCTATGAAACAGTAATTAGAAAAGAAAACAAATAATTTAACATCGTATAATACAAAAACAAACAAGTTAAATAATAATAATAATACACGAATTTTCATAACCTAAGAAAACAAAGGTAAAATATATTTGCAAACTGCGTAAGAAATTGAGTACAGATAGATACATTTTTTACATTAAATTAACGTATTACTACTGCGATTAAAATACAATTAACAAATTCGGTATTATATTGCTGAAAGGTATTAATTCACAAACAGGTGAATAGGAACTACGATATAAATTTTAAGTTGGACATTGTCTGAGCTAAGCAACAAAGTTCCAAGACATAATATGTATGTATGTTTGTTTTTGATATTGTATCATATAACAATACTGCAAGGATAATATTTGATAGCCAAGCTGAAAATCTTGGTTGCAAAGTGCTTCTCAAATACACAAGCCTTATTGTAAGAAAGAAATATTCGTATTACATGATACTGCAATGTTTCAAAACGCACCACATTCCTTCCATACTGACACCCCTTCACACAATTTTTGAAACTACATTACCAGTATTACAACACGCGCTGAACAATCTTCGTGAATTTGATACAGTCTTCTATTACAGATTATCGCTCACGCAGTAACGTACTAGTAACATTGCGTAATGCCAACATTAAAAAAAGGAAATACACATCGTTTTAGCCCTCCTATCTCCCCTTTAAGTTCGTTAGCCTCTCCACCCTGCTAAAAAATTATGCTACAAAAATCGTGTCTGTTACAGGAATAAAACAAGCATCAGTTCGTTATTTGGTTGTAGTTTGACATGAAAATAGTTTCCTTTTTAATTGTTAACTTGTCATGAGAGATAAGCGTATAGACACACACAGTTGTGAACAAGTAAAAGACTGTTAACTTGTTTACAGTGGAACAACTAACCTATTTCTGCAGATTATATTGACTAAAAGGCTACATATATAATAACAGATAAGTATAAATGTGACTTTAAAGGTACTGTTAGGGCTTGCTACTTCAATATCGCTACATAAAACTTAAAACTAAACTAAAAAGGTACTTAAAGCCTTGCTACTATAGGCAAAGTTACTCTTCAATCATTTGCTGTGATTTCAAATAATTATTTTATTCACCCTTATAAGATCCATAGACAGAGAACTGAGCAACTAAATTGCTATGTCGCCCTTCAATTATATGTTTGGGTCTTTAGACATTTTTATTCACTCTTAGTAAACGCATGGGTAGAAAAATAAGTAGAATTTCTATGAATGTTTTCATCAATAATTGGTCTTTTAAAAAGTTTGGAACATATAAAAAGTTTCTTATATCTTTACAACAATGTGCTTACAAGCTTGTCTCTTATGCCAAACTAAAATAGAATGGAAACTATGCAAAACTACAACAAATACGGACAATTAGATTCTCATGTTGAGTTACAAATGAGGAGAGCCATTGTTTGATACTTTGTCTGTTGGATAACTCAAAAATGAAAATTTTAAAACACAGGAGGTCATCAAACTTAGCAATAACATTAAATATTTTTAAATACAAAATTGTTTTTGAATAAAAAAAATTAAAACTAGCATTTATCATGGAGTATTTTTTCTCTCCACAAAAAAATTTATTTTGAATCAACCTTAAATTAGAAACAATACAGACTATTGCTTTTCAACAGAAGTTTTGAAATGTTTTGTGAAAAATTATCATTATGACCAGTATTCAACATACAAAATTATTTTAGTACTTAAAAGATAAAAATTATGGAACATGTGTACTCAGAGCAATATGATGTAAGGTTTAACACTTCTGTTATGTATGAATAAAACTTGTTTACTGTTAAAGATCTGAATCCTATTAACAAACTAAAAACCTTTTAATGTGCCTTTTCAAAGGCTATGTATTTTTTTAAACTAATGTAACAAAATGGATTTTTAGATCACTATTTTAGTGATGAGTACCATCTCCAGAGGTTGGCTAAAAAACAAATGATCTATTTTTGATACACCTCTGGAGTGAATCTTGTTCAATTCATTTAACAGCAAACATAAAATGCTTTAAAAATATTGTGTATGTTTACTGTCAAATAAAACATATTAAAGCCATTATTTTATGACTGCTACAGTCTTTTCCCACATATTTTGAATGTATTTGAATTTGAATGTACTACAAAAATATCTAAGATGTAATATACATCTTAAACAATGAAATTTATCGGCTAAATACTATAGGAAGTAACTTAGTGCATTATTATATATATTTTAATATATATAAAAAATATTTCACCTGTACATTTTAATATCTAAGATTATTAAACAAATCTCTAAATCATGATTGGTACAATACACACTGTTAACTAGAAAACAACAGTAGACCTTGCCACTTACATATTAATACACAAACACGAACTATTTTTTTGATCAAAATTGTTTAGCTCAACAAAGATTTTATATAACTTCCTTGCTAGTACAAAGTTCAAAATTTATAATTTTTGGTTCCATATAATACAGGAACCAGAATTGTGTGAATACAGATTTGCAAGAGAGCATACATCTAATAAGTGAAAACCATACATATATATATCATATATAACAAATTCATTCAATAAAATTTCTTTCCACACAAAAGCACAATGCAAGAGGTTGTGTTTACAATACACTTTTGCCTGAGTTTGAATTTCTTTATACTACTTAGTGGCATGTAACATAAATTCATTTTTAAAAAGTAACTTTATGCATAATGTATTAACATCATTTATTCCATGTTTGTTTCTAACAATGTTTGAACTAGGTCCTGCTGTGTGATCAAAACTGTTTAATAGAAATTTTGTGTAACTATCTTGCTGGTATAAAGCTCACAATCCTTAGTTTTTTTTTTATTCCTTATAACACAAGAACCAGATCCTTTTCTGTGATCAAACTTTTCAGCTTCAACAAAAATTTTAACTACAAAGTTCAGTGTTTACACTTAGAAAATTAATGATTCTTAAGTTAACTGTGCCATCAAGATTGGTCTCACATGTAGTGAGCCAAGAGATATTGTTATATAGTGTAAACTTAGTTCTTTAAATATTTTATATGTATTGTATAATGTTCTCTCATCTAGTTTACTGCAACTATTTACAAACAGCTGCAATAAAAACATATGATACATCTTAACATGTGGCAAAACATTTTAATAGCTAAATACTGTTCCAGACACACTAACACAGCCACTGTTTCCTATGAAGGAATTCACAACTAGAACATTTCATAATTTAAAAAACACAGATTTTATGACAGATCTATATAAAGGATTTTCAGTAAACTGTTTAAACTTTATTATGTATCATATAAATACTGATTTGGTACAACTGTAATAAATATTTTACTACAGTAAGTGTTTTGAGCCTGTAAAGGTTTCTTTTCTTACATTTTAAATATAAGACTAACTTTTGTACTTTTACAATCTTCAACTGCATACATCATATCCATATAAAACATGTACATCACACTTCTCATCATTTCACATTAAATGTAGGTTATCTTTTGGACATGTAAAGCTTGTAGTATTAGCAGCAGTGTCTAACCTTCTGATAGTTCCAATTCCAATTCAGCAAGCCTATCTCGGACATCTGGTGGCAAACTCATTATGTCAATATCCTGAGCCATAGAAACTTACCACAGGAGGTCTTTCTTTTTCTTGTCTTGTTTCTAAACCCAAGAGAAAAAGAAAATGGTACAAGCTTGACATCGTACTAATGAAAATAAAAATGCCGACTTAAAACTGGATCACATAACGTGCCTTATTCACCTCTAACAACAAGCAACAATACAAAATACATGCACTGATCTCGCAAGCTATTCTAATACAATTCTCCTCAAGTTATTGGATTATATAATGAACACCTCATTCATATATGGAGAGCGTAAATGCATCATATTTATAGGAGTAATAAATTGTGATAATGTGAAACAGGTAAAAAGCAATTTGCCATAATCACCACTTGAAACTATGATTTCTAGCTCATAATAAAGTCTTACAGCCTACTAAGCTACTAAGGTTTGAATCGCATCGAGAACATCACAACATATAAAAAGCAGCACTAAAATCATGGTGTGATCAGAGCAAGATTACATGAAATGCATAACCTGTACCAGCTCTAACTATAATGATTACCATTATGCAAACTAATATTATCTCAAAAACCAAAGTACATATTGTATCAGATAAAAAAGAAAGTACAGAACCACTGTTATCGTGCTAAATGTTATGTCAGCACATGTTGCAAGTCTTTCTGAACTTTTTACAGACTGTATCTTCTTTTGCCACATTTCATGGAAATTACAGAAATCAAAACAAGTAAATACAATCCATCAATTTTCTATTTTGTCAACAGAAGCCTTTTTATTTTTATTAAAAGTCCATTGTTAATTAAACAATCACTTCTCACTGATAATAAACAATAATAACAATGAAAGCAAATTAAAGTAACTAAAAAAAAATATATATTTATGTGTTCATAAAGTTGTAGTACATTATAATGACGTTACCAGTTGCATTTTATGTATATAAAAAAAAAAAAAACAGCCATGGAAATGTAGATATAACTTCCACCTTTGTGAAACAATGGTTACCATCTTAAGCTAAGTACACATACCTCAAACAAATATTCTTAGATGAAAAACTAGAAGAAAATGTCAACTTTTCTGTCCTTCAATCCTTACACAGATATCATAAATGTATAGTGTTGACATGAGTACTATGTTGTAACAGGCTGAAATAGCTAAAACTCAATATCAAGTGTTCAACATGTGAAGTAAGGGAATTTTCAAACTTGTACTCAATCATTTTGACAGATAGCTTCCAAGTAAATAAAACAAAAATTTGACTGTACATACAAACTGGTAAATTGTTTTAAATTGAATTTGTAACAATAACTTATTTATTTTTGTAATTTTACAAGCTATGACTATCTGTGTATACGTTATGGTTTTATAATTAGTTCTAAGCTGGTACTTACAACAATGAAAAGAAAAAAATGAAGAAATAAAACTAGTCATTACCAATAAAATTTCACCCAATATATGACAAAAACCAAAAATTCCAGCTAATATATTGGATAACTTTATGAATTATAAGAAAATAAATGCTAGTCCATTGAAAGAAAGTCTGAAGTTTAGCATACACAAAATGTCACTTTTCTTTCAGTCATTTGATTATTACTTAAAAATTAGTATGTAGAGAAGAATCACTATCATTGAATGGTACTCAAAAGAAAACTTATAAAATTCAGTTAGAGCAATAGCATTTAGTTCTGTATTTATCAGTGTATAATACTCTCACAAAATACATGAGAGTAGTAGTCAATTTTTGCTACAGTTGTAAACTATTAGTTACTATAGTTCTGACTGCAATGGAGTTGTGCTACTTCCAGCACTAAACATTCCAAGTGCAGTGTAGTTGACATATATTATTTTTTTACTTCCAACTGGAAGTTCATATTTACTAACAATATCTGAAAATGTTCTTAATGTTTTCACGAGTTATTCAACAACTTATGTATAACATATTTGTTCCCCTCTATTTTTACTTGCATTTGGAGAGTTGTTTATGGAGAAAGAGTGAAGTTATTTCTCAGCTGTTGTACATTACAGTATAAAGTAATTAAAAATACACAACAAAACAGTAAACAGTAACTTTAAGCTCTGGTTACCATTTTAAAATGTATAATTTATCACTCTGCTGTAAATATTCAAAATTAACTCTCATCAGTTTGCATGTTTACATTTTTCTTTTCTGACATTTTACTACTGTTACTCAGTGTTGAATAAACACAAAATATTTCAGCTAATCTAAAATTAATCAACACATCATTAACACGAATTATAATCTAGATGGTCAATCTAATTCATAGACTATAAAACCATTTAATACCTATCATTCATTTTGTTTCCAGCTAAAACATGTTAGAGAAAGGAAAACTGTTTGAAAACATGCAAAAAACACCCTTTGGTTCTTTAATATCTAAAAATATCCTAAAGTTCATAAAAACAATTTATAAAAAATGATCAATGCAACTCAAATCATTTTATGCATTGTATTGCTTATATCCAATGCTTCAGATACAATTAAGACAGATTAACTACGTGTTGACTACAAAATTTCATCTAATATTTCAATAACTGAAAGATATTAAACCAATACTATAAACATTTTCAATTACCAAATTGTCTTTAATTTAGCTCAACCTCATTACTGCAGATCAAAACACTATTAATTAATTAAATTACTTCCATTTTAGCTGTGTTCCTGCAATACTAATACTTTTCTGTTAAAAATTTTTCTGTTAAAACTTTTTAAATATATATATCTAACTTACCAATAATCGTTCAATCGTCCTTTTTACCTGATTTTATTTCTTGAACGAAATGAATCATTTCCAGTTTGAAATTTTAATATACATATTGAAGGACATTACCGCTTTGCACTTTGTCAATAGCCCCTATAACATTATTTGATAACGTTAAAGGAAAATAGTACAACAGTGACACATAACTTCCTGTACACACGCTTTTTTACAAATGAAACACACAACTTACTAATTCGAATACAAAATTATCATAACAGTTATGTTACTACAAAAGCAAAGGCATAGATACCGGTAACTTTTAGAGCTATGTTCGTGTTTTTCACATCACCACCTCGTACCGTACCACAACTGACTAATCAGTTTAACACTCACTCATTCATACAAGCAACGCTTCTCTCTTCTTCGAGTACGAGAACTATCACCAAATTACAAGCTTAATATAAATACACGAAAAAGCAAAGCTTTACGTTTGTTTTCCACCGCATCAGAATATTTATTTAAAATTAGCACCATAGGACCCGTAAAATCTTTTATGGAAAGTAAAGATGTAAATATGGCATATTACTGCATAATAAATAGATTAATCATTTCACTGCGCCTTACAACCTTAAGTCCTTTTATGTATAATTTTCTAGATGCCACTATTATAACAAATTAGTTTGACAGAAATTGGTTATGAAATACTCTCACGAATGAATAAATAAATATTCAGCGATACAAATGATAAATTAGCAGACATACATTTAATATATAATAAAAGATAAAATATATTTGCAATAAATATTTATAAATTACGTTCATAAAGTCTTTGTTACGTCGGCTGAATGCCATCTGTTATCTGTTGCTTAAAATAAAATTAACAGGCCCTTCCAAATATATGCTGAGAGTGAGTTTGTTTGAAAATTATAATTTTCAACCTGGAAATCACTAAAGTTTGATACAGTCATCGTGAAAATTATACAAGTACAAACAAACATTAAAATGGTAACGGTAAATTTAAAATTGAACAAAATGTATTAATATATATATACTAAATCCCTTCGCTATGTAAAGCTTTTAACCAATATACTTGAAAAGCAATATAACATTTTACAACAAAGCTATTAAAGTATTAGGCTCTTTTGATAAAATCAGCCCCCGGTGATCAGTAGCTGCTTTGCGTACTTACAAGGATAAAATTCGAAGCTCATTTTTCCGGGGTAGATAGAGTATATATGGCCAACTGTATGGCTTTGTGCTACTACAACATAACCAACACATTAAAACAAATGCAAATAAAATGAACTCATTCATAGCCTTTTAACTAGAAAATACTAACAAAAAGAACTTGTTTCTTATACACTCATAAGATATTAAATTAGGTATTTTAGGCACGTAGATCCTAACCTTTAGAGTATTTATTAAGATGTTTTAAAGTAAGCAATCTTGTAAGTGTGAACAACAAATAAGGTTTTGTTAAAGAGTCAAATGCTGTCCCAAAACATTATTTCATCGGTTAATAGTAAATATCAATAATTTTACGACTTCAAAATTAATTGTCATTATGTTTCACTTAAAACAATTTTTTTCTTTATTAAACACGATGGACCTAGCAGATAGCCCGTGAACACATACACCCACATTTTATTTAGCAAATAACTATGTATACTTTAATAATAGATTTATTTTTAAAACTCTACTCAGTAAACTCATTTGAAATATTACGTTGTTAAGCATCTGATGTAGAACTTCGAGATGATGTTTATTTTTTAATATATTATGAAAAATGTTTAATATACCTTACTTAATTAGTTGTTCATGTGTTCCGTCTTTTAAACATCAAAAAGAAATACTTAGAAATTATTATAATTTATCTTCGTATTTTGGCAGAAGATGGTAACAAATTTTATGATTTTCAAAGATGAATACTTAACTGAATAAAGTTGTTAGATAAAATCAATTCCAAAATATGGGTAAAAGTATAATACCATCAATGAAAACCATATACAAAACAATTTGAGCTTGAGGAATAGTCAAAATATAGACAAGCATTAAACTATCTGAAATTACTATACACAATATATGCTATAATAAATATAAATATACTCACTAGATGGTAGCACAATAGAGAAACAATCATCATTAGTTATTTGCATTAATTTTCAAGGAAAAACTTGAAATATGTATGTTGTTTTATTAATTTATTAAAATTAATCTCTTTGTACTTTATAAACTAAATCTAATTGAAATACGTTTTTATCTATGTATGTCTATCGTTTATTATAATTTTAAAATATAATATTCTGTTAACACTTGTCATATTTTTCATTTAAACTGAGGTGAGAAAGAAGGTAATCGTTCTTAAGCTTTGACATTTGTACCAAGTGGTGTCAATTCAACAAAATGCAAATATTTTTATGCCGACCACGAATGACTATTTCTTTGATTACAATACTTCTGTAAATTTTTAGATTCAAAGAAAATGTTTTACAGAAATCCGACCACATTTTAAATCTATTAAAACTAAACTCATCTGAACAACAATATAGTAGAAAGACAAAATAAAAATATACAATGATATATATTTTTTACAAGCCGAGTTTTTCTTGACTTCTGGTAAAATTTCTTTATGTATTTCGCATGCGAAGAAGCAGTAAGACGGTCCTTACGGAATAAAACAGTTTCTTACTATGCATGATGCATGAACTCTTTAAAATTACATTTGTAGAAGTGTTTCACTGACGCAACATTTAAGCACCATAAGTTATCCAAATTTGCTTCCAGATAGAAATATAAATTAATTTGCTGTACATATTTCTTAGTATGCATAGCATGTTTTATCAACTGATTAGTAAATTATAGCGACCAAAATATTTGCAACCTCCATTTCAATATACAAATATATAAAAAATAAAATTATAAAATTAATTACCAGAAAACGTACATTATGAAATTTCGCAATTGCTGACTTTAAATTTACTCATCTAGTTTCAATCTACCACTAATTTTACGTTCTACATCTAATGGTTAGAAATAAAACACCGAGTGTAGAACAAATTATATATATATATTTACCCACGGCCCAGCATGGCCAGGTGGTCAAGGCACTCGACTCATAATCCGAGAGTCGCGGGTTTGAATTTCTGTCGCACCAAACATGTTCGCTATTTCAACCGTGGGGGCGTTATAAAGTTACATTTAATCCCACTATTCATTAGTAAAAGAGTAGCCCAAGAGTTGGCGTTGATGACAATCTGCTTTCCTTCTCTTAGTCTTACACTGCTAAATTAGGGACGGCTATCGCAGATGGCCCTCCAATAGCTTTGCGCGAAATTCAAAAACAAACAAACAAATATTCACACACACGTAAAAGCATTAAAAATGTTTTGTATTACAAATCAAAATTTCTTTACTATCCATACAAAATATACACAGCTTCACAAAACTAGATCTCATATCCTTCTTCTAGCAGCAAAAAACAGAGTTTACACAGAGAAGTAAATACCTATTCTTGTAGCAATGATGAATAGCACTTAGGTTGAGAAGTAAATACAGCTATTCCTGTAGTTGCAATAAACAGTGCTTATATACAGAAGTAAACACAAATATTCTTGTTGTAATGATGAACAATTACATAGGGAAGTAAATACAACCTTTCTTGTAGTGACACAATGCTTGCGTGGAGAAGTAAAATCCAGTGTAGATAAGGCTCGATTTTGTTTGTTTCATAATTGGTTTCATGAAATATCAAAGCGGCGAAATGGAATGAGATAACAAGTATTTAGTAGTTTGTTTTAGTTTTATTATTTCTAACATTTTATCTGCCAATATGAGGCCTATAAAACATGAATATAACACGAATTTAATGAAACCTTTGTCCTCTTACTAGTGAGGTCACTATCTGATATGATGCAGCAGTATGTACCGATTATATAATAAAACACCTCCTGAGCTCAGGTTGGTCGAAGAGATTCTATGGTGTACGTGATCCATTGGCTATGCGTTGTTATTCCCTGAAATACGAGAGACACGGCATATTCTTCACAAGTTTCTTTTTGACTTCCAATTCCTGCCAGATACCATTTAGTGTTTTTCTGACAAAATAGAGATCGTCCTCCTATTTCCTTTCCCTGCAGTGGCATGAAACCAGAACGTAAAACAAAAATAGACCAAACCTTTAAGTACCTCTCAATTAAAGAAACTTCAAGATAAATAATCATTAGTTTAGTATTCAGCTGTGATCCTAAATATGGAAGGACCACTCTTAGCTACTTTAGGCTGTTCTATTCACAAAATATTTTGTTTTTACGATTTTCTCAAATATTTTCAGAAGTTTAAAAAGGACTTCATTATTGGAGTTGATATTGGATAGTGTAACTGAAACAATACACTATTAATAAGCAGTTTTGTGGAATGAAAGAGAATAGAAAAATTAAAATATTATTCGGCAACAACTTAGAGGTAATACTTAAAGATTTAACACTTAGATGTAATACTTAAAGATTTAATTTACATGTTGAAAAGACTTGTTAAATATTGGCTACAAGGTGAAGCTTGCAAGATTGGTTCACTTGTTGGAACTATTCGTTTTGACTTAGTTACAAGCTGATACCTAGAAGACCAGTTCTTTTGTGAAAATTATGTGTACCGATTGTTTGTTTTGTATGTAGTCACGATAAAAGAAACATCGTTTTACTATGTAGTATCATCACCAAACGTTAAATATAAAATACATTGAAAACAGGGTAAAATGAAAGTTAAATTCTTATAATCTTATACAGCTAAATATTCCATTCAGTAGAAACCTAACAACAACAAAACATAACATTATCTATGAGGTGTAGAACTGTAAAACATGTTGTTCAAATTTTCATGTATTCAGAAAAACGCTAAGGAAAAGGCTATATTTAAATACTAGAGTGAAAGAACTAGATTTATAAAGGATTCATTGTTCGGTCGTTATTATATTCGCTTGTATTCTATTCTTTCTAGCTGACATATTTCAAAAGTGTTAGGAGCTGCAGTCCAATGATGTTATTTTGTTGTTGTTTGCAGTTAAGCATAAAGCTACACAAAGGATCTGCGATCTGCTCGCCACGGGTATCGAAACCTAGTTTCTGGCAGTATAAGTTCGTAGACATATCACTGTGCACTTGGTTGGCTCCCTCAAAGATGAGTAACATATGTTGCTATAGAGATAAACTTAATCTTACACAGGAACGCACATGCACGGATAGCTTTCTCACGTGGCTTTGCAAAAAATTACAAAACGAACAGTAGATTTTAAAGACACTTCACGAAAATAACGAAAGTCTTACCATACATATGTCAGTTGAAGTATTTCCAACCATTTCGGCACATATGTTTTCAATGTCGTGGGATGGAGATGATTCGTTGGTTGTACAGGATTCTGGAAAGCTTATCCTCACCATAATTTGCTGTAATCGATCACCTTGAGAAACAAATAATGTTCAAGTTTCCATTTATAACAAACTGCACAAATCATTGTAACAAACGTAAAAATACACACTTAACTATGAGTAATGCCGTAAATATCATTACAAACCTTAAAATATTGTACATATGGTAAACTTCTCAAAAATTTAATACCAACTTATCGAACTCTAACAAATCTCACGACACATCACAACAAATTTAAAAATGTTTAAGCATAACAAAGCATAAGAAAAACTTCACAACAAGCTAATATTAGTTTCAAAAAACATCAACAATAACGTAACTAGATGAAATACCTAACCATAAATGTATCAAATGCTAATATAGAAAAGTTCACGATTTGTAAGTGCACGAGTTATTGGGTTTCATTTCTGTATTTAACTTTACAACAAACATACTCACATGGTAGTACAAATTTGTTGGTTTCCTTTATTTGTTTATTTAATGATCCAAAACCATGAGATTTGCAACGACGTCTTTGGAAATAAAGTGTTATCATTTTTTTCTAAGTTTGTAAGAGATGTTTCAGGTCCCCTTATGCCCTTGGAACAACTTTTATTATTGTGAAGCATAAATGGTCACGAATATTCACTGCTGTACAAATCGACAACATCTGTTATCTGTTACAAGAAACCGTAAGAACAAGAAGGTGAATAATAAACAGCCAGCGTCTCCAGACAAACACTCAACAGACCTTCAATCGTATGAGGATTAGGTCTTCTTGGAGTACGTTTAACCAAAACAAAGTTACAAAACACCTTTATGGCTACATCTTTGGACAGGTTAGGTGTGTAGCAAAATAATGTTTCTATGATTTTACTTACTATTTTCATTTCAGTGTAAAATTACACGATACCATGTATGTCAGCCACATCAATGAAAAAACCCACATTTGAAACAAAATATTAAGACGAAAAGTGGGAAACTTGTGTACGTCTTATCTAGTTCTAAAGAGTCAAAACTATTTTCCCAATTTTTGCACTAACACTTTATTCCAAAAGTGTGGCTTCTTTCGTTGATTTTTTTATGTCACATTTTGTATGGAAATATCAACTGATTTCAGGCGTAGCTGGAAGCTTGTTAACATTTGGCTTGTGAGCTGTTATTAACAGTCAAACTTCCGTTCGTTATTGTCTTAATGGTTGAAGAAGCTACATACTTCCCATCATAATGGCTTTTTGTTTAGGGTTCAAAGGTTATCTTTGCAAATTTTTACTTTTCTGTGGGTGCTTTTTTAAAATTGGATTGGGTTGTGGTTTTTCAGAGACTGGTGCTGTCCTGAATATTCTGCTGTGTAATTATTTTTAATTTCGAAGGAAACATAAAAGATTCCCTTCATGAAAATGGAGTCGCTTTTAACTCAACTATTCTGTCTACATTACACTGCAGCATGATAAAATTTCAGTGAAACAAATATGGTAAACATTTCACCCATGGTTTGAAAGCATGTATCTTCAATGGCTGATTACTTCACTGAAATATAAAAATCATACTATTAAAATGTAAAGTGCAATTAACATTCTTTTGCCAGGGCAACATTTTAGCTTACCTTTGGCATCCCATCCTAGAGTAAAACAGTTATCTCCTGGTAAAATTGTCATGTTTGGTGGAGGTAAACACACAGGGGCAGTGTAGTCTGTCATAGTCACTGGTGTATTCAGTTTTATTAGAGTTACTCCTCTAGCTCCAAAAGGCGATTTTAAGACTCCAACTATTCGTCGTTCTTGGTCGTATGGTGAAGACGATCCTAATCTTACACTTCCAAGGCGAATGGTCCAGTTGGTCCTGGGGTATCTAAGTTACAAGAATGTAACATTATGCAGCGTTAAAATATAAGAAAGTTTGAAACTATAGTGAATTAGATAATTTGTACATATTTAGTTTTTCATTAATTAAAATGGAAAAATAGATATGTTATTGTTCCAGTGCAATGTGGCGACTAGCATGATAAACTATAAATCTAAGGATCCCCGGTTCTTGTTTTATTGCCACAAATTGCGCTCCATATAGTAGAAAGGCCAATGGATAGCACAACTGTGGCAAGCTCGAGTTTAAAAATCAACTTTAACCATAATTTATTTTTTATCGCAAATTTGGTAATCAGCAATTGCACTGTCTCACGTCATCGCTAATGTCGCGCGCTTCATCACTGCCACAGACTCCGCCCATTTTGTAGCATCAGTCGTGTTGAGATGTTTGTTATCGAGTGTGCGTTGTTTTGCATGCGCTTGCAAACATATTTTTATCGTGCAACCTTCAAGTGTTTAAATATATTTTGTTTTTAATCCCATAATATGGATAAGTGGATAATTTGAAAACAAAAAAATCTAGATGATGGTGAACACTCATGAAAGAAAGACACTTTAATTTGTTCTGCAATACTGCCAAAATGAGAATTGCGCGTGACTGTAAAAACGTGAAACGAGAATTTAATGAAAGTTTGGAGCTGAAATTTGCAGGATTGAAGCAAATAATAAGTCAGAGTGTATTTTGTGTAAAAAAGGTTTCAGGAATAATAAAGTATACAACCTGAAGCAACACTTTAACAATTTTTACATCGAATTTGATGTAAAATTTCCAGTTTATAGCAAAAATCGTTTGAATGAGATTAGCCATCTGAAAGCATAATTTCATGAAGAAAAAGGAGACCTGAAATGATTTTTATCATTATTAGAACTAAGCTAGTTACTAAGTAGCTTAAATTCTAGCTCAAAAAAGAAATCATTTTCTGACTTTGAACTAGTAGAAAAAATACTGATTGCGATCATTGAAACTTTGTTGGAGAATAAAAGATGATATTCTTCAAAAGGTAAATAATTTGCAATAAGTCGCAGAATAATTGTCCGCAGAATGCTAATGTTATTGAAGGACACAGAAAATCAGTTGCTTGAACAACAAAAAGACTGTTTGTATTTTCCTTTAGCACTAGATAAGTAAACAAATGTTAGTGACACTGCACAGTTTGTATTCGGGGTTCGATATGTAACTTCAACTCTTCAAGTGAAGAAAAAACGCTTGGTCTTTGTGGATTACGAGATTGAACATGTGGAAAACATATCTTTGAGAAAATTATTGAAATGTCCAAAACATTCAGTCTGGATTTTAAAATCTGGTTTCTGTCACAAAAGACGGTGCTCGCACCATGACTGTGGCAAGATTAGGATTTGTTTCGCTTTTGAAGCAGCATTTAATTGAAAATAATGTGAAACCCACATTGCCATCTTTCTACGGCATTTTGCATCAGAAAACTTAATATGCTCAGATGACTAAAAGTTGCAAAAATTGTAAATTATACTGGAAGTGGAAGCTCTCTAATCCATCGACAGTTTGTTGAGTCTTTGAAGAAAAGCAGTGACTGCACTTTTGATGATCTTACTGATTTTGCAAATGTAAAATTGTTAAATAGAAGAAAAGTCTTCGAACGATTTAGTTCCTTATATCCTCAAATAAAAGAATATCATGTTGAAAAAGATTAGACTGAAAACTTCCCTGAAATTGAAACTTTGTCATGGTAGTGTGACTTGCACTTTCTGTGCGATATAATGGTTCATTTGAATAATTTGAATACAAAGTTTCAGGGAAGAGGTAAAATAATAAGCAAGCAATCATAGTCTATTAATGAATTTCAACTAAAGCTAAACCTTCTTCCAGAACAATTACAAAAGAATTATTTGACATATTTTGCAAAGCTGAATAGTTTTCTAAAAAATAATAAGGACTATGATTTCTCTGATGCTAAAGATTATCTCTGTGTAAACTGGATCAAAAAGTTATCTCAAAAATTTAATCACATTCCTCCGAATTTTAAAATTTGAAATTGATATTTGAATTTTTGCATGACTAAAAAGATTTCAGTAAGGAAATTAGATCTTTTTTGTCTTTGGATAAGGGTGGATTTGAAGGCGAGATGCTTTCCCTGTAAATTGTAGAACACATGAAAGGTAAATAAAAATGTCCTATCAGAGAGATGTGGCTCACTATTTGGATAAATGAGAGTCTTTCAAATTTAATTATTGCAATTTCAAAATTATTTCCATGTTTGGATTCATATGGGTGTGTGAGTCAACATTTTCTACACTAAATTTTCTCAAGTCTAGATACAGATCTCGGCTTACTGACATAAATTTAGAGGCAGAGCTAAGATGTTCATTGAACATAGATATTAAGCTAAATTTCACGAAACGTGTTGATGAAAACCCCCATCAATTTTCACATTGGTTGGTTGAAATGCAATTATTTTGATTAATCTAACATCTTTCAAATTTTTTTAATAGTGTAACCAATGTTGTTTTAATTAGCCACAGTTGTGGCCAGTATGAACAACAAGTTACTCATTCCTGCTGTAGAGCTATGAATGTGTTGAAGAAGTGACAGCAAATTCCCACTCTTAAATTAGACTAACCCAAGATTCCCAGGATTTAATGGTGAGTGCTAGTGACGAGCTGCCTTCCATTCAGTTTATCAGATTAAAATTAGAAACGGCTTGTATATATAGTCCTTGGATAACTTTACGCGAATATCTGGATCAAATAACTTCCAACAACCTTATAGAGCGATGCATAAGATAACTTCTGCTTAAACACTGTGACACATTACATTCTATTTATAATTTGGCTTGAAATAGTCATGAACAACTTCAGTTTTTAAATTAATAACCTTACAGCACTATGAAAAAGTGTTAGGCAAAGTTAAAATTTAAATTTCAGATTACTTTCAAAGAACAATAGAAGGTGAAAGTTTTTTTAAATATTTATAATTAGTACAAAAGAAACTCAATAGATGTGCTTGAGTTCAATGAACGGTTAACATTTTGTGTTCCTTTTTTGCTATAATAATTGCATACAGTCTTTAAGGTATTGTTGCAACACATTTAATGATAGTTTCTTTTGAAATTTTATTCCAAATATCTCTTATTCACTCATAAAGTTCCTTTGTAAGTAACTTTTGATTTGTTAAATTTCTGATCTATCAACTGAAAATTCTGCTCATGTGGGTTGAGATCAGGGATCTGTCAGATTGGTACATCATTTGAATGACTCCAGTGGCTTCTTTCTTAGGTTAGGTGACTGTTTTGGAACATTATGTTTTTGGTTATAAATTCCGTTACCAATAATACGCAAACCACTGGCTATATCATGATAGATCAGTATCTGATAGTACTTGTATTGTTCCATTATTCATCTATTTTACAAAATATCTATTTTCGCCTCAGCAGATAAATACCTTCAAACTATCACACTACCTCTCCAACGCTTCATAGGTGCAATACATCTAGGTAACTATCTTTCACCTTCCTTCCTCCAGACGTACAACCAACGCTTTGAACCAAATATTTCAAACTTGGACTTATTCATCCATAACACCCATTTTCAATAACCAACAGTCAAGTTTTATACTTTTTTAACAGATTTCAATGTATTCACAATATTTGGAGATCGAAGTAAAGGTTTTTGCAACTGCTATACGACCAAATATTCCATTGTCGTTGAGCCTGCTTGAAACTATAGATCGGGACACTTTTTTGTGTCTGGTAGATGGTCATTTATCTCATGCTTGAGATCAGTGGCAATCTTCCTTCTGTCCTGAAGGCTGCATAAATAAAGATACTTAATATCAGCATCATTAAGTTTAGGTATTCTGCCTTTTCCTTTCCTAGTTTTAAATTTAGCTGCCTCTGTCTCACGATCTATCACATACTTTACAGTGTCTGGGAAGAATTTCAAGTTTGCAGCAATGTGTTCAACCAGTATCACATAAAGCTTTTGTTCGAACTCTTTGATTTACTGACAATTCTCTACGCTTTTTGAGTTGTGGCGTGACAATAAAACTTAAAATATCATGTTAAACACTGTTTTAATTAAAGTTTATTTATGGAGTTCTATTAAATTGATTTATCTAACATATATCGGTACCATCTATCTCCTTGCTAGCTTCTTTCTACGCAATTAAGACGTTCCATAAGGTATCGTGACAGTTATTTTGGACACTTAAGTTGATCAGTATGCTCTTTGAAGAAAAACCCTAATGATGTGCCCTTGGTGCAAGTATGAAGTCTAATGAATGACAAGTATTCTCACCCTGGTTTATTCAGTTGTCAATAGATATCAGTGAAGCATCACCATAGTGTTGAAATTTACGCTCTGTAATAATTTGGAAGAATTAGCACCATAAAATGCCTTGTTTTAACATTTTTTGCATAATACTGTATATCTAAATGGTAACTGGAGTCTAAAGTTGCTAAACCTGTAATGATATGGAAGTATCTACTTGTACTTAGTGCGGACTGCTAACAATTAATAACGTTGATATTTATTTTCAGTGTTAATCCCTTGTGTGAGCTCTATACAATAAATGAATGAAAATGTTTTTAAGATGTCTACATTTATCATGTTTATGTATGCTATAAGGCCAAACGGTTTATTATCCTAGCTTGTTGTACCTCAGTGGCAAGTGTGGATGCTTAAAACGTTTGAAATTTGGTTTCGGCACTAGCAATAAAAACATCACAATTAGCCCATTATTAACTTTGTACTTAACAACACACGAATATCCTTACTTGCTGAAACAAACAGTGGAGGTAATGATCCATTCTCGATCAACTAAAGTACCATCACAGATGTGTTCTCCATTCTGTATCATGACGACGTACCAAGGCCAATTGCCATGGGTTACTTTTTGTAGTTGTGCAGACTGAAGACTGTTCTCAGATGGAGTGCTAATGCCACATTCTGTAGAGAGAAAACATCAAACTGTCAGACATAACGAGCTCGTTTAGTGTTTGTATGCAAGAAAACAAATGACAAAACAGTTCAATATTTCCATTTTAAAATTTTAAAATTGATATATTATGTGTCTGTTAAGCAAAATTGCTATCAATACAGTTTTTGCCAAAATGGTTACGTATTTGGTAACATATAAAATCATTGTTACTAAGATAGAATAAAAATACGATTAGCGGTACCAAACTGAGAAATACCCGTTATATTAAAAATTTAAATATGTAATTTGTATAATGAGACGAATGTCACGTACAAACTGAGAAATTTATCATAATAACAAACTATTTTTTCAAATGTATAGAAAGATGTGTCATTCAGTATTCCAGTAATAAAACATTATCAAAACATATATAATAATAACATATATCATCAAACTGTTATAAATAATATAATGTCTGAAACAGGCTTATCAGTTCATAATAGGGCTCGCCCAAAAATTTCACAAAATATAGAATACAGTATAGAGCAAAAATCGTCTTTAAAAGGAGACTTGTTCTTGAAACAATACTCAAGACTTTCTATCTCAATGGCTAAGGCTGCTAAAACACTAATGGTACAAAGAAAGTAGATTTATTATTGTTAGACAAACTTCAAAATTCATCATTTTTTCCTTCATGTTATTGTTATTATTGTTCTTTCACAAGCCTTCAGTAAAAGATGATATGAATGTTTTATTCAAATCTGGACAAACCTACTACAATAACTCTTTCACAGGACATAGGACAACTTTTGTATTGATTCTTGAAAGAGAATGATTGTTTTATTAGTTTTTGTCATCGCTACTGGTCAAGCTTCTATTCGAAATCATTAAATTGCCGAAGTCTACAGCAAAAACAGCTAGCCATATGCACCAAAATCAATGTACATCTACTAAATAATCTCATGCAAGTGTTGTAAGGCTATTTTTAAGTTGATTCTTGAGAGTCGAGATTTCCATCTTCTAAAATTTTGTTAGTTCTTCTTTGCTACCAACATGGCCCGGCATGACCTAGCGCGTTAAGGTGCACGCTTCGTAATCTGAGGGTCGCGGGTTCGCGCCCGAGTCGCGCCAAACATTCTCGCCCTCCCAGCCGTGGGGGCGTTATAATGTGACGGTCAATCCCACTATTCGTTGGTAACAGAGTAGCCCAAGAGTTGGGGGTGGTTGGTAATGACTAGCTGCCTTCCCTCTAGTCTTACACTGCAAAATTAGGGACGGCTAGCACAGATAGCCCTCGAGTAGCTTTGTGCGAAATTCCGAAACAAACAAACAAACAATTTACTACGAACATAAACTCTTCGAAGTTATTTGACCAAACTCGTACTCTTTTACCAACGAATAGGGGGATTGACCGTCACATTATAACACCCCCACGGCTGGGAGGGCAAGAATGTTTGGCACGACTCGGGCGCGAACCCGCGACCCTCAGATTACGAAGTGCACGCCTTAACGCGCTATGCCATGCCAAAACCCGTTTTACTTTCTCTTTGGTATCATTTCAGTGAGAACGCTAACAGTAAACAGTTACCATACTGAATTTCTCTACTCTTGTTAATGGTGAACTATTCTACTAATTTTTCAATTTCCCTAAAAACGTGACTGTGTATTTTAGTATTACTTTATTATCTTTATTCATATTTTTGTTTTACAAGCCTATAGCAAAATCAGCTGGCTATTTTCCACCAAAACCTAGACAGATACTATACAAAACACTGCGAATATCCATGACTTATTTAAAACGTTGATTCAATTAATTATGAATACATAATTATGCGATGTTGTCGTGAATAGTTCCTTTCTTGCTGACGAAAAGACCACTTAAAATAAAAATGTATCTCAGAATAGCGTTTGTTAAACGTATGTTCATACGAAAGATCAGGCATAAAACCACTTGACTCAGTAAATAATAGTTGGGTAAAAAGAACCATTTCGACTGTAAACCGTTAAAAAAAATGTAACATTCAACTCAATACGTATGCATGTCTGTAGCTTAGAAGTTATTATCCATATAATTAAAACAATTTAATTAAAAAACTGTTAGTTTATAAAGAAGAATAGGCAGTGTAAAATAATTTTCAAACAAGCTTAATTCAAATGTAAATAAAATGTATCTACATTATTTTTTCAAGCTAAAAAAATCTCTATTTTCAGTCCACTGAAATTGCTAAGTATTGTTTAGATAGTATAGATGATATTTCCACTCTAGTTTGTTTACATTTTTAGTCCCTAGTTATAGACTTGAAAATAAAATCTTTCCACATTCATTTAACTTGTTTTTGTACTTTTTCAACAATCGCTATTCCTCTTTTTAAGATAGTAATTTTTAATCGTCACGTATTAAACGTTCGGCACTTTTCGACTCTAATAACTTTCGCAAGGCAACGTGACATGATGTCAATAAGGTTATTGATGTAAAACATTGATATTTTATTTCAACTTTCGACTGGAAGGTTCTACAACTCAGCTACAGTAGCTAGTTTAGGGTCATTGTTAGCAATTTTCCGACTCAGTTCTGCCCAACAGTTCTCAATGGGATTACAATGTGAAGACTTTGATGGTCATGGCAAGCTTGTAACATCCTTCTGGTCGAGACACTCTTGTACAACAAGCAAACTGTAGGTAGTGGGATTACATTTCTTAAATATAAAGTTATTGCCACATTTGCACTAACATATGGCAGATGCCTGTAGGAGGAGCCATTGGCATTTTCCTGGAAGATATGAAGAGCAGTTTTTCACTATGATTAATAGCTGTTCAGACATGTACTGTACCACCTACTGCGCGTTCTCTATGGGAAAAACAGTCCTTCCTCGTCTGTTCCACAAGCATGAAACAAACAAGAATACTACCACCAGCTTTAACAGGAATCGGTATGGCCAGGTGGTTAGGGTGCTTGACTTGCAATTTGTGGGTCGCGGGTTTGAATCCCCATCACACCAAACATGCTCGCCCTTTCAGCAATGGGGCGTTATAATCCATTGTCAATCCCACTATACATTGGTAAAAAAGTAGTCTAAGAATTGGCGATGGGTTGTGATGACTAGCTACTTTCTTTTTAGCCTTACGGGGCTAAATTAGGGTTAGCGCAGGTATTCCTCTTGTAGCTTTACTTTCAAAACAAACAAAACGAAATTGCTTCAAGGCGATTTTGTATGTCTCCTTCATTAGGCTTTGTTCGTATAACATGACTAGGTATTTTCATGTCTCTTTCTCACAGAGCGTCCTGGCTTGGCCGAGCGCGTTAAGGCGTGCACTCGTAATCCGAGGGTCGCGGGTTCGCGCCCGCGTCGCGCTAAACATGCTCGCCCTCCCAGCCGTGGGGGTGTATAATGTTACGGTCAATCCCACTATTCGTTGATAAAAGAGTAGCCCAAGAGTTGGCGGTGGGTGGTGATGACTATAGCTGCCTTCCATCTAGTCTTACACTGCTAAATTAGGGACGGCTAGCACAGATAGCCCTCGAGTAGCTTTGTGCGAAATTCCAAAACAAAAACAAAAACTCACAGAGTGTTTTGTCAAATCTAATCTGAGGTGTTTTCGTACGTCTTTCTCAATAGACATTCTTTGTCAAATATTCTTCTAGGTGTTTTTGTATGTCTTTTTTAGTAGGCTTTGTGAAACATAATTTTAGGTGCTAACATATTTCTTGCTCTTTAAACTTTCTTCCAGTTAACCGTTAAAAATCCTTTTCGGACCGATAAAGCCTGGATAGTTTAGTTTAAATTTATTTTTTAGTTATTTTGTGATTAAAGACTTATGTATACCGATGGTAACAAATGCATTTTAATTGCACTGTTATAATCCATGATACATCATTGACAGTGTTTTACGAGAAGTAACAAGAGCTTTTCCCAAGTGAGTCAAAGAATTAATCTATATTAACTACTGGCATGTTGTATTAAAGCATACTTGTTTTCAGAATAACCACACATAATTTTCATCATGATTGCAAAATGCGTTACCATTTAAATTGTTACTCACCAAGGTTTCCACATTTCATATAAACAACATGACGACTTTCACAGGGAGTCTCTGAGAACCTAACAGAAACAATGTAAAATCCTACAGTTATAATCTCAGTCATAAGACCAATGTATATGTGGTTTTGAATTCTTTCCCTCATCAAAACTTGAGTTTCATTAAAGAAAATATAACACAGAGACCTAGCTTAATATTTGATTAGCTATTTATGCTACAGCTCTAAACACCAAAACCAAACAATATGATGGTCAAACCGAACATTAATACTGTTATGGATGTCCATTTCAATTTTAGCCGATGTTTTAAAGGTATATATTACATTTAAGACATTCCGAGATCCTTCCCCCCGTTGAGGGTTCTTAATAGTGGATATAGCTCGTGCTGAAATGAAATAAATACACTTACGTTTACTTTCTGGTGTTAAACTAAACCAAGTCTTACGGGTTGTTATTGACTGTTGAATATAACAATACCAACGAAAATATTAATACCTCAAATCATTAAATGAAAATATAATTTTAAATTTTTAACATAATTTTACAAAACCGAACCAAATCCCAGCAGGTTAAACTCAACCGTTTTCAAAGTGTTCTTATATAAAAGCTAACAATAAGGATAAAGTAACCCTCAATTAAGTACACAGCAGAACTTTAATTTTATTTTTTGCTGTTGTTCTTAACGTACTTTATGTTTATCTTAGACTTTAGTATAATAATAGGGTTATCGCTTAATCCAAAACAGTTAACTAATAGCTCAGTTCTAATTTTAATTCTATCTAGTTTTATTCATGCTATAATGTTCACTATGATTTCATAAACGTTTCGAAATTATTTGATTTTTTACTTAATTCAGTAGAACCTTTTACTCCCAATGGTTACCCGCACTTTATAACAACGATTTGTATTTGTTAATGTTGTGGAGTGTTGAGCTGAGGTGTCACAGGAGATATATTTCGCACCTATGTATATATTTAGTTCAAGACGAACTTCCGACCATTCTGGAAATGCAATATCACTTATATATATCTCACACCCAAAGAACACAACATTTGCAAAAAAGGGAACCTTTAATGTTTGCAGAGTATTTCGAATATGAATAAACTCCGAAGAAGCCACACTTAAAACCAGTTCAAAACAAAAAACATTCGTCTGCAAATTGCAGGTTATATTTACAAAAGAGAACCTTCCGACCCAAAATATTATTGTAATTAAATTGGATGTATCTTCTAATTAACAGATGGCAAAATAATAAACAAGGATTTAAAGTTCACAGAAATTTACAAGCTTATAGCTATCTCCGAAATCAATGGATTTTTTACAGGAAAAAGTTGAAGAAACTAATATTTGAACCTGTTTGTTAACATGAGTGTCAAGTCTTCCAGTGTACTTTTGTTTTTTTTATATGCTTAAAATTGGTCCAATAAGCAGATATTCACGCATAAGTAAAAGGCCTTCTGTAAAATCTATAAAAAAGAATGATCTAAAATTGACTTCTCTGCGCTTCTCGGAAATTTGTTTTAATGACAGTTGTGGTTTTGGGCAATAGTATGTAAATATGACCAACAGGCTAAGCACGACTGAAGATTGAAGACCTAATTCTAAAGGCTTGAAACATTATACTTATAAGTAGTCCTCAATTTTTTTACTGCAAGATTAGAATGATGTTGTCAACAGTTTGAAATAAATGCATCATAAAAAAATCACTGATTATGTATTAATTATATGGCAAAATTTATATTTTCTTTATGCAAGTTTTACACAATTTAACTTAAGACAATAACATTGAAGAGAGTATTAGGCGTAGTTAATGTAATTCCACTATGGAAAACTATTTCACTCTATCATTATTTATGAAATAAGAACAAAATCGAGTGGTTACTCAGCGATAATGTTGTAAGCTTATCACGCTAAAATTTGAAGTTCAATTCCTGTAATGGGCGGAGCACGATTGCTCATTGTGCAGCTTTCTGCTTAATAACATTCAAATTAAAGCTTTTGATAGATCATAAATCAGACTGTCTGGCCAGTCATAATGAAATTAAGAGTTATAAATCTGGTAAGATTAACCTTGACCTCATTGTGCTGAGTCTGAAATTTGAAACTTTGATGATGCTGTAATGTATTTATTATATAAGAAAAAAAAGATATTTTCGTCAAGTTGAAATCAAAACCCGAGATAAAATACGATCAAGCCACTTTATTTTAAAGCCTGGCATGGCCAAGCGCGTAAGGCGTGCGACTCGTAATTCCACGGTCGCGGTTAGCGCCCGCGTCGCGCTAAACATGCTCCCCCTCCCAGCCGTGGGGGCGTATAATGTGAGGGTAAATCCCATATTCGTTGGTAAAAGAATAGCCCAAGAGTTAGCGGTGGGTGGTGATGACTAGCTGCCTTTCCTCTAGTCTTACACTGCTAAATTAGGGACGGCTAGCAGAGATAGCTCTCGAGGAGCTTTGTGCGAAATTCCAAAAAAAACAATACAAACCTTATTTTAAAAACTGGAAAACTTGATTATCAGTGGAAAAGTGAACTTTTTACTTCAATAGTGACATAAAATATGTATTCAAGCAACAGAAAGTGTGAAGAAAATGAAATGAGTAAATTATATACAATTTCTAGATAAAAACTAGGCAGTCTAGAGGGCAGTGAGGGTCGATGAATAAGTAATTCATGATGTCAGAAAAAACACGTAGGTTGACTTTGTCTTAATACAGAAAAAAACTTGTAACCCTATCTCATATATTAAACTTTTGCTGGAAAATTGTGATTTTCAGAAACGAAAACAATATTTTATAGTGAAAGATGAGCAGTCAAACGCCATTCATATAAAAAGATGGTGCTTAGTAAAGATATTAATAAGCAAAAACATAGATACTTACTTCACAGTGGACGATAAAGGCTCTTTCGACTCCACATAAAGTCCATCTTCTTCCACATCCTTACGTATTTCTACATGATCTGCCGTTCTATAATTACAAAAATTTGGTTCTGAACATTTTCTCTGCAATTGAATAGCTCAGTCAATTAATAAATTAGTTGTTACAAGCTATAATGAGTTATCAGACGATGTAGTTTAAAATTAATGTCAGTAATTAGTAAAAATATTATGATGCTATATTTCAGAAAGTGCACAATTTTAGACAGTAGAACTCTAAAACAATACATATTCTTCAACAATCAAGATTTGTATGTACAAAAATGTTATTATTAGATTAAATACCCAATTGACAAAGCTTGAATTATTCATTTCTTGAACAGGTAATTGTAAATAAAAAGACAGAATCATGGATTTGTGAATATTTAATTACATTAATTAAATATTAAAGTGTCCAAATAATATTAATAACTTACACGAAAGCTGTTGTTGTTGCTTAGAATTAAGCACAAAGCTACACAATGGGCTATCTGTGCTCTGCCCACCACGGGTATCGAAACCCGGATTTTAGTGTGTAAGTCCGCAGACATACCGCTGAGCCACTGGGAGGCTACACGAAAGCTAACTTACTGTTACCGTATGATGTTTTTTGTTGTTTTTGAATTTCGCACAAAGCTACTCGAGGGCTATCTGTGCTAGCCGTCCCTAATTTTGCAGTGTAAGACTAGATGGATGGCAGCTAGTCATCACCACCCACCGCCAATTCTGGGGCTACTCTTTTACCAAGGAAAAGTGGGATTAACCGTCACATTATAACGCCCCCACGGCTGAAAGAGCGAGCATGTTTGACGCGACGGGGATGCGAACCCGCGATCCTCAGATTACGAGTCGCACGCCTTAACACACTTGGCCATGCCGGGAAAGTTACTGTATGAATTTGTGAGTAACCAAATAACTGACAAAGATATAAAATAGCTTAAACTTTTACTAATCATCGATTCTATCTTAAAATAAACTGTTAGGGTTAACTCATATAAAAATGTATAAAGCACATAAACGAGGAAATTGTATTAATTATATAAACAACCTTGGTAAGTTGTTGAAGCTAAATTATATATTTAGTATATATTTTTTTATATTTTTCATTCTTGAAGTTTATCCCTGTTAATGTATAGGAAACAAGCAGAAACGCAATGTATTTTTAATTATATTCATTTATGGTCATTTAATTGTTTTGATAAAATGCTTCAAGGTAATCTCAAGTGTCTTAATAACTCGTGCCAATTAGAACATTCAACATGAACGTAGGGAATTAGAGAGTTAGGGTTAAAGAAAATATTAACCTACTGATAATTTAACATGTTGCACGTTGAGATGGCTAAAGTTTGAAGTATCATATTTATTTGAGGCGCGGATGTGTTATTCTTCCAGGAATCTGTACATATTTTACCAAACTTTCCTCTTTCGATGTATATCAAATAGCCTTCATGATATCTTGACTGAGGTGTTTTCTTGAGATCGAATATGCTGGGTGCTACAGCCACTAGAGGGATGGTAGAACAACAAATTAAGAATTTAAAAATTTCTATCGTGAACTGAGTTTTAATATACAATTAGACAATAATTGATCACACTTCTTTCTCTTGACTTTCCTTTATGATCAGTCTGCTCGAGTTATTTATAAACAGAAATAGATATTTGTGCATGGACATAGACACAGTGAAAAATGGAAAAACAGGTTTGTAACTATGTTTTATTAACTTAATAATTCATTTATTAATTGAAGATCAACCCCAAATTACTTAAGCAGCAAACAAAATAGATTGATTTATTCTGAAACAAGTAAATAAAAGTAAATGTTTATTCTTTTAAACTTGTTAAATGTTCAGTTTGCTTAGTATATACACGTAAAGTTATGTAAGGACTTATGCATTTAATTTTGAAATAATAAACTAGAGGGAGCAGGTAACCAACAGCATCTACCGCCAAATCTTGGGCTACCCTTCTCTGTCAAATGATGTTATTTGACCATTACTTTTATACCATTCATAATTCCAAGGTGCGGAGCATATTGTTTCTGCAAAGAAACAAGTATCATGAACCACAGTCCAGTACACGTGACTACGCCCATTACGATCGGTTAAATACTGTGACCAAAGCCTTGTGTATTACGACATCTTTCTAAATGTTCGTATTACGTTTAATTGTAATACAGGTAGTGTTGCTAACTAACTTTATTTTAGAAACGTCTGTAGCATTGTGAAATTATAGTGTTGGTAACATTCCTCAAAATTCATATATATATATATTTGTCATCTCCGTTGAATAAAGAGAAAGTTAAAATAGAAACAGTTACCAATACTTAAATAATAAAAGACAGCCTAGGACTGAGTGATTTAAAATTCCTGTGTCCACTTACAACAGTTTCGTTCATCTGCTCCATTGAAACAATCTGGAGATGTGTCACATCTCTTGCTCTGCTGTACACACTGTTTATTTCCACAGAAGAACTGACCTTCATCACAATACTCTATAAACAAAGAATCATTTCTAAGAACATGCGAGCAAAAGCAAATAAAAATGTGTAACAATATGTTAATCACACTGCAACAGGCATATCCAGAGGAGTCAGTATGTTTTCTCCCAATATCAGGATTTAATAAATCGATTGGGATACATTCAGATATAGTAGTGGTCAAGGTGCTACCTAAATAATCATTTTAATCAACAACAATTGTCTTTATTTGTTTGTTTTTTGAACTAAATATAAAGCTACAATAGGATATATGTGCTCAGCCCACCACAAGTATGAAAACCCTGTTTCTAGTGGTGTGAGTCCGTAAGCTTATTGCTTTGCCACTAGGAGGCCAACAACTGTGACGTGAAATAATTTCTTCCAGCAAAAACCGTCCTTATTCAAATTAGTCTGTGAATAAACAATTACATCTAGTCAAAGAGAAAAACTGAACTGGCCTTGTATAGAATTTTCTTTAGCAAAACAAGAACTTCAAAATCCGGTTTGTGAAGAAAGTAGTCTGCCCTCGTGATACGGAAGTTCGGGTTATGGAATTTCGCCCATACGGAAATTATAAAGCGTGATCTATAAATTTGGATTGTATATTCGCCCTCACGGAATTTTGGGATAAATATAAACAATTTTTAAACACGTAATGCAAAAAAAAAAATACTTTGGCAAAAAACAGTATTTTTCTTTAAGAAATGTAAAGTACATTTTCAAGCGTTAGGGATATAGATGGCGTGCTTTGTTTATATCAGCAAGCGCTTCTGTTACGATTATAGTACGGTCACGTAGTTATTCTTTGTATTATGCCCGGCATGCCCAAGCGCGTAAGGCGCACGACTTGTAATCCGAGGTCGCGAGTTTGCGCCAGCGTCCGCCAAACATGCTCGCCCTCCCAGCCGTGGGGGCGTTATAATGTTACGGCCAATCACACTTTTCGTTGGTAAAAGAGTAGCCCAAGAGCTGGCGGTGGGTGGTGATGACTAGCTGCCTTCCCTTTAGTCTTAAACTGCTAAATTAGGGACGGCTAGCACAAATAGCCCTCGAGTAGCTTTGTGCGAAATTCCAAAACAAACAAACAATTCTTTACTTATGTGTTTCAAGACTCTACAGTGTATTACCTTTATTCAAGTGTCTGGAAAGCGGCCATTGAAAGCCAGAAAAATAATGTATCTATGTTTTTCTATGTGGAGTTAAAACAGAGAATGCACTAACTTAATTTGATAATTATGCAAAAATCTCAAAAACGATTGTTTGTTTGTTTTGAAATTTTGCACAAAGCTACTCGAGGGCTATCTGTGCTAGCCGTCCCTAATTTAGGAGTGTAAGACTAGAGGGAAGGCAGCTAGTCATCACCACCCACCGCCAACTCTTGGGCTACTCTTTTACCAACGAATAGTGGGATTGACCGTTACATTATAACGCTCCCACGGCTGGGAGGGCGAGCATGTTTAGCGCGACGCGGGCGCAAACCCGCGACCTTCGGATTACGAGAAACACGCCTTACGCGCTTGGCCATGCCAGGCCTCTCAAAAACGAAAATAAATAAACAGAAGTAAATTAAGTGTTTGTTTCACGACCTTCGTGATATTTTTATAAATATTTGAGTAGCATCGCTTAGAAAGAAAAAATTATTTTTCGAAAATTCTCTTAATTTAATATGTATCATTAAAGGTGGAATAAAAAACAAAACGAAATATGTGTTGTTTTAACTGACATCGCGTTCTCTAAGTAAAACCAATTGGTTGTTAAGATCATGGATTTTCTGGAGTACAGTTTATCATAAATTATGCATTTGCAAAAAATATTTCTGAAGTTAAAACTTAACCTATGTAAGTTAAATTCAAGTAGATAACTAAATGTGTTTACTAGAGTATTTGCTACTAGGTTTGTGTATACACTTCATGCTGACACCCCTTATAATTAGTGAGTTTGGCTATTTCAGCCACACCCATTGCTAGCAGGTGCATAAAATCAAGCATACTGCCATGCAATCTCTACAGATATACATTGGCAGTAGAATGAGGTCGTACTGAAGAGCTCAGTGACAATCATAGGATGTCACCTTTCCAACAAGTCAGTTCGTCAAATTTTTTCCCTTCTAGAGCTGACCCGGCCATCTGTAAATGCTGTTATTGTGAAGTGTAAATGTCTAGAAGCAACAACATCTCAGATACGAAGCAGTAAGCCACACAAGCTCACAGAACAGAACCACTAAGTGCTGAAGTGCCTAGCGTGTAAAAATATAAAATTCGTCTGTTTACAATTGCAACATTAACTACCGAGTTCTAAACTGCCTCTGGAAGCAACGTCAGCACAAGAACTGTTCGTCGGGAGCTTCATAAAGTGGGTTTCCATGGCCGAGCCGCCGCACACAAGCCTAAGATCACCATGTGTAATGCCTAGTATCAGTTGGAGTGATACACTCTGAAGCAGTGGAAACGCGTTCTCTGGAGTGATGTATCACGCTTCACTAGCTGGCAGCCTGACGGATGTTAAGAAAACGCTATCTGCCTGAATGCATAATGCCAACTGTAAAGTTTTATGGAAGAGGAATAATAATCATGGTTTGGACTAGGCTCTTTAGTTCCATTGAAGGGAAATATTAATGCAACAGCATATAATGACATTCTAGAGAATTGTGTGCTTTCAACTTTGTGGCTACAGTTTGGATAAGGCCCTTTTTTGTTTCAGTATGATAATACCCCCATGCACAAAGCGAGGTCCATAAAGACGTGGTTTGCCGAGTTTGGTTTGGAAGAACTTGACTGACCTGCACAGATCCTTGACTTCAACCCCATCCCTTTGGGATGAACTGGAACTCCGACTGCGAGCCAGACCTTCTCGCCCAACATCAGTAATGCTTTTGTGACTGAATATAAGCTAATCCCCCCAGCCATGTTCTAAAATCTACTGAAAATCCTTCCCAAAAGAGTGGAGGATGTTATAGTAGCAAAGAGGGACCAATTCTGAATTAACACCCATGGTTTTGGAATGAGATGTTCGACAAGCACATACTTTTGGCCTTACAGTGTATGAGTTCCATATATATTGGCGTCACGTAAAATATGAAGTTAAAACATAATTGTAAAGTTACAAAAATACTTAGCAAAAGTTCTGGTTACGATGGAGATAAGATCAACATTTTTATATTATTTAACTAAAATATGTTTTCTTGAAATCAGTAGTATCAATTGTTTCATGTAAAAGTGAAGAGCCTTCTGAATACACTGAAAGTTAATATATTTTGTGTCATTGACCATTTAAACAAAGACTGTTTGTTTAAGTTAAGCATAATGCTATACAATGAGCTATCAGTGTTGTAAGTCCCGGAGGCAAACTTAGGGTTTTGGATGTATCGAAGACTGTCGCTTCTCAACCAAATTTATTATTTATTTTATATTCTCACACATTTATTATTCACTATTAGTCAAACCCTCTTTTGTTTCTTAACTTCATCTTTATGGCTGAAATTTATTCTGTTCTTATAATTTCCATTAATGTATGGTGATCTTCAATTTTATAGTCTACATAAATCTTACCACACGAAAATTCATCAGAAAAATCAGGACAGTCAACTACTCCATCACAAAGTTTATCTAATTGACTTCTGATCTTCAGCTCATTCGCACAACCTGAAAATAAAAGGTTGCAATGTGATAGCACTAGAGATACTGGAATAATAACAACAGAGGTGCTAACGTGATAACACTAGATGTACCATAAAGGTTATCAACATGATTACAATAGCAATGTAAAGTGACCAAATTTTCTGGATTCCAAAGCGGTACACTTAGCTGATGAATAAAAAATCGGTTGCATTAAAAACTTAATACATCCTTTCACAAAACATGTATACTCTCTTATTATTATAATTTTCATAATTTTTTAAAGAAATCAAGAGTACGTCTTTTTTAAACAACTTAAGGTTGTTTTTCTTTGTTTTTTGACAAGCTGCATTAGAAAAATTAATGACGTGTCTTTGTATATAATAAACGGTCATTTTTTTCCGCAGTTATAATTAACTTAAACACAATAATTATCTCACAAGACTGTCTGAAAAAATAAAAAAAATGTTTAGGATATTAATATGATGATAATGGTCTGTAAATGAAATGTTACAGTAATAACTATGTAGACCGATACAAGCTGTAAAAATTTAAAATATAATAGAATTGAAGTTAAATTTTAAAAAAAATATTCATGACATTCAACGCATATCCCGAAATAAAGCAAACTAATTTCATACTATTTTGTCAGTCATAACACTATAACTATGTAGTGAGCCCTGATATACAACGTTTCAATAATTTCATTGTAGACGTATGAATTGTAAATACATTGTCAATGGCTAACACGTAACGGTGTTTTATGAGACAGTAAGCAAACTAATGTCACATTATTACATCTTTAATAAGTATATGATTATCTATGTATTTGAACGTTAATATGTGAAAGTAAAGAATATTATACGAGAACAAGACAAATATTGTGTGAAGTAATAAAGCTACCGTTCTATGATTAAAATATAATGTAGATAAGATTAAGTTTTTATATTATTTAATTATAAAATGTTTTCTTAAAATCATTAGCATCAACTGATGCTATGAAATACTAAATACTACCGTGTTTACCGTTTCCCAAAGCACGAAATTTTCCCGTCCACTAAAGTTTCTGTAGGACAACCTGACAAGTAGTCCACCAAAGTTTGGTCACATTATCATCATGTATTAACAGTAAGATTACCCAACTAATAATAAAGAAAAATCTGGTTTTCTCCATGAATTCGTTAAATTTCCTTACGACTTTTTTATCATCTTAACGTAATCTATTACATGAATACAAAGAGGCAAGATGTACTTTAGATCAGTCTCTGACTTTTTTCCAACTGAGATTCAGCTAGCTCTGTTCAAGTTTCGCACAATATTCAGTTTTTAAAGTACTTTTAAGCTACATTGTAAAACAATATACTTCAGTACTTTTATATTCTAAAACAAAATTTCTTAAATCGTCTTGGGCACGCCATGACCAGGTGGCTAAGGGTCGCTGGTTCGAATCCCTGTTACCCCAAATGTGCTCGCTCTTTCAGTCGTGGGGGCGTTATAAAGTGAAGGTCAATTCACTATTCGTTGGTAAAAAAAAGTATCTCAAGAGTTGACGGTGGGTGATGATAATTAGTTGTCTTCCCTCTAGTCTTACATTACTAAAATTAGGGACAGCCAGCGCAGATAGCCCTCTTGTAGCTTTGCGCGAAATTCAAAACAAACCAAACAAACTAATCAGTCGTCTTGTGGACCAGCTGTGAATGGAAATCATTACTTGATATTTTACGCATGTTTGAACATAACAATCAGGCTACGGATGTATTCACGATGAAAGACTGCGTGAAGTTGATTCAACCCGATTCTCAAAGCTATTAAAAAAATGTTTGGTGGGGAAGAACGTCAAACAAATTCAAATAATTAACTTAGTTTCATGCTGTATAATTTCTATTTCTAGTCACTAGGTGATGTTACGTACTCAGAGAAAACCTTTAGCAGAGAAAAAAAATTTAAATAATCCTCTAAACTTCGGGTGTGTTTTTTTTTTCAGAATATTGATTTAGTAGTTATTATACGATGTTTTTTGCCGAGGAATAGGAATCCTTGATTTTAAAGTGGAAATGAAAGATAAGCGTTAGAATATTCGAGTTGATAACGTTTACCAAGGTTAAAATAATTTCTTTATAAGATAAACAACTTTTTTTTTTACAGACTTAGGTCTACAAAACCCAAAGCCGCTGTCTGTACCTTGAAATGTCTAACAGTTGATTTTATGATTATCCTTTTTTTCTGTCTATACAGTGTTCATATTAAATCTGTTTATAAGGTAGTCAACTTACCGGGCTTAGGATTACACGATCCGGGACCTTTGTACTTCGGATATGTTGAACAATTGATCTTGTCATGAACTTTTTTTGGAAGCAATTTTTTGCAAGAGCTCCAGAAATCTGCACATCAACAAAGAAAACTATTACAAGTTCGTAAGAAACGAACTGGACTTATAACTCTTTCATGTTATTTTATAGGAATCATTGTCCACTTACAGTTAAAGCATGTATATGTTTTCTTACACCAAAGTGTAAGAAGTAAGTCCATAGACTTGCCGCTGTACCAGTGAGGGACTAGATTTCGCCAACTATTTCCATTCACAAACAGTTAAACAGGTCAATAAAATCATTTTAATTCAAACTAACTTTACTTAAACTTTACGTCAGAAGAAATTTTGCATATTTCTAAACCTTTTGAACAAAAACTGTGGAAGTGTCTTAAAACCAGATTTTAATGTTAAACATAAACTAGCCAGTAAGGTAGCTGCGCTGTGTCAGTTGGAGAGATCTGACCTTGGAGTTTGGAATATTAAGGGCTGGAGCTGAATAAGGAAAAAGATTAAAACATTTCATAGATTTTGTTAACTTTATATATATAGAAGAAACAGAGCAATAATAACTTGAAATAGAACTTTATAATATGTATGAGCTATTTTTTGAGTTAATCAGAGACATTTTGTATAATTCATCTGACGTGAAAATTTAGCTTTGAATCGCGAGGTATAATCTTAGTTCACTGACGCTCAGTAATTAAGTTTTATGCATGCACATCCATGAAAACCAATAAAATACACATTATGAGGTTTAGTTTTTGTTTTTTTATATTAGTCTTAGTCACTATCATAACAGGCCCAGAAGAAAAATTCAGCCCCAAGTCCGTCTGATCCCTGATTCACCCATAAGTACAGGATTTTCAGATTTTAAATTCACTCAATCGTGAAAAAAAAACGGATTCATCATAAAAAAGCCAAATAATCCATGTTTTTTAATAATCTCCATTGTTAGATTCGATGGCATTAGCTTAGCTTTACCTTCACAGAAGTTCCTGCAAGGTAATATGACGTCATCATTCTGGCACTGAGGCTGTAGAATTTGACAGACAAACTCTTGAGCCAGAGTGTAACATTCGAAGTCCACAATTTGACGATATGTTATCAAATCTTCTTTGAGTTCATTTGTATTACTGTGACCAACAAGATTTGGGTATGATGTGGCGTTATAAGACAAGGTTTTACAAAATTCTAACGCTATTGGACCACAGCGACGTGGCAATATCGTTGGCAGTGGCGACGTAACATGAACGATGTCAGTGGTTAGTCCTTCAAGGTACCCGGGGTATTGCTGGCGAGGTATCCAAGAATCATAGATCTCTGTTTCTGAAGCGGTTCTTTCTGTATAAGATAAAAAAGAACAAGCAACTAATCATCAGACGTAGGAATTAAATAATACATACTATGAAGTTATCAATATTAATAAATCACATTATTCGTTTTAATTCTCGGATACATTTTCAGAATCTGTAAAAAATTAGGAGAAAAACTGAAATTTGCTGGACTCAATGTTAGCATAAACTAATAACGAGTGGAATTCAGAAGTTGAATACTTTATATTAAAACAGTTTTATAGCTTTGTAACTTCATTACATTTAACGTTGCTGTTTACAGTCATGCTCATACTGACGATCGTATGTCTCAAAAATAGCTATGAATTTTAAATTTCATTGCAAAAAGTTCCCTGTCATGTTCAGAGTACACTACTTTTTCTGCATGCCATTCATCATCCATCTAGCGTAGAGCACAAACGTTTTTCTGTACCAGTTTCAATAGTTTGAAATACACTAAACTCTCGTTGTAACGAAGTCGTAGGGACCAAAGAGAATTGTTCGTTACAAAAGAAGTTCGTTAAAAAGGATTTTTTTTTCATTCACTCGCCAAGTCTGGTAATGGTAGGCCCTATAACTGACGGCTGTTGCAGTACCGGTAATTGGATTAAAGACTCAGAAGTCACACGTGTGTAAACACTTAAAACACATTTAATGAAATTCAAAAGGACAATTAACAGCACTTGTAAAAAAAATAACATTCATAATATAGACATACATGTATGTAATTATAATGTAAGGATACAAACACCAGCAAGAACGTCTAACTGGAGTCACTTGAAATATTGCACAATGCTTTTTTGCGAACTGGTGTCCCTCTGGCACTTGGTCACAAAAAGCTCCATCATGTTTAATTGTTTAATTTGACTGTTATTATCCTTTGATAGGCCACAGCATGCAGGCTGCCCAGGCATAATCTACTCAAGCCATAATCTGAAAATTTTATATCTAAGCTAATTTTTGCTGGGAGGGCGGGTGAGTTGGGGCGGGCAGGGGTTTAAAGTGTTATTGACCATAATTGTTGTAAAAACATTGCTAGGCTAATCTACTACCCCATCTGCAGTCCGCTATTTCTCAAGTGTAAGATTTTGATGGTGGCACCACACATTGTTGCGCGGAGACTGACTAATTGCACTTGCTAGCGGCGTAGCGGGTGGTCGGCAGCGGTGACAATTGATTTAGGGAAGAAGAAAAGATAAATATCTTCGTACCTGGTTCGATACAAAGGATGTAATATTGATGCTTTTCACACCCTGGGACTATAATTATACATCGTTACAAGCCGACACTTCGATACATGCAGTTCGGTTCAAGGGGCTTCTGTTACTATGTATTTATATGGACAGTTGGCCGGACCAGTCAACAACTTCGATACAAGTGATATATTCGGTTCTAGCGACTTTAAAACAATGAGAGTTTACTGTAATATAATTCTTGTGATTTGAATAATATATCTTCGAATGGAATAAGACGAATACTTGTTTTATTCTCCAGGTATTTGATGTATGCAACGGCTGAACAGGTGTGATGTGGAAACAAATTGTGTTGCCTTCCCATATGAAGATCCTTCTTGATTATGTTGTGTACTGTTACTTTGGGTAAGTAGGTGGCTGTCTACTGACGTTTGTGTTCATGGACTCTCATATTTTACAAGATTTTCATTTCGTCCACTGTTACTGGAGTACAACTTTTCCCAGTTCTCTTTCTGAGTGGTCCTTCTTAATTCTTCCAGCCCCATTAAGTAAAAAGATGTTCCTATCTTGAAAGTTCTAAATCCCCAATCTAAACATATCTTTAATATCTGAATGCATTAATATTTTGAAGGCTGTTACATACCTTTCACACAAACAATCAATTTTCAATGACATCACGTTACCTGCCTAACGTCAAACAATGTCAAAATGCTGACCTGATAAATCCATTCTGTCGTGACTGTATATCGGCCATGGTTGTCGTCACGTGACATTTTGAGTTGCATGTTCAAAATGGCTTTAATATTACATATTTTATATAATTCAATGCTCCAATATTAAATTTTGAAATTGTGAAGTATAGTAAACAGTTTATTTACTAACCTTGAACCTGTACAGAATTTTGATCAATTTTTATCCCTTTGAAGACACCGTACTTTAAACTGGAAAATTCTTCCATTAAAATAATGTATAGATCACCAGAGTCTCCTTGGAAGTTTTCTGTTGAAAGATGCACGTTGAAGTGGACGACTAGATCGTCACTTTGGCGTCCGCTAAGTATAAAGAAAGATGATGTACTTGAGTTTATGTGTTACTGGATACGATTTTACATGTGATTTTACTTTTTATTGGATGTTGTTTATTATTGTATCGTACATTCCTTAAATATAGCCAGTCTCTATGTGTTTGGAAAGTGAGCTTTATTCGTTTTAATGTTCATTTACAGCACTGGTTAAAATATTTAATACTTATATCTCGGCCCTTATTAGATGTATTCTTAATACCAAATGGATAATTTTACATTGTTAGATTAATATATATTGACTTAGAACGAACCTAAATCTCTTAAACTAGTCGAACCTCGTAAGACATTATTGTGACTGTAGCTAATAACGAAAAGACTCAACTGATAAATAAATTATATTGTTTGGTTTGTTTGGGGCTAAGCAAACTCCATCTGTGATATTTGTCCCTAAATCGAACTGACAGAACAGAAGAAAAGCAGAATCAACAGCATCCACCATTAACTTTTGGACTACTCCAATCGAATAATGGGATTTGACTGTTCCACTTATAACTTTCACGACCTTAAAGTGCAATTTTTTTTTAAGTTAATCAATTAACGAATCTTCAAAACTACAGATCGCCACGCTAAGAAATAAGCCAAGCCAGGTCCTTGAATGCATACATTTTAATCTATCAAAACTACTTTTATTTATTTCACATTTTGCTTATTCCTACTTAGAATAGAACAGTAAATGATCTGTGTTATCTTACTTGACTATTTTCTTTTGTTTCTATCTGTTTAGACAGCTTACTATGTTAATGGTATTACATATTTCTAAATGTGGATTAACATATTTACGTATATCTAGGCCTCTATTTCACATTTACTAGATGTAGTTTTATACATTATTATAATACGGTTTCACGTATTATTAAATGTGATCTTGCATTTTACTAAATATATTTTATACATTTGCATATTTTAATAAAAGCATTACAGAAATCAGATTTTATATTTTAATAAATATAGTTTTACGTGCCCCCGGTGGCTCAGCGGTATGTCTGCGGACTTATACGCTAAAATCCGGCTTTCGATACTCGTGGTGGGCAGAGTTTACGTTTACCAACTATTACATTTCACTTTACAGTATTTATTTAATATGATAGTGAATTTTACTTTATCAGGTATGGTTTTCACAACTTACATGCGTTTAGTTACTTTTTAAAAGTAACTAAAAGTATGGTAATAAGATATATTTCATGTTATGTTTAGTTAAACTAAATATAAAAATTAACACGAAAAGCTTAACACACAAAGTTAGTTACAATAAAAGAATGTATTTATTATTATTCATGTTCTGAAATGTCGATAAAAATACATTTTTACTCTGAATTTAAGCTTGCTTTTTCACCCTTATAAGGTGTGTTTTTAACACTCACATTTCTAAAACCATAATTTCTTTGTATAAAAATCATGCTTGAGTGTTTTCTGGACACTTACCTATCTAAAGCTGTACCTTCTGCACTTACAAAAACACTACACTAAACACTATTGTTGAGTATTTTACAGACACTCACCTTTCTAGAGCTATAACTTCTGCACGTACAAAACACTACACTGAACTCTACTATTGAGAGCTTTACAGACACTCACCTTTCTAGAGCTATAACTTCTGCACGTACAAAACCGCTACTGTAAACGCTACTGTTGAAGAGCATCTCCAACTATAAATAAAATTAACAACTGTATAAGAACAAGATAAAAGTTCCACGCTGTGATTTCTTTAACCATTGCTAACAAGCAGATTATATTTTAAGGACGCGTTTCCTGTTCTTTGATCTAGCTCTCTCATACCTCATGGTAAATATTTCAAAGCATGATGTGACGGGCGTTTACTTCAAAAATCTATAAAACTTGATCTTAAAGAGACAATCAAGCCGTGACGAGTTTTTCTTCGTCGAGTCAACGAGTCTGACTGCTGCAATCTTACAAAGAAACACCTCTATAGAAGGTTGTTGTTAATATTCTAAGGTAAAGTTACTCACTGTTCACTGTGGGGAATCGAAACTCGGAGCTTAGTTTTTTATAAGTCGTTAAACTTACTGCTGACCTACCAAGAGACAAGTACAGAAAATTTCGTTAATACAAAAGATACCTAGCCGATGCAATAACAAATAATGTTCGTCATAAGTAAGAACGTAATATTTTATTAGCTACACTCGTTACTGTGGGATAACTTTTAGTTTTAGTGTAATTAGGTAGCTTGCTTTGATTAAATGTTGTTATTAATTCATACTGATATATGTATCACTAAATCAATTTTAAACTGCACTTTACAATATTTTATATTTCAGTATCAAGCTTATATCTCTTTAAAAGGTTCTGGCTTAGTGATAAACTTGAGAATTCTTAATGGTAATATTCTGGATTATCCTCAGCGGACATAGCAGAAATAACTTTACTTTAAAATGTAACTTTCAGTAACATGTGTTGGAATTACATTGGTTTCGATATTACTTTATTTTCAGAGATGTAATCAGATACTCACTAGTATTTTCAGACAGGTAACAAAACACTTCCTAGTAGTGAAAGACAATTAATAAAATACTTTTTAGTACTGACAATAAAGGTAGTCGGGTAGTATTGAGAGATGATAGTAAGACATTACTTGGCAGTGACAAACAGGTAATATGATACACCCTAAAAGTGACAGACAAGCTGTAAAATACTTCTTGGAAGTAATGTTTAACTAATCTAAAGGTTTTACATTGAAGCGCTCTTTTATGTAAAATATTTTCTCAACCCAAACGAGCCGTTTTTGCATATAAAATTCTCAACAAGTGGGTTTCTCAACATCACTGATAATCTAAAGGTTGTTATGAAAGAGTCCAGTTTGTTTAAATTGTACTCATTATTAAAATATCTGTTCAAGGGAACAGATAAGCATATTTTAAGCTTTTAATATTTTTGAACGAGTGAATAATTGATTGCATTGATTTTAGAAAATAAAAAACACGTGTGGATGACAATTTGAAAAGGGGTATTTAAGGCTTATCGTTAACTAATGAATGAAATTTCTACTTATCTTATAATGAATATTTCTACATGATTTATGATGCATATTGTACATGACTGATGGTCTAGGTTTGTTCATAACTGATAGTCTAGGTTTGTATGTAACTTATAGCCTAGATTGTTCGTAACAGTTGGTTTAGATTTCTGTATAATTCCGGTGCATAGAGTACATAACTGATGCTGTTGGTATCTACATAACATATAGTCTACCCTATACCTAACTGACGACCTAAGTTTGTAGGTAACTGATAATCTAACCTTTTGCTACTAAATCTGATAACTTTGTCGATTAGTTGGATAAATTTTACTTTAAATTATTGTATCTTAATAAACAAGAAATCTACTAAGTCCAGTGATTTATGCAATAGACTGGACAAGTTGCTCTTTAAAGGTGGCAATGATTCTTATTGTTCAATCGGAAACATTTATAATCTAACTGTAGTTGTTTATTCCACTGTGAAGCTCTAAAACATTTTAATGGACAGACTAAACCTTAATATGGAAGCTTTTAAGTATTTTCTCTAACCATGTAATGGTACCATGAAACATTAACAAAACATTTTTTATTCATTATTTTGACTTTATTTAAAAATTAAATAATTTATTTAATTAATAATTTGTCGTGGGCAGGGCTACAATGGTGTTTTTAAAATGTTTTATTTTGGCTGAATATTAAGAAGTGATACATTGTAGCCCATTTTTGTGTTTGTCTTTTTCCATCTCGGTTGAACAGTTTAAATAAAAAAGGAGTTTACCTTTGATTTGTAAAGTTGAACTTTTGTCTGAAATTCATCTGATAATGAATCTTTGAGACGTTCTGTGAATTTATCTCCGTCTGTTACAGAAAACATTCCCTTAAAGACACGTTCTGAAAAGAATCCGAATCTTAACACATTTGTTCTGTATATTAAAATGTATGACACGCTATTAATCTCCCATTTTAATTATAAACATGTTAACATAGTTGTAACAATAGATTAATTACAGAACTTCTTTCACGGAGTTGTGGATTTATTCTAATTATTAGAAAAACTAATTTCATCTCTGGATTTTTTCTCATCAATTCTATTTAACAAGGATCTTAACTGAACTGAGATGTATTATTACGTAACATTTACTAAGTTTGTGATTATTTTATACTTATTATCAGATGTTCATGTTCTTTTATTACAGTGCTTATCAGGGGTTAAATGTTTACATTTTACTACAGCGTTAAACATAGAATAAAGGTTTACAGTTCACTATGGTGTTAACCAAAAGATAAGATTTTATATATTTTATTCCATTATCAAATAAAAGATCAATGTGTTTACTTTCCTAGTGCTCACCAGAGGATAAATGAGAAAACTTACCACTATGTTTCTCCTTATTTAGGTAGTGGACTAGAAAAAAAGAAACATAGAAGGCAATTAATATTTGTAGTCACAAAATAAATTTAAAACTAACTAAGTATAGAATGCTATCAGACAGGCAACATGGATTCATTCAGGGAAATAGTTGCCTTAAAAATATTTTGATATGCTTTGAAAATATTAATGCATATAGAGATAAGGGTAAGGGTTTAGATTTGGTGTATCTGGATATTCAGAAAGCACTCGTTTATGGAGTACACAGAACTAAATCTACACAGATTTTATTTATTTTCATATTTTATTACATTTAAAATTCACCGTTTACGATGTGAAGATCGTAATTAAGCCTACGATAATCAGAAAAAGCTGCTAAATATACAGTTTACCAATAAGTAAGTGGTCGTCCACTCTAAGTATATTATAATATTGTTTACAAAAATAACGTGAAACGAATAATACATATATAACTTTAGTATTTAGGGGATCCGCCCTTTGTTATAAGGCAGTTACACATGGTATTTACAAGATCTGAAATGTTAGCCAGCTAATTTACCCCCCATTCCTGACGAAAAATTGAGGGACTGATATCCCTAGGATTTCTTTGTTTTGGACATTTTTGCAGGAAGTGATCAAGGATGGGACACACATGCTCGAATAATCCATATCCTATTCGACGAATGTTCTGAATCCGGAGAATCTAAATGCCCTCATTTACAAACTATTATTTTTTTTACTTGAGGTAAATAAGCATGAATCAATTCGTTGTTTGGTGAGCTGGTAAACGGACTTGCTCGATAGTTATTATATATTGTGCAGCAGTAGTCGTTTAGCATATCACCAGTTGTGAGGGTCCAGATGCACAGATGACACTCCACATCATATATGAAATACCACCATACTTTATCGTGGTTGGCAGATGATTCAATAACATTTCAAGTGAGAATAGTCGTCAAACCCAGATGAATGATCTGTCAGAGAATTATAAAAATATGGACTAGAAAACATCCTGAATGGAGGTGTTCGTGATATGTTTTGTGATCCCCAATTCTGTTCCCAAATTGCTCGAAGTAAGAAGTAGCTTTCATATAACTACTTTTCCATTCTAGTCTATGAAGATAATTTCTGATGGTTTAGAAACACACTTGTATCTGTCCTGCAACAGCATGCCCCTTCACATGGAAGACATTTCTCACAACATGAAGAATCTGTTTTGCTAACAGTCTGATGTCTGTAAGTTTGTAAAACTGTTGTATATAAATCATTGTTTGTAATAACTATTAGTAATAATCGTCATTATAAATTGTATTGTTTTTATTTTTGTATATTAAAATATAGTTGTTTTATAAAAGGGAAATGCGTGTATCAGTCTTGTTAGCAATTAACACAAATTTAATACATATTAACATTTAATTAACTACTAAACACAAATTAAAATTCCGATTTTTTGAAATAGTAATACGTAATGTACAAACATAATAAATCGGAAACTCGTCCGAAATAAATAATAATAATAATACGTAACACCTGGAAAGTTGTCGTTAAATTTCAATGACATTCCATTGTCCAACTATACAACACCATGAAAATACTGTTGATTTCCAAGATCATTTTGTCCGTAGCATAGCTGTTAGTAACCTGTGGTCTTTATCGAGCTGTACATGTATTTAACGCTGGAATTATCTGCATATGACGTCATGGAAACGGTCAGTTAGTATTCCTAGTATGTCTGTTTAATTATGGTTAGCTGTTGTAATAAGGTTTGTACATTATAATTTTGAGCCATTTATCTCCTTTGGTAATTACTTAATGCGTCCGTGAATATACAAATTAATTATCAGCGTTAACAACAAGTTTAAGCTGGAATCCAAATGAAGTAATATTGAACCGTTTTATTTCCTTTTAGACGTTGTTAAAAATAGCAATATTTTCTTATTGTTGATCCAAAACAATACATAAAATATTTTTGATACCGTATTTTTGCCTTATAAAAACCCTGTTATGATGTATATATTGTATTATCTCTTCTATGCTCGCCATTTCAGCCGTGGGGGCGTTATAAGGTGACGGTCAATCCCACTATTCGTTGGTAAAAGAGTAGCCCAAGAGTTGGCGGTGGGTAGTAATGACTAACTGCCTTCCCTTTAGTCTTACACTGCTAAATTAGGGACGGTTAACGCAGACAGCCCTCGAGTAGCTTTGCACTAAATTAAAACAAACTCACAAACAATTTATTCTACAATACCAAGTTAGGGTGTATCATACATTATTAGAATTATTGTTATAAGTAGAAAAAACTTTAACTTTGAGCTTTATATCAAATATTAAGATGTGCATTCAGACCCATGATTACTGCTGTGAAAAACTGGATTAAAAGTTTCAAGATTGAGGCAAAATAAAACTCATTTATGGTTATACATTTAGCTTAAATTATATATAAAAAATTGTTTTGGAGAGTTTAATTGATCATGAAATTTAAAATATTTTCATAAAATTTCACTCTTAGTACAAGCATATTCTTTATCGTTTCTATTCTAAAATAACAATGTAACGAGTTTTATCCTTCTTATTTTGCTGAGAGGACGTCTCTGTAATGAGTTTGTTTTGTTTTGAGTTTCACGCAAAGCTACATGAAGACCATCTGCGAAGGCAGCTAGTCATCACCACCCACTGACAACTTCGTGAACAAATAATGGGATTGACCTTCACATAATAACACATCCATGACTTAGAGAGCATGTTTTGGCATGATTGGCTCTTTGCAATTGATAGGCCTTAATGACAACTTGAGCTAATTAGCTACTTGTCGTTTAACGTTTACTTTGAACAATGTATGCCAAAGAAATATAATTCTCATTTTTGAAAGTAATACATAAAATATCTACATCAATAAATGAACTTATGCTTACGTCCGTAATAAATAGCAACTGCTGCTCCTACCGTCACGAAAAGCAGCGCCAAAATCACGCAAATCCACGTTGTTGGTGTACAACCATCTTTCTTCGTAAATTTAATTTTGTGGCTTTCACAGCTTTCACTAGCGACACTGCCGTTGCTGCTACTAAATCCATCGTTGAAGGCTGACGTTAGTGAATGTTTGTGATAAAAGCCCTTCTCGGACTGAAAAGTTCAAAATTAAACGCTGTATCAAAGAAACATTACATTGCAAACTTGGGTTAAACAAAGAGTGTAAAGTTATCGACTTTTTCTAACTATTCTTAACATTACAATTATCAAAATTCCTTATCAAAACAAGTTACCTACATAGACCAGAACTCGTCATTGTTATTTTAATGCAAAACAGCACAATAGGTTGCCTATACTCTGTCCATTGCGGGTATTGAATTCCGTATTTTAGCATTTTAAATCAGTAAAAATACTGCATACTGGCCAGAAGATTATATTTAGCAGAGCTGCAAATTAACTCAATAAAGAATTTAGCACCTTTATTACTAATAATGTTTAAAATATATATATTCATTTATCAGTTAGGTACACTAACTGTTAACGATATTTATGGCCGTACTTCTGTGAGTTAATTACAAATTAGTGAAAAAATAATAATATCTCTAATTTATTCAATGAACATACTTATTTTGAAGGCTGAAAAGTTCTCAGATTAATTTAAAGCACTCAAAATACGATGACAAATTGTATCTGAATAAATAAAAATACATCAACAGATTCATCAGTGTACAAGAGAATCAAAATACACCGACTTATCCACATCTATTCGAAAATGGATCAAAGTACGTCAGCAGTTTCACGTCAGTATACAAACAAGTATCTGTTTTCAGTAAATCCATCTAAAAACCCAAAGTAAAACTTTTCTGATTCACTTTATTATCATGTTTTATGTACTCATTTATTTTAGTATTCCTATTTATCTATTGCTTGTTACTGCGGATGAAAATGCCGAGTTTACTCTGCGATTATCTATCATTTACTCGTGTACAGCACGCGAGAATTCTGGGTTAACACCGTAAGATGTATATATTTGAAAATCCATCGCACAGGCTTCGAATAATACCGTTTCAGTTGTAGAGAGCGCCACTTCTGCGTGTATTTTTTTTTTAAACAACATACGATAAACAACCTTGTAATGACAAAAAGTATTAATCTCCAAGTAACGCTTGCTTAAACATTTTTGAAGAAGATTTTTAAATACTTAAGTGAAACACGAAAAGAAATTATTTATAACATAGGTCGGTATTGAAACATGTCGCAATCATTAATGATGCCTGCTATCCGAACTTTAAAATAATATAACCATAAGCAAAATAATTCTCCATAAATATACATAAAAAGCTGAAAAATGAAATAATTAAAAATTGCAAGTTTTTATGTGGGAAGAGATATCGTGAAAAATACAAAGAAAAAGGTGAATCAAAATGCCAAAAATAGTTCCTACATTTATATGTAGACATGAAGTCACAACAGAGATTTGTAGCTTGAGAAAATAATATAGATACTACTTCCACTCTAGTTTGTTCATTTTTAGTACCTAGTTGCATGCTTGATAATATAATTCTTGACGTTTTTTGACGTCTACCAGTAGGTTTCTTTAGTCCGACGATGTTTCATTATTGTAAAAAAGATTATACTAGAAGCACACTCTGTTATTCAAAATCAATTGTTGTGGTTGTTGTTTTGAATTAAACACAAAGCTGCATAATGGGTTATCTGTGCTCTGCCCACCGCGTGTAAGTCCACAGACATACCGCTGAGCCACTGGGGGACTTCAAAAATCACATACGTATGTGCGTTTTGACAAACAAATGCTCAAAAAACAACTCTCACACATACCAGAATAACAAGTCGTACACATTTGTCCGATCATACGCTACCTTCCACTTTACTATTCGGGTATTTCAATAACTATTACATGCATGTAGACAGTAACATCAGCATAGAACATTATGCAAACATTTTGACCAATACTGTATTCTGGTGACCTACATTATGAATACAAACATAGTATTATTTTTAGCACAGTTTTTGTCTTACACTTTTGTTTATTTAAGCACCTAATACGTATTTTGTGTGAAGTTAGTTACCATCATGTCGTCGTGTAAACTGTTAGCTGCTGCCAAGTCTTCAAGACTATGTGTTCTAAAACACTTGCTGTATCTAATGTTCAACTAAGTGAATTGTACTAAAATCAATTATATTGTATCTGTTCGATTCCCAAAGTGATGCTACTTCTTAGACCTTTCCTTATTCTGTTGACCACTTGGTTTTGATAGAAGACACTTATTCTTATGGTTCATATTGACGATTGATCACTTCCTTTTCATAGAAGGACACTAATTGCTATGGTTCTTGTTGACTACTGAACATCTTTTTGTCATTGTTTGTTTGTTTTTTTAATTTTGCTTAAAGCTACTCAAGGGCCATCTGCGCTAATTGTCCCTAATTTAGCAGTGTAAGACTAGAGAGAAGGCAGCTAGTCATCACCATCCACCGCCAGCTCTTGGGCTACTCTTTTACCAACGAATAATGGAACTGGCCGTTACATAATAACGTCCTCACAGCTGAAAGGGAGAGCATGTTTGGTGCGACAATGATTCGAACCCGCGACCCTCAGTTCACGAATCGAACGCCTTAACACACCTGGCCATGCCGGGCCGCCTTCATGTCATGGAAGGATAATAGCTCCTGCAGTTCATATTGACTGCTGACCACTTGCTTTTTATGTAAAGGTTGTAACTCCCACTGTTCAAGTTGACCTCATACTTCTCATGATCATACCCCTTCAACTGTTCATACTGACTGCTAACCATCTGCTTTTTGTGAAAGGAAAATAATTTCTGTGGTTTCTGTTAACTGCTAATTACTTGCTTTTCGTGGTTCTCGCATGTGTTCGTTTAAGACTATAAAAAGAATAGTTTTTATGATTTTTTTAAGTACGGAAGAATTTTATGCAGGTGAAGGAAACTAACTCATATCTAACATTTTTGTTTTCTTTAGAAAACACTTATCACAATCTTCTTGACTAATCTACAAAAAACTAAATAACACGAGAGAGCTGATTATCTGAAATGCCATATTTACGGCGAAATACAAATGTTTTGTTGTTTGATTATCTTATATTATCTAATTTAAAGCATATGAATTGTTTTTATAAATTTGTTATGTTGTAATCCAACTTTCATGACGAAACCCTACCTATGTTTTTCATCACTCAAATTGGCTACCCCAAGGTTAAGGTGACAATACAGGTTTTAATAAGTTAGTCAAACTAGTTCGAGTTAGTTAGGTAACGTAGGTCGTCAATGTATGCAATAAAGTAGCTTATAAAAATGCCCCCCAGTGGCTCAGCGGTATGTTCGCAGACTTACACGCTAAAATCCGGGTTTCGATACCCGTGGTGGTCAGAGCACAGATAGCCCATTGTGTAGCTTTGTGCTTAATTCAAAACAACAATAAGCTTATAAAATCTTCCCTTTCTTGAAAATAGTACCAAGCTAAAAGGTGGTTATTAAACAGAAATTAGCTGCTGTTGTTATTGTATATACACTATTCTTTTCAGTATTTACCTTTTTGTTCATTAATTCTACTTTTATGGATATTTACTTGTCCTGTATCTGTTGATTATACTTAGTTTTCGTTCCACATATTTCATATAAACTTTTAGATGTCACATAGGTCTGGACTATATGATAAACTTTGATAAAGCTTATTAACGAATGTCTTAAGACCACACAGACGAAAGACAGATCTGATACGTTTTTTTTCACAACACTGATCTAATATCCGTTGTGTGCTCATCAAGAAAACTATTAAGAAACATATGCAAGCATCATTGATTTATGTAGTAGGACTATCAAGTTGGAATTAAATACTTAGTGCTGTTGGTGATGGTAGCAACAATCAAAACACTATTTATTATACTCAGATTTGTTTGTTACTATCTGCCATCTTGCTCAGGTTTACTGAACCATCTAAATTATTGAAACGTTGTCTTTGCTGCTGACACAGTTCCCAGTGCTTGACGGAAGTTTGATAACATCGAAACTATAAAGACAGAATTAATTAACTAGATCTCATTTCAAGGTGTGTTTGTAGGATAGAATGAACTGGATTTCCAGTTCTCAGATTACTTTTCCAAGTTAGATCAAATAAAAAGAAATGAGATATCTTCTGTCAAGTACATAAACATAAAGAATACACAATGAAACTCTTTTAATTAGGTATAGGCCACAAAGTGTTTAAGTAGAGTAAGGTTTAGAATTACTTAAAACAGCACTCGTTAAGCAAGTACATAGTATTTAATAAATTATTTCAGCAAACTATAGATAATTAAGATAAATATACGGAAATATAACGAAAAATCTTTTACTGAGAACCCAAAGTTGCTTATTTTATTTAAAAATCAGTTTATAGGTAAAGAAACAACAGTTAAAAGTACTTAATGATTACTCTCGGTCAGCATACTTTCGTAAAATATATTTTTACATATTTTATGAGTCATTTCTAGAGACATTAGTATAATACTGAAATTTATCTTTGAAGCAAATGAGTAATTTCTTAACATTTTACTGTAATTTTACAAATTCGGCTTACTTCTTAGTCATGTTCATCAAACACAACTTTTGTTACTTCAAATCATTATTAGCTGCTGTTTTTGAGAGTATAAGTTACAAATGATATAATTTGGGCAGAATATTGTTCAGAGATCAACCCTGGTGCGATGTTATACGAGTTGCGTTCGTTTTATTGTATTGTTATCAAGTGTTTCCCCAGAAATATTTCTAAATTTTTGTATTAGATCATTACAAATTAAAGAACCATTTCCTCCCAAAACAAACCAATACCGTTATCATCTCTTTTACCAAACGTCTCGCTATTTCAACGTAAACGTCGTTCGTAATAACATTAGCTAAAATGTAATTTTTTTCGGAAGTATTCGGTTAACCAGAAGAATGACAAATAACAAAATATACACAAATAATATGTAATTTTAACAGGTCGATACAACGTATATGAATAGCGTTTCAGGTAATCTTTTGCTTCTCATATTTCAACAAGCTTACAAGTTTTTGGTACTGAACGAAAGACTTCCTGGCTAATGACTTGTGGGAGACATAATGTTGATAGGAAATTATATTTTTGAGGCCTTATAATCCGAAATTAACAAATTAAAATAAATAGAATAAAAACATCTGCAGTCTATATAATATTTTTCTACAAGTATGTTCGCTTATCTTTAGAAATGCAGAATAAAGTTCATTAACCTTATTTTTTAGTATCTATGCTTCTAGTTCTAATACGACTATTAATAAATACAAAGATATAAAACTTTAGTGAATGAAACTGTTTGGGATGATTATGACTTGTATTAAAAAAAAACTTTGAAATTTACGCTGCATGAAACTAGGCCAGTGACTTAGCCTACGATTCAGGTGCCTGGGTGTGAAAAGCTGACAACATTCATATGTTGTTTTTGCTTCAGTTGAACTTGGTTTTGTTGTATATAGCAAACATGATGTGGGAACATTAAATACAGAGCCATTCAGTTGTTCTACTTCGTTAAGACCCTTCACCTTTTCAACCATCATTTTACCAATTTGTTAACATACCATAAACTACTCCCAAGGATCATATATTACATCATATTCCAATTTTGTATTCGCCTCTTAGCAAATAAATGAGCTAGTTCGCTTTCTATCTAAAATACATAAGAAACTCCAGTAGTAATTAGTGGAATTATTTGAGATATTTTTACACTATTTTATTCGACTTATATATCATTACGATCCTATTAACCAAGAAAATAATAAACTTACAAGTAATTTGATGCATAAATAATTGATCTAAGTATGTTAATAAATTCGATCTGGTCAATTTGAATCTCATCATAATTCTAGTACTAAAAAATGTAGGTGATTGAAGGTGAAATTAAAATTTCATTTATATAAAAAACTAGTGAATTTACAATGTTTTACAAATAATAAGAATTTATTCCAAATTGACTATTACCAATCTTTAAAAGAAAAAAATTATTCTTAAAACCAACTAAAAATATAATTTTATCACATCAAATTTTTGGTGGAAAAAGTAACAGCTGATTATAAGTATTAGAAGTGCAAAAATGTGAACATTTAAAGAAAATTACAAACTACTGAAACAAGTATTACAATGTTATAAAGTACCATATTTTGCCGAGAAGGAACAAGGCCAGTTTACAAAGTGTTCCAGTTTATTGTTTAATTGTATCTGTAATCTTTCTAATTTTATATAAAACAAATGCCGATGAGTAATCATTAAAACGTGATCTACAGATATTGTATTTAGACGTTTCACTTTCACCTCACTTCCCACATTATAGTTACCAAGATGCGTTACATACACCCATAACTAGGCCTATGTTTAGAGTATGATATATTACGCCACGTATATGGGTCACAGACTCTGGTAAACAAATACAACAATCAGAAACTAGCTTTTCTGAAAGGTTTTGTGTTTACTCAGGATAAGCGGAGATTCCTCCGCAGAAGGTAGAGAAGTAGTACAAACATGTCACGATCTTACATAAGCTACGTTAAGACGAATCAAGAGATTGAGGACGGGCAACTCGTACGTTAGTGTGAGATACACGATATGTAAAGGCTTGATTTGGTAATTAATTAAAGTAATTCATACTCCAACAAAAATATCACTGAATTTTAATTTATTAAAACAATTAAATTGGCTAATTTTTAACAAAAATGATCACTTCTAATTTTAAACATACAATGTAGTAATTGTAAATAAACTATCCATTTCAAGCTAATTACTGGTTTAATTAAATATGTGCAAAACATCTGCTACAGACATTATACGGTCTCGTCTAATTAGGCTAAAAGCAATACTGATAAACATAACGTTTTTGTTTGTTTTGTTTTGAATTTCGCCCAAAGCTACACTAAGGCTATCTGCGCTAACTAAAGTTTAAAATGCTTGTATGACCAAGAGAACAACTATTACATTTCTTTACACGTTTGTACCAAAATCAGAAATACGATTGGATAATCCCTGAAACTCATTTTGACAACCATGATTCTGTTTTAAATGTTTTCATGCAAGAGATGTCATTGACTGATATTAATTATTATTGTTACTAAACAATGTTATTAATTATCATTGTTACTAAACAGTGTTATTGCAGTTATTTTAATTTTATTTCTAAAACAAATGTAGACAACAGTGAATTCTGAGAACTATAAAAGTAGCTTATAATACATAACAATGATTATTTATATGTTGTTACTTTTATTGTGCATAATCGGAAATACACTGTTTCATTCTGTTTATCAATGTTTAAGATTTTTAAAATAAAGAACAAAAAAGTTAATTTGAAGACTTTATATAATCTTCGAATATTTTGTGATGGAAGTTTTACGTAAAATGTGATTAATCCTTAATCTCTGGTGTGAAAGATTTAAGAAGTCGATAAAATATATTTCTTTTTCATTTACCCCAACCATTCCCCCGGTAGTACAGCGGTAAGTCTACGGATTTACAACGCTAAAATCAGGGGTTTGATTCCCCTCGGTGGGCTAAGCAGATAGCCCGATGTGGCTTTGCTATAAAAAAAACAACACATACCAGAGTCAAACGACACCTGGCGGAATAAATGTAAACATAAATACTTAACTAGCTGAATGACTCGAGTAAATTGTATAAAAAATATTTCGACTTAGCTTAATTAGTATAAGAAAATCGTGTTAATTTGTTTTCTGTGCATGTGTAATGACGATATAAAGTTAAAACATTTGGAATACATTATTTCCTTCTGAAGAACAGGCCTTGCCTGAGTTGTTTTAATTCAGGAACTTGTTTGCATAAAAAGTTATTAAACATTTCAGGCTTTGTGATATTTTACTAATAATTAGTAGTTTATTTTTCATTTTGTTTTCCTTTTTATCTCGCCACACAGTTCATATTCACTACGTAATGTCACTTGGACATTATTGTTACGAAGGATCTTGACAGTTTTGTATTTAAAACAAACAAAGTATAACATTTGTCTAATTTAAACGGTCATACGAGGTCTCAAAAAATACGCGGACTGTTTGAAGTGCGCGGCTCCACTTGGTTCCAGGGGAATCCGCTTGGTGTCACTAGGTTTGCACAGATCAGCTGATTACGACGCCATTTCCCGATTGCAGATATCTTCATTTGTCTATTAGCTACGCGGTTTTAAGTGAAGTGCGATTTTTTCGTTTGGCGGATTTCAGAATGAATGACCTGAAGGAGCAACGACTTGCTGTGAAATTTTGTATTAAACTTGGAAAATCTGCGACTGAGACTTTTGCTATGCTTAACACGGCTTACGGTGATGTTGCTATAAAGCATACGGCATGTTTCAAGTGGCATGAATATTTTAAGGATGGTCGACAGTTCATTGAAGATGATGAGCGTCCTGGACGTCCTTCCACGTCAACTGACGATGCACACGTCGACAAAATCAACACCCTGGAGCAAGTAAATCGACGTCTGACTGTCAGTGAGCTTGCTGAAGATTGCGGGATATCAGTTGGATCTTGTTACGAGATTTTGACCGAAAAATTGAAGATGTACCGCGTTACTGCAAAATTTGTGCCTCAGAACTCGTGAATTTTTGGCCAAACACTCGATCACTTCTTTCCCACCCCCCTACTCACCTGACCTTGTTTCTTGCGATTTTTTTCTTGTTCCCCAAACTCAAAAGACCCTTGAAAGGAAGAAGATTTGAGACGATTCCCGAGATTAAGGTAAATGCGACGAAGGAGCTGGAGGACATTACAAAAGAAGCGTACCAGAGCTGTTTCAACAAGTGGAAACACCGTTGGGATAAGTGTGTGCGTTGGGGAAGAGAGTACTTTGAAAGGGCTCCAGACCTGTAACTTTTAAATAAAGTACATTTTGTTTTATGACGTCAGTCCGCGTATTTTTTGAACAGCCCTCGTATACTTTACAAGGCGATTAACCCTATGTAACTTGACAATATACGTAGAATTAGTTTGGTAACAAACTGAAGCGGGGCCTGATACGAAAACAACTTAGTGTGTGTTATAACTGTGTTATTTTAACATGGTGAGATAATGGCATGGTGTGTTATTCAAAACATACATTTTTTTTTTTCAGAATAAAGAATCATTTACATTGTACGTGTGCTACCAAGCTTCTTATAAATTGTTAATTTCGCTCCAAGTAACCATTCATAATTAACTTAATAAATGATAACTCTCTTGTGTACAACTGAATAAGCGACTTACTTTTGTGTAAATAGTCTGTATGGTAAATACTTAACACAATACAAAATAGCAAAAATACAGATGTGAACGTGCCTTGGATACTTAAGTTATCTGAATACTCGAACCGGATATTTAACGCGCTATATCAATTACGCCATCAGTTATTGAAGCTAACAGATTCAATGTTGCCTTAAAGAATTTTAAGTTACTCTCAAAAATAGTTAACCTTTCTGAAATTATCTGTTTATATAACGGCAGAGGCTATTATGTTTATGGCTTAACATGAAAAATTTTTTTCATTAAACATTTAGAAAATATATCATGATCTTAGACATAGATAGTTTTAAAAGAAACATTTTTTGTGTTGAGGCTTCTTCGGAAACTACTTACATCATAGACCCAACTTAGTTGTTTGGAAGCTGTACGATGCTCTATAATGTTCTGTTGTAAATCAAAATACAAAATATCGAGCAATAAAAGTGACCCTATCGCTTCATTTTCTATATAAAAATAACAAAATGAAACTTTCTTCATGTATTTGTTTTATGTAGTTCGCTATTTTCCTTTATTTTAGTATGCTATAAAGAAATTTTTAGAGAACCTCTTGATTAAATGTGCGTTGCCCCCCAGTGGCTCAGCGGTATGTCTGCGGACTTACACGCTAAAATCCGGGTTTCGATACCCGTGGTGGGCAGAGCACAGATAGCCCATTGTGTAGCTTTGTGCTTAATTCAAAACAAACAAATTAAATGTGCGTGAATTGTTATGTTCTAAAGTGAGTATTTCCCACTTGTAAAGCAAAAGACGAAAATGTATTTATTACAACTTCGAAGAAAGAAGGTGTTTTGATGCATTTTCATGAAACTTTGCCAATACTGGAACAATAAAAGGCATTTAGATGTACTTACGTCAGTGTTACTCAAAACTCGTATAAATATAAACTTTTCATCAGATTTTAGATAAGGAACGAAGTTTTGTTGCACGTAAGTGCAGCAAAACACAGTATTTAACCCACCAAAACTTAGTAGTTTTCTAAGTAGCTTGTTAAAAAAATGACTCAAAGGCTGTATCTCACCTCCTAAGTTAGTCCCTGAAGAAACTTATCGCATAATTTACTTAAGCCGTAGTTAACACTGATTGTACGCCATCTACTAGTTTTACTTGTAAACAACAGTTATTGTATCACTGGTATGATTTGAAGTCTTAAACAGCTATATTCCATCTACTCACTTTGTAAAGAAACGTTTACCTTTATGCTAGTGCCAACTGAAGTCAAAGCTTAATCGTCAGCAATTTACAGAGTTACTAGCAGAAGCAAGAAGCTGAAGGTTGCCCTGCGTTAATACAAGTAGGACTTCCTGACTCACAGAAGCTAAAGATAGCCCTACATAAATACCAGCAGGACTTCCTAACTTACAGAAACTAAAGATTACCCTAGAGCGATACTAATTGGAGTTCTAACTCACATAAGATGAAGCTGACTTATATTAATTAATAGAAGCAGTAGATCTTAACTCGCACAAGGTGAAGAGTGCCCTTCGTTAATACAAACAGTTCTTAGTTCACATAATATAAATAGTGCCCTAGAATGATTAGTGCCTAGTGCCTAGAATATAAATCAGATAGATGTTTATTGTTTAAAAAAGTATATGGAAAATTAAACGTTTTGTCATGAATGTTTCATGAACACACTAGCGTTTACTGTAACAAGTGAAATATATGAAAAACAAATTTATGCCCCACCAGTTAGCTGTAAAAAAGAACTGATATTAACGTCTTTAAGCCTTAGCACTGATCAAAAAGCCTCATCGGTACTAAATATATGTAGCTTATACAATGTGTTTGACATATTATTACACTTTTATTTACACTCATAAATTATTATATTTAGATTAAATCAACTCTTGATTGACATTTGTGCTTATGTAGTTATACTGTATGGGATGTAATCTAAAGATTTGGTTAATTGATGCGTAGCAATGATAAATGTTGCACTTTTCAGAATCTGGTTAACCACTGCGTAATAATGATAAATACTGTACATTGCAGAATCAAACTACTGCATTACAAAAGTAAGTGCTGTTTATTTCGGAGTATTTTTAATTACTATATAACTATGTTAAAGGTTTTACATTTCAAAAACTGATTACTTACTGCGTAACAACAATAAAAAATATTTTTATTTTTGGATCATTTTCTGTGTAATGGTGATAAATGTTACAAGATGTTCGACTGATAGAAGAATAGAGCCACACATTTTGTGATCTGTTTCGACGAAGAAAACTACCAAACTTTTTACGTGTAAATGATTTAAGTTGACTTTATATACATTTTCAGGCCTTCTCAATCCATTATCTGCAAGTTGTGTCAGTAAAAGTTTTAACTCCCAATACTGTCTTCAACAAGTTAGTTATACACTCATATCGGCAAAGATGTCTTTTCATATTTATAAATGACATTCTATTTACCGCTTCCAAACATCCATTTAGTTTTTTATCATTTACCACATTCTATTTGTTATTTACTGCGTCCTACTTCTCCGAAGTTTCAATTTTTATGACGATGACCGAAGAAGGTCGAAACGTTGTTCGCTCTTCTATGTAAAAAAAAAATTATATTTTGCTCCTAAACTGTTGGAACTGTAAAATTTGTTTAATTACATGCTACTGAAAGACACGACTAGCAATATATTTGCAGAGATAAAATGACAAACTTACTATCCTTATTACAGTTGCAAATCAAGTTCACGTTATGCGATAGTTTTAAAGTTAAAGGAACTAAAAATGAGTGATAACATTTCTGGTAATAACAATAGAGAAAGTACTGTATGTTATAAAGTATTAATAATTTATTAATTACAAGTTGCTGTATTTTTTGAGGAGCCTTACAAAAAAAATCTCGCAGACTCTTACTTGAAAAGACATCGCTTGTTACCAGATTACATAAAACTTTAACCTCATTGAACATATTAAGTTGCTTCATACCAAAATTATTCAAACCTCACCTCTAATCTCACTTTACATGTTAAGCAGCTTCGTACCATGTTATTTAAAACTAATTTTACTGAACATGGTAAGTTTAGGGATAGGTTATATTATATAGTTGATTAGTAAGTTCTTCTGTTAGCTCGGTACCTACCTCGGGACTAGTTGGCATCTTAACTAGACACGCCGTTACAGTCTCTCCAATGTATACCTTAACACCAGCAAGTGAAAAGCAGGACTGGCTTTCCTTTCGCAACTTCTGCGTACCTTGGACGTTGAGTCCCGTTATGAACCGGTTTATTCAGTAATGAGAAATACACGTGACTATGAAATGGCACGACGAAAGGTCACGGCGGTTAAACCTGTCAGGTGAATCGGGTGGCAGTTGGTGAGGTCATGGGTGATTGGAAAAAGGTTGTCTGGTGCGTGGATAATTAAAACTTCCGTGTTAGAAAAGCAAGATCAAATCGTAGCTTAAGCTAAAACAAACCCGTGTTTAGTATAAACACCCTGAGGTTCTTTTAATAAATGTGAATCTTCTCTTTTAAACTTTATATCAATTTCATGCGGAAAGCAGGATCTTTCTGTTATTTTGATTCTGTACACACGTAAATTCTTCGTGCTTGTAGAACGCTTTACAACTACTTAAACCCAAATAAACTTCTGTTTATATAGCCTGTTTACTGCATAAGCCTGCTTTACAATTTTCTGTACGAGGTGTAAGATCATACAAATAGCTGTTTACGTAGGAGCATCATACCTCATTTCTCCTAAATATGAACACCACTCGTCGATGGTATCTAAAACAATATAACTTTTGATCACTTCTCAGATTATTTAGAAATTAGTGATTAATTGTGTCCCCAGTTGGTCAGCAGTAAGTTTACGAGCTTACAATGAAAACTCTACGATTTGATTCCCTCGGTAGACACAGGCTACAATGAACAAACAAAACAGCTATAATTTTCTCCGTGACATCTCGTGCATAATGTATAAAAATAAACAAATCTACAGAAAGTGTACCTCACCCCGACAACTGTGTTTTAAAACACAGTAACAACAGAATAAGCACATAGGTTAACAGCATGTAAATTAATTTCTATACATTACGAAGTATCTAAAGAAAAAGTGATTTATCCAACAAACAAAGAAAGTTCTGAAAAGGCTAACAAGTTTCATCAGCCCTATTAAACCACTGACCTAAGTCACAGGAAAGAACGTGGTTTCACAGGTCCATTCTTAGATACAACCCTCACTACATACAAGTTCGTTTTACACTTCCTTCTCATAACCAAATATTCAGTTGTATACAGTAAAGTTGGGTGCAATGCAGGTTACTTCACATTGACAAGCAAATCTTCAATTGTGCACAGCACGGTTTAGTTTACCTCCTGGAAAAAAAGACATCCATCAGGACACAATACATTTAGTTTATCTTTTGAAAACAAAACGCCCAACTGGACACATTGCAATTTCTTTCACATCAGCAAACCAACTATCCACCTGAATACAATAGAGTTCAGTATAATTCCTGAAGAAAAACAACAACATCCAACTGGATACAATATAATTTAGTTGATCTCCCGAAAATCGTATATCCAGCTCAAAGCAGTAAACTTTAGTTTATCTCCAGGATCCCAATTATCGAACTGAACAACATATAGTTTATAAAATAAATAAGCATTACAAAAGAGAATATTTAATAGTCGCGGCTGTAATTAGCTTTGAAATCGGTCAAGAAATGGAATTGTGAATTTGAATTTTTTACTTGAAAAGCAAAAGGGAATCCTCAATAGCCGCAACCCTAGATATTATTTTAGGCCGGATTAAAATAAATTAATCTATGATACCCGATTCGACTTTACCAATGATCAGGATCACTACCAGACTACCTCAAATTGAAACTCTCTTAAGTAAGGTTACAATAAATTAATCTATAAGACCTTGAGCGCGGTCAAATACGTAGATCGACAGGGTGTGATCTACTTTGTCAAGAAATTGTAATTAGATCTTAAGTCGTCAAGAGACGACGGAGCTATAAGATAAAATTTTATACTTTAAAAGAATAACTGAATCATTCTGTGAGCCGCTATGTCGTGGCGAAAAATGCGAGGGTGATAAAAATATTAAACTTTCTGAGATACATCATCTTAAAATGGTACAGTTGTAATTTAGTTTATTAGCGACGTTTCGAGGAAACGATCTTTTCCAAACCAAAAATAAACTAAAAGTCTGTTTTGTTTGTTTTATCATCTTCGGACTTTTCTTCTTATTTATACACTGAATTTTTTACGCAACCTGTTGTCAAACATCTTTCTAATAGAACGTACAACAGCCTTTGTAATGAAATGATAGAATGTAATCGATCCTGGAAAACCTAGCTATCTAAACTGTATATACAGCTGACTAAATAAAAACTATATTTGTCAAGTAATCTCCTACAAAAGTTGAAAAGTAGATAGAATAACTGATTTAGGAAATAAGGAGAAAGAAGAGAAAGTGAAGAAGAAAAAGAAACGTAATCAGGGGTGAATTTTTTTTGAAAAAGCGTAGAGATAGCTTGGTGAAATGAACCTGTTTTTTGAAATTTAATAAGAAATCTACGTAGCAACTGAAATATGTTCCGGTAGTACGTTATTAAAAACATTAGCTCCGGTACTCAGTACCGGCGAATATCAGTAGAACTTTACCACTTAACGTAATGAACATGACCCGTCTAACCTCTAGATAGTTAAAAATAACAATACTTTAATTTTACATTGATTCTCATATCTGTTATCTTGTACTCAGAAAACCCGTTAGACTTAATCATTTTTCGTTTTTTTTTCTTTTTTAACATACAGGTATTAGAAATAATCAGTTCGAGATCAACTTCATAGCCAGCAATCAGGTAATACTATTTGTGATTTATGCAGTGAAAATGGTCCCGAAATGTTGACTGCCTCCAAAAACTCACCAGAGCACATTTCAAACAGCACACACACAAAAAAAGAACCTTCACATTCTACCATGTAGTGTCTAATGTATAATATTCATCTCTTCTAACGTTCACGCTTATCTGGTTTCTAGACTCCCTGTGGTTTGGTTTGACAAGTTTGTTGAACAGATATAACCAGTTGTGTTATATATGTAATGACTTATCTCAACTGGTGTATGTAAGACTGGCCGAGAAGGATTCCTATACTTGTACCTTGGTGGATCAACAGTAATATTTCGGATTTACAATACTAATGTAGGGTTTAATTTCCAGCAGTCTCCAACTGCTTACCTTTCTACAAAATAAACAAGAACAAGCCATTCTTATACGTAAAGCTATTCTTGTAATGAATGTTAGATTTGCACCAAGGCTTTTAATGTTAAATTATAATATAATATTTTTCAACTGTCACATAGAGACATATTTAAAGCAAAATATACATAACGAGGTAGAGCAGAAAAATATGTTGTTGTATAATCTCGCATGTGAATGAACAGTCCAAGGGTTTCCTTTTAAAGTCCAATGACGAAGAAAGTAACAACAACTACACAAACTCTTTCAAAGAAAAAGATGGGCATCCTTTATTTACGGTATCGTGTAATTTTTTAACAAATTTTTGGCCATTTCTGCTTAGAAATTAATTGAGGCAGTTAGTTGTAAATTATTTATTTGTTTAAAAATGCAGGTTATTTAGTTTCACAAAAGACGTTACCTGCCTCATCGCAAAAACGAAAAAGAAGAAAAAAGATAGAGACTGTTTGTCTCTTTATTTGTTGAGCACAAAGATAGCTACATAATCAACTATCTCTTTTGGGGTCATTGTAGGTTTTGAGGGCTTGGAAAGTAAACCCGTTTTGCCATGTGTTACCGAAGCATATGAATTTTTATGAAAACAGCTTATGTGTCTTATTTACAAACATGCTAGATATGAAGAAATTCATCTTATACATTTAATAATTATTTTAAAGCTACCTTTCACCGGCTACTTTAATGAGCTATGAAACATAAAACTTGGAAAACATATTAACTCGTTTACTTCCTCATAAAAACAATGTAACTCCACTCACTTCCTTGTGAAAACACATGTAACTCTAATCACTCATTATTTACAACGATAAAATCGTGGGTTCGATTTCCCTCGGCTAACTCTTCAGATAGCCCGATATGGCTTTGCTATAAGAAAACACACACACACATTACTCACTTGCTTGAGAAAACAATGTAGCTCTGTTCACTTTCTTGTGGAAGAAGATGCATATCTGTTCACGTTCTTTGTGCGTGTATTATTTTGTAGCTTAAGAATAAAAAAAAAACATTTCAAGAAAACTAATAATCCCAGTGCTTCCGAACGACTTACCTTCTTTTACTTGAGTTGAAACTGATCACGTCATCAGAGATAAATTAAACTAGTTCATTCTTAGTTATCTAATGTCATTGTCATCTCATATTTCCAAGCAACTCGTCGTTAGCTAATATACAAACAAGTTGAAGCAGAGAGAACAAAAGTTGAAATTATTCGAATGAGATAGCTACTTAAATATGTTTGTAAAACGTAAAGAGAAACTACATAATTATATTGGTAGAATGTAACTATCAAAAAGTGAAATGGGCGAAAAAGTTGAAATACCACATAAAAATTAATGACTAGAGTACCTGTTTCAAGTTATTAGAAATTCCTCTTTAAGATTTCGTGCTTAACTGTACTATCAAAAATCCCCTTCCTCCTGGCAGGTATAACTGTTAGTTCCTGCGGGAGGTTATTGGGCCTGCGGTCTTTTCTGGAATTGTCTGATAGTTTTACAACATTCAATAGCGTTTATCATCCATGAGAAAATGGATTATATTGAAATTTTAGCTTAAAAATGAGATATTATCATACCATTACATCACAGAATAGATTTTGTTAAAATATTTCTTCGTAGTCGCAATTATTAAAGAAAGCATCTTGCTTTTCTGTTGCTACACTCATGAAAAAAGAATAACAAATAATTTCTTTTAAAAAATTATTGTTTCATATTGGAAACTTAACCCTTTGTTGTAATTTTTATTAGTTAAGTCAGAAACCTACCCTTGTTTATAATTTTTATCGCATAATTCTGAAACATAGGTTTTTTTTGTGGACATTTTAATTGTTGTATTTATTGTCCAGCTATAGAAGTACTACCTAATTATAAAACTATCACCCAGTTATAATTGGTGATGTTTGGTGCAGTAGTTCCCGAAATTCAAGTTTCGGACGTATACATCGCAAACTCAGTAATAATAAAATTGTATCAACACAATTTAAGCATTAATATAAATTGGATCTTTTTAGTGCCATCTATGGATCAGCACGTTTTCTAACATTTTTATTACATTATGAAAGTATGGAAGAAGTAAAGTTAAAGTGTCATTCTTGTTCATTACTACAGGAAGACACCAGTTGACTACTTATAATATACTCTTAAAAGAAAACGCAAAAGGCAAAATTTGAGACATCTTGTCAACAAGTTTATTTCGGGTAGTTCTGCATGACGTGTAAAACTTTGCACATTCACTGCTGAGCATCCAAAGTCTGCAAAGGCAAAGTCCACGCTCACTTGTTGAAGTTTAACGTCACTCAACGTCAATAACGAGTATGCCCCCGTGAGCATCAATAACTGCTTGGCATCTCCTGCCCATGGAAGCAATGAGATGACGAATCACATCCTGTGGAATGGCTGTCCATTCAGCCTGTAAACCTGCTGCAAGCTGAGGTAGAGTTCGCGATTGAGGTTGTCGCCGTCGCAGACGTCGGTCCAACTCGTCCCAAAGATGTTCGATGGGGGTAATTTGGAGGGCCATGGAAGAACGTTGATGTTATGGTGTCTCGAGAAGACAGTGGTGAGTCGGACTGTGTGAGGACGGGCGCTGTTATGTTGAAAAACGTCGTTGACGTTCACCATGATGAGTTACACATGTGGCCTAAGAATCTCGTCGACGGTTGCGTACGGTCTGATCGGAAATCCTACGCAGCCCTGGTATGGTTCAGGCAGTGGTGGTCCTATCCCGAAGGTGAGGTCATCGGATGTAGCGATCTTGTGCGGGCACGGTCACACGCGGTCTGCCAGATAGTGGATGGTCACGAGTAGATCCATGTTGGTGACGATTCCATAGCCTAGTGATAATGCTTGGGTGGACATTTACAGCTCTGGCAACATGTAATCGAGATTCGCCTGCTTCCAAGCGACCAATAGCATTGCTGCGTTGTGCTTCAGTCAGTCTTGGTGTAACTGTATTGTGTGTCGGTGGCTTAACACTGAGCTATGGAAACCGAGAACCCGTCACTTTTATAGGGATTTTGCACATGTTGCACTTGCAGAACATGCAGATCTCTCAAAAAAATTTATTGGACACGAATGCGTTTTGGCGAAAAATCCAATGTTTTCCTCCGTTTTCAAAGTGCACAACTTTTATTGTCATTTTGGTCTGACAATCAGTACCTTAACACGTGTAACATCACATACTCTGAGCTTGTAACGTTATTACATATATTTATCTTTAAAATAACAAAAATATCCCTTTTGCGTTTCTTTGTTTGAAGAGTATAGTTTCTTTATCCTTATTCTCAGTTAAAACTGATAGTATTTCGAACACAACTTATAGATTATTGATGTTCAAACTTATTCCTAAACTAAAGTCAAGACTTATAGACGACATGGAATGAATGAATAATACAAAAGGAATACTAGTGGTAAGTTTTAACCTGTCGTATGGAACAAGTTAATAAAAAGAAAAAAGTCTGCTAACACTAATATTGTAACCTACAGCATGTACAAAAACGTTCGTAACGTTGGTGAATCTTAAGGTTTTATGCAAAATTATGTCTATAAGATTGTCTCACTTTACTCTTCTATGATGCACTATTTTTCACTTTACAACACTACAGGGTGTGGCCTAATGCGGCAAGCAATTAATAGAATCTCAAACCGAATTAATAAAAATTAAATTATTTCTTTATTCGTATAATAACTTTTAAAAGGTTTTAGATTTTCTTCAACATCACATTTTTACTAAATAGCTTACAAAAAGACAATTGTTTTTCTGTAAAAAATGCCAACCGCCAATAGTGCTTTAACGAATATCGCGAAGGATTATATACTTTATCTCTGTGTTGTTGTGTTTTTAATCTGGCTTGACTAAAAAATTATAAAGACACTCAGTTATTAACAGAACGTTTTATCTTAATTATAGACTCACTAAACGTTCATACTGGTTTTTATTCTGTCTCTCAATATTTGCAAGAGCTAGAAACAAGTAAATATTAGCTATGCTTACCAAGAATAGAACCAGGTTGTGATCCACTTTCATTCTTACCTAATTCCTCCTTCATGGATAGGCATAGATGCTGAAGTACCAATAGTCATAACAAAATTTACAACATTGTTTGTTGGTGTAGTGAGGTTTAGAAACACAACTAATACAGGAAATATTTTATATAGATATGTGTATATGAGAATGACGAACGTTAATAACATTTGATGTAAACGCTCATAACATCTTACATTTAACACATCTTTAAGTTCAAGAATAAATTACAGCATTGTCGAATTAATAATCTTTGCTCATTCTGTTGTAGGAAGTAGTAGGAGCGGGTTAATGAGTTTTCTTTGTTCAAAAAGACTAGATAAAAACAAAGACTTATTATAGGAAGTATAAGTATTTCAAACAAATTTATTTTACGACAGTAGTTGAAGCCGTGGAGTAAGTTTCTGTTTTCCTTAACTGAGGTATAATATATTATTTATTATTTGTTTGTTTAGAACTAAACACAAAACTATACAATGGGCTCTCTGTGCTCTGCTCACTCCTGATACCGAAACCTGGTTTTTAAAGGTATAAATCCGCAGACATACCGCTCTGTCACTGAGGGACATTTATCTATTGTAACTGTCATTAACACTATTGGTTATACTATTCAGTAAAGCAAAAGTAATCAGTCTTTAGTTTGATTTGTTGTGTACTATAATACTTTTGATATAAAGTTGTTTTGCATTGTTAGCTTAATACATGCAGTTAGGAATAACCTAAAGCTTCTAAGCTAGCCAAGTTTTGTGAGATTGTATTGGGATTATGACCGAAAATATCGTAGTAACGAGAGAACACCAACAACTAAAGAACGCATTTTAATCTATATAAATAACGTAAGGAAAGTGATTTTAATTTGCTATACTGATTAACAAATTGATCTTTAGTTCCTCCATAAGTACATAGTTTGTTCTGATCAGAAGTTGATATTAATTGCAAACTTAAATGATTTTTTAAATTTCCTTCTTCTTTGTTGTTCCATCTATGTGGAAGGAGTACTGATTAAAATAAAATATTTTCTCCTATTTAAAATATTAGGACCCATTTATAATAATTACCGAAGAAGAGCTTATTAAAATGTTACGTATGGCCAGTTCTACGTTTTATCTCCTCAAACGAAACGACAGTTGAAAACGTTTGGAATGTGGTGTTATAAAATAATAATGAAGAAGAACTACATAGAAAGAAACTAGCGTGAAAGTAGTGGAACGTAAAGAAAAAAGAACACTACACATTCGTCGAAAACGTAGGATGCACTTTTAACATGTAATTAGATATGAAGGAAGGTTGACAGAGATTCAAATTAGTAAAATCAAAGGAACTGCAAGTGGTAGGAAAAAGCTCTCGTAGCCTGATGAAAATCGATTGAATTAGTGTAATTGGTGTGGTCAGCGACCCCTAGAATTGACTGGTACAAATATTATGTCCTCCTGTTAAAATAATTAAATGGTTCTTCCTATCTTTTTTTACCTAGCATGATTAAAAATTCAGTTAATTCCAGTTGGCTCGAAAATTATTTATAATTTTAAAACATTTATGTTAAATGTATGGAGGTACATATTGTATTATTTACTTTAGTTATGGGCGTTGTGTGGGTTGGTGGTTAGAACACGAGACTCACGGTCTGCGTGTCGAGAGTTTGGTTCCCGTCACCGAATGTGCTGGACCTTTCAGACACTAGGACATCATAACGTGACGGTCAATCCCACTTTTCATTGATAAAAGAATATTTCAATGAGTTGGATGTGGATGGTATTGACTAATTAGCTACCTTCTCTCTAGTCTGTCACCTGACGAATTAGGGACGGCTAGTGCAGATGGCCTTCGTGTAACTTTGTGCGAATTTCAAGAAACAAATAAACTTTTAATTAGGTTTTATTGTTTTCAATAAAGGAAAAAGGAGTATTTAACAAATACTTCATTCCAGACAGACGATGCTTCTAACTAATATTTAATACGAGATTTTCAGATATTCCTCCATGCAAGAGTGCTACAAAAATCGAATTAGAACCATGCTTATCATAAACGTTTATTACGTTACTCTGAAGCCTGGGTCACCTTTTTCAAGAAATGACGTAAAACTGTGTGCACGCTGTAAGATAAGAGAAACGTGCTGGCTTTTCCATCACCATCACTCTAAGCTTTATGAAACAGCTTTCATGGTGTAAGTCGCGCGGTTTCTTGTGACGAAGAACGTAGAAATTGATGAGTTGCACTATAATATATCTGTAGAGCTTTTAGATGCTGTGGGTCTTGCTCTAGATGTACATACTTGCTATAAAGAAAGAGTACTTAAAACACGGTTAGTACGTTCAAGTAAAAGGACACAAAGTTGATTATTTTACCAAGAGAGAGAAGGTGTTTGGTAAAGTGCTTTCAGTTGCATAAGACGTCAACAAAGACAACCTTATCATGCAACAATAAAATGTTCTGAAACGCAAATACAATGATAGAAAAAAATCCACGGAATCTCAAAATTCATTTTAAGCACGAACTTTAAGAGTGGACATTCAATTATACACTTCTGTGAATGTAAGAAATGGTTTAACTCAGCGGTAAATCAATTAACTGACACTCATTATTAAACGGGTATAACAGATTTTTATTAAGAAAGATTCACAAAATATGCATTTTTATGTTTTTAATTATTTGCATTATTATCGTTATCATTAAGGAATTCTTCGGTAGGTCACCGGTAAGTTTACGAACTTATGACGCTAAAATTTGAGGTTCGATTTGAGGTTGGTGGGTACATCACAAATAGCTCTTTGTGCATTTTTCTGCTTAACATCGAACACCAAACCAAAAACGTTTTAACTCTTGGTTGCGTGTTATTTTTAACATCTACAAATGATAATATATTTATTTTCATTAATTTTCTATGTAATTTTGAAATAGAAACGTAGCTGTCGTTAAATCTGCATTTAATAACAACGTTATTATAAATTATAATACCCATCGTTATGTAGCTCAACTTTCAGGAAAGACGTCTGGCCATCATTGACAAGTAAAACAGGATGTTCTTGAAAACAGGCACTGAATCCGGTAGAATCAATGTTTAAAATAGGTTGAGTTTAGATGTAAGGAGATGCTTGGTCGTAGTGACTGATCTTCAACATTTTACACAACATATCTGAAGTTGTTACTGTGTAAACACAAAAGGTTAATTTTTTCATATAGAGGGTCGCGGGTTCGCGCCCGCGTCGCGCTAAACATGCTCGCTCTCCCAGCCATGGGGATGTATAATGTGACGGTCAATCCCACTATTCGTTGGTAAAAGAGTAGCCCAAGAGTTGGCGGTGGGTGGTGATGACTAGCTGCCGTCTCTCTAGTCTTACACTACTAAATTAGGGACGGCTAGCACAGATAGCCCTCGAGTAGTTTTGTGCGAAATTTCAAAACAAACAATCAAAACAAATATAGTTAAGATGACTGAATGAAATATCTTTAAGCATTAATCATTCTTAAAGACTGAAAACGAGTTCAACCAACTACACCTATCATAACTAAAAATACAAATATTTAATTGAAATCAATGTTTAATTAGTTGTATTTTATATTCTCTCTGTTTACTGTAGACAGAAAAAGTCTGACATATTAAAAATATCAAAAAACAAAACTCTAGTATTTTTCCACTTCTTTTAATTTTTCATTGAGTTCTACAAATAAAATAGGTTATTTAAAAAGTAACTCTGTAGAAAGATATTTGTTTCTTTGTTATCAAGTAAGAAGCTACACAGGTGGCTGTCTTGTGCTGTGCTTACCACGGGTTTTAAAGCAATACATTATAATATTCATCATACTTGCAGAGAAACATGAATTTTATAAAGTAATCAGTTTGGGAAATTGGTTGTAAGTGGCATGAGTCCCATAATATTTTATTCAAGATTTCCTTAAAAGTTTGGTCTCTAAAATTAGAACTGTAAATTTTTAAATATTTTTGTAATTTCGATAAATTGGATCTCAAAGTAGCTTTATTATCAGAAAGACAAGTTCAACGAGAAATGTAAGTTCGGCCCGGCATGGCCAGGCGGTTAAGGCGTTCGACTCGTAATCTGAAGATCGCGGGTTCGCATCCCCGTCGCGCCAAACATGCTCGCCCTTTCAGCCGTGTGGGCGTAATAAAATACAATCAATCCCACTATTCATTGATAAAAGAGTAGCCCAAGAATCGGCAATGGGTGGTGATGACTCGCTGATTTTCCTCTAGTCTTACATTGCGAAATTAGGGACGGCTAGCGCATATAGCCCTCGAGTAGCTTTGCGCGAAATTCAAAAAACAAATATACTTTCACGTGTTTTTTTTTCATGGAGCTTAAACGGAGGTGTTTATATAACCTGAACAACGCTAATAAATAGATTTCGTACTAAATTTTTAACAACTGTGATCGAACATGTGTAAACTGATGCTTCATGAAAATGTGTTGTGTAAACATTTTCAAAGATTTAAAAATAGCTCAACTACGTGTATCACGTCAAGTTAAAGTTACAAATACTTATTTAATTAAATTTGTATTATTTGTATTTTGATGTTGCAGTAAATGTTTGACGTATTGAAAATAAACAGGTGTGAGTGTGTATATATATTTATAACTTTCATAACAGTTATTTCTAAGACAATGAAGAATTGTCAAAACGTAATTAAATTAACTAAAGAATGTTCTAAAGAAAGTCATACGAGTATTAAATCAAGTACTTCTATACTACAGGCATATCGTTAGTGTTTCAGACTAATGACATCTCCACAATGTTCTGCGACTCAGTTGTTTTTATATCAAATAAAAAGCACGACTAAGTCCTAAATAGTTTTACAGGACAATAATTTTCAAACTAATCGGCGAAATTCAGTAATTCAAAGTACATTATCCAAATCTTTCTTAGCCGTAATGGATGCACAAGACACAATCAAATGATATGTTTCATTATTGTCTGGAATGTCTTGCTTTCACTTTGTTTTTAATATTTTATATTATTCAATCAGATTCAGAAATGGAACGTATCACACGATGGTTTTTTCACCAAACACTAGGTTCTAATTACTTATTTTCGAACATATCTGAACATCTCATGAAATTCTTGTTATAAACTTCTGCCCTCGATTTTCATGTTTATTATGCTGTTGGTAGTAACTATGGTAAAATGTTATGTCTACAACAGTCGTGACATTTTAAATTGTGCATTTTTTGAATGCCTGTAAAAAAAAAAAAAAAGTGCTAAAGCTGCTAGTAATTTAAAACGGCGTTTGTTTAGTTATTATTTACGGATAAAATTACTAAAATATGTGTAAAGTATAATATTTCTCCAGATGATTTGCGTGAGGAAGCTACGTTCATCAGCACTATTTTGTTCGCACACTTTATGGTGATTACATCAGACAACATGTTACAAAGAATCATGAGTATATATGTTACAAGGAATACGCTTCATTCCAGGAGAGAGAGTAAAACTACTTGTAGACTTGTCTAGACACTTCCAAAAAAAACAAAAAACACAGCCCCATTCTTTGTTTGTTTTAGTATTTGATCGGTTTTAGGCTTCTATACTTGTATATATACTTCCACTATTTAACTTTACTTAACTAGATTATAAAGTGTTTTTCACACAGTTTACATTATTATATGAATAGAAAATAATAAGTAACTTTATTTATAAATAGATACATGAAACGTTATTTCCCGTGACTGTGAGACTATTTTTCATAGCTGTAACTAGTTTCTGCTGAAGTTTAAGATCCTAAAACAATTCCTCATAAAAATATAGATGAAGAGCGTTGAGAGTAAAAAAAAAACATACTGTCAAGACTCTTAACTTAAACACAAATAAATTTTAACAAAATAAACTGATAAAATTCAACTGTGTTACTTGATATAATATTTTTCTGAGAAAAAACAAATGTAACTCAGCAGGGTCAGGTGGTTAAAGTGCTGTATTTCCAGTCTTACCGCACATCGGTTCGAATCTATGCTGACCATCGATTCCATTATTCACTCTTCGTAAAAGAGTAGCCTACGCTAAACTATGGTTCGTTGACGTGTACTTTTGCGCAAAATTCAAAACCAGTATGGATCGATATTAAGCTTTACAGATATATCTTTGTTACTCGTTGATAAATTTCGCTCAACACTTCTAATTGTCTAATAATCTCACAACAACGATCACTGCGACAAGTTCGATTTTTAAATAATGAGTTTAAACAGGAGTAAACGTTTTGTCACGTGGAAGAACACAGTTCTAACTTCAAGTTTATGACGAAATAAGTCATGCCGGTGAAAAATTCGATTCAATAAGTTGATAACTGTCTATATTGAGTAACTCATGAAGATGTTATAACTTGTTTACGTAATGACTGTCTATACCAGACAATTTACGCAGGTGTTATATGTGATTTAAGCTGATGAATGTTTATACTAGTTTTCTCATCCAGATGTATATCCGATATAAGCTGATGATTGTATACATTGTGTAACTCAGGTAGGACTTATACGAGATCTAACCAATATCTTTACTGGATAACACACGAAAGTGTTGTACCAGATTTAAACTGTTTATTCCTTATATTGAGTATATTTGTATGTTTTAGACTAATTAAAATTTGCTGTCTGTCTACAGTTTGTAACTTATACAGGGCTTATACAAGGCTTATGCTACTGACTTTGTATACTTTGGGTAACACATTCAAATTTTGTACTATAATATATATATACTTTTAAGCTCCTGACTGTATACACTGGGCAACTCATCTTCTAACTGTCCATAGTAAATAATTTCTGAAGATACTATACTAGCTTCATGCTCTTGATTTGCTATATAAATATGGTGATTGTTCAAGTATTGTACTATATTAGAGCTTTGATTGGCTACTTTTGGAGGTCTTGCAGCTGTTGTAGATTCAATCGCTCAACTGACTGCACTAATCGATTATACATAATTTATATCAGCTTTAAGCTGATAATTCTTTACACCGTGTAATTATAAATGGTAGTTTTATGTACCGTGTAACCTTTAACCAGAAGAGAACTGTAATTTACTGATTTATATGTTTAAGAACTTAAATCCAATTGAGCTGCTTCCGACACGTTTACATGTACTGTATTTTTCTTGGGGTATGTCAACAGTAATCTGGCATATCGATATAGCTAAGTCTATTTTCATCTTGAGAACATAAAAATTAACCTGCAATATCAAAATATTTAATGAAATTTTAATTTGAGACATCGCGACGAATCCCAGCGTTGCTGACCTGTCTAATGGGATTTTTTTTTAAATATATAATTTTGGGGAAAACAAAATCTAAACCCATTGATAGAGAAAACACGCACAAAAACTAATAAATGTTGAAAATAAATATTTATAGTTCGAAAGAATAACAAACATAAATGTAATGGTTGTTGCAAGTTTGAGAAAGTAAGAGCTTTTTTTTTCCGAAGAACTTCAATCTAGATAGAGAGATGTGGATAAAGACAGATAAGAATTACAGATGAAAAATATACATTTAATTAAACTTCTTCTGAAAAATTTTGGGATTGCGAGAGTCAGTTAAAAGTGGAGTAGAAATATGTTTTAGAAAACCTATTTAAGTAATCATAAATTTCTCGGTTAGTTACTGTGAAATACATGTGATAAAAACATTTTGCAACTGTAAAATATTGTAGGGATACCAGTACCAAAAATAATGCAAACAAGGATTTTTATTATTAAAATTTAATGCTACTTTAAAATTTACAAATTCAAAATGTTTACGGTGTCGATTAATTCGACCGACCTGACAGCGAAAGTTTGTTATAGTTTGCAATAATCGTGAGCTATTTTGACTCAGTTTGTTTTCTCTTCTACATAACTTCTAGTCTTTTAGTTACACTACATTGGTCCCAACCATGACACGATCATTATATTATAGTGAACAACCTGCATACCAACAGTCAGAAATATATAAGTTCCAGCTGCAGTAATATTAAAATCAAGTATTCTTTTTTAGTGCCACAATAAATTTTAATACTAAAAAGCATGTAAGGATGATCCAGGTATAACTGTATCAACACTATATTCTTGTTTGCATTATTTTGGCGCTCCCACCCTACATCATTTTACATTTACAAAATGTTTTATTACTTATTTTGTGACGTTTCTTCCTCTGATTGAAAGTTATTGTACTCTATTGATGTGTGTAATAAAATTTAATATTATATCTACTGATGTTTTTATTTCTTCGCTTCCTGCATAAAACAGGGGTTGATTGTCTAAAGATACTGACTGTACAGTGTACAATACATTGTGTGTTATATAAGATCCAGTCATCTAATATTCATCTATTAGTGGCTGGTAATTCCTGTTTCATTCTGCACTTAAACAATTTAAAAGGCACACTAGGTTTCTATACAAAATTTTAATTTCAAGGGGGATGATAATATCGTTCACACTAAAATAATGCTATTTTTTTAATTACCACAATTATATCGTTCACTATTTAGGAACACATAAAGTGAATTTAGGGTTTAAATGACGTTAGCGATAAAGTAGTTGTAGAGTTAACTTTTTTGAAATAAGAAGAGAGAAGATGAAAAATGTGATGAGTTGGTAACTTGCTAGTTTGGTATCTTAGCGATAGTTTCTTGCCTTGTTTTAGAGCTTATTGGGTAGAAAAAAAACAAATGAAAGTAATTTACAATAATTTTTTTAAAGTAAAACTATTGGTCATTGTTTATTTGTAGCATGCATATTTGCATTATGCCTACTGAATACCTTGGCAATCCCTATATATAGAATCTCATGACTTTGTGTTGTTGTTGTTGTTGTTTTGAATTAAGCACAAAGCTACACAATGGGCTATCTGTGCTCTGCCCACCACGGGTATCGAAACCCGGATTTTAGCGTGTAAGTCCGCAGACATACCGCTGAGCCACTGGGGGGCCATGACTTTGTGATAGAGCATGATTTCATGGTGTGATAATCTACCTTTTCTCAATAAAATGTAAAAACGAACACTCAACAGAAATATCGATATCTCATGTCTTTTTGAACAAAATTAAATTAGAACAGCTTAAAACTTAAAATCAAAGTGGTCTTCATTTTGGTAACGAAGAAAACACAATAGCTAGACCTCTACTTTTACAAATACATGGTAAATCGGTAGTTCTACAGCTTTAAGCAAGCCCTCCTGGATCATTAGCTTTACCTGGTTAGGTAATCTGTGCTACATATTAAGTTATATCATACATAGTTAGGCAAGCTTTGCTCGACCTATAGTTTTCATAGTGTATCTATCTACAAAACTGTATATTCACAGCTTCATCTACTGAAGAATAAAATCGGAATAATCTCTCCTCACGACTCAACAGTAATCTTAAGAGCTTATAACAATATACTTAGGGATCAGACTCTAGCAGCTTACACAGCGCATATATTCCATACTGTAGATTTGGTCACAATAAGAGAAGTATATTTGTTCCGACCATATAAGAGCTTACTGTGTGAGCCGTTGCTGACTTTCAAAAGACAGACTAGAAGGACGGCAACAAGACAACAACACCAGCCGCTAGCTCGTAAGCTACACTGATCGAGTAGTGAGATTTGGCAGATGCATTTTGTAAATCATCCACAGCCAAAGCGGGAACACGATTTTGTTGCAGCGGAGCGCAAACCATGAACTCCCAGATTCACAGTTCGACAGATTAACCATAAAACCAGCCGAGCTCGACACACCAAAGAATTGGAATAAAAATACTACTAACAATAAAGTCAACTAATCAGTTTTTCAATGGGGTTTCCTCAGGGGAATAGGGTGGTAATAGAGGAAATCTTTCAAACAATCAGTAGATTAATGGGTTTCCTCAGGAGAAAAAAAAATGATTATAGAGATAAGCATTCAACCAATCAATAGATTAATGTGAGTTACTCAAACAAATAAGATGATAATAGAGAAAAGTATTAAATCGATCAGAAGTTTTTCTGTGGGAAATTGGATGGTAGTACAAGAAAGTCTTCAAACGATCAATAGATTAGTGGAGTTTCTTCAGATAAATACAATGGTTGAACAGGAACGTCTTCAACCAATCAGTAGATAAGTGTGTTGATATGTGTTTTTCTTATATCAAAGCCACATCGAGTTATCTGCTGAGCTCACCGAGGGGAATCAAACCTCTGATTTTAGTTTGTAAATCCGTAGACATACCACTGTACTAGCGGGAGGGGGGCTTAGACGAGTGTTGTTTACTCAGAAAAATAAGATGATAATAGAGAAAAATGTTCAACCAATCAGTAGATTATGGATAGCAACAGAGGAAAGCGTTCAATTAACTGGTAGACTGAGTAGACGGGAAGAGGTTGGAGTTATTTAGGGAATTAGGATTGTAACAAAGGAAACTCCTGCATCTTCAAAGGTAAATCAAATAAATTATTTCTTATTTCTTGAATGATACAGCCTGTCACTACAAGTTTAATTGTAGACTCCCGTTAATTAGGGGAAAATATGGAATATTGTGGTGAGAAAACGCTAACCACTAATACATATAATACAAATAATAACGCATTAGTATCTTATAATAAGAAGCCCAGCGGTAGTAAAAACGGACACATACTTCTCACCGCTTCTCCTTTCATTCTTTTATTACCACCACTATAACACTTGCAAATTACCGACAGTTGCAGTTATGAACCTTAGAAAATAAAACAAACGATCTGAGGGAAACGTAAATCCTTTTCTGAAGATTTAGACCATTGTAAAATAATTTCGCGTTTGCGGAATTCGTAATGTTTAAAGCTTAAAAAGGGTTTTACATATTCGATTTATCACAAACTCTTCTTGTTGCTGTAGACTGTAAAGTAATCTTAATTTATTGTGTTGTAGCAACCTTATTAAATAGTTCTTGACAAATATCAACTCTCTGAAACATCGAAACACTCCTTTCAAATTCCTCTGAATAAAACAAATTATTTGAAAAGAAAGGTGTATTTTTGCAATGCAAATTTTGTACACTTTAAATAAACCTTTGAGGTAAATCCAGTATTAGAAAGTTTAAAAGATTTAATTCCATAATATTTGAAAGATGCAGAGAACATAACAGTTTTGACATTTATACTAAATGGTTTTACTGTTTACTATAGTTTTATATGCCCATGGTTAAACAACTAAACCTTCATGAAACATATTAGCGGACTATATTCAACCAGATGAAACAATCATTTAGAGAGAATACTTTTCTACTCATCTTTTTATCCATTACAGAAAAGTGAACAGTTTGTTGGAGCTTGGATCAAACCCCATCACTTGATGTATCGTCTTATATGTTAAACCACCTGAGCTTTTATAACTTCATTTCAGATGGCGACACTGGATTTATTGTTCGTAATATCTTAAGATATTTTCCTCAGTTTTTTAGCTCTCAACTCTGGTATTTATGGAATTTATGCGTTGTATGAATAGAAATCTCAAAAATATATGACAGAAATGAAAGATAATACTCCTAATTTCTGTTCACAACTTGTTTGTGTTTCTCGATTTCCTAAAAGGTGATAGTTTTTCTTTTGTTTGAACAACAAAACTTTTAGCACCTACAAAAAAACCTGTAAACATTTCACATACAGTTGATATTCTGTGGCAGATCCAGGTCTATATACTTATCAAAAAAAATTCCCCAACTTTGTTTTGAATATTTAAATAAAACTCAAGCACTTTTATCAAACCTTCACCAACGGACGTTTACTTCGAGACCACTTTCATTAAAGTCTAAAATGAACATTTAAAAATTTGTTTAGCTACACAGTTTAAGATACTCAATAGGCAATAGGAATAATACAAATGTTCACACTAAAAATCTACAATAACAGAAAGTTTTACTTTGAAAAAGATTATTGTCAATTACTTTTATTTGTATTCTTTGATAGATTGAAGACGGAAGACTTTCGAAACGTCGTCTTCTACACTTGTGTCTCAACAATGCCATTTATTCTACAAAGTTTCATCATTACTTTTATTTGTTTCTCTATCCAACAAACTCAAAAACAAGGCAAGCAACTGTCGCTAAACTAACAAACCAGAAAGTTACCAACCCACTAAACTGTTCATCTTTCTTATTATTATTTCAGTTGAGTTAACTCTACAACTACTTTATATTTAACGTTAGTTTAGATCTAAATTCATTTTGTGTGTTTCTGGACAGTATACTATGTCATCGCTTAGTAGTAATAACTAGTGGTAATTTGAAACAACAACAACAAGATACTTCTAGTGTAAACGATGTCATCATTTCTCCTTGAAGCTACATTTTGTACAGAAATAAGATGTTTCTTTAAAAAAGTTTAAGTACGAAATGAAACAAAAAATACCAGCCAGTAATAGATTAATATTAAATGACTGTAACAGTAGAATGCTCAATGTATTGTACATTATATAATCGATGTCTTTAGGTAGTCAATCCATATTTTATGTAGGAAGCGGAAGAGTAAAAAAAAACACCAGTACATCAGACATTAAATTTTATTACACACATTAATAGAATACAATAAATTCCAATCAGGGAAAAAAAATGTTACCAAACAAAATATAAAAAATATTTTATTAATGCAAAATGATGTAGAAATGGCAGTGTCAAAATAATGGAAATAAGAATATGGGGTTGATACAATTTTCGATCATCTCTACATGATTTTTAGTATTAAAATTTATTGTTACACTGTAAAATGCAAACTCAACTATTTTCAAAAACCATACACTTCTAACATGATAGAATATCAAACATTTTTAGTATAGCGAAGAGATTGGCACACTATTTGCTTTCAACGCCGTATAATGGATCTAACAGTTTGTGTTACATGAATTTTGTGTTAGTTGAACACACAAATTAACAAATAAAAACCGATCCTGTATCTAACAAGGAAGCATAACGCACATAAAGTTACACGTGATTCTTTTAGAAATTAACTAGTGATGACTTATAAAATGTTTTTTGTTGTACTTTGTCTGTTTTTAATTTTAACCTATAGTAACTAGCACCAAAGGTTTTTACACCTTAATGCATGGAAATTTGCAGGTGACTTTCTATAACTTAACCTTTAAAAACTGACAGTCGATTTTTTAACACAATAGCCTGTGGTATTTAACAAGTAGATCTGTGTACATTAATCTCGTTGAATATATACTCGAAATATACGAGTGTTATGGGAGGAGATACTTTATCTAAAACGTTACCTATCAATGCAGTTGTCTGGTATTCATTTTTGGATATGCCACTGTAAAGAGAAAATAGAAATATGATATATGTTTTAAAAACGCTTGGATTTTTCACAGGTGAAGTTTTTTTCTAAAATTAACTTACTATTAAGTCGTATAGTGTCCAATATAAAATCGTGTACTTCATAAAATGTAAATTTTTACAAGTACAGGAAAGATGGGTATTTCGCAAAAACACTTTCATAGAGATTCGACGAAAGTGAACCCAAAAATTTAACATTGATTTACATTAGAACGCCTAAATAAGTAGGTCTACTAACTGCTGTTCGTGATTTGTTCAAATAAATTAAACCTGCATTATAGCGGCAATGGCCATTAAATTGACAAATACAAAATAATAGTTCAAGCATTAAATCTGTATTATAGCGTATTATACTGTAAATGTGGGCCTCAGGCTCAAGGATTTGCTAGTTTTTTATATGTAGTGTTTTTCTATAGGAGATTGCAGTTATTAGATTGTCAACAAATAAAATCTTTTAACAAGTGACTAGATATCAGGCAAATTAGTCTTAGGACTTAATTTATTATGGGTAATACGTAAAAGGTTTGTTGCTGATATTCAGTTTTAGTGGAACTTTAACAATTAGCTAATATACCTCTGGGAAATCTTCGCGGGCTCTAACCACTCACAGCCATCTAATTAAAGTAAATATAAAGGCAGTTTTAGAAACTTCATTGTTCTGGCTTGCTGTTAAAAGTTGCTATGGAAACAGTTAATTGTTTTAATTGTTGATTATATTTCCGTGTATGAAACCCCCTCAATTATATTAATTATATAATTTCTTGTTCGAGTAAACAATTAGTGGGCGTCTGTTTATTAACACTCTTTATCGAAGTAATAGCTGTTATATAATATATCAAAGGTATCACAACATAATTCAGTGAAGCCTTTTTTTCTATTGAATTTTATTGTCAACTGTAAAGACCAGACTAATGATATTAAACACGTGAATAGCGGCTACCTTACTGTGACAATGATAAATCTTCGAATCGAAATGGCGCATATTGCGATTTTTATAACACTTTTTAAAAATTGTAGCTGTTTTTAATTTTCTCTGTTCTCCCTAACATGATTTCTTAACATGAGATTAACTGAAGCTTAACCTTGTTGCCAGTGTGAATGCACCATCAGGAAGATGAAGTTTCGTCAGATCTATTCTTATACACATTAACAAATATAGGTAACTTAGTTACCAACAATATTTGCACAGTCGTAACGAAAGAAAGATGGTTGACTCCAGAAATTAATGTATTTATTAGTGAATTGTTATGATTAAATGTTGTACCATCTTTCATTTATTGAAATTTAATGTATGATGCAAATATTGTAGCAACTTTATTATACTAAAATTTCCTGTAGCATATGAGTTTCTGAAAAAAAATCTATAAAATAAAATATATTTTTATCTGTCTTTCTATAAAATTTCTTCAAGAACTTCAATTTCTGTTTCTAATAAAAAAAGGTTTGAATTGTTTTCATTAAACTGCATATTTTTTTGCTTCTATTTCTTTCATTTAATAAGAAACAACTTTTCCTTTTAATTGTTGAAAATTATTTCTAACCGAAATTGTATATTTTCACAACATTGTCCCGAACCTAGAAATATAGATTTTACTAAAAGATATTTTGCAAAGAATACGTTGAGTAACTTATGTATTCGTATGTGTTGAGTACACCTTTCACCAAAACTAATTTCTTTTCATTCCAACTTGACATAGCCTGTATCGGCTCCCAGCCTGAGAGCCATGGGATCGAATCCCGTAGCCTTACAATCGTGGGTCTTTGTTATGTGACAGTTCATCCCACTATTCTTTGATGCCAAAGAATTGGTGGTGAGCAGTGTTGACTACATGTCTTCTGTCTAGTCTATCACTTCAAACATAGAGAAAGCTAGAGCAGAAAACCCCGAGCAGCTCTGTGCTAAATTCAACATTCATAGAAAACGTATGATTGTTTTAATAATTGCTATTTCTGTAGAGTTGTGTACTTAATACAGTGTACTTAATGAGACCAAATAAGCGAAAGTATTGGTTAATCACATATTAATTGAAATTATTCAGTTAAGTGTTGTTTGTTAAAAGAGGCCATCATTATTGAGAATTTTTTTATAATTTTTTTAAATTTTAGCTGAAAGATCTCCGGTTGTTATGTTATATATCTTTATGGAACATACTCATTGCCATTCATTATTAAAAACAATTTTAAAACTTTCAGTTTAAATCTGGATCGAAGATCTTATTTTACCATTCATTATTCTACGGTTTTCTATGTCAAATATTCTTCTTTACTGAAGTTTCAGAATTCTAGTTTCGTTAGTCTTAGTTTGTTGTTGTTTACATCTTTATTGCTTGATTATGAGAAACCTTTCAAACACAAAGTGAATGTCTATAATAAAGTTCTTTGTTATTTGTGTTCTAGAAGTAAATTTTATCATTAGAATAACACAGCACGTTGACTACCGACATTACGATAAAATCAAAGTATTAGGCCCGAACTTGGAGCTAAAAAAAATATTGTGTTTAGACAGTCGGACTAAAGAACATCTGGTAGTATTGTGGTTATTGTAATGCATTTCAGAAAATAGCGTACCTATTGTTTGTTGCTGTATTGTCCATGATCCATTGAAATATTAGAGCAAGAAAACATGGTCGAACTTAACAAAAGTAATTCTATACTTTTATTAACAAAGCTTTTACACTTCCTCACATTCAGTAGGCCTAGAAATATTTCTGACTGAGCAACATAAGCATTAACGTATTATTTCTTGCAAAAATGTACCATGAACTGTCGAAAACTTCTACTCATCTCACACAATTGTTTTTATGAAAGTTAATTCAATTTATGTTAATTTTATTTTAAAAACCTTGTGAGAAATAAATCATATGAAAATTTCTTCAATGTAAGATCATATCCATAAAATATACTAAACCTTAAAAAATCGACCTTACAAAAATTGTCCATAAATGTGATAAATTCCCGTGGGTATGTGTTTTTTCTATGATGGATTACTAGAATACAAATGATATTTATGTAGGCGTAATTTATATATGATGAATTTAAGGAATACTGAACAGAATTTTCTCTCTCTCTCTATGTGTGTATGTGACCTTTCGTTCTGAGTGTATTTAATGGTATGTCATGGCTCGAGCCCTGGACCTTAAGACTGCAGCTTGGCATATTAACCAATAGATTAATCTCAGCCTGGAATGTGTGTTTTTACAATATCGACTATTCTTATTGCAAACAGCTTCACTAAGTTTCAATATTCCTATGAGTTGTGTCACAATGTCGAACTCGCGTACTGCTAGCTGTTCGGTAAACATTTCAACATTCCCAAGGAACAATATCTCATATGCTACCTACTAGCCGTTCAGCAGAAGTTTCAACAATCCCATGAATTATGTTAGAATATCAAACATACTTACTGCTAGCCATTTTACAAAAATTTCAACATTCTCCAGGATTATGTTACAATGCCGAACTTGTTTTTTACAGGATGTTTGACCAAAAATATCAACATTTACATAGATTTTTTATTAAACAAGGTATCAAAAGAATTCCAGAAAATTATTTCAAGTATTGCTTATTGTCGTAAGAAGTTTCTCAGCTTTGCAACCAACGACATAAGAAGGCTTCTTGTTTTTCCTTACATCATTCTTTTTTCTGTTTCACAAGATGTCTAGGAACTTAGAAAACAAACTTACAGTTTCTTTCTTAGAGATATCTTTGTGTGTTGTTCATGCTATTAAGCATAAAAGTCCATAATGGGATATTTGTGCCATAAGTATCAAAACCGGATGTTTGCCACGAGACTTACTTTGAACAGCTGGAACGGTGCTTTATTTAAAAGAAAGTCATATTGCAAGATTCAATCAACAGAGACGTTTTATAAATTAAAACGCCACAAAAATAATTTAAGCATAATTATACTAAAAATTTATCAATCAGCCACAGTTAAAAATGCGTCTATTATGAATGTATCAACCAATCACAAGATATATTTATGTTAAGTTTGTATTATGAGCTTAATTTATAAGGCCATTGTTATCTCATGTCAATGATGTAAAAAACGCGTGGTTCAAGAAGTCTTTATACAATACCACAAAAACCAATAAAAACCGAGTACCTTTCTTCTTCAGGGCATTGTTTTACAAAACACGTGTTTTAATTATTTTTATAAAGTCTTCCGAGTTGCATCATAAATTCGCTTAAAATACACATTTAAACGCATTCATCCTCCAACTCTACCAAAAAAAATACGTTATTGCGTTATATTTCGTAAAACACACATCAAAATTTTGATTTATTACATCCGGTTTATTTGATGATACTACTTTTGGTTCACGTAATCAGTTACACCATTGGATTGACTACAACTTGAAGTTTATTCCTTTACACCTACAACTTCAGAAGTTTTTCATAAATTATGGCTCATTGCAGCTGGTGGTTATCGTAAACATTACTACAAGCTGAAATAAAAGTACATTTATGTTAAACATAGCCTTTGTGTACTAAGCTTTTTATCTTTAGAATCTGAGTAGCTCTGTATTGTTATTACCGTATAAACAGATGTCGATTTTTTCGTAAAAATATGTTGCTTCTATGTGTCTTTTTCTTAATTCTTCTGAAAACAAAGTTTTTCCTCTTTCTATCTTATATGAGATCTTTTGGGAACTTATTCGACCATCTAAGCACAATTATTAATTAGTAGCTAATTATTGTTTTCTACATACCGTATTTTCCGCCTAATAAGCTGAATGTCTGGCCCTAAATTTTGGACCTGATTTTTGAGGGTCGGCTTATTGGCCGATCACCAGCTTTGGACCAAAAAATACCGAAGACCAAAATCGGCCCCAAAAACATACCTTTGATCTCACGGTTACGGCAGAGTTATTTCAGTCGAATAAACTTTATTTATTAATAGAAAAAGGTCTATACATCACGAATGACATGTATTCATAGAAATAACAAAATTCATAAAAAATACACACTTTAATCTCAGAAATTTATTAAACTCCATCAAACTCATCATCTTCATCGTCAGAAGCACCAAATAATAGATTCCAATCCTCGGCAGAGACCTAGTCGTCGTACGGGTCAATCTCTAATGTTATTAGCTGAGTGAGTGGAATGTTGTCTTCCTCGTCGTCGTCCAACCACAACATATCATCTTCCGTTCCATCTATTGCATTTGAGATGCTGCATTTTTTAAATGAATTCTTTACAGTTTCAACACTAATATCGGCTTATTGGGCGGTAATGAGCAAAAACCCTCATTTTCAGAGCTGAAAATTGGCCTCGGCTTATTAACCGGAAAATACGGTATATATTCCATGTCCTAAATTTTGTTTGTTACTCTGCTGATGTTCTAATTTATTATACATTCAACTGAGTTGTGCTATTTAAATTTCAATGACTTAATCAATTGAGTGTTTTGTTGACTTTTCTGTTATGTTGACTGAATGTTATCTGTTAGATAGATGTCGAGATTGTTTATACTTTTATTGTGTTCTCCTCATGTTTATTTAAAATGCTATTCTTTTAGAATTATTTCATTTTATCGTATAGTATTCTTATTGTATATCAATTTTGTTATATCTTTGTTTTTCTAATGTTTATGAAACCGCAATGACAAGGCATATTCTCAATCATGTTTTTCATCTTTGCTGGATCATTACTTGAATTGGTGCATATTAAATGCAACAGTATTGCGGTGTGGCTTCTCACTTGATGCTGTTTATGTAATATCTGTATATTTCAGAGAGATCTCTGATATTGGGCAATGATCCTGTGTATGCATTTCCCTTAATCTTGGTCTCTTATGTTTATGTTCTCTGTCACATGTAACTGGTATCCATTGCTAAGGAAGGCTGTAGTGATTTGTTTTCATTCCTTCTTCAGCATTACAGATGTTCATTCTGAAAACTTGATAGGCCATGGTACCTACTTTTACCGGAAATTTTGTTCTTCTTGTAAACAAGTGTTATAACGAGCTATATGACTTGCTAGCTAGGAATGGGAAATTATCTTTTTTTCTATTTTCTCTGTAAATTGTTTTTGAGTTCCATTATTGTAGATATTATCAGTTTGATTCATTCTTTGAGAGTTCTATCATTTTCACACTGTTGGAAGAATACACATAGTATGTCAGAGGTTGTCACCTGAATGAAGTGATAGGATACATTGAAGCTAATTACTGTCTTGTAATGTTATTGCACTTCTTTTATAATATACACAAAATAAACTGACTTGTCAGCTAGATGGATAAAATACCTAGTTAAGAGGCATGGTCAATCTCCACAGTTCACTATTGGACCGAGAGAGCTGTATATTTTGTGAATTTTAGGTGAATCATAAACGTGTAGAGTGGTGTCAGGGAGTGATGTTATTTGTTTGATCGTTTCTCTTCCACTTTGTTTCTGTTTTTTTTTCTTTCGAGGGTTTATTTAATAGAGTTTCCTTGTGTTAGCCTAAATCTACAGGAAGTGAAATTTTTCAACTTAACTTCTTCTCCTTGAAGACAGCAGCAGATCACCAGTTGAAACTCAAGATAAGAACTAGTTAGTGATTAATGGTAGTTATAAACAATTAGAAAGAAACAATTGCACAATGTAACACAAATTTTGTTCCTTGAAAGTACATGTTATTTTTCAATTGTTTGTGTTGTAAAAGTACAAAAATGGCCATTATTCCCTTCAAACTTTACTTTTGTGACCTAAATAATTAAATTTAGAAACTAACCTATTTTCTATGTAAAAACGGGGAAATTTGCACATTTTCATTTACAGAAAGTCTGAATAAAACAACATATGAATCAAGATTTACATATATTTATACTAAAGTTATACAAAAATGTTTAAAAGTGAATAGTTTTTCGATATTTTCGGCTGTAATGTGAATCACTTTCACGTATCAGACCCCAAATGTAATCTCCCATCAAGTTTTTATTATACGCTCCTTGGTAGCGCTTTTCAAAGTCCAGTATATCTTGGTGGAATCGCTCGCCTTGCTCCTCGGAGTATGATCCTATGTCCTTCTTGAATTTATCAAGATGAGCATCAAGGATATGGACTTTCAGGGGCATCCTGCAGCCCATTTAGCCATAGCTCTTCGCCAGAGCCTCAAGCAGTTCTACATAATTTTCGGCCTTGTGATTGCCCAAGAAGTCTCGAGCCACTGCGACAAAACTGCCCCAAGCTTTTTTCCTTACAACTCAGATTATTGGGGAATTATGTGCACTTCAGGGTCCTGTTGTAGTGCGCTGCGGTGTCCCTGCTGTCCCAAAGGTAAAGATAACAACGAAAATTGGTAAAGCCTCCTTGGAGACCTATCAAGAATGCCACCATTTTGAAGTCTCCGATAACCTCCCAGCCAGTCTTATCATACTTCAAGGCTTTCAGTAAGGTATTGATGCTGTTGTATTCCTCTTTGAGGTGAACCAAATGACCCAGGGGAAGGGATTGGATACTTATTTCCGCTATGAAGCAGTACAGCTTTGAGGCTTCCGCATGAACTATCAATGAATAGGGTTACAAGTAATTGTGGCAGAGGTAGAGCCTGTCTTAATGAATAAAGTTCTACAACATTCTAAAAAAAATCTTGTAAGCTCTACAACATTCTAGAAAGTTCTTGAAAATTCTCGTAAGTTCCAGAAAATTCTCTATCATCTGCTCAGCACTCAATCTACCTGGAATGTTCTGTAAAATGGATAAATTTGAAATTTTTATTATCCAGGTCACAAAAGCAAAGTTTGAAGAGAAAAATAGTTCTTTTCCATTCACTTTTCACAAAAGTAATTGAGAAATAACACTTTCTGCCCAGGAACAAGAAAAAGTAAACATTTTGTTTCATAGTGTAATTAAACAATGATTAAACATATATGATATGCGCTTCTAATGATTTGTATCTCGTTATCAAAGGCTTTCTGCAAGTATTGAAGAAGTGAAGTATATAAAGGCGATTTCAATTAAACTTTTATTTGCAAATGTTTTTTTTCTTTGGAATATCAGTCCAGAGTTTCATTCAAGTGTTCTTAATGCTACTTCGTTTCTATTATTTTTGTTTCATATAATATTTGATACCGTCAATCATAAATTTAAGTCTTCGTACTATTCCATTACTTCACACAGTTCCAGTTAATAACAGTTACCAGAAATTTCAGTTTTATGTGAAACTTTCTCGAATTTTTTTCAATTCCACTTACCGTGAGTTTTATTTTTAAACGTTCGTACTCCTTATTTCCCACAACGTTAGATGCTGTTTGTACGTATCTTCACTTGTCTATTTAAAGAACAAACTTTGTTTTTGCAGAAATTTACAAAACTGAACTTTTCACAAAATTGAGGCGTTTAAAACTGAATCTATTACTTTAATTTAAGATCAACGTTAAATCTTTATTATAATTTATTTCTCGAAAGTGCCCATAGATTCTTTACGATAAAATTTTAATTATCTATCGTTCCCTGTATTTATTTCTTAGTTCGTGTGAACAACAACGCGTCTGATCTACTAGCCGTACCTAATTTAGCTGTGTGAGACTAGAAGGAAGGCAGCTAGTCATCACCACTCACTGCCAACTCTTGGGGTGCTCTTTTACCAATGAATAGTGGGATTTAACATATTATTAAAACGCCCCCCACGGCTGAAAGAGCGAGCATATTTGGTGCGATGGGGATGCGAACCCGAGATAGTGTTTGTGTATTGAGAGTACTTTTGTAGTAAAATCAGCGATCTTAAATTATTCAAAACTCATGCGCGACAATATATTTGATTACAAGGTAGTGAACCCACTAAATACAGCCTTATGAAACATATTAGACAAATAACAGAACACAGAGAACGCGGTTGATAAATAACTATGAATTGTGACGAACTAATCAATTGTACTAAATTGTTTATTATGTAACGACTTTCTTGCTTGACTCAAAGTAGAGGCCTGGCATGGCCGAGCGCGTTAAGGCGTGCACTCGTAATCCGAGGGTCGCGGGTTCGCGCCCCCGTCGCGCTAAATATGCTCGCCCTCCCAGCCGTGGGGGTGTATAATGTGACGGTCAATCCCACTATTCGTTTGTAAAAGAGTAGCCCAAGAGTTGGCGGTGGGTGGTGATGACTAGCTGCCTTCCCTCTAGTCTTACACTGCAAAATTAGGGACGGCTAGCACAGATAGCCCTCGAGTAGCTTTGTGCGAAATTCCAAAACAAACAAACAAAACAAGACTCAAAGTAGAAAATAATTATGGATGTTACACAAAGCAATCAGATGAAAATATTTTTTCAAGTGAATGTTTTCAATACATTAGGTTTGAGTTTATGAAAGTTTGAACTCCTTCATATATTTTAATTTTACTGTCCCCTTATGGCTTATCATTGAATCAACGTCCCATTTCAATACCTTTTCAAACAAATGAAGTGACAGATTGGAGAGAAGGCAACTAGCCAGCATCACCTACCGCCAACTCTTGTGCTACTTTTACCAACAAAGGATGGAAATGACCAATACCTTAAACCCCTCCACGACAGAAAAAGGACAAACACGTTCAGTGATGGGATTCTAACCTGTAACACATAACACAGTATGATAAGAACTTAGCCTCTTAGTAATCGTTAAGTTAGCTGTGAAAGTCTTTCTGCCTTACGTACAATAAACCGACGCTAGCAAAAAGAGCAGTTGAGGAAAAATATTAATACAAAAGAAAAACACAAAAATTACATGGATAAATAAAAAATAATAATCTGCCAAACACCTGGCTGTTGCATACGAAATGTTGGATTTTAAAGGAAATTGTGAAACGAGTACATCTTTTTGTTATTTAAGTTAGTTAATCAAAATGTGCTCCTTTAGACTCCACACCCTTCTTCCAACGAATTGAAACCTTATAAATAACATATTAAGGAACGAAATGTTATTTGATGCAAAAAAATATTGGTAAGCACTTTCAGTTGAACCTTGATCTGCAAACGTTTTTTTCCTTGAAAATGTCTAAATGTTTTAAAAAATGATAAGTTATTGAGAAAAGAAAGAGCTAATTCAACTGAAACCTTCAATTATTCTTCATTAATGCCTGTCTGAGGGTCGCGGCCTGGACTGGCCTGGCCGAGCGCGTAAGGCGTGCTACTCGTCATCCGAGGGTCGCGGGTTCGCGCCCGCGTCGCGCCAAACATGCTCGCCCTCCCAGCCGTAGGGGCGTTATAATGTGACGATCAATCCCACTATTCGTTGGTAAAAGAGTAGCCCAAGAGTTGGCGGTGGGTGGTGATGACTAGCTGCCTTCCCTCTAGTCTTACACTGCAAAATTAGGGGCGGCTAGCACAGATAGCCCTCGAGTAGCTTTGTGCGAAATTTCAAAAAAAAATCAAACAAACAAACAAACTGAGAGTCGCTCATGGCTCGTTTTCAAGACTTGTGTCATTAGATCAAAATCTCCATAACCATTACAGAGCATGTGAATTCATTAGCTGTGCCTTCGTCAAATATATAATTGATATGACGTGCTGCTATCGCCGCACGGTGACCAAGCTTGAACCCTTACAAAAAATTACCTGAATATTAATGTTATCCATAGTGCTAAAAATTAATATAAATATGGTACAGCTTCTGGAATAAGAATAATAAAGTGGGTTTGAAATTAATCAGACAATATACTATATTGATAAATTTACTATAATGTTTCTCTTCCAGCCACTAAAAACGGAGTTTCAAATTTGCACACGAAAATCCGACATTTCATATGCAACATCCTGATACATAAAATTTAAAATTATTCATAAATTCACGATTAAAATTTTTTAGGCATTTTAGAAGCTCATAAAAACCGAGCAGAACAACGTAACTGTGGTGAAAAAAGATCATAGAGTAGACCTTGAAAAATAGTTTGATTTGTTTTGTTTGTTAGTTTTTCAATTTCGCATAAAGATACTCGAAAACTATCTGTGCTAGCCATCTATAATTTAGCAGTGTAAGACTAGAGGGAAAGCAACTAGTCATCACCACCAACCTTCGACTCTTGGGCTACTCTTTTACCAACGAATAGTGAGATTGACCGCACATTGCTAAATTAGGAACGACAAGCGCAGATAGCCCTCGTGTAGCTTTGCGCAAATTCAAAACAAACCAAACCAATATAGGGCTATGAAAAATTAAACCATTCATTTTCTATTACCTTAGTGGATCACAGTAAGTTTATGTACTTACAACGCCAAAATGCTTTATCCGATCATCAGCTATTAATGAAGCGTGACTAGCATATTTTGTTGCTTTGCACTAATATAAACATACAAATTATTATTATTTTACTGAATGTGCATAATATGTCGATATATATGCATTCATTAACCTTCACACAAATTTTGTCAAGTTTACGAATTGTATCTATTTATTGTGTTTATTATTGAATAAAACTGTACGTATGTTAAAAATAAACAAATATCTCATTTAATTCACTACTTGTCAGTGAGTTATGTCAATAAATAGGAGAAATAAGATTATAGTCCTCTTGTATTTCTTATGTGTATTGGAGGTCGTCTCTTACTTACCCGGTAAATGAACTTCGCTAAAATTTTCACAACCTAGTGATAAGTGGTGAAACGAGTGATAGATTAGACATAGTATTTATCTTGGTATTTTGATCAGTTTGTTTACTGAAGAATTCATGATCATTAATCAGTTACATCAATACTACATTTTTTTGAAATTCTATACAAGTAAAGGTTTAGTATGATGGGTAAAAGATAGCTGAAAACACCACACGTGCAGATGTGTGAACCACGCATGTACAAACCATGGTATCCATATCTTCAATATGAATGTAATATACTCAATAGTTTTAATAGTACCCATACAAACCAAGGACAACATCGTTCTTTTATCTCTGTACTTTTCACACTGATAGTACATAGAAATTTCATAAGAAGTTTCTAGATAGTTTCATGAATTTAAAGATATTACATGAAACTTCAAAATTTTGTGCGATATGAATACATAGCAGTGTTTTTAATATTTGTTTATCACGCACCAGTTGTGATTTAGTAGTACGTACACGTACCTGGACTTTAGAACCGAGAATTTATGGCTCGTGTCTTGTTGCGGAAAAAACGCTCTTCGCACTTTAAGCTCTGGATGTGTTATAAGTGTGATAGTCAAACTCCACTACTCGATCATATAAGATTTGCCGTAAATATGGCAAAGGGTGTTTTCGAGTAGCGCTCTTCCATATCTGTTCAAAATTCGAAATAATTATGTGCAAAATCTCTTGTGTAAATTGACAATAAAAGCCGTTTCCTGTTTATTATGGCGCCCACTGTTTTAGCTTTATATTGACTTTAACTTTTGTTCATACATTATTAGCTTTTACATTCTTTTAATTATTTCGCAAACTCATTTTTTGTTTAACTTTGTAATAACCAAAAGTAAGTTTTATTTAATATAACTTAGTATAATCTACTAGGAAAGTTGTTTCAAAGGATATTAACAGATTGGCTGATTTTTTTCTTACTTTCGAAATACAGAACTTAAAGACAGTTGTTATTAACAATAGGAAAAGTAAGATTTAGTGAACGATTTCATAACTTCAATTATTAACACGTTTCATTCGTCAACGGTGCGAATATATAAAAACTTCAGAGCAAGATAGAACTTATCAGGTATTCCAGAAATAAAAGTTGGAATTCTTACGATGACCTTTAGATTCTGAGTATTGGGTTATTTATCGTTGGTGTTCTCGCTTACAAGGTGTCTTAATTGTCTACTGTTTCAACTCTACTCAAAGTAAGTTTCGCAACCCCTTAGGCAGCACAGACAAGAAGTATTTTCATCTGATTTTCCTTTACGACTTCAAACTTGGACATAGAGCTACCGAAACTGCATGGAACATCAATTAGGCATTTGGCCATGGGTCTGTTACTGAACGTACAGTTCAGCAGGTTACAAAAGTTTCGAGATGGATTTGAAAGTCTCGAAGATCACGAAGGTCGTGGAAGGAAGCCATTCTTAGATAAAAACACATTAAGGGAAGCAGTTGAGATAGACCGTCGCATAACAGTACGCGAGCTTGCAGAAAAGCTAAGTGCAAGCAAATCAAGCATTGTCAACCAACTGAGTGCGACTGGAAAGTTTGTTGGGTCGAAGGGCTCCGCATGAGCTGACTGAAGGTTAACAAAATCGGCTTTATGAAACCTGTCACAGATGACGTTCCAAAAATTGAATATAATTTGGAATCGAGGTTCTGCCTCATCCACCTTATTCCTCAGACCTTTCCTCAACAGATTTTTATTTTGTTCAAGCACTTTGACAACGTTTTGAGCAATAAACGTTTTCAAAACTAGGCAGCTGCAGAAAAAGCTTTTAAGGAGTTTATTATTCATTGAGACTTTTATTTCTATAGCAAAGGCATAAACAACATTGATACACGATGGCAAAAGTGTGTTGAAATAAATAGTGCTTACTTTAATTAAAGCATGTTTTACAACACTGGTTTATACTTTTACAAAGTTCGCAGTTTAAAAACGACATTTATTACTGGACAACTTAATAATTGTCAGCTCAAAAAGTCCCCCGCTAGTGTAACGGTAAATCTAAGGATTTACAACGCTAAAATCAGGGGTTCGATTCCCCTTGACAAACTCAACAGATAGCCTGATGTGACATTGCTGTGAAAAAACACACATACACACAATTACAAAAAACGGAGATAACACATGTTGGCTGCAAACATAAAATAATTAACTTGAGAGAACTACATAACTGAAAATTGAAAAACAACACACAAGGTATTGATTAAATGTATTTCTAAGTACAAGTGAAAAAAGTGCTGTTTGTGAAGCACTATATAGAAATGTCAAGTCACCAAAAGATGTTTCATATCAAAAACGAGGGGAGGAAGCATTCATTGAAGGTACAAGTATAAAACTACAACAACCTCTCATCTATGAATGGCTGGTTTGAGAGTTACACTTTTTATTAGCTGCAAATTATATACATAATTTAGGAACAATAAATGAATTACTGGGCCTTCTAGGCCCTCTTATCAACTATAATTAACTCCGAGATAAAAATAAAACATTAAAAATTATCATTCGAATATTTATCAAGTCTTTCCTTAAACTCCCTCGATTTAACTATATCTACCACATCTGAAAGCAATCAATATCAATGGCCAACCATCTTGTTCCAAAAATAACACTTTCTTAGCTGAAAATGACTCTTACCTAGCCATAGTTTACACAAGTATTATCTAGTCTTAGATTCTCACCATCAAGTAAGAATATACAGTCATGTGAAAAAAGCTAGGACACCCTATGAAAGTCTGTATATTTTTATAACATTTTTGGATATACAGATATTTAATCTCAAATTCAACAATGCTGAGAGATTATAGGAATATAACTAAACAATTAAAATTAAAGAAAATACTTTTTATTATCTTCTGTAAATGTAATTCTACAAAAATGCATATTCAAACTGAGGAAAAAGTTAGGAAACGCTACCCCCTAATAGCTAAAGTTACCCCCTTTGGCTGAAATAACTGCAGTGAGACGGTTCTTGTAGCCACTTATCAGTCTCTAACATGGGTCTGAAGAAAGTTTGCCCCAATTCTCAATGCAGAATTCTTTCAGCTGTGAGATGTTTGAAGGGTTTCTTGCATGTACAGCCCGTTTCAAGTCATCCCACAGCATCTCAATGAGATTACGTACGATCTGGGCTTTTATTCGGCCATTCTAAGACTCTCCATTTCTTAGTTTTCAGCCGGTTCTTGGTGGATTTACTGGTATGTTTTGGGTCATTGTCGTGTTAAAGGGTCAAGTTCCACTTCAGCTTTAATTTTCGTACAAATGGTCTCACGTGATCCTCAAGCATCCTCTGATACACAGTAGAATTCATGGTGGATTCTATGACTGTGATCTGTTCAGGTCCTGCTGCAGCATGGTAGCACCAAACCATGACACTTCCACCTCCATTCTTTACAGTTGATATGAGGTTATTTTCCTGGAATGCTGTATTTGGTTTACACCAGACATGTCCTCTGTTCTGGTGTCCAAATAATTAAATTTCGGACTCATCTGTCCAAAAAACATTTATCCAGAAGTCCTGGTCTTTGTTTACATTCAGTCTGGCCTTGGTGTTTCTCTTAGGGAGCAAAAGTTTCCTCCTTGCACACCTCTCATGCAAGCTAAACTTATTCATTCTCTTTCTGATTGTAGAGGCATGCACTTTCACATCTCCGTGTGTTGAAGTAAATAGTGCTTACTTTAATCAAAGCATGTTTTACAACACTGGTTTATACTTTTACAAAGTTCGCAGTTTAAAAACGACATTTATTACTGGACAACTTAATGATTGTCAGCTCAAGGTCAGCTGTTAGGGTGTTTGGAGACCTCTTTTAGCATCTTGCGGTCTTCTATCGGGGTGAACTTGCTTGGACGACCAGACCTTGGCATGTTAGCAGTTGTTTTGAAAGCCCTCCACTTATTGACTATTTTTTCGGGCAGTTGAATGGCTGTTTTCAAAATATTTTGGGATCTTTTTAAATCCCTTACCAGACTCATAAGCTGCTACAATTTTCTTCCTGAAGGCTTCAGACAGCTCTTTCGCTCTCACCATGGTGCTCACTCTCACTTCAACAGTCAGGAGCACACCAAACTAAATGTCTGAAGTTTAAATAAAGCAAACCTCATTCAAAATGCTGAGTAACGATCTTTTTGTCATGTGCACCTGGTGTGATACATTTGTGTGTGAGTTGAGCCATTTTCAGTTGGAATAAATGTGGGGTGTCCTAACATTTTTCCTCAGTTAGAATATGTATTTTTGTAGAATTTCATTTTCAGAAGATCCTGAAAAGTCTTTTCTTCAGTTTTAACTGACTAGTTATATTCCTATAATCTCTCAGTATTGTTAAAATTGAGATTAAATATCTCTATATCAAAAAATGTTATAAAAATACACAGGCTTTCATAAGGTGTCCTAACTTTTTCACATGACTGTGGATGCTTCGTCAATATTGTAAATTTCCTTAGCCATCTTCAACACCTTAACCAGATCCCACATAATTCTTCTTTTTTCAAAAGAAAACTATTTCAGAGAATTTAACCTCTTTTTCTATTTAACCTTTCCAATCCAGATATCATCTTAGCAGTCTTCTACTTAACTCTTTTAAACAATTCTAAGATAAGGAGCTCAAGGTTGAACATAGCACTCCAAATATGTTCTAACCGGTGGCTAATATGTAAAGATATTATATCCTCTTTAGACCTGTATTTAATATTTCTGACGAGCAACATAAAATCCTATTTGCCCTTCCACTAACAATAGCATACTGCTTAATTCATAACATTGTTAGGCTTATTCTCATCAAAATTATACTCAAATTTTTAATCGTGATATTCCACAGGCATTAGCTTCCATTTATTAGAGTCAAGAGTCGTTTGCAATTTCTTCGCTCAACTCACCAAACAGTCCAAATCCATTTGTGATGCTAACAGAAAATGGCTTATGTATGTATATGTGTATATTGGACAGTAAAAGTGACACCTAGTTATGTATTTCAGGAGACGTGTCTAAGTTTATATTAAACTGCACGCTTAACGATGTCATATTGTTGTCTACTTCATTAATTATTACTACATGATTATTAATCGAAAATTTAATCAAATATGTTTATCATTACATCCGCTGTGGTTCCACGTGTTATGTTTTCACCTCTATTTCAGTAGTTACGTAGATGCCATTAAGATCCGGAACTGCAAATTGCGACCAAAAACAATTTATAAAACTTGAGGATCACCATAGAAACTGAACAATGTTCAGTATGGGGAGTTATAGCGAAAGACCAGGTCGTAAATGTCTTAAAGCGCGTGTGAACGTCATAGACACACACATATACACAAAACCATACTGTATGAGAATTGTAAAGCGCTATTGTGAATTTTTTTCAAGTGCTATAATTAACCTTTAGTCTTTATTTGTTCCTGTTTTTATTATAACGAACTAGGGTTGATAAGCAAACAATTGAAACAAGTCCCGACAAGTTCAAACAACCAATGGGAGATAACCTTGGTTTCCTTAGGATCTCATCTGATCACTTTATACATGTAATTATATGTGTAAAGACAAACACACCGAGTTAACTAGCAGTTCTTCAGAACGCTTTATAATTTCTAACTCGAGAATTTTGACATTTTGCTTATCATTTTAATAAACAGTTTTTTTTCTAATTAACACGATTTTAAAGTAGTTAACCTATGTACATTTTGATAAAGGCGTAGTTGTGGCTTTCTTTGTTCGAATTCATTTGTGGAGTTAATATTCTTGTGGTCAAATAAAAAATAAAACTAACACAGTTACTGTTTCGTAGCAGATCAGACACTACAAACTTTAAACATTCACGATGAAAAAATATAAAAAATATTAAAGAATTAAGAAAAGTTACAAACATTACTATCCACAAATTCACTCGAATGCGAACCACATTTCCTTTATGAAATCAAGCTCACTATAATGAATAACTACATTAATAATTATGGTAAAATAAATATAGAATGTGCAGTATTATAAGCACACATTAACAGTTTGTAGTATATAATAATTTTACTGTAAAGTTTAACTATTCGTAATGTTTTATTTTAAATTTAGGTATACACAATATACATATTTTCTGGATCATCATTATGAGTTGGATTGTACAAGGCTAAGTACTGTATGCCGGAGTATATCTTGAAATCTCAGAAATACTTAATAACTCTATATCTTTAATACCTTTTTTTTAGCGTTTATGTAGTGTATTTTATAACGTGAAGCAAAGATTAAGCAAATACTGGGCCTGGCATGGCCGAGCGCGTTAAGGCGTGCACTCGTAATCCGAGGGTCGCGGGTTCGCGCCCCCGTCGCGCTAAATATGCTCGCCCTCCCAGCCGTGGGGGTGTATAATGTGACGGTCAATCCCACTATTCGTTTGTAAAAGAGTAGCCCAAGAGTTGGCGGTGGGTGGTGATGACTAGCTGCCTTCCCTCTAGTCTTACACTGCAAAATTAGGGACGGCTAGCACAGATAGCCCTCGAGTAGCTTTGTGCGAAATTCCAAAAACAAACAAACAAACAAGCAAATACTGACTACTAAATTACCTGAATTGAAATGACATATCGTTATAAGTTCATCTTTAAAAATATTGCTATTTATGCCGCCAGCCAAAAGAAAAATTATGAGCACGAATTCTTTGGAATTTTATTAATTCTGGATATAAAACCGAATATAATTTGTTATTATGAATATTCCTCAGTTACTTATTATTACCTATGAATCACGTAACCCACAACTCTTCAAAGAGAAATTTTAATATTCTTGATAGTTTGCAAATTAATGTTTGAAAAAATGGAAACTTTTGTTTACCAGGGAATATCTTGAGAATTCCCGTGTTTATTAATAATCCTTTTGTCAAAATTCGACAAAGTTATTATTAACGTTAATAATCAAATGGTTGTTTGAATTTTGGAAAAAGCTACTCAAGGGCTATCGGAGCTAGCCGTCCCTAATTTAGGAGCGTAAGACTAGAGGAAGGCAGTTAGTCATCACCACCCACCGCAAACTCTTGGGCTACTCTTTTACCAACGAATAGTTGAATTGACCGTCACAACGCCCCCACGGCTGAAAGGGCAAGCATGTTTGGTGCGACCGGGATTCGAACCCGCCACCGTTAGATTACGAGTCGAACGCCTTAACACGTTTCACCCTGCCGGGGCTCAACGTTTATGACACAATACAACAAACATACCATATTATTTACCAAACATGCTTCCTCTCAATCCAAAAAACTAATATGTTGTCATTTATTCTACGTATTTATCTATTATTCATAAACTAGACATATAAAGATTTATTCTGTAAAATTTATTATTATCCATTAATCTTCTAATTTGTAATTTATTATAAGCATTTTCCTATTATCCATAAACTAAACGTATAAATATTTACCATGTGAATTTTTTATTATCCAGTAAGTCGATTTTATCAATATCCATAGACCAAGTATATTGTGATTTATTATACGTATTTCTTGTTATTCGTAAGTTCGATATTTCATGATTTATACTAGTTTTATTATCAGTATCCTCAAATCTTATCTATTTTTTATTTAATAAAGGTATTTTCTTTATATCTAGATATACAATATATCGTGATATATCAAATGCCTTTTCTTAATATGTATATTTAGAATTTCTATATATTGTATTGTCTTAATAGTTTTTTTACTGTTATGAACGTATGGCTCAGTACTTTGACCGAAGTAAAACATTTATTTTTTATTTATAGTTAATGTTAGTACTAAGGACAAATATGGTAGTCCTAAAGTAATATTTTTAGTTAATTATTATACATACATATAGTTTCGTTTATGCTGAGTTAGTAGATTTTAATTGTACTTTCCAGACTTGTAGCTTTGTGATGCAGTGCCTTCAATCTCTGTTTAAATACTTCAAGTGGTTCAGTGATAAGTCTGAAACTTTTAATGCTAAAAACTAGGTTTCGATACCCGCCTTAAACACGGGACAGATATCCCGTTATTCAGCTATGCGCAAAAGAACAAATAAACTGTTTACACTATTGCTTCTTTGATTCCAACAGGGAACTTAATAATAGTCAAAAACTCCCTCTACAAACACATGGCGCATTCTAATAATCTAGACATGTACACCTCATATTAATCATGGAGATTTTCAAGCTTGACGTATTAGCTTAAATGGTATTATATTATATATTTAATGTCTCAAATAAGAGAAAGTGTAATCGCATAATATTTCACATCTCTAACAAAAACAGCTAAATGAAAAGGTTTTACCACTTTTTCACAAAAATGCTGAGTAAAAAGATATAATTTCAATAATGTTTTGCCAGTCTGGCAGGTGTTTCTCATCACCAACAAAACCTTGTGTTTGTTTTGAAATTTGTACAAAACTACGTCAGGGCTATATGCGCTAACCATCCTTAATTTAACAATGAAAGACTAGAGAGAAGGCAGCTAATTTTCATTACCATCAGACAACTCTTGAGCTACTTTTTTAGCAATGAATAGTGGAAACAACCGTAATTTTATAATGCCTACACAGATGAAAGAGAAAGTATGTTTACTGGGTCGGGGATTCGAAATCGCGACTTTCACAGTGTGAGTTGAACTCCCTAACCACTAGGCCATGCATAACCCGTTGTTAATGGTGTTGGAAAACAAAGAATGTTTTTGCGAGTAGTATGATTCTATTTACAAATTTATCTTTTTCGGGAAGACTGCATAACAGCTCTTTTGCAACGTAATTTTTTCATTCATTCTGATCATAAAGAGCATATTAAGTTTTGTTAACAGTGTCAATCAAGAAGGAAATATTATTGGCATTGTGAAATAATGTAGAAGCGAATGATTCTGACTGACCGAGCTAAAGTCAATGTGACAGACAACAACTTTGTCTCTTGTCCGACTCTTTCAATTGTGTTGAAAATTTGACCGTCACCAACTGTATGCGTGAAAGACATTGTAGAAACTCTTATGTGCCAACTAATAATTATTCCAAACATTATATGTCGGAAGATGGGAACAGGTAGGTACAATTTCAATGGTATAGAGTACAAACTGCGTGACATAGAAAACTAGAAGCGTGTGATATGGTTTGTAGAGTAACGTTTGTATTTCGTCCATATCTGTACTGACGATCGAGTGAATGTTATTGAGAAAAATCATACGAGATACGTTAGCATGCTCGTGTTAGTGTCCCTAAAAAAAATGTTCTAGCCCACTATTAGTTGAGAATCCTAATAAAGTAGCGAATAAGTTTGTATGAAAGACATAAATGTAACTTTTTCACTAGAAAATATAAACCAAATATTCTCTATTTCAAAATTTATATTCTATACGTCTGTTTTCCAGTATAATTGCTCTAACATACAGTTATATACAACCGTTTAATAAAAGTGTAAAACCGAAGCAGGAGATAAAACACTTTTTATCCCTTCTCACGATGCCTGACTGTGTACCTTAAATAAATTACCTCACTTGATCTCATGTTTTTATAATAATTGTGGAGCAATTATTACTCCATATAGAGTAATATGACTCTATATTTTGACTCAATATGAACAACTGTTCATGTGACTACGATGAACCTTTAAAGTTGCCTCACAATATAAGAACTTCTCACTGAATATATTTTAAAGAGGGCTGATTATTTGGTTTTCAATGAAGTATTTGCTATCAAACTGTCAACCTGCTATTCTTGTCTACAGTTGATTACCTGCTGCAATCTCACGTGTAAAATCACGTACTTCTAGCTCATATTCGGAAACTGTGTCAACCATTTATTAATATTAGCTTCTGATCAAAGCAAGGATCTGTAGTAAGTCAAACTAAACATATGTAATTAATAATAAACATAGCTAATTAAACATGATTTTTGTCACACTGTCAAATTTAATTTTAAGGACAAATGAGGATTTCCAACTTTACTATAAAATTACACGTGATCCTATGCGTGAAACTCTATAAGTATGCAAACCTCATTTTTACATGTATTGTGAAATATAAAAATGACAATCTATCTTATTGTAAATGTTACCATGGGGACCGGATACCATAGAGGAGGCTAAAAGAGCAAACGACAAATTGTTTTGTTGTTGTTACTATGGAGACTGAGAATCCAAGCATGCTTTCATCAGAATTTATTTACGTGTTTGGAGATGAGCACAAAGCTACACAATAGGCTATCTGTTTTCTGCCCACCATGAGTATCGAAACGCGTTTCTTAGCGTTATAAGTTCGCAGATATACCGCTGTACTGACGGGAAAACGTTCAATAGAATATTAAAAACTATTGAACGTCACAACAGTTGTAGTTGTATATTTAAAGACAAAAAGTGATGCATTTCTCAGTTAATGTTTTACAGATCTTCAAATTTAATCGATTGCTTCTTTGTTTGTTTGTTTATTTTTAATTTCGCACAAAGCTACTCGAGGGCTATCTGTGCTAGCCGTCTCTGATTTAGCAGTGTAAGACTAGAGGGAAGGCAGCTAATTAATACTACCTACTGCCAACTCTTGGGCTACTCTTTTACCAATGAATAATGGGATTAACCGTCACATTATAACGCTCCCACGGCTGAAAGGGTGAGCGTGTTTGGCGCGACGAGGATGCGAACCCGCGACTCTCAGATTACGGGTCGCACGCCTTTACACGCTTGGCCATGATCGATTGCATAATAATCAATAACAACAATAATTCTGAGTAAACTCCCACGAAGAAATGAGTGTAAACTGCTTCTATTGGTGACAGTCACTAGGAAATACAATATTTTAAAATTATTTTATTGTTAAGTTATATAAACGGCTATAAGAGCTCTGCCAACCACGGATATTGCAGTCCGAGTTTAAGCCTTATAAGTTCACAGCCTTACCCTAACTCGCCAGTAGGCTATACATCTAGTGAATGGTGAAGACAAGGTAAAAAAGAAATGCACTTGTGAAAACTGGTAAAATTTTGTTGAAGTAGCCTCTCTTAGTGTTAAAGTGATATGGAAAATGAAAGTCAGATACTTAACAGTACCCACCACCAACTCGTGTGCTATATCATTCGAATAGTGGGATTTGATCGTCATTTTTAAAATGCATTCTCATGTTTCTAAACTAATAAGCTTTTATTTTTATGGAAGTGATGTTGTGCAAACCACAGAACTTCAGATTCACAGGCCTACGCGCTAACCATTGGGCTTCATTTTGTACAACCAGTATGAAGGTTTATTGAAAGGGATACGCGTGTGATAAGTGTTAAAGATTTAGTATGGAAGAAATACACAAGTAGTAGAAAATCAAGAGTTAATATGGAAAAAATACACATGCAGTGGAAAATCAAGAATTAGTATGGAAGAAATACACACACGGAAAGTGTTACTGAGGAAGATTTGGTTTGGAAGAAATACAACTCTGATGATTTCTAATGATTAGTTTGACAGAAATATACATATCATAAATAACAATGATTTGGTTAAAAGTAATACACATGCTATTTGTTATAAAAATATAATACGATTTGTATAAGATTATCGTTGCAGCTTCTAACAACAAAATATCTAACTGAAGGATTAATTGTATTATCACTATAGCACTGCTAGAGGACAGTGTATAACTTGTAACTACTTCTATGTGTAGCATTCGTAAAGAACGTCAAGTACAGGAAACAGAAACTGACAGCATTTAAACAGAATTCGTTTTTATTGGAATGAGAAGAAAAAAAATGAAAGTCACGAGTGTTAAAACCAGGAAACTTATTTAATATTGTGGCATACAAATGTATTTTTAGTCTAAAACAGATGTGATGATAATTAGATCATTCAACTGACGATGATGTAAGACTATGGCGAACGGTCAGAACAAGTATAATGTTTATAAGAACTTAAAGCAGGAGACGTAGGTTTTTGATGATGACTTGTGTTTCAACTGACTTTATATCAGCCAAAAGAGAATATGTTGTGAGAAAAAAGATCATAACTGAAGATGTTAGTCTACTGAAAAATATTTAACAATCAATATGAATCAAAATGACAGTATTAACATCATCTTCTGCTAAAAGCATTAAAACCAAATGGCTTAAGACAATTAAACATGCCAAGCCAAAAGTTTCAATTCAACGTAATGTGTTAGGGAAAGATGGTCAAATATCTGTAATGGCCACGTTTATTGCATATCTGGTTGTTGTTACATCAAGTTGTGCTAAGTCAAGTGGTTTCTGAAAGGCTTTATAACGGTGTACATATCCCGTTTTGTTTAGTTGTCTACAAATGTGAACCTCAGTTACAGTTTATAACAGAAGTGCCTGTGAAGGATGATTAAGTGGAAGAGGTAAGAAATACATGTGAAACAAACACATGTAAAGAAAGTAATTATCAGTTCTATAGATAGGCCGTCAGGAATTATTCACGAATTTAGTATTGCTTTCTATAATATCTGTGTCGAAAATATGCATAGAACTCACCTCTTCCGAAACGTTGTTTTTGTGAAAGATGCTTGTACTTGGTTTTTTATAATTTCTTCTTACAATTAATACTCTTCCATGCGTGAAAAACACTTTTCTTAAATATAAGTTATTGCGGGTCACAGATTTCGTTTATTGATATTTACCTCAGCTTTAAAGTCTAGAAGGTGATGGCTGTATGTTTTTGATTCCTTCTACAAGTTGAACGGTTGTTTTGCACACTAGTGTAGAAAAGAATGAAACAAACGAACAATCACCTCAGCACCCAAACTTACAGGAACCAGATAGACTCACCGAAAATTGATAATTAATAAAGAGTAAGGGGACAGAATATTCTGACCACTGTCAATACAATTGCTAATAAAAACTGAGGAAACAGAAGAGTCTGACCATTAATAATACAATAGCTAATAAAGAATGAGGGGACAGAAGAATCTGACCACTGACTACAGAATAGTCAATCAAAACTGACGGAACACATTATTTTGACCGCTTGCTATAGGAACGGGCTATATATAAAATGCAACAGAAGTTCTTAATTCTCATTAACGTCTGTGGTTGGTTGGTTTCTTATTAAACATAATTTTACACAATGGGCTATATGTACTATTTCCACTTCGGGTATCGAAGCCCATTTTTTAGCTTTATAAGCCTTCAGACTTACCTCTAAGCCACCGGAGGGAGCGTCCATGAAAGATGGGTTAATGATCAATGTGAAATACTACAGTATTTTATTCTCACATTGTTATAGTTTCACGAAATGTTGAAATATCAATTAAGCTTAGAATCTGTGAGAGCTGGGCGTGACTTATAGGTTAGTACGCCTAGCTGTGGTATAAAGTCCAAGGTTCGCAAAGGGATGTCGCAAAACAAGATTTCACACATTCAGCTGTGGTCACGTTTTAAGAAATATGGTCAATCCTATTATAGACTCAATCGGACAAAGCCTCGTGGCGGCAGATTTTACTGAGTGGTCACCTGTCCCTCTAATCACTGATTTAAAGTTGTAAATGGCTATAATTTAAACCTTAGAGGTCTTTGACAGGTCCATCCATTTAGTCCATATGTGTCGCTTAAGGTGTTATCAAGTTAAAAATACCTTATAATATAAAATATAAATTTATGATAACGTGCAACAACAGAAATAAACCATTCAGATAGAAATCAAAAGAACTTTGTGATTAACTTAGTGACTGATTATTGATATGGAATTACTAATTTTACAAATCGAATGTGTTGTTAATAAAAATTAAAGTTTATCTACCAAGATAGGAAAAAACTTATTTCGTAGGTCAGTTCGAATCAAAGATGAGAACAGCCACACTGATTAACTTTATATGTTAAAGTTTTCTTAAAACTCTGTAAAACATAAGCAAATATATCTGTTTTGTTTTGTTTTTCTAAATTACAGTCTTGGTGTTTGTTATTTAAATAACTTTTCCTAGAAATTCTTTTAGGCCCTTATTCGTTTTCCGAAGAACTCCATAAATATTGAGATTTTGTAATGTTTAGTTAAGACAGTTTTAAGACTAAAATGGTAGCACCCAGAATGTTGCTCTGAAAATTTTTCTCGAAACTGTTGAAATAGAAAGTGGGCTTGGAGGCTTGGTTTTCGTTGTGAATATCTGGGACCTGGTCGAGCTGCGATTTAATTGTTTGTTATCATACCAGGGTATATTGCAGACGTAATTGCTTTATAATAAAACTTAGTTAATGTTTGCTAATCTCTCCTTATGTTTCCTTATATTTACTGATAGAATAAACTTTAAAAAATATTGTAATGAAATAAAGTACGTCAATGATATTCAACAATATCGAACAGCGCGAGAAGACGAAATAACTTAAACACTGGTATCGTGTGTGTATCATGAGTGTTATTCACGTGAAATCTGGAAACACCCGATATTGAAATACATGTAAACAGAATACTGTACAGTGAATTATTTTTAAACAAATAATTACACTGTGAAATATATTTAAACATAATTAGATGGAGTGGGATGACAAAATATATTATGTCAGCTTTTTTCTGAGTCTTTTATTCAAAACCAGAAATATACAACTACAAATATTTCCTTGAATAATGACTCAAACCTCAACTAAGAGAGAGTACAGGTTAGTGGTACATGAAACGTTTCATAATATTTCATGATGTGTTGTCGAAAAAGTTCGAATGCTCATGTTCCTAAGTTAATTTCTTCTTTTAGAACGTATGTCATTACACATCTTAATATCTTCTACAAGAAAGCCCACGAAATTCTTAGTGCAACGCCTTGGCTGTGTTTGTTTAGCCATTGCAAATTAAGCATGCTGATGAAACTGCTAAATAATTACAGGTTTATTCTTATAACAACATCCCAAGATTAGATTAGATACTAATAAACTAGAAGCACTTTTACAGAAATGTTTAACAGTATGCAGTTTCTTAAAACACTTGACCTGTACGCCATCTGAAGTCTGCTGTGTTATTATTCAAGTATTGAACTCTGTTTAACAGGAACAAAATTTGATAAAAGCAAAACTATTGCTTCAAGTGTTGCTATATTGTTTGCATAGGGTGTGAAAGTTTTGTAGCTAACAACATCAGTACTTCAAGGTTTCATGTAATGAAATAGTTACAGGTGTTTTTATGTGTTATTTTAAAACGATGCATAACAACATTCTAATTACAGCATATACTTTTAGAAATAGTTTTATTACGATTTTCGGTATCTCATCAAACTCTTATGATCTTATTAGAGAAGCTTAGAAAATAGCAACGTGTCAACATTATGTGAACGACTTTCTTCGAACGATCCAATCTATCATGTATGAACTTATGATTAGACACTACTGTCGACAAGCTACAGTAAACGTGCACTTCAGATGACACACATATGTCGAAAAATTACTGCAAACATGAACTAGAATTACACATAACTGTCAACAAACTAGTGCAAATATAAACTTGAGATTACACACAATTATCAATAAAATACTGCAGATATGAACTAAACACTAAAAACACTTGTCCACAAACTACTATAGATATAAACTAAACATAATAACCACCTGTCGAAAAACTACTGTAAATATGAAATAGGCATTATAATCATAAAATAACTGTCAAGCAAGCACAGAAAGTTGGAACAAGATATTTTAATTATAAATAACTTTCAACTAAGCACTCAAATATGAACCAAACATTATAATTATGAACAACTGTCATCTAAGTACAGCAAATATGAACTAAATATTATAAACAAATGTCAAATAAGTACAATAGATATCAATTAGACATTATTACTAAAAAAACTTAACTAATGGTTGGAATTATGAATTAGACATTATAAATAACTGCAAATACAATAAGTACAATAGATATCAATCAGACATTATTACTAAAAAAACTTAACTAATGGTTGGAATTATGAATTAGACATTATAAATAACTGCAAATACTATAAATTATCAGAACACGATAGTTGAACAGTAAAATCTACGATATTTCTTTCAAGATATGTTATCACGTATATATACACTTCAAAATAACACATTTTCATTCATAGATTGATACAGGATGGTTAAAAGTCTGTGTTGGTAGTTTAAACGGTTTGCATAGCTAGCTATGTAACATTCAGTGAATACTTAAGAAGTCGTGGAAAGTATCCTATTTGTTTCTGGAAATAATGTTAGGGAACGCAGTACGTGCAAGTTATTGCTAATATTCAAATTAAGATGCAAGTGGTACCGAGTTATTACAGTCGGCAAATTGGTTAAAAAGTTCCCAGTGACCTCTCTTATCAGGCTTAGCTACCACACTTCCCCTCCTGGCACCGTATTGGTGTGTTTGTGTTTAGCTGCAGAACTCTTAAAACCGTTTGATTTCTTAACTAAATTACCGTTTCCGGGAAGATGTTACGTGTCGTAATATCCATTAACAGTTATGGGTGAACCCAATCATCGTCCATGATAATTGTAACACTGATCAGAAAAATATTTAAAAACCAGTTCGTGCCTCCACCTCCCACTATGTCTAATGTTTATACCCAAAATATTTTAATTGTGTTACATGTATCGCTCTAAAGACCGTTCCAACCACCCGTACTAACACTATAACTTCCTCCTTTGTCTTTCATTCTTTGAATTTTGGCCGAAACTGCTACCATTTTTATCATTTATTCAGTGAAACTTGATTTAACAACACCTCGACCCTTTTCGTTTATTCTGTGGCACTTGGCTGAAACTACCACACCGATTATTGTTCCTATTGTAAAGCCTAATTAGAACTATCATGCTGCATATAGATTGTATGGTGAAACTTCATTGAAACTACCATCCTGTTTATCGTTTGTTCAGTGAAATTCCACTGTAACAACTAAGAGAAATAAAGCTTTCCTTTTGTTTCACCGAATAAGAAACAAACATATAAGCACTCTTTAAATCAACCATAACTATCCTGCTAGAAACATTATCTTAGAGATTCTGAATGGGACAGTTTAAACTAGCAAGACTTATTTTGACAATCACGAAAGATATGCCTTCTCAGAATTACATGATTAATTAAATACACAAATACGGACATAAAATCTAAGCCTAATACGATAATAAAAAAGATTTAGAAAAACATTTTTACGAGGTATGTGGAAATGGACCAGGAATGGCATAGAAGTTAATGTGCTTCTACTGTTTACTTGAGGGTTCGTGGCTTTTAGCTTGTCGTAAAAACGCGTTCAGTTATTTGGGACCATGGACATGCTATAAGATTAACTGTGAAATTCCAGTATTGGGTGAGACAATAGTAATCCAAGAATTAGCGGTGAGCAAAATTCTCGTTCATTGTCTGGCTGTCCAAACTTAGGAACATCAATACGAAGATATCCTTTAACATAGCTTTGCGCGAAAATTCTAAAACATTAACAGTAATGAAATAGAGAATCATAGAATGAGATGGTTAATAAGCCGGTTCTTGCTTCATAACATATAAATAAATCTTGTTAAAAAGTTGTAAAGCTGGTTCATATTTTACAACTTGTTAACTCACACTATTAAGGGAGAATTTTTTTTTTTAATTTCGTGCAAAGCTACACGAGGACTATCTGCACCCGTCCCTAATTTAGCAGTGTAAGACTAGAGCGAAAGCAGCTAGTCATCACCACCCACCGCCAACTCTTGGACTACTCTTTTACCAACGAATAATGGGATTGACCGTTACATTATAACGCTTCCACGGCTGAAAGTAGGAGCATGTTTGGCGTGACAGGGATTGGAACCTGTAACCTTCAGATTACGAGTCGAATGCCTAAACCACCTGACCATGCAGAGTTGTTAAAGGGTTAAGCAATTGGTACATATTTCAACAACTTGTTTAAAAAAAAACAATCTGTGACACATGTTTGAAGATGCCATTTAAAAGTATTGTTCCAAATTTGTATTAAAGGTTCTCGGCCGTTTATAGTTCATGGGCAACAGTAAACTTAACAAGAGAGGAATAATATAACAACAACAAAAAGAGTCAGTATGAACAAAGAAATAATTATAGATAGTCCTATAGATAATAATTTGTTGCACATGTAATAAATAAATTGAAAAGAACTGACAAACATTCCAAAAACTGTATAAACTGTACTGAGAAAACAATATTACAAAAAGCTGCCATGAGAAGCCGTCAGACTATCACACAATTCCCTGTGTATATAAATAGTGTCGAAGAAGAATTTATCCAATTTGAAATCGACACATTCCCTCGTATTACTGGTCAATAAAATTCACAGTTCGTCATAAATGAAAAAAATATCATTACACGCTCAGAATCTGTATGTACTAGAACAGCAATGCTTGATAATCTTAAACTAACCAACAGACGAAAAAACAATTCATCTATTATTGTAACTACATGGATATAGCTTGAAGTGTAGTTCTTTATGAGGTGTTTATAATTTTTAACTATAATAAACAAAAAGAACTGTATTTAAAAAATATGAGTATCTTATAATAGTTACTTAACTATGATATCTAAAAATTAAATATTTATTTCAACCACCTTCACTGTGTATTATTTATAACACAAATAAAATAGCTAAGTTTCTAAGGAAACGAAAGTTTCAATAGTTTAGTAAAACCTAACTTTTCAGAAACATTAATCAGGTGTCTGTTGACTTTTCTGTAACTATATTGAGCAGTATAATTGTGAAATAAGAAATAATATAACACTAAACTCTGTATGAAGTCAGATCTTTCGTATATGATGAGTGATGCAAGGTGGGGTCATGTGCTAAGATAACATATTTTTCATCACTTTTTTCAATTTGGACTTGGAAAATCAATTTGATGTAACTAATAATTTCTTTTTATGATGAGAATTGAGATTTGTAGCCTCTACCAGTACAATTTTAAAAATGTTTTATGATATTTCGTCATTTTGATCAAGAATCTACTATAAAGCTGTTGCGTCATGTTTTTAATGAATGACGTCGAACGTTCTTATTCGTTCGTAAGTCAGGTGACAGACAAAGGGCGGAGACAATAATGTCAAAGCTTATTTAATAAGTTGATATCTGTCTGGCGAGTAAGATAGACGCAAGCTTTCAGAAGTCAGCAAAGGCTATTGGATTAGGCCTGACTCCAGTCAAAAATTCGCTGTGTCATCAGGAGTGAGCTTGAATTTTACAAAGTAGATGATGGCTTTATGGAGGAAGATAAATCCGACTTTATTCATTGCCACCTTTCTAGTATTGCTCTATTTGACCGCTGGAAGACCTTACAATAGGTAAGCATGCTACATACTAGTTCGTCGCTTTCTTTGTTTAAAATTAAGCACGAAGCTACATCATGGACTATTTGTGTTCTACCCACTACGGGTATCGAAACCTAATTTTAGCAACTTCGACCCTCAGACATACCGTTATATCATGATGCTTTACATGATTAAAAAAACACACAAAGAAGAAGAACAACTCAAAATTCAATAAGTCGACTGTAAGTTTTGACACTATTACTCTCATGGAACTACAAAGAATATTTAGATTTTTTTCCAATTGAACAAGAAATATGAATTTAATTTTTGCTATTATTGTATACAAATATTTGTTGATTGACGGTTGTAGATTAAAAAAAAACAGTTTTTACCTCTTCATTTAATTTTATCCAAATATTTAAATAAATGTGTTTTACTCAAAAAATATATCTCAAAAATTAAAATATGTAAATTATGTAATTGGTTTAATATAAACTGCATATTATAATCATGTGTCTATTAATTATCTTAAAAATAACAAGTAAGTATTCAAGAAACGTTTCGTTTATATCTTTTCTTTAATCAGCTCTTGTGGAAATATATCCTATACAAGACACTACTTGCTGATAAGTTTTTCTTTTTGTTCCACCACGTGTATATTAGGAACATTATATACAGACTGAAAACGTTTCACGTACAATTAGCATGTTCTTCCTGTTTTCAAGTTCATTTTACTTTTATCCACTTATGATAACTTTTATCTTTGCATTACCCCTTGATTTTAAAATACTGTTTATAATTTCTGTAAATATAAAAATTTGCACAAAATTCTCGAACAAAGAAATAAACAAAACAGGAAAATGATAATTAAAAAAATATGAAAATTAACTGTTTGGTTTAGGTGTGGAACAAGGGATTTTTATTTTAACTGAATTATATGAAAATATATTCTGCATTCGATTTGCATAGAATCCACTGTTTCAACACCGATAGCTCATGGCATTGGTAACAGATAAGTTTTAACAATACGACACTCCGTCATTAATGAGCTATATTCTATCTTAAACGAACAGTTTGCAGTATGACATTATGCTATTAGATTATTATTTTCTATCTTACACTACCAGTTTACAATACGACACTCAAAAATATTTTAACGTTGTTGGGAAAATAAAGTATGTGGAGAGATATCATTTTTATTTTATTCTTTTTGAGAAAAAAAACTATATTGAATTTGAAAAAACAAGTATATACATCTTTTTAAAATTTATTCTACATTTTTATAAATTATTTTCAGAGAGAAACGTAGTGGAGTTTCTGATCAGCGATTAGCCGAATTAGAGACTTTAATCGCAATGTCTAAATACGCCCGAAACCGTGCTAAGGAGATTACGAGCCCTGTCGCATTTGGAGTGTTTGATCCTATGAACTTGTAAGGCCCTTTCACCTCTGTTGTTATATTCGTTTGATTTGGTAATTTTGTAAGTGTGTTAAATATACTGCGTTGTGGCATGAAGTGTCAAATACTTGATAATGAATAAAGATGCAAAAATGTCATTATAATACATTTAGTCTACAGAGAACAGTTTATTTTTCAAGAATTTTCGCAAAGCTGAAGAAGAATAACCAGGCGCTAGAATAAAGGCAACTTGTCAATAGCACACAACGTCAACTTTTGTCTTAGCAGATAATAGGATTAAATTGTCATCTTTATAAAGATCCCATGTCTTCGATATAGGTTGTTCCTTTCTTTCTTTCTTTTTTTCAGTAATGGGACTCAAATAATGGTTCCGCAGAAACTTAGACCGGCATACTAACCAATGGATCACTATCGACCCATTGTTCTTAGGACTAACTCGTACACCATACTTTTTATACTTAAAACACATGTTTTGGGTTGTTTGACACCAACGGCCCGGCATGGCCAGGTGGTTAAGGCGTACTACTCGTAATCTGAGGGTCGCGGGTTCGCATCCCCGTCGCGCCAAACATGCTCGCCCTTTCAGTGGGGGCGTTATAATTTGACGGTCAATCCCACTATTCGTTGGTAAAAAGAAGGACGGCTAGCACAGAAAGCCCTCGAGTAGCTTTGTGCGAAATTCAAAAAACAAACAAACAAACAAGTTTGAAACGAAATGCGACAATGAGGTGACAATGATTTTACTGAACATATACTAAAATATTATATCACTTCATTTTTAACAACAGTAATAATGAAACTGTAATACGAGAGTAATCCAAAGTAATAGTAATGTATCAAACTTCCATTATCACGAGAACAGCACCATAAACGTAGTTCGGTGTTTCTGTAGCTAGAGCATGCATATGGTCATCCTGTCAAAACAATTATTCTATCTTTGAAAATGTGAGGGATACGCAGCCCTCATTCTTCGTAAATGTTATGTTTGTAAATAGCATTATATGAGGATTAACCAAAACAAAACACAAAACTTTTGTAATAAAATGTTAGTGAAAAAACGAGGAAACCATTTTCGATACATTTATAATCTTTGTACTTTTTTGTTTTAAAAGTTTTTTTATTTTCGTTATTTTAACTAACATACGCTGTATCGTGTATTTTACACTACTGTGTGATGACATTGGTCTATTTCGTCTCGAACTCTTCTCAATAGAAATAACGAGGACTAATTCGTCTTCGAAGAAACCGTTGCATCTTGACATGTGTAAAATATGCAAAAAATGTCTCGTGTGTGTCCAAAAAAAATTCTCATTAAACACGATTGAATCTCATAATTTATGTATGCATTTTAATAGTATAGATCAAATTAAGTGTTTTATTATTATTATTATTATTATATGACATTTTATATTTCAAATGAAGTTTGTACTACTCAAAGTCTTTTTTTCTGAAAATCGGTGAACCACTCTTTTAATAGATTGTAATTTTAAACTTATTCACCTGATTTTACTTTAAGTTTATTCATTCATATAAATAAACTTTATTTGTAGAGGGAAAAGAAAGAGATCGTACGGTATCTCTGTTGCTGAGAAAAAACACGATGAACAATTTCCACAGTCGTACACCTTTCCCACATATAGCACGGAAAAATATGAAAATTCGATGTCTTCAGAGCCTTCAAGTTTGTTGAACACCGATCTCTCTCCCCTGGACATTCTTCATCTATGGAGGTTATTGTTTAAACTACAAATCAGAAATAAAGATCAAATGGAGGAAAATGGAGGTAAATATGCTGTGATCTTCTTCTTTATAGATATAAAGCAAAGCACCTGTTTCAATTTCTAGCTAGATAAATGTGATACTGCAAAGAAATCTATACATGCAGGACAAGTGTGTAATGTTATATGTTAAAGTGAACTTCTAATTTTTTTCGCAACCTTGTTATCATCAGACAATGGTGTATGGCATAGTGATATCGAACATGTTACAGAAAGCTCTTTCAAAACTGAGACGACATAGTTATAGACATCCATAGAATTCTCAACTCACAATCACGAGTTTTCTAAGATTGATTGTGTAAAGGTCTGAAGCTCCCTTATCATTATGTAATCCCTTTTATTATTGTCTGTATTTCACACAGAAAGTTTCTGGCTTAATGTTTAGGATAAGACAAAATTAAGCGTGATTCATCAAAAAGTACATATTGTTCGTATTTGATAACAATCTACAAATGGTGATATGAGCGGATTCTTGACGTTATTCATGCTAAATTTGTAGCCTTGACTAGTTTTTCTAAAATTGTTAATCATGGATAGAGGGTTGTTGATCTTGTCACGAGTGAGATTAAAACAACGATCACGTGAATGTTGTAAGATTTGTTCAAATCTTTCTGGGCATTTTACAAAATTTATAGTAATTGCTTCCTAACCTTGAATTTGTTGTTGTTGTTTTGAATTAAGCACAAAGCTACACAATGGGCTATCTGTGCTCTGCCCACTACGGATATCGAAACCCGGATTTTAGCGTGTGAGTCCCCAGACATACCGCTGAGCCACTGGGGGGCTCCTAACCTTGAAATCTGTATAATCACTCAGAAAAGATCAAAATATTAATATTTTCGTAAAATTAAAACAAAAATAATAAATCCACAACAAACTTGTCTCATGCAAAAAAATTGAGAATATTTGTATTCTTATTTGCTTACAGGGCTTCAAAGAGAAAGCTAAAGATGAAAATAAAACCACTCGAAGAAAATGGAGAGCGAAAAAACTGTTAGAGCAATCTATATGTTTTTGTTGATATTTATTTTGTATATATTTATTTATTTTCTGGATATTGTAAAGCTATAGTAACATACTATCTTACTATCTAGGATATTGTTTACCTTTAGCTACTTTATCAACATGCAGAAACCTGCAACTTTGGGCTTGTTTAAAGAGCTGACGATGCATACTTAAATTAATTTGACTTTTCCATATTGTAGAATTTTTTAGACGTTTCGTTTGTCATGTTTATAATAGACGGTGTGCAATTTTGTCACAATAGAATAAAAAAGGTTATTTTGCCTTAAAAATAAATTAACTTCTTTGCTCAATTTTTTTCAAATATTTACTTCATTTTCGATAACTTTTTCTAATTATATTTACGACAAAAACACATAAACGTTTACACTCCCGAAATTTTACTAATATTTATATTTTAATAGTGGTGTCAGAAATGTAAACATAAAGTTTCTAATACTTAAAGAATTTTATAGATGTTTGAAAATCGAACTGACACACATTGTAAAACAAAAGCAAGTGCAGTTACCTCAAGGTGGTAAAATCTAAAAATGTTAGAGAAAATTTTAAAAGTGCTTTGACTTTTAAAAAAGGTAAAAAAACTGGTTGAAGTTTAACACCATGATGAATGTCATTTGGCCAAAACATTGATTATATTATTTATTATTCTTCCAATGTTGTTAATTATTATCATATTTTCTGGTACACATTGGTCCTGTAGTAGTACTCTAGATTTCGAAGCTGGTGAATAGTGTTCGAATCTCTCTCGGATACATAAAGAAGATACCTCCACTTTAAATTATGGGTACATTATAAGAGTGATAGTCAATCCCTTAGAGTGGATGTGGGTGATAAAATGACATTTTTTTCCTTCTGTCTGGTCAGTAGTTCAAAATTAGGCACGGTTTCAGTTTAGTCTTAGTAGCTTTGCTCCGATAAAAAAAAACAAATTAAAAAACGTATTTTAAAGAACTTGTCTTATAAGCCTTTTATTTAAGTGTGCATTTTACTTCTCTATTTTTAGAAAAACAAAATTTACTCTTAGAAATGAGTTACGTTTCTTTCTTTTGCGTATTCACGTAAATCTACACAAGAGCTAACCGTCTCCAATTTTGAGCTGATAGAGTAAAGAGAATTTAGCCATTCAACAGTACCACAGCCAAATCTTAGGCTTTTCGAAGCAATTAGTAGAACTTAATCATCATTTTATAGCGCACTCACTACTACAACGTGCAAATCACGTGGCAACGAGAAGCGAACAGTGAATCCTTCAATTCACAGTGCGGCAACATAACAGCTAGATAAGAGTACACCAGACTCAAGTCTTTTTAAATGTATAACTTTTCTATATTTAGGAATGGAAGTTTAACTGCGTCTTTTAACTTCAGTTCCCCCTGGTGAAATCTGTGCTAGTATTTTCATTTTAAATTTCTCGTCATTCTGTCTAATCGATAGCCCTGTGGATAAGTGACACGTTTATAGACCTTCGACTTTAAAGGTTCGATTCCTCACGATAGATCGACCGAGTATTAGTCGTTCTGTTACTTGTACTATAAACAAAGTACCCGTCTAATATTTTGGGCCCCGGCACGGCCAGTTGGTTAAGGCGCTCTTCTCGTAATCTGAGGGTCGCGTGTTCAAATTCCCATTCTTACCAAACATGCCCGCCCTTTCAGCCTTGAGGGCTTTATAATGTGACGGTCAATCCCACTATTTGCCGGTAAGGGTTACCCCAAGAGTTGGTGGTAGGTGGTGATGAGTAGCTGCCTTTCCTCTAGTCTGACACTGCTAAATTTGGGACGACTAGCGTGGATAACCTTCGTGTAGTTTTACGCGAAATTAAAAAGCAAACAAACTCATCATATGTTTTGATAAAACAACTTTAGTCTTTGCTTCCGCTTAGTCTCCTAATTCTTAAAGTTACCGTAAAACTTTATTCGAACTGGCAGAGCATTTTTCTTTCGATCCGTGTTTTTCATTTGTTCATTAACTAATCTAAAGACATTTTAAAAATTATTTGTTCTACGACAAAATTAAATCTGTTTAGCAGAGAAATAATTCATGCTTATTTTCAATATTAAAGGAAGCCACTTAAAAGTAAAAAACAAACAAAAAACAATAATAAACGATGTTACCCTATTCTTAATTGCTTGTTTAATTTTCGGACAAAACTACTTGAGAACTATCTTCATCAGCCGTCCTTTATTTTGAAGTTACAGCTAGAGGGAAGGTAACTGGTCAATATCACGCATCGCCCATAATTAGGATATTCCTTACCAACAAATAGTGATATTGACCGCCACATTTTACAGCCCCACAAATGAAAGGATGAATTTTTTCAGGAACGGGTTTTAATTCTACGAACCCAAATATTCACTAGGCCTTACTAGGCTTAATATTTTATATTTAAAACCAAATTATGAAAAATCAAATTCATGAAAAGAAATCTTAATTCTTTTTCAGTCAGTTTCGTGTGATCATTTAGTTGACGTCTGTAGTCTATAAATAGTGAAACTTTAAGTTTATAACAATATAATTAGCCACTGTTAAAAGAGAGGTGCAGCGTTGTTTTACTTTGCGTTATCACTAAGAACGTTGAGTTACAACTACACGAATCAAATTACACGTCTCTCAGTACATATATTGATAGGAGGATTTCTGATTCGATTCACATATTCTACCGCTGTTTACATTAACCTCTCTACTTGAAACAGCCGTAGGCATATTTAAATTATCTAGATTATATTCAGTGTTAACTCAATATTCACAGTGGTTAACTATGTTATTTCTAATGGTGCGATATTTTTATACTACCTTCACCAATGTATAATGCTAAAAGTTTTCTGTGAAGTGTGGTGAGTTTTACATAGAGAAATATCCTTATTAAAATGTATCACTCGACATCCTCTGAAACAAAGCATAAATAATTAAAATGACTAATTAAGTAAAAAGAAATTAATTCACAGGGACGATACATTAAGAAATCGCATGAAAATACACAGAACCATTTCTTTATATTTGTTTCAATGTTCTTAACTTTTTTATGGATTATTTATTTGTTGAGTTGAACCCAACGCAACTCGAGGAATATCCATGTCGGCCGTTCCTTATTTTAAAGCGATAGAATGTAAAACAGGCTGCTAGTCAACGCTAATAACCGTCAACTCTTTATCAACGAATAGTGTAATTGACCGTCAAATTTATAACATCTCTTTGACTGAAAAGGTGAGCATGTTTGACAACGGATTTTGATCACACGATCCAGATTTACAAGACGAACACACAGCCAAACAGGAATTTTTTTGTCACTCAATCTGACTTATATACTTACCCAAAAAAGGACTGATGCAAATCAAATGTCAAAGCTGTCTGGCTTCAGAACATTGAAACGCTGATGTTGAGTGACATGATAGACATTTCAGAGGGCATATTACAATAAGCATTAAAAGAAATTAGAAAAAAAATACAATCACCCCCTTTTTAACAGAGTTTTGATTGTGAAAACTCAAAATTGAAGATTAATAAAATCTGGCAATAAAAATAAAAGCAGGGTGTTTCCGAGCAATCGTGACCCCACCCTTGTGGAAATGTTCGTTAACTGTACACCTATAAAGATTACTTTTAAGTCAAGCGATGGCACTTCGGCTGATCGCGGCAAATTTGTGCATTCATTCTAGGTCCAATATTACATATGCTAATAAAACTATTAAATAAATTAAAACGCATGTCGAAATGGACAACTATTGTCAAACAATCACGGATTGCCTTCAGAAAGCAGCCAAGTTAACAATACCAAAACACCACAAAACAACAAACAACACATGGAAGCCCACTACAGAAATAATCAACCTAATAAAAAAGCGCAGACAACTGAGAAGACAGTACATGAATACAAGAGACAGAGAAACTAAAACACAAATAAACAACATTAGAAATCACATCAGAACTCAAATAAAACAACAAAAACAAAATAAATGGGACAATTACTGTAATAAACTAAACGACATAACTCACCCGAAAAAATTCTGGTCACATCTTAAAAGATTCACAAATGAAAACACAAACACAAAGAAATATCCTCCACTTGAACATAATAACACCATTGCACACACAAATAAAGAAATAGCCGAAGCTTTCAAGGATCAACTCCAAAATACATTTAAAACTCACACAGATCCAGATATGAATACAAATTTCTACAATAAAGTCACTAATCACATAGCAAACAATAAACATCAATATGAACCAATATTTCCAGTAAACATAACTGATACAAATACAAGTTCTAACACTGATTATGAAAGCACATTAATAACAAAGGAAATATCCCTACATGAAATACTAGAAGCAATAAAAAACACCAAAAACAAAGCACCAGGAGAAGATGAAATACAAGCTATTCTCCTAAAAAAGGGCACTCCGAAATTGTTTGACCACCTAAATTCACTATTTAACTTATCGCTATCCTCAGGATATATCCCAGTTTCTTGGAAGCTAGCAAATATATTAATGTTCCATAAGGAAGGAAAACCAGCGAATAAACCAAATAGCTACCGATCAATCAGCCTGACCAGCTTTGTTGGCAAAATTCTCGAAAGAATAATAAGTAATAGACTCTCCACATTCTTGGAGATAACATCAAAATTACCAGAAGAACAGAATGGATTCAGAAAATTTAGACAAACGACAGACCATTTAATAAGATTAACCGAAACCATAATAGATAGTTTCAACAAAAAAGAATATACAGTCGCTTGCTTTCTTGATATTGAGAAAGCATTCGACACCGTTTGGCACGATGGTCTAAGGTTCCGAATGAATGAAATGGAACTACCGCGAGGAATTATTCGCTGGTTATCTAACTTTCTGGAAAACAGAAAATGTAGAGTAAACGTAGAAGGAACTTTTACCAAATACTTTACTCCACTAGCTGGTGTTCCACAGGGAGGGGTGGTTAGCCCTATACTCTTTATCATGTATGTAAACAATATGCCATTGAAGGATCCAAATCATGGATTCTCATCACAGTTCGCAGATGATGTGGCAATCTGGAAAAGTGCTGCAACACCCACGATAGCAGCTACAAACATACAACCACAATTATATAGATATTAGTGAATACTGTGAAAAATATAGAATTAAAATAAACACAGCAAAAACTCAGCTCGTACTCTTTACGAAATCGACAAAACACAGAAAACAACAGCCAGAAATATATATGAATGGCACTCTACTCCAGATTGCCCAGTCAGAAAAATTTTTAGGTCTGACTTATGATTCAAAATTAACTTGGATCAATCATGTCAACGAAATTAAAAATAAAATTTGGCGAAGAACCAACTATGTAAGGAGTCTAACTGGTAAACACAGTGGAGCATCTACAGATAACATTTTGAAAATATACAAAACATATATTAGACCAGTAATAGACTATGCAGCTCCAGCATGGGTAACTGTAAGTAATAAAACAATCAAAACTAAACTACAAACAATACAAAACACACTTCTCACAACAGCATACAGAGTTCCGAGATCAACATCATCTAAATTCATTCACAATTACTCGAACATACCAACCATATCAGATAGACTCCTAAATATTACAATTAGATATTTTAACAAAAATTGGATGAAAAATGATTTATTATGCGAACTAGACAGGTACCTCATACATGATGAAGAAAATCCTAAATATCTCTCCCTAATTTACATATATTTTAAACATAAAGAAAAATAAATTAAAGTAAAATATGTATGTATATAAACTTTAAATCTTATATTTATAGTTTACATATTTATATATTTTAAAATAATAATAAAATAAAATAAATAAATTGCCACCAGCTAACTTGACCTACTGTGAATAATAGACTATAAATGGACATTGCCCTGAGAAGGACTTAACATACAAACAGTTAGGGAAAATAAGTTCAGGAAGGAGGAAGAGGTCAAAGTGAACCTGACCCTCCAGGGCAAAATACTCAGATACCATTGACCAAGTTTTATTACATATGCGGCTGTGAACACTATAGAATATCAAAATGTATAAAATGAAACACATGTATAAAATTTTACTTAAGTACATCACAAACTGTATTTCTATATCTTTATGTAGCTTCGTTGATAGATTTTCTAACGCTGAACAATTACAATTTTCTTTCATGCTATAGTTTAATTTTTTATGCTTCAGTCACGAGTGATAATAGAGTATGTATACGTTGTGAAGCATTTATTTTCAAAATGCAATACTTCATAAAACCACCAGTAATTTCTACGAATAATAATCAGTAACCACATTTAACTGTAAAACATAAAAGAAATACTATACTGATAAATTCGTGTAACACTTGTATAATTATGTTGTTGCAAAACGCTCCTCATAATATTTACATTACAATATGAATACGTAAGTAAGTGGTAGTAAACACAGCTCTTCGTTTCACTTTGATGGCATAAAGAGTCTGTTTGTTTCTGAGTTTTGCGCAAAGATACGCGAGGGTTAACCGAGCTGGCTTTCCAAATTTGGCATTGTAAAACTAGAGGGAAGGCAGCTAGTCATCACCACCCACCGCCAACTCTTGTACCAATGAATAGTGGAATCGACCAGTACATTATAACGCACCCACCGTTGAAAGGATGAGCATATTTGGTGTGATGGGGATTCGAGCCTGTGACTCTCAGATTATGAGTCGAAAGCCCTTGAAATAAAGAGTCAAACAGATGTGAGGAGTTAAAATAAAAACTAGTAACGATTTTCTATCTCTCTTATAGCGGCAAAGTGTTAGGTTGGGTTTTATATATAGAACAATAATCTTAAAGCAAGAAATACAGAACACTATCCAAACAAGATATAATTCAACACTGTTCTCGAAAGCGTTCCGTTTCAAGAGTAAATAAAACCAAAATTAATAGTAACAAATATTTTTATTTCTGGATAAGGAAGTTCATAATCTGGATCGACGATCGCCTGGTGTCTTGCTGGACAACCTGTTGAATCCTCCTGCTCAACGCCAGCGAAATTCTCATGGACAGACCACTTAAAATTCTCGTTCCTTTTCCCTCAGGGTCTTTCAAGAAATTTGCAATAGTAGCCAGCGATGGCATATTGAGAGAGAAATTGTTTTTCCAGCTCGACAGTTCTGCCACGTTTAAACTCTGTCAACTTTTTAGCCTTTGCCATGTTTTTACTTTATGTAACACAGAAGATGTCAGTGGGAGATGTTGACAACGCTAATGATTGAACACAAATGACTAAATTTCATTACGTGTTTACCGATTAACGCTTTGTTTCAGTACTGTTTTAAACTTTTAATTAACTAGCATTTAGGCTAATTTCATAGTGTTCACATTTTCTCTATTAAATATTTTTTTTTTATTCTATTTTCGCTTTACTTATTTTCATCTTTCAAAGCTCTACTCAAATAAGTGGTTGAGCCTAACAACGCAAAATGCATATTTTTCCTTTATGTTCATTGGTCCTAAGATTTTGGCCAGCAGTGTACGTCTCTTTCCTTAATTAATGTACCGTATTTGCCAGTCTATAACCATACTTTTATTATTTAAACAATACTTCATTTTACTCCTTGTCTTATACCTAAGTCCAAAGATAGAATCCCGGTAATAACTCTTCATTTAATATCATGTTTAACCAAAACTGAGTTGTTCATTTTACTTTTGTTTAATTTGTAAGTATGTCGTTACTTCAGCTGTATCTAGTTTTCAAAACTATAAGTTATTTATCTTGCATGCTAGTTACAGATAATCAAATCATTTATTTCAGATATACTGTTCTCATTCGTTATGTTAAAATATTGCTAGTATTATATCAAAAAGTAAGTTTCTATAACGTAAACTAATTTTATAAACGCTTAACAACAGTTCATTATGTCAAAAGGTTTAGTATTTTTACAACAAAAATGGGATTCAATTGTGATTAAAACTTTGTAAAGTTTTTATTGCATTTCTGATTTAAGTTATGCTTGTAACGTTTAAAGAGTATAAAAACCACTTGTGGTTCTATTTATTACTCCAGAGTGCAGGTCAGCAAAATTTAAAAATAATTTATCAGAATTTCTTCACAAAAGTAATATTCTGAACTTACTTGACAATAGTGGTCGTTCTTTACACCGAATGTCAAAGATTTGTTTGTTTTTGAATTTTGCGCAAAGGTTAATTTAGCAGTCATCACCACCCATCACCAACTACTTGAGATACCCTTTAACCAATGAATAGTGGAATTGACCATAACATTATAATGCCCTCCACGATTGAAATGGCGAGTATATTTGGTGCGACGGGGATTCAAACCCTCGACCCTCATATTATGAGTCGAGCGCGTTAACTCCCTGACCATACCGGACCAGAACCTCAAAGAAAGAAATACACTTAATTTGCGGTGTCTTCTGATTTACAACGCTAAAATGAAGAGTTCGTTTCCCCTCAATGAATACTGCAGATAGCCTGATATGTGCCCCCCTCCCCCAGTAGCACAACAATGTGTCTGAGGACTTATAATGCTAGAAACTGTTTTTTCTAGGCCTGTGGTGGGCATAACGCTAATAGCTTTGTGCTTATAAGACACATTTTATCAAAATTTTCAGAGTGGTCTTATACAGTGGTACCTCGATTCTCGAACATATTGTTTGAGAAAAAAATGTCTCGGTTGTTGAACATAAGCTTGATTCCCGAACCTAGCTGTCGTGGCTCAAATCCCCTAAATAACCCGACTGATGACCCGTTTGTTTGTTTGTTTGTTTTGGAATTTCGCACAAAGCTACTCGAGGGCTATCTGTGCTAGCCGTCCCTAATTTTGCAGTGTAAAGACTAGAGGGAAGGCAGCTAGTCATCACCACCCACCGCCAACTCTTGGGCTACTCTCTTACCAACGAATAGTCACATTATACACCCCCACGGCTGGGAGGGCGAGCATGTTTAGCGCGACGCGGGCGCGAACCCGCGACCCTCGGATTACGAGTGCACGCCTTAACGCAACTGATGACCCGAAAGACCGTTTGACCATGTTCGGCCCACTGTTCTCATTCGTTATATTAAAATATTGCTAGTATTATATCAAAAAAGTAAGTTTCTATTACGTAAACTAATTTTGTAAATGCTTAACAGCAGTTCACTATATCAAAAGGTTTAGTATTTTTTTACCCGCACCTGTCGCTTAGTCCACACCCCTAATAAAATCTGCTGTGAATGTTCTCGTTTTTGTTTTTTCCAAATATTCTGATTAAATAAGCCACTATGAGGTCAAAGAAGGATACTGAAAGCAGCAAACCATAAAGAAAAGTTGTTATAGCCACAATAGAGGTGAAAAAAGATCTCATAGCGAAGTATGAGAGTGGTGTTCGCGTGCCTGACCTTGCTACACAGTTTGGTATGGCGAAGTATGCACCATACTGCAAAATAAAGAGGTCATCAAAGGAGCTAATGTTACAAAAGGAGTGACAGTACTTACGAAATAAAGATCACAAACAATAGAAGAGGTAGAAAAACTGTTGTTAATTTGGGTAAACTAAAAACAGTGAGCTGGTGATATCATTTCATCACTTGTGAGAAAGTAAAGCAGTTGCATGTTGACCTCCGAAAAACACCGCTGGAACGAGTGATGACACAAGTGATACCTTTAAGGCTAGAAGGGAGTGGTTTGAAAAATTTAGGAAGAGAAGTGGCTTACATAGTGTGGTGAGACATGAAGAGGGTGCCAGGCAGAAACAAACCTCATTAGAAAAGTTTTTAGTGAGAAATAGGTCCAGTGAGTTGTAGAGACAGAAGAGATAAAGAACCCCAGAAGGAGAGTTACCTGACGTCTTTATGGAAGGTGAATCCGCTTCCAAACAATAATAACTCTCATACTCTCCACGTTCCTCACCAACTTTCACTTACGCCATCAGCTCTCCTCAGCACATGTAAAGTGCAGTTAAATTTTCATTTATTGTTTTTTAATTGTGTTTATAGTTTTTGTGGTTGACTTTATGCATGTAAATATTATTATACACGTATAAATAAACAATATTTTAACTTAAAATGCTTCATAATGCGTAATTTTTGGAGGTCTGTAACGGATTAATTTAATTTACAGTATTTCTTATGGTAAAAATTGATTTGGTTTTCGAACAGCCTTCTGGAACGGATTAAGTTCGAGAACCGAGGTACCACTGTATATGATTGTCTTATACACCAGCATATAATGTATTTGGTTAGGATATTTTGTCAACATTTTTTCGTTTCAATCTCTAGTCGTAATATTTTTGTAACGCAACCTTTATATCCAGCATGTGCTAAAAGGCCATGACTAATGCTATCTGTAAATTAGAATTATTAGTGAAGTGTTTGTTGGTTTTTTTTAATTTGGCGCAAAGACACACAAGGGCTATCTGCGCTAGCCGTCCCTAACTTAGCAGTGTAAGACTAGAGGGAAGGTAGCTAGTCATCACCACCCAGTGCCAACTCTTTTACTAACGAACAGTGCAACTGACTGTAGCGTTATAACGCCCCCACAGTTGAAAGGGCATGCATGTCTGATGTGACGGGATTTGAGCCCGCGACCCTCATATTACAAGACGAACGCCTTAACCCACCTGGCCATGCCAGGCCTCGTGTGAAGTGTGTTTGTTCAATGACACATTGGAATTTAACATTACTTCCTCAGCTCAGTTCAAATTTTATTCCTCGAACTAATTTATAAACTAAAACTTCTACAAATATAAAATTTAGTGGATTTTTCTCGCAATTAAAACAATTAATTCAACAAATTGAATAAAAATATCGTGGGACATTATAACAATGTTTAGTCAAGAATGGCGTTTGGAAGTAAATGAATTTACTTCACAAAATGAGATCTTTACGAAAATATTTACGAAATCTTAAGGTTTTTTCGAAAGAGAATAAAATTGTGTTTAGAATCTAGGGGTAACGACAAAACAAGACACTTAAGGTTTACTTCATCCTCTTTATTATTACAGTAAACACAGGCATATCAATATTCTATTAACAACGAAAGTAATTCCTAATACAAGTCATTCAATAAAATTATATTATAGTACAAGCGAGGATTCATAATAAGGAAATTCTTCTGTACCGAACTAATGAAATTAGGCCTATATTGTACTTATTATTCTATTTGTGCTCACAATATTTTATAACTAATCTCATAATCAGATTAATGACGCAGAAACAACTTAATCCATAATCATTTTTGTCAACTTAGTATCTTGTGTGGAATGTAAATATAAGGATGAGTTCTTGCATGAATATTTTAGTGTTAGTCACGTCCTTTCAATATGGCGGCGGGAAAGTAAAAAAAAATATATTATACCAGTTTAACTTAAACAAATGCCAATGTATTTTTAACATAAAAAAAAACGTTTGTTAACAATAGAAATTTGATTGATATTTCACTAGTTTACAACTTCATGCGCTGGCACTGTTTAACGATTGTGTACTTTTACACTTTCATACAGATTATGTGTTTGGCTCTAGATTTGTTAATCTCGTGAAAGATCTGTTTTGTTACATGGAAATTGTAGTCAAAACACAAAAAATTATCACTGCACATTCAGGCAACAAGATGTCTTTTAAAACACATTATAATGACACATAAAATATCCACCTAACACATTTTAAGAATAAGTTTGTTTACTGAGTTAATTAATACGAAACTGTGAACCCGAATGGCAGTGTTAACATCATTTAAAGTGTGTATTTTCCTTCCTACCACGAACAAACACATAAGTATAATATCAACGTTCACTTGAATCGTAATATTTCTCACCACTCAGTGGTAGGGGTACAAGAAACAAAGTTTAATCAAAGGAATATATTTTGAAATTAGTTTCTTAGAATATTATTCCAAACATTTATGTAATAAAGGTATCAAACCATTCTTCCCATATCAATCTTACTTTTTACACTAAGAAGAGTTTTATAAATGAAAGCTCGTTTTAAAATTCATGACTATTATTTCTGAAATGTTATATTTTGGTTTAAGTTTAAAATAACATATCAATTAGCATATCAAAATACCTTTATGATGGTTTTTTCCCATCTGATTTGCAACATCATGTTGCCAAAAAAGTAAATTCTTAATAGCATACCATTGTTTTAAACCCTTGGGAAAAGCAGAGCAAAAATGTTTTTTTTTTCTTGAGTGTGATTAGTCATTTCATTTTGTAAACATTGCATTGTTTGATATTTATAGCTATGATGTGTGTGTTTTATACAGGTTCATTGCAATACTGTTGTGATGCTAATATAATAGTGATACCAAAGTATTTTCCCATTATAATTTCCAGTTAAATGTATCAGTTTTGAACACGCTACTGGAACCTTATATACGTGCACTATAACCTTTATCCTATAATAACATTTGTTATGGATGTCCTTATGTCTTAAAAAAATTAAACTAAAAAATGTGAACATATCGGTAAATCTTTTTTTGAAAAGCAATTAAAACTAAGATCAAACTCAATATTCTTTGATTATTATACAACACAAAACTAAAAGAACACACTGACTTTTCTTGCTATCAACAAATACAAAAAATGGAAATATTTAAGTTAATGTAATAGTATAGAAAAAAAACAGGAAATGTTCTCAAAAATTATTTTATTAAATCTTGGTGCTACCTAGGAAGGTAAATATCACATACCTCACTAGAACTTGGTTTTAAATCATCGTATTGCATGAAGCATCAATAATTAATATAAACAATTTAAATCTGGTACTACATAAACTGAACATATGAATGATATATCCCACACTTTCTGAGCTACAGACATAATAATAGTTAAAACATTCAAATAATTTGTTTGAAATACTTGTGCGTAATAAAATCTCAAATGTTAATTCTATTCATTTTTCGTCTCTTCTTTTAAGGTTTAAATGAAACAGCATACAGACACAGCATCTGACTAGACATAAAATATCCCCAAAGTAAAGTAAATTCCAAGAAAAAGAATGACATATCATCAAAGCATCTGTGTAAGTAAGAGATGTCAATCAGTGGCTTACAAGTAATGAGGTCAATTAAGGCACAGTAGAGTAGCTGCCTGTAATTATATTTATTCATAAACATGGACTAAGCTAAAGAAGAAATAATAATCTAAAGTATTCATAAGAGTTGTCACTTTCCTCAGATTCTGTGCAGGCAAACAATTATGTATGATTAAGCAAAAAGTACTTTTTACACTCAAACCACTCAGTAAGTGACAATTTAGGGTAAATATTTAGAATTTTTTTATACAACTTTGCTGCAGGAAAAAACTATAATAAGCATTATAAACAATACATATTTGGGTGCTCTTTCTATTAATAGTTTTATTTTGTGCACTGGGTGATTGTGAGACACAGGCAGTAAGTTTGAAAACTTCATGTAGCCTATGCCTGAATATCAATAGAATTTTTGTTCTAAGTATATTTCATTATGTTAGAGCAAACTGCATTGGAATTTTATACAGTGGCTTTTATTTTGATTAAACTTAAGAAGTGGGAAAAATAATTATTTTAGGCAAGTAATATATTCATTAAATATCTTTCTGTATATAAAATGTAATTTCATTGAGAAACAAATAAATAACATGACATACAATTTTATTCAAAACTTTACAATTAAGAGGACAAACACATCAGTCAAATTATTGATGGATGACAATGTACCTCTTGTAGACATTTGATTTTGCTTGTTAGTTTGATAGTTAGACTCAATATTAAGATATAAAAAAATAAATGGCTTAATTTACTTAATAAACTTAGTTGTCCAAAAACTGTTTCATCTCAAAACCTAAGTTCAAAGAAGATTCAGTTCAACCTGCACTTTGATCAATGTAGGGTGTTATGTTACACTAGTTTTGGAGAATTCTACTCCTCAACAGTAACTTTGAAAACAAGTTAACCAAGTTGGTGTGAATGAGGTTTGTAATCACTATGAGGTAAACCTATACATTGGATAGGTAAACCGAAAAAAAAATGTCACAAGCCACTATTCATTTTCTTACATTATACAGTTACACAATAGCAGATACAATAAATAAACTTAGTATTCCAAAAATATGGGCCAGTGATACTTTTCATTCACTCTACCAACTCAGCAGATAGGTTTTTTTCATGTTGACTACAAAAACATATTCACACCAACAGCGTATTTGATACTTTTCACTATGATATAAGACCAGTTCATCTCTTTCTGGTTAACTTGTGTTCAGGGTTACTAATGATGAATGGAATTCTCCAAAACTAGTATAACCCAATAACATATGTTGGTCAAAGTGTGAATTGAATTGGATCTCCCTTGAGTTTAATTTACATTTAGGTGCAAAACAAATGCATCAAGTAAAGCAGAAATAACAATCTAATGGAAGTACCTGTGGAGGTCCTGGACAATAATTACTGTTGAAGTAAAAAGTAATTTGAGTCATCTAGGTTTATGAATCCCATGTCAATGAAAAAGCAGTTTTTTTTGGAATACAGTTCTATAATTTTGTATGTGTCAAATCCACTTCCTTTAATAACTTAAAATCAAGTTGCTGAACCACCAAAGATGAAGACCACCTCTAAAGACATAAGAATTACCAGATGCAATGAACCATTATTAAATGAAAATGAATGATTAATCAGTTAATATTTTAAAAAACATATTTTATATTATTCCTTCTTGTTGTTTATTCACATTCATTATGAATAAATGATTTTACCTTATTAGTGCAAATGTACTACAGTCTGAATATCATATGTATATCATGAGCAAATTACTTATCACTGTTATAACTTAGGTTTTCAAACATGCTTTTAGAAGGTTAAAATTCAAGGAACATGCTTAAATACTAAAATTTATTAAAATACTCTAATAATCAACATTATGACATATGCAATGAAATTAAAATCTTTAATCTAGGACCAATCAACAGTCTTAAAACACACTACATATTTTGATGTCAATTCACATCATCTTCAGAGTGTGAAAAACAAATACAGTGCAACAATATAATGAGCCACTGGTCATGTGACAACAGTTTACATACTTGAGAAAAGTCATGCCATCTATATACTTTCTGATTTTCCAACTCATCCTTATTTAAGACAATATCATTTTCACCATATTTCATTATTTCTATAGTTTCTATAATATATTTAGCTATTATATTATTCAATTGAGTCAAAACAAAATGATGGGTTTTTCCAACTGGATGATATGATCAGTATAATTTGTATGATCAACTGGTGCATAGTTTGAATTTCTGATTTTAATATTTCTATTATCTTAATTTAATCTTGGTTGATCAAACTAGAAGAAATGGAACTAAGTGATAAGTACAAGAGGTTCATATATGAATTTAAAGAAAAACACCATAATTAACTTGTGACAGGATTACTGCTGAGAATTAATTCTGAAGATGAACTTGTAAGTAGGTTATTACGGCTAAATGCTAAGATTAGGTTATTATGTGAGAATGAGCAGATTGGCTGGGTTAGACTTTGAAATGTTAATGAAGTCAAAATTATGGAAATTTTAATTTAAAGCTCACAGACTGGGAAGTGCTACAGTCAAATCATGAGAAAGAATGGTTTTTGTAACTTGTTTGTTTGAAGTTAAGCTTCTGGGCCATCTGACCCCTGCCCACCATGGGTATGAAAACCAGGTTTCTAGCATGCAGACACACCATGATGACACTGAGGGGATTTTTTTTTTGAATGTCAATTGGTCAAAGAACCTTGTTGAAATAATGCTATTTTAGAGAAAAATATACATGTAGAAACTGCTGGTCTGGGTTGAGAAAATTTGTATGTAGAGGAGCGAACAATGTTTTGGTCTTTTTCAGTCATCGTCAGGTTGAAAATTTTTAAATTTTGAAGATAAACACATTATTTATAGAAGGAAAAGGGTGGCTGAAAGTACAAAATAGGGGTTGGCTCACAAAGGATATAAGAGATAAAATTAAAGAAAAGCATCACAAATTTAAGAAATTTAAATTGACTGATTTGACAGTAGATTTACCATATTATAGAATAACAAAAAACTTGGTCAAATAGGAAATTAGAATATCAAAAAGGATGTAGGAAAAGAGGTTGGTTGAAAGCATAAAACTTAACACTAAGGATTTCTTTAAATACATTAAGGGTAAACACAAAATGCTGGGATAAGGATAGGGCCCTTTATAGATGATAAAGAAAAGCTTATATCTAATGATTATGAGATGGTTGGGTTATTAAATTCTGTTTCTTCTTCAGTTTTTTACTAATGAACATTTAAGCAGTATTCCACATCCTGAACAGTTGATGGATAGAAAGAAAATCAAACAATATGACTGCATTAATTCTGAGCTTGTTAAGAAAACCTGAATAGTTTAATAAAGAATTATAAGATTTCTGGGCCAGATATTTCTTCAAGAATTTTGAAGAAGGCTGAAGACTGGATATGTGAGCCATTTCTTGTTATTTTTTGTCTATCCTTGAACAGTAAGGCAAGTACCAGAGTAATGGAAGTTAACTAATACCACACCTCTCTTCAAAAGGAGATAATAAAAATTGTTCAAAAATTATAGGCCTTTAGACTTACGTCAGCTGAGTGAAAAAACTTGGAAAGTGTGGCAAAAGATACTTTACAAAATCATTTGATAAAGTTTAGGATTTAATTAGATAATCAACATGGTTTCAGTAAAGGAAAATCTTACCTTACAAATTGTTTGACTTTCTTTGAAAAGGTTACTGCTTATATACATGAGGGTAAGGATGTAGATTTGGTGTAACATAGAAGAAGGAATAGTGAATGAATTGCTTAAATCTGCTGACAATATTAAGGTATTGGTTGTTGTTAGCTGTGAAGACGATGTTGCTGAGTTACAAAAGGATTTAGATCATTTAATTGGGCAAATAACTGGAAGATGAGTTTTAATTATAATAAATGCATGATAATGCATGTGTGTTATAATAATATGAATTATAAGTATAATTTGGATGAAAATAACCTTAATAACACCATGAAAGAAAGGGATCTTGGTGTAATAGTAGATAAGTCTCTTAAGCCATCGAAGCAGTGTGCTTCCATGTTAGTGATAGGCCAAATAGGATATTAAGTTGTATCTACAGAAATATTGAATACCAGTCAAGGAGGTTATTATTTCCTTGTGTAGATCACTGGTTAGGCTATATTTAAAATATTGTGTTTGGTCTTGCATTTCTTATGTTAAAAAAGACATTGACGTGTAGAAAAGGGTTAAAAGGAGGGTTACTGGAATGGTGCCTGGGATGGAGGGGTTGTCATACAAGCAGAGGTTAAGATCTCTGACACTGTTCTCTCTTTAAAAAAAGTATAACAGGAGATCTGACTGAGGTGTTTAAGACTGCAAAGGAAAATGACAATATTGATCCAATATGGATCAACAGATCCCTTGTTGTCCCAAAACATTATCTTATGTCATCCTATGAAAAAAAAAACTGTTACTTTTGACCCAACCAAATGATATGACTGCTAGAAATATTAAGGAAATTATAAAAAATAGTAAAACACTATAATCATATCTTAAATGAGGGTGAAGAAATGGAATAATTGTGAAACATATAGATAGCATGAACTTTTTTTCAAGTAAACTTAATTTTCACATGACTAATGGTTTTTTGATTTTATAAAGTTGCACAGTATTTGTTTTTCACACTTCTGAGGTTGACACGAAACGATGCTGAAAAATGTAGAGTTCCTTCTGAGACTGTTGATCAGTCTTAGAATAGTGATTTTACTTGTGTGCTGATCATTTGAGTATTTTATGCTTTCAGAAGATCCAAGTTATCAACCAGTAAGAGTAAAAAAGCATCATATTCTTGGTCCTTCCTCCACTAAAGTAGCATTGGAGAGAGAATAGGGCCATCCAGAAGAAAACAAAAGTTAAATAAAAAGCAAAACAAAATATTTAAAAGCAAAGACAGCCAACACTGTAGAAAATATTTACTTCATACTACAGTTGAGATCATTAGGTTACAACTGAATACCAATACAGAAGGTATCAAACTTAGAAACTGTTAGCTGTTTATTTGCTGTAGAAATAATAAAATGTGCAAACTCCTCAACAAAATTATCACATTATCTAGTAAGAAAACACTGTAAAAAATCTTGCAACATACCAAAACTTAGCCTGTTCTAAATGACATATTATCTGATGGTTTAAAAATTAAATGTAAAACAATGACACACCATGATAAATACAGTTCATGCTTTATCTTTTATGAAGTTACCAGAAAAGAATCTCTTATATGCAGTTATCAGCATAATACAACAGAAGAATTTGAATATCTTGAGGATATTGGTCAGAAAAAAATTTTGCAGATCATGATTAGACAGCCCCACAATGAAGGGAAACAATCAATAGGCTATTTAGTAAGCTAAAGTTCTGTGCAATCAAAAACTATCAATTAATTATTACTGGTTAAAAAATTAAACTTATCATTTGAGACAAAGGCTGAAAGAACTATTCAATTCTGCAAAAGTTGACTCCTAAAAAAACCTTATACTTAGCACCAAGGTAACAACATTTATATTGTTTATAATACCCCTTGGTAAAAGAGATCATGAAAAATTTTGTATCAGAAAGTCAACACTTTGATGTACTTTACGTACTATTTTAATTCTAGCAAGATTCTCTCTAAGTAAATAGCTCCAAACATTCCACAAAAGCATTTGACATTGCCACAGTTCTCTGACATGTGAGTAAACATTGCTACGGATATAGTGAGCTATTCTGTAAATATACAGGTACTTCAAACTCACTCTAGTAATGAATAAAGTAGAGGAAGATTATCTTTATGTACTTTAACAACCTATTAAGGCCTGAGAAAACAATTTATATAACCTTTCTTTTCAAAAATACATAAGTAGTGAAAATCAGACGAGTACTACAACTAATTCAAGAAGTCTTCCTACAAACCAAACTAAGAACTTCATTCAAACAAACACAAGGATGAGAAACTATCATACTTTATGGACAAGACTGATATAATGCACATATCAAGTGTCGTTTTTTTAAATACCAGTAATCTGAGTTCAAGGGTATCTACATAGGGTCAAACAGATTTATTTGTATTTCCCATTTAATGAGTTCTTAAGAGTATAGTATTATTGAAACCCTTGAAAAAAATACAAGGCAAAATGTTGAGTTTAAATACACCTTTTTTTTGGAATGTGGTTAGTCTTTTCTTGCAAACATTTCATGGTTTGATATTTATGACTGTGACGTGTGTGTGTCTTAAACAGGTTAATTGCTATTCTGTATTAGATCATTGTTATGATGAGACTAATGTATTAAAATAATTTTCAACATGTTTTTATATTTTGTTTGCCAGTTAATTGTATTAGACTTTAACAAACTACTGGCATCTAATATACGTGCATACTGCCTATCTATCAGATACTCATACTGTCATAAATATTTTTCTATCGGTAAAAATTCAATCTTTTATGATTAAATATTGTAATGCATTTTACTTTATTACAAGATTAAGCTATGGAAATACATAGCATTATTTTCTGTAAGGGAAAATTAGCTATTTTATTCACAATACAAGTCAGGGATTTAGAGTATATGTGTGTGGTGGGTAGCACTGACAAAATTGTTGCATAAAGGTATTGAAGGAGTGGTTTCCCTTAAAAATATAGATACTTGTTCTAGAGTATATTACAAAATTTATAGAAAAACAAATGAAATCATTCTACATATTATTAAAGATTTATCATGAACGTGAACAATTATATTCTTTTTGTTACCAGTAGAGGCAAAATACTAGGCATTAATACAATACTGGTAATACACAAATCTTCATGATAAATAGAAACTGATGTAAGTAACACTCAAGTTTTAATTTTAAATAACAAAGGAAAAAAATAAAGAAAGAATCTTTTATCATTGAAATTCTTAAAAAAAACGTTTTAATCTTTTCAATAAAACCTATTTATTCCTAATTTATCAACAATGCAATGAAAAGTTTGAAGTTTGATATGTGCCTAATTTATCAACAATGAGGTTTTAAAAAAAATTACTTCTCAAACAAAATTTTGTTTGTTAGCCTAGCAAATAAATAACTTAATGCATTTGTTCCTGTGCTTTCAAATGTGTGAGAAAATAATAAAATAAGTTTATGATCAAAACATTTGAATATTTTTATATTCTAGAATTCAAAAGTATCTGCTATTGTATCATTTCATGTACTGTTAATTTCTTTCCAAATAAAATTGACAAGCCACAATATTAGTGTAAATTTGCACAAGCTATTGTAATTAATTGCCATGTAACTACCCTGAAAATTTTATTTCATATTAATTCATGATTAAATATGAAGTAATAAAGATTAAAACAACACACTAATTCATATCTCTAACAGAAAGCTAAAGTCTGATCAGTAATGAAACAAATAAACTAAAGAATCATTACAGCAAGAAATTGTTGCTGAAAATCAATAGTGATGCACAATTAAGTAAATAATTAATACTTCTACCATAAAAATGCTGATGTGATAAAATTTGTATTTAGAAATGACTAAATTTACAATTATTATCTAGTCAATCACAGAACTTAGTTTCTGACTTAGCTAGGAGATCCAAACAATTATATGTATCCACACAACTCAAATACATCTATGACTAAAATGTACGATTTATAAATAAAAATATTAGTAAGAAGAGAGCTGTCATGACGTTTATCTACCTTGAGTCAACTGTTTTATTACAATAATATTAACACCAGCAATTTAATGCTAACTTATGTGATTGGATATCCACAAAAGCCAAGCAACTAACTACAACAGAAATAGGTATTTAATTAGAGTAAATTGAATGTCTTTTTTTCTTAATAAAGTTAAGCAGTGATGATTGAGTGACAGAAATAATAAAATAATACCATGTTAATCTCTTTGTGTTGTCAAAATTTCTAAAAGAAAAAAAATTCAAGTTTATCATAATTCTTATTAGCTTGCCAGGAAATGAAAAAAACATTGTACTCTGTGAATTAACCCATAAGGTTATGAAAGTGATGACAGATAATATACATGTTTTAATTTTACAACACTTTGACTTACTAACAGTAATAATGACCAAACTATGTTTGCACATCAGTAATAGTCATGTGAAAATTACTTCATTGACCACTCCTCACATGACTCAATGTTGAAGCTAGCTACACTAGCTTTTCTTTATATTCCTGTAACGCTGAGTAAGCCCCTCAAACCTTCTGAAACTATAGTTAGCAAAAACCCAGTCTTTTCCGTTCTGTGGATCTTCCATGAAACTTGGTGCTGATGCTGTTTGGAAAAAAATAAACATGTTTTACACAATAAAAACAACATAATACAATTATTTATATTTCAAATAATTTATTCCTCTTAATATTTTTAATGTTTTCAAATACAGCGTCATAGGTAATGTTATTACCATTTATCATTTACTTATAGGCCAAAAGAACTTTCAAAAACTACTGTCTTGTAATAAATAAATTAAAATTGCACTTTTATATTAATACACATAATTTATTAAAGACTTCTAAAAACCGCTAAATTAGAACAATGGCTACTGTCAACAAAATGGAACTGCATATAGTAGTAATACTGATTCAAAACCCCACAGCAAGTACAACAATACAGCATTTTATGCGAATCTCCATGTGTAGCAAGGGCTTGCTTAGATGTAAAATCTCTTGTTTATTGAAAATTTGATGTGATACTTACACTCTTAAATTACTAAACTGTAATGTTTATATGTATCTACTAGAATATCACTGGATGTGGGATTGATTATTCTATTGGAGAACAGTGAGGTTCATACTAACAAATATCTATATATATACAACATGCACATAAATTCAGTAATATGGATACATATACACACAGGTTGCACTCACTTTTGTCTACCTATAGATCTGCAGTTAAACTGTCCTACAATAAAATAATTCCACTTCTAATTATGCACATATTTACATGCACACACACATATACATGAAGGTTACATGTATAATTCACCATATTTCATGCACTATGAGTAAGTCTCTTTTACAATATTATTTTATTTATATATATATGACTTTGTCTGTTCTCTGGAAACTCGCTCTTTTCTATGAGATTTATGGGAGTAATACCATCCTAATAAATATACATAGCTAGGTTTTCAGTGGCTTAAGTATTCAGAACAAGATAAAGATAATACAACTTACGTATTTGTAAGTCTACATCAGGAAACTCATCAAAATTAGAAGTATCATCAATGCTCTTAATTTCCACAAGTATAGCTGCTGGTCGTTCTCTGTTAAAAGATATAAAAGATACAAAGACGTGACTGTGTTTTTAAGTGTTACAAAATTTCTAAAAAATGTGGTATGTAGTTCCCCATGGCTAAGACTTTAGTCCAAAATATAGTACCAAACTTCAATTTTTAAAAATTAATACTGAATTTCAAAAGTTATCAATTTCTTCTTTCTCACAGACAACAGTACTATGATGCTTAGAAAGAAGATAATAAAATGAAGTACCTTAGTAATGTGTGCAGTTCTGTTTCCTAACAATATGTATTACATATCAGAGAAAACTACATTTAAAATGAATATTTGGCTATTCCAGCTAGAACACTGATTTGGCATACTCACTTATTTTCCCAAATGTTCATGTTATTTAACATATTGGGGGTGTTTCATACAGATACAAGTTTCAAAATCACTGATTTAGATAAGTGAAACTGAAATATCTTTTTTTTTCTCTCTCATTAGATAAAATTTAAAATGTGTAAACAGTTGTGTCATGATTTTTTCCCCCTTTCTCCATATGAGAATAGTTGAAGTTATCAAAAACAAATGTAACCAGGTCTTGTTGATATAACAAAATACATGCACATAAATAAGTTAAATGAATATAACATACATAAAAAGAGTTTATTTTTATGATATAGGCTTATCATGATCATAAATCAAATAAGGATGAGTGATATCAAATACTTCAATCCCACAATATACCTTGTTTATATACCATTCTAATCACTGAGGGCTGTACAGAACATGATATTTATGCAGCTACCTGTTGCAACATTCACTCACAATATAGCAATGGAAAGTTAGGTGAAATTGCTTATTTTCTACATAAAATATACAGAAGATCTAAGAAGCAATTCATGGATTTATAACTGCATGCATTATTCAAATGTTATTAGGGACCTTCTAACCAAAAGACATGGACCCAGAAGCAATTTGGTGCATAAATAGCCTAAAAAAATGTAATTACAAAGTAATTAGAGTCTATATGAACTCCAACAGTGGTTCTAGAGTTAAATAATCTAAATACACAACTTACAATGTGTTCATCAACGACAGTAATCAAATCAAGAAACATCAACTTATAATATATCCAAGTGTAAGTAAATTAGTTCTCATGTTAACAGATAAATTACATATTTACAAATATGACAACAGCACAGTTTGTAAGAATATGAACAGAGCTGTAACACTAAACCCACCTGTTTTATTCACCACACAATAATATGTCATTACCTTATGTGTTCCCAATCTACACCCTTGAAAAAAGGATGTTCCTTCACTTCCTCTAGCTCTCCTCTACTACCCATTCTTCTTTCCACTTCATAACAAAACCTTTGGATCAGATCTTTCGGCTCATTGGAGATTGGTACTTCTGGTGGAAACATTAAAGTTTCTTTCCAGTTTATTACTTTCCTATATGTTTCTTGTGGGGTATCAGAACAAAATGGTGGATAACCTAAACAACACAATAATACAGAGGGAGAAATATAAAATTTAGTTTTCTATGTATTAGTTCAAGGTATAACATCATAAGTTCATTAAAAAAAATATTTTGATTTTTTAGAATTATTACCAACTTGTGACCTAAAGGCAGAATTGGAGGATGTAAAAGAAAATGTCTTGATATGAAAAATTTTATAAGTAAATAACAGTTTGCAACCAAGCAAATCTTATTCTTGAAGTTAATTTTCATTTAACACCAATTAATGCTTGGCATGCCAGTATCTCAGATTGGTTCATTCTGATAATAAAAAAACATTGTAAAAAAAAGACTACATATATTCTATTCCATTAAAATTAGTACAACGTTTAACACCACATACACACTCACATACACTAAAGCTAAATTAAATCTCACATCAGTGACATACAAATAGATAACAATGCAAACTACACTGTGGAAAAGGCAAAATGTGTCTTTGTAAGAGAAGCATCTACAGAAGGCAGAAGTACAAATAATACAGCTGTATTAATACATCAAATAACAGATTTAGCTTTTATTCATAAATACTGGAAGAAATATAAATAACACAATTGAAGAGCATATGCAGGTACTTAAGCCCATAACATCCCACATCTAAAAGTAACTCATCATTTGCATCAAATTATGGAAATATTGTTATTACTAATGAAACAGAAATTGGATAAAAATAGTAATAAAATCTCTCAATTAATAATCCTGAACAATACACAGCATGGAAAATTATATTAATGATGTCACTCATATGTTCTAACAAACAAGCAGGTGCTAGTTAAAAATGTCAAATTAGGTATGGTGTAACTGAAGTAACCTAGAGTTACTTCACATAAAAATAAGAAATTTTATGATTTGATGTACATCAAGCATTTTATTTTTAAGTTTATGAGGTTTGTCTACCAAACAGTGGTATTCTTCATTACTGTGCAAAAATATCATATTTTCTCAGTTACTTAAATGTTGTAAGATACAAATTTAACAGTTTTTAACTATATAATTCACAAAAGTTTCATAAATATTTCACTGTAAATATTTATTATAAATTATTATTCACACACAAAAGGAAAATGATTACAGGGTCACTCAGTAAAGTGCATATATTTTACATATAATTATTAATCATAACTGAACTGAAACAAATACTAAAATGCGTCTATACACCATTGTGTTCAACAGATGCAGTTAATTCTAGGCCAAAAAATTAGAAATAATTTATTACATTTGTCCACCAAGTTTCATCAAAATTTGATATTTTTTTACTGAGCTACAGAGCAAAAATAGTGTGAAAAATCAGTTCCCATGTGAATAGATAAGAGCTTTGGTATTTTTGTAACCTTGACCCTTCAAAAACTAACCACTTTTTAGTTGAGACACAGTCTAAATGTACAGCAACTTTTGTCCAAGATCATTTACCAGTTTCAAGAAATTTCATTGAGAAGCATATATTCAAACGCACACACACACACATACATACATCTATATGTATGTATGTAAGTCAAAAAATAAGCTCTGTCATCTTCAGTGACAGAGGTGATAAGGTTACTTCAATAATATTATGACTGTTTTGCAATGAACCATATGTCCAGGTTATCTTTATTATTTAGAACATGTGGATATAATTAAAATTTTACAGATTAAAAACATAATTCTGATTTGAAATAATACATAAAAACTTTAGAGGTATACTTACAGAAACATCACAATCACAGAATATTTTTTGTTTAAATTTATTCTTTAATAACTTAGTATACCATCAACAGATGACATAATATATGTTGCTGCCATTGTTACAAGTTCAACAACAATTTTGTGAACAAATGAGGTACTTCTGGCATATATATTCTTCTGGAAAAACAGAGAGAAAATGTATTTTAAACATTCTGTCAGGGCTTTATGTATATGTAGGTTGAGGATTCTTCTGCAGTAGATATCTGTGACATGTCAGTGATAACTTGACAATAAACAAACAGCACACACTATATTTGTTTTAAAATAATATATTCAAAACAAATTAAACATATGTATAAAAATTTTTTACATTATGGATAGTACAGTTGTATCATAAACTCTAAATTATCAAAATTCCACCCAGGCTGATTCAATTACTTTGTAATCCAATTGTTAATACAAATTATTTTCTCCCATTTTTATTTTAACAGTATCAGTTAATAATTCACTTATGTTACCACGAAAGTCACCACAGTTATATCTCAAACTTTAAATAATTGTCTTCTTTCAAAGTTCAATTTATAAAGAATAAAATGCACTGTCTCATCAGTTGGGTACTTTCACTATTAACAATATTTTTTACTATGATTCCAATAATATCTCAAAATGTTTAATTCTCTGTTGTATTTGTTTCATACCAACTAATTAGCACCTATGATTTCTTTATAAATTGAGCTTATATATTGACAAAATCACCACAAACAGCATCATCTTTTATTTTTATGTAATTCCTTGATACCCGTATACATGAGAGAATTTTGATTATGTTTTTCATCATGGTTGTCTAAAAAGTCTTCCCCACATAATGCGCATGGACTTCTGTAACATGCTTTATGTAATCATTTTTGCAGGCTTGGAGAACAAATTTAATGTCAGATGCAAAAAATACTTATTATTACTAGATTAGCTATAACCTTCGCAGTAATTTTCATGAGTACCATTGAGTTGATCAGGTAGTTAGTGATGAACAGCATCCTGCCCTCTAGCTGTATTTTATTAGTCATATTTATGAGATTTGGAATGACATCTTAAACAGCTTAATTTACTTTCATCATTTAATAAATCAAATTCACAACAGTATTAATTTCATTTTCTAATATTCTCCAGTTGGATAGCATGTACAATTTCTAGACAATTCTAACGCTGTATCAGATGATATGTTATCTACATATCATCTGATACGGCTTCAAAATTGTTATATACATGAAAAAACAATTCAATAAGACCATTGTTTGTGATAATGAGAAAACCCACTTGTAGAGAAAAATATACATGTAAAAACTGCTGGTATGGGTTGAGAAAATTTTTTATGTAGAGAAGCAAAAAACTCTAATTAAAAAAATTTTCTAAACCCACACCAGCCATTTTTACATAAATAACACCACTGCTTCTACATTATCTCTCTCATCAGTCTTGTTAACTGGCTAAAAACGATAGCTTTCTTCATAACTCACATATTTTTAACAGAGAAGAAAGTAGATTTCTAGCAGATTTTTAAGTCAAAAAGTTATTGCAAAAAATTTGGTTAATACTATTTTTTTTCCATTCACAACAAGTAAAGATGAAAAAACAAGGAAAAAATGTTGCAGCTAAAATACCTTTTTATTAGACATAAGGTTAATAATACCACTAAGAATACTGTAAGGGAATATGGTTTGCCTGTATATGTGATAGAAAAGTCTGAAAGTGTGCTGAAATTGCATTTAGTATGCTCAGAATTTAAATCCCTCAATCACTGCCAGAAAAATAACTTTATCAGATGTCACAGGAGTTTTGAAGAAATGTATGGAGTAAGATGTACTTTACAGGATCTCGTGTTATTTGCGACAAAAAAATATACTGGTGAAACAAAGAGATCCAAAAATAGAGTATTTCATTATATGCTACAATGACGGATGAGGCTGATGGAACAGTATTTGCAGCATAATTTATCAATGAAAACAAACTTTCTACATCCAATCACTCTTTTAGCATCAATATAGAATAAAAAATGCCATGGTTTCCAGAAAAGAAGGTAAAAGGAGTCCTTTCTCTGAGGAACCTTCAGCTAATAAAGATATAGGGTTCCAATTTCAGATAGTGGACACCTTTAAGCATATATGAACAGTTTAATATTTTACTATATTTCATTTCTAAATAGTGTATTTATTTGGTTATAACTGTATTTATCGTTTATTTCAACATACTTGTTAGTTGTGAATGCTTACATGACTCATATTTTTGTGTTTTGCTATTAAATGAATATTTCCTTCACCCTGTTTGTATTCATCTTATACATTAATCAATGTTACCTTTTCAGTGTTGATAATTTGGTTACATGTCAGACAGTATTTAATAAACCAGTTATTATTTTAAATTATGTTGTTGATTGTTCTGTTAAGATTGAGATTATGTTCAATAGTGTGTATCTTTTGATAGTGCTGTTAATATGAAAATTTGAAGAAATAAAGAATTTTTACTGGATCTTGGCTGTATGTTTTCTTTAAACATGTTTCCACTTCAACGTGCATAACACTACCAGAATTTTACTTGATAACACTCAGAAGTAATATCAGTTATATTTTAACAAGACTTCATAATATTAAATTAAGTTAAACTTTGTCTATCAACATATTTTTATGTTATAAAATTCAGATACTACAACAAATATAATGTAATAAGAATCCACAAGGTTACATTTATTTGAAGCTTTTCTATCAAATATCTCTTAAGAGATCATATCAATGATACTGTCGTAAAAATACTCCACAAAATTATATTAAACTGAAACTTCACTACCAACATTCTTAAATAACACTCATTTATCAGATGATAAATAACACCCAAAAGGCCTCATCAATATTATTGTAACAAGACTCTGTAATAGAGTGATCCTTATTTTAGAGGTTTTGATTTACAACACTTTCACCACTTATTTTATTCCATAACATAAGTACATAATTCACATTAAATGTTAACCATACTGAATAACATTTACAGTTTGCTCAGAGTAGTTGAAATTTTGCCTTGTAGTTTGCATTATCTGTAAATTCTGAATATTCTAGAATGTTTCAGAATAATGTATATTATTTTGAAATGTTCTGGAATATTGTAATATATTCTGAAATATCCTATGAGTACTCCACATTATTTAGAATGTTCTATGACATTTCATACATAAATAACCTGTACTGTCATTTTTAACTTCTGAAATATACTGATGGCAGTAGTTTCTAGAATTTCTGTGAGAAGATATAAGCACTTAAACAGATACTTCTGCATCATTTCAGTTGACAATATATTGGCACATTACTGTATAAGGATACTTGTAGCATGAATCAAAATTATACTTTGGTTAATTATCTTAGGAAAAACTCAACTAAAAAAAAAAATTATCTTCAAATAGAAAAGTGCTGTTTCTTTGTTGTTGTTTTTTACTATCATAAAATTTTAAGAAGACAGTTTGTGAAAGATCAAAGGTTGTAATAAAAAAAATGTTTTAATTTTCTGGAACAAGACAAGTTCTCATTCATTCAAAGCTCTATATTATTATCAAACTAGAAATGTTTGGTTAAAGTTTTTGGCATAAAGAAATAGGGCTACCTGCACCAAAAAACCAGTGTAAATAATAAAAATATTATAAAATGTAAAAAGATAAAAGGTAAAAGCTACTCAAAGAACAACAAAGTGTAACCAAACAGAATAAAAAAGGCTAATGGCCCATAGAAAGTTAAAAACAATCAAACTGGATAATATCATTGTTGTAAATGGCATTGACAAACACCAATAGTAAACCCATTGAAAAGATGTATTTAGAACTGTACCACTTCTCACAGTCGTAAGGATGGCACAACTGTAAAATGTGGGCTATTATGACATGAGTGTCACAAAGGCTACACATTGGTAGATTCAAACCCAGATAAAAGAAAATGATGAGTTCAAAATTGTGACCAATGCATAGCCTAGCCAAGACAACTTCCTCTCTCCTTTCCTTAAAGAAACTAAATGACCAAAAAACAACAGTAGATTTAGTCTGGAAAAGCTTTTTATAACTGCCAAATGATACAAAGACATGATCACATGACCATAGCCCATAAGTGGAATAGGCAAAGCTGTAACACTAGAGCAAATAGGCTTTGCTGCAGTGTCAACAAGCTCATTCCCATAGATGCAAAAATGTATCCAGAACTACTGGACTGAAAAAAAAAAGACAGTGAAAAGTGGATAAGTCTTTTCTGAACATCAACAAGAACAAAGTGAGAATTTACATTAAATTATCACAGGGCCAATAGAGAGCTAAGAAAACTGGTTTTAATAGTACAGTTAGTGTGCTGCTTTACTCATACCTAATTCAAGGCAAGAGAAATGACATCCCATTCAGCAATGAACACAAAAACTCTAAAGGGAATTATACAAGCAACCACAGAGACACAACAAACCATGGTGGAGTCATCAGAGTCACCTGATTTTTAATTACCAATAAAAATGGAAACAGAATAGTGGCTAAAAAGATGTTAAGCAGAGAGAAGATTGTAGTTCCAACTGAAAGTATATGACTTCCAAGGATGACTCAAAGAAAGACCACAGGAAGCACAACTTCCATGAAACAGAGTTGAGGATCAGGGTGAATACTCCGTTGGTGGCAGAAGTGTACGAAATATTTGTAAAGAGAGAAGATAAATCCATTTCATTAAATGATTGAGGGCAATCTGTAGCTGCCATTCAATAAACCTCATGCTCGATGACAGAAAAGAGAGGTGGAAGTTGTCAACAAAGAATCCATTTGCATATGTAGAGAACAGTTCTACACCAATGGCATTAATTTTTACAGTGAAAAGTGAGACACTCAAGACACAGTCCAAAGGAACTGCAAGTTCCTGTAGAAAAGAACTGAAAAGTGTTAAAACCACAGACTTAAAATCACTGGTCCACTAAAAATATTTAATAAAAATAATGGCCATGTGACCCATATGAGTGGAGGTCTTGCAGGATGCCACATCTCCATGTAGTATCATAAGCCTTCTCAAGGACAAAAATAACAGAAACAAGATGTTGTTGCTTGAGAAAGACTTTCCTGATTGATGTTTTAAGTCAAATCAGGTGGTCCACAGTGGAACTCTGTAATTGGAACCCATACTGGATGGGTGAGAGTTGGTTGTTTGGTTTGAGGAACCAAACAAGATGAACATTAACCATCCTCTCTAAGATCTTACAGAGACAGCTTGTCAAAGCAATTGGACAGTAGTTTGAAGGAATCATAGATTCCTTCCCAGGCTTAGAAAAAGGGAGGAGAATAGGATGATGCCAAGTATAAGGAAAAACATTCTCCTCCCAGATCTGGTTACAAACAACCAGAAGAGTAGCAAGAGAGGCAGAAAAGAGATGAAGCAGCATCTCACAGTGAATATCATCAGGTCTGACCAATGTACTGCCAAACTGATAAAAAGAAAAACTCGAGTTTCATCAGTGTAAATGGGCAATTACAGTCACAGAGAAAATCAGCCTGATACAAAAGAGATGACTGCTCTGCCCAAGGGCATTGTCTTGATGGCCAAAAAGGTAGGGTACAAAGAAGGAGTGCTAGATATATGAGAAAAGCTTTTCCCAAGAGTATTGGTAATGCTCTGGGCATCACCAACATTCTGGCTATTGAAGAGCAAGATTGAAAGGGAGACATAAGTATACTGCCTGCTGTCCTTCTGAGTCTTGTCCCATATGACTTTGGAACTGGTGGTAGAAGAGAGGCTAGTTGTGAACATAATTCAAGATTTATTCAAGCTTTGATTTTTTACCTGCCAAGCATTTTCAGGGGCCCACTGAAAAGAAATGTGATTTGAAAATGTGGGAATTCTAGGAAAGGTAACCCAGGCCTAATTTTTAACCTTCCATGCCGTAGGGCAGACAGGATTCCACCACGTATGAGGATACCATGGAAAATGTATCAAGGTTTTAGGAATAAAGTGAACAGCTATTTGAAGTTCTGAGAGAGTAGTGAAAGAGCACCAATTGGCCTGGTCCATCTTCCAACCAAGGTATGAACATCAGGTGGCATCAACCATGACCTTTCTCCCTCAAAATGACAGGAAAATTACCACTGTTCCATAGCTCATTGTTAACCCAAAAGAAATGAGAAAATTAAAAGGAAGCAGATAGAGACATCATTAATAGCAATAGAGGACTGATTATTATGAAAATAGGTATAGAAACCAGTATTGAAGAAAGAAAGGTTGTGATCTGAGAGCATACACTCTATGAAATGATCCCTCCTATCAATATCAGCACCAGTCAAGAGGGGATTATTTCCATTAAAATCCTCCAGGATTAAAAAAAAGAGAAGGCAATTTTTCAATGAGAATATCAAAGTCTGATTGATCTCTACCTCTCTCCAAAAGACAAATAAAGAGAACAAAATTGACGATACAACCAAAAAAACATGAATGGCTATGGCCTCCCAGGGTGTATCAAATGGTAAAAACAGGGAGTGCATATGCTGATTGACAAGCAGTGCCACCCTTCCATGCACTCATCCATCACACAACCTATCATTTCTGTACAATGAAAACTGCCAAAAGGTGACTGCATTGGCAGGTCTCTGAAATGTTTCCTGTAAGAAGAGACACACAAATTGATAAGAATCAATCAATCCTTAATGTCATCTATACTCGAATGGAAACCTCTACAGTTCCATTATATCAATGTGGCCATTTTTATTTACATGGAGATCTAGGTGGACAACCTTTCAATTTATGACCACATCATTTTTCATTATTAGAAATGAGGTCTTTCATCCTTTATAAATTCTGCCCTGGATTAAATGGGCAGGTCTCCATCAGTATAAGTGAAGTCCAGTGACTGAGGTCAAGAACAAATAATCATTCAACATCTCAGGCAGGACTAATGATGAGGGGCCTACACATACCAGAAGCTGAGCTCAAAGGAAGTGGACCCAAGCAGTCACTGAAAGGATTCTTATATACAGAGATTGAAGTAGATGTTGACTCTTCTGCTCTCTTAACCACAGAGAGTAAAAGACTCTTCACAAAGTTGGAGAATGACTCTAAAAGGACAGAAAGATCTGTCTGCACTCCCACTGTAGCAGTGAAATGGAGTGTGGAAAGTAACTTTTGAGCCTCAGGGCATGAAATTTTTTAAACTGTTTTCAAACACTATACCTCTTTTTCGTACACCCATTGAGGGAAAGAATGAAAGTAAGAGGGGTGACAGCCACTACATTTAACACAATGAAGGTCCATTTCACACTTTTAGGCATCATGGTCCTTGCCACTGCAATGAGCACATGTCAAGAAACCACAACATGATGCTTTTGAGTGACTGAACCACTGAGATTGGAAACATCTGAGAGAGTTCAGAGTACATGGCCAAACCTTACAATTTAGATAACCTACCTTGATGGTGGCAGATGGTTGAGGTGACATAAATATCAAAGTTAGGAGATTGGTCAAGAGTATAATTCTATCTTTGAGAATGGAGATAAATAAGCCTCACTACAGAAACTCCTTAAGTAGAGAAACTGGTAAGGATCTCTGATTTGGGGATGTTCTTCAAATACCTCTCAACAACAACTCCTTGTGAAGAATTCAAAGTAGTATGAGGAGTAACCTCAATGGGTATAATCCAATGGTCTATGAATGCAAGAGAAATTTGCTGTGTTTTGGAGTGGATGTTTTCACCAAGATATCTCCAGAACAGTTTTTTGCAAACTTAGGAAATCAAGCAAGCTCCTCTAGTCACACCTGAATACAAAAGGGAGATGTCTTCCCTAAAGATCTGTCTCATAAAGAATGTAATATCAACAAATGAAATACAGGTGTTAAAGATTGCTGTTCAGAATCTTCAAGACATGGTCGTTTACCTATGAACTGTTTTTCACTATTTTATTTTTATTTGGGACATCCATAAAAAGAAAGAAATTTTAATGCCAACCAACCCCACTTACCATGAATCCCTATAAGGGAATGCACTATAGTGCCAAACAAGGATACTGCAGTGATGCCAGGGTTTTATGAGTGCTATATCCAAACACCAGCATCAAATACAATGCCCACAACACCCACTGAGGACATCCAACACTGGTACTTAGTTGATCCTAGCCAAAGAGAACAAGTCAATTAACTCTGAGAGGAACCAACACAAGACTGCCCAACTACAGGAATTCAAAGCTAAAGTGGTGTGTTAAGGTTGAACCCCTCACCAGTAGGATTTTCTCCTCTCCTTCACAGGTAACCATGCACCACAGCAAACAGATGGGTGGATGTTAAGATACCAAAGGAGGTAAACTGAAAGTACAGAACTTTCTCTGGGAGGTCCCCTCACCACATACAGGAATCCACACTGAGGAGATAAATACAGTTGCACATGGCAAAAGTGAAGTTCATGAAACTCTGTGTGCAAACTCTGAACTGGCAAAGGGCAGAGTACTCCTCTGCAGAACTAAAGCCACAGATAGTTAACAGTGTCCAAGATCTTCAAGATAAAAAGCCTGGCAGCACCATAAATGAGCATACAAGGGAACAAGTGATCTTCAACATAGAATATCGATCCACTCCTAAAGTGGTAAAAAAGAGGGTACTACCGATGTTCAGAGCAATTGACACAAAGCTGCTTAATGTGAGAAGAGAAAGTAAGCTTATGGTAAAAAATAATCATATTGAAGCCTACCTCAGAAACCATAAAAGAATAACATAATGTTCATGATCATTGTGTAAACCCTGTGGCTATAATGAAAGCAAATCATTTTGGACAAAGAAAAAATGGAACCATTTACTAGAGTCTACTTCAACAAGCAAGAGAGGACAGTCTAATGATACTGCTTAATAAATGCCGTGTTTAATGACCGACAAGAAATATAGAAGTCTTCAACACAGAGACCACTTAGAGCCAAAGGATAAAGATGTTCAGTGAGAGCAATAACCTTGATACTGATAAAGATGATACTTAAGATAAGCCCTGAAGGACTTCAAATTCCTGTGTAAAGAAATGGAAATAGGTCAAACCCACATGGACTTGTAATTCTTTGCCATTTAAAATGTTACATATATAAATGGGTATGTGACTACATAATCTATAGAAATGGAGGGCCTGTAAAATACCAAACATTCCCATAGTATCATAAACCTTCTCAAAATCAAAGAAGACAGAAACAACATGTTCTTTCTTGAAGAAGACTTCCTTGATTGATATTTTAATTCAAGTTAGATGGTTCATGATGGAGTTATGTTGATAAAAACAATACTGGGTGGATGAGAGGAGATTATTTGATTAAAGAAGCCAAATAAGTCAAACATTAACCATTCTTTTCAGAATCTAACAGAAAAAAAAAACTAGTCGAAACAATTTAACAGTAATTAGAGGGAATCTTGGGATTCTTTCTGAGCTTTATAAAAGAAAGTAAAATAGCCATGCAACAAGCATCAGAAAAAACTTTATTCTATGAGATCCATTAAAAACAATCAGAAGAAAAGCCAGTTAACTCTTCTAATCCCTTCTGGGGGATAAAAGGAGACATTTGCCTTACATTTATCACTCAAAGAATATAAAATAATCTGAAAACAAAGTATAGAAACCAACTTTGGTGATGAAAGTGGAACAGAGTCCTCTATATATGATCACTTAACTGTTGATTGTTTTTCTACAAATTTTATTTCTCATAGACTTTGAAGAAACAAACCATTAGAAAACAAGAATGATTCAGTCAACCCCACTAACCATGGAATCCTGTGAGGGGATGCATTACAATGCCAAACAATGGCACTCTAATACTACTATACCCAACACCAGTATCAAGCACAACGTCCACAAAACCCACCAAGAATATCCAACACTGGTACTTATTCAAGGCCAAAGTAGCATTCTGAGGTGTCATTGACACACTCCAATCATCTGAATTATCTTCTCCATTTCACAAGTACCACGTATTCAAAACATGTGAGTAGATGTTCAGATACCAAAAGATGTAAACTGAAAACACAGAATCAATCCTGAAAAAAAAAGAGAGGAAAATGGCATGCAGAACAAGAACATCAGACTTTGAATGAAACTGTCAGCTTTTGGGAATCATTCTACTGTAGTCTTCATGAGGTCGGTGGATAGATTACCAACAATGATGAAGATGAGGAAGCAGTTAAAAAAAACATTAACCTCTAAACCTAAAAAGAAGGCAAGAAAAAATATTATTACTCCAAATTTAGCAGCAGAATGAAAGAAGGACAACAATTGTCTTTATTTCCACACATCACAGACAGTCTTGGTCACAATGCACAGGAGCTAAAGATAAATTGTTCCTTGATCTTCCAAGAAGAAGCTGTCAGAAACTTAAATGAAAAGTTCCAGCCAACATTTGTAGTTCACTAGGATAGAAATCTCTTTCAAGATACCACAAAAAAGGAATAAGCAGAGCATGTGCCAGTCTACAGCAGGGGTATAGCAACTCCTGAATGTTTCAAAGCTGATTTCTAGCTTCTACTGCTGCAAATTTGCCATAAAAATAGGAATTAATCATGTAAAGACAGTTTGTTTTGGCATAATAGCAAACCAAAATGGTCATAGAAATATAGAATGTGTAAATTTTCATTTGATTTCAGTAATCTTGGGAATACATGGACTTGTCCAGTTAGGGAATTGCAGCTGACCATGATGTAGTACTAGAAGTCACAGAGGAAGTTTAGGATAGTGTCATTGAGTTTTCTACAAGACAACTGCCAGTCAGCAAGATGCTACAATTTACATCTTACATGGAGTGATGCCATCAAGAAAGTTTATTGTTATTTCAAGAAGCTCTTGATAATCATCTGTAGGTTGGCTGACTTTTTATTAACATCCAGATCTTAAGAGCATATAATTTCTTGGCCATAATACAGTTTAATATCACTCACTATGAGGAAAGAAACCTCAGTGACACCTGCATCTTTGTTGTTTTAGTCTATCTCAAGAAATGGTTCATTTGTCCTGATAACACTTCTGCTTCTCAGAATGATCTCAAGTTCTTACAATGTCTCATAAAGAACAAAAGGGCAAATTTGGCACTTTCAAAATCTACCTGTAAAAAAAAACTACTTGACATCTATTGTATCTCACCAGGGAGCTCATTGATTTAACGTTTTTCCATGCCAAAACCAGAAAAACAAATGAAAAGAAAAGTAGTGATGAACCTGCAAAATGTATCCAGCTGAATATCAAGAAATGTAAGAAATGAATAAAACTCTTTTGAAAGCACTTGGTTTATAGGGTGTTAATTCATTTCTATTAAGACTTAAATTTTTCTGACATCATAAAGAAAATGTAAGGATATGTCGATTGAATATTTCATATAAAGAATACAAAAGACTTCTTTAAGAGCCTGGATTTGTGGATTTTGACTCTGAGTCATGGAAGGTTAGAAAGGACTACAGAGAGGCAATTCAGACAGTTCAATGCTTGAATGTTGTAAATGACAATGCTGAAAGGAGAGTGGTACTTATTAGAAAGATTAAAGAACAGAAACATTTCCTTCTTCAAGTCGTGCAGGATCACAGAAGACTTCTAACAGCAAAAAGGAAACAATGACAGTTAATTATGCTATTGTACATGTAATAAAATAATAATATGCTTCCAATAAACTATTTATAGTGCATAATTATTTTACAGTACTTAGGGTTTCAGGCCATTGTAGTCTGTAACTTCAACCTCACTAAGAAACCACTAAATATAGTTCAAAATGGATGAAGTTTAATGTTAATATTTTGTGTATGTTGGAATAAAATTAATTAGTGAGAACTTCACAAATTTTAACTTGAAACTTTACCAACTTCACAAAGTTATATTAAGTTGATAGTTATATATCAAAACATCTGAGACAGTAACATTCAAGCACCACAATCACATACTAAGTTGAAATTTATAAATCAACACATCTTACCTGATAATGCTCAAGAGATCTCATTAAGTATATTTTGTAACAAGATTCCACGTGGTTATATTTAGTTGAAACTTACATATAAAACATTTATTAGATGAAAACACTAAGACCGGGTCACAGCTACTGTTGTATAAAGATTTCACAAGGTTGCATTAAGTTGAACTTTTCTATTAACATTTCTTAGGTGAAAACTATTTCATAGTTATTATTGTAACAAGAACATACATGACAGAATGAAGCTCAAATTTACCTATTAACATTTCATACATGATAACACCCAGAGACCACCAATCACAGGAACTGTTGTAACCTGCTCTAGTAAATACTTCAGGTGCAATATAGTCTGGTGTACCTACAGTGGAATAAGCCTAGAATACAGAAATGCAAAATTTTAGATTTTAAAATGTATTTTTTAAAACAGGGGTAAAATAATCAACCTGTTAATACAATGTATTAATGCATTACATAGAAATTGAAGCATCACATTTACACAGAAATACTTAATATTTTGTAACATTCATTTGAACAAATTCCCCAAATAATTAACTTTACATAAAAAATATTTATTTCTATAGAACACAACATAGTAAACTAACATTATATGAAACTGTACTTATAATATAAAATTAATTTAAATTTGTATCAGTGAAACAGGAATAAAATCTCAAATTACTGTTGATAGAATTTATATCTTAGTTTATTTCAAACTTTATTTAAAATAAAACAACAGTAAGTAAAATTATACTACTGAGAGAGTCATGTGAAAATCTTCTTCATGAATGAATCTTTTAACATAATGATATGTTGTTATCTGCGAAAAACATTTAATTCTGAGACTTCCTAAGGAAAATAAAATGGAAGTGCAAACATACCAAATGTCTCCGATTTCTTTTCCAGCTTTCTGCTTTTCTTCTAGAATCCATCGGATTCGATACTAATAAAATAAAACAATAATAATACAGATGATACCAAAGATAAAACACTGTGAGTTTCAAAACTTATTTCCATTAACACCCTGGTGAAACTATTGTACTCAAAAAATATGTGATTCACTATTTTGAATGGATAGATTTTACTGAATTTAAAGATAATGTTGAAATATAGCCATTATACTAAATGAAACATATTTAGAATTCAGAACTTAGTGAAGTGTTATTAGATTATTTTTGTTTAATGTTAAGCATAAAGGTACACAAGGGGTTACACCTGTGCTGTATCAGTGTACCACTTGCATTGAAAACCAATTTTCATGACACAAATTTTTAATACTTACTGCTGAGCCACGGATGAGCTTTATTATTAAAATAATTTATTGTATACATCATTGTTAAAAAAAGTCGCTGCTCATCAAGAAATTGAACCCTGGATTTAAACAGTTGGTCAGAGTGGCAAAATCTATTCATATTGATAGGAAACTGTGAGTTACTAATACCTTGCATTTTTCATACAATGAAATTCACAAGACATCCATGGAGGGGTAGGAAAAAGGATCATACCACTTCACCTCAAGTTCAACCAACAGAGGGAAAATTTCCCACCAACGACTGGTAAAGAGTGCACATTTGATCAGAAAGAAATACATAGATATTACGTTCAAACGAAACAGACCAGATAATTTCAAATGCAGTAGCATCTTCAGCAAAAAGACATTGAAGATTAGTGCAAGAGGATGAAATGGAGCAATCAACAAATATACCAACTATACCAACAACACCAGAGCAGTGCACTAGAAGTAAATTGAGTGAGATGCCAGGTCCACCCCAAATATGTGTAAGGTCTTATGGCTGTCGGTTCAGCTCTAAATCCAAAATGGGAGCAGGAACAGAGAAGGATGAGAAATCCCAATTGAAGGGGTGAATTGCATCTCTGCCAACACACTGCATGTGTAAGTACATCTATGTGGGGTTAGGATGAGGGATACAAATCATTATGATGGCTCACTCTAAAGCTACAACATACCATCTCTAGAGATGGGACATCTTTTTGAAAGGTTTCTGTAAAATACACCAACATAACACCACCATCATACTTTCAACTTAATGAAGTTGTCATTGTTTATATTGTATATCTTTCATTCAGGAAGATACCTCCAAGGTCCACCATCCTAGAGACTTTAAACTGGAAAGTGATAGGGATGCTCTTATGCCACTGAAAGAAATGGGGGAAAAAAATGCAGTAGAAAATATGGATGAACATTCACACCAGAGACAGTGCAATGGGTGATTATTAAACTGAGAAGCAGTCCAAATGCATTTTTTTCAATCTAAGAAATAGAAAGAATGAGAAGCACAAGAGTTCATAGGTCAGTATGGTTGGAATGGGCATATTTATAAGGCAAAGACAACAGAAGAAATAACCTACAAGTGATATTGTAGAACACTCTATTTCTAGTATATATGATAATAAAATAGTGTGCATTTAGTGGCCATGTAAATTATAAAAGTGAAGTAAACATGGCCTTACAGTGCAGATTGGAGCACAATTTTAAGCGATTTAAGTGATTGAAGTATACTTGGATAGGCACCCTTTCTCACAGTAAAATATCCAGGTCTAAACATGGGAAAGGCACCTGAAAGTATATATAATACAAGAAACAAATTCTACCTACTTATTGTCATACCAAAGTCTGAAGGATGGCAACAGTGTGGAAGGTGATAACTTGGCATGGACAGTTAGGAAAAGAACACCCAGTAACCCACAATTGAGAAGACAAAAGAACATGATCAAATAACCAAGTGGGGAAAAAATCATAATAATAAGAACATAAGACGAGCTGGAGAGAACCCACAACCTAAAGACCAATGGTAGAAAGTATTCCACTTATGATGATAAACCTCCATGAAAGTAAGATAAATGGAATGTGTCAACAATAAAACTACTTGCTGTGATAAACTGAATCTTATCATCAAGGGTAGGAATGGCAGGATGAACAATTGGGACAGAAGCTCCTGTAAAAAGGATGGAGTTCTGGGAAGAAGTAACAATGGAACAGATTAGATTTGGAATAGCTACATAAACAATGGCTGGAATAATCAGTCATGGGTATTCAGAAGGATTTGACATAGTGTAGAGTGGATAAGCTAAACCTAAAGGAATTTGTCCACCCAATCCTGACTGAACATATTTACAGTTAGAGCAACTGGATGTGACACCAAATATCAAGACTGATGTAACTTGGTACTAAGGATAGAACTATATGCATCTAGGTGTGGAGTACCTACCATTGTGCATATCCACTGGAAAATCAGAAGATATAGAAACCACTCCATCAGATATATTTTGTCTGAGCAGGAAAGACTATCCACAACAATGTGAAAGTACTCAGAACCACATGAATATATAAATACTGTACATGTGGGCTAAAAATAAAGACTCAATGTACAATAACAGGTGCCTTTCTGCTTATTGAAATATGCCACCACTGTAAAATTGTCTGTATGGATCATAACCAGCCAACAGGGTACAAAAAGAATAAAAAGACCCAAAGTTTTGTTGACAGCAAGTACTTTCAGAATATTGATATGGTTACAGACCATGGACCTATGGTAACTTATTACTTGACCCATGTCCCCTAGCCATAGGTTGAAGCATCCATGGAAATATGTAAAACAGGACAAGTGTAAGAATGCCTTGCCAAAGTGTGAGCCTTGTCTAACCAGCAAAGCACCTTTTCTACAAGGGAAGGAGGAAGGCCAATAGGAATATTTAAGGGACCCCATGAAAAATCCCATTGGTTACGAAGAGTCTATTGAAGGAATAACACATGATCATGACCAATGGGGATAACTGCACTATAGAAAACCACATTCCCAAAACAGATAGAACCTTGCAAGTATTAAGAGTATTGATGACTGCTAACTCTACTGAATGGAGCCAAAAAGGAGAAAGTCAGGCCTGACTGAGATGAATGTTGAACAAAACATCTAAATGGATGAGGTATTGGGCAGGAACAAGATTGGACTTCTTGAACTTGATCAACCAACTGGCCCAAACCACCTTATAAAGAAGTAGATGAGTGTGTCAGGTGGACTCCAGTTTGGAAAGAACCAACAAAAACCAGTAGTCCACTTAAGGGTTGCATTTCAATCATTATTTATGTATAAGTATGACAAAAACCTTGACCACCCAACAAAAGAAATGAGGTTCTGTAGCAAGCCCAAAATTGATGAAACACCACATGATGAAAAACAAAATATAGAATCTCGACTACTGCAATATGGAAACAAGTATTCAATACAATGATCTGGGTCATTCGTAAACTTGAAGAAATAAACCAACCTGAGAGTAAGAAATGACTCCATAATCAAATAAGGAAGCATCAAAAGCATCTAAGGTAGGATAGATTGCTCACAGTTGACCAGTCTCTTGTTCTCTTGGAAACAACAAACAGCCAGAAATAAAACCTCAGAAAAGAATGAACCACTTGTTTAATAGCATTCTGAAAGAGAAGATCCTGTACTACCTTGGACAGACATTGAGAAGTGGTAGAATCTCAAGGCATAAGAAAAATTTGAGTATCTGAGACAATGGAGAAGGGAAGAGTAAATTGATGACAAGTCTCCTGGATAAAATCATCAAAACTAATAGATTTCTGGTGATGTATTGCCATAGATAAATAAACTGGGATAAATGAGCCCCTACTGGACCAGAACCACAAGGACAGTCACACTTGGCATCAAATAAAATGACAAATGGAAGGAAAAAATAAGGACTGAGAAGGATTAGAATAGCAAGCAGAAAAAAGAATAGTCAAGGCTCCTTTCAAGAAAAACAATCAGCCAACAAAAGAAGTTAATAGTTGTCTCAAAGATTCTTCATACCTCCAGAAAACTCTCAGGATCTTGGAAGTTTGCCTCAGAGAGGAGGTACACTGCTGGCCAAAATCTTAAGGCCAATGAACAAAAAGAAAAAATATGCATCTTGCATTGTTAAACTCAACCACTTATTTGAGATATTTCAAATAAGTGGTTGAGTCTAAAAACGCAAAATGCATATGTTTTCTTCATGTTCATTGGCTTTAAGATTTTGGCCAACAGTGTATGTGGTAAACAAGTACTGTTAAATAGCTGTGAAGGTAAAACAAAGGCAAAAAATTAGGCTTAGGACTATCAGAATTACCAAAGGATAAATATTAAAAGCAGGGTTTGCTTTAAAAATTATAATTAAAACTAAAATTCTGCTAAAGCAAATCATGAGTTCTAAGACATAGCATGGCTTTCTTTTTTATACCAAATGCATGTGTATAAGTGCATAATTTCTTTGTAATTACTGAATTTCGGTAATCTTCCTTCTGCACAAAAATCCCAACTTTTTCTACTTCAAGTGGTTCTACCTACTCAAACACTGAAAATGTAATTTTAGTCAATCAGCACCATTAAAAAAAACAAAAAAACACCAGTCTGTTAGTAATGTTAACATGTGATTAACCAGTGAATAGATAAAAGTAAATATCCCAGATACTTACTGAAATTTATAGATGTGGTTTCAGAAAGATTTCTATAAAACTCAGTTCTGTGAGATTTCTTTAAACCCGTGCATAGCCCAAAGTCTGACAACTTGATGTGACCCTGAAACAACCAAAATACAAATCAATCAATAATCTATACTTTTGTAAGTCTCCTTATTACTATATAAAATACCTTTTAATAATTACTTATTAGTTGTAAACATTAGACCACATCAACATCAATATAATAAAATTTAGTGTATGTATGTGTCACATAAATCTTCCAAAACTGGTGGCCATTCCTACTCCTAAATAGTTACAAACAAATCATCTTGACCCTGAGGTTTGTGCAAAGTTAACATTTTAACTCTAACCTTTGAGGAAACTGAGGATTTCCCTCAAACCCCTTCTCCTATACTGGTAGACTCACAAACAAATCATCTTAGTCTGAAAGTTTGCACACAGGTAAACCATTTTACCCAACACCTTAGGGAACCCAGATATTTCACCAAAATACTTTAATGAAGATTCCCCAAAAGCAGACCCCAAATTTTGCAATCATTTTCATCAGAGCATATAAGTAGGCCTATTAATTATCACTCATAGCTTGGTTAAAGAAATTAAATTTACATTATAGTACCAATTGTTATTAAACTGAAAATGTACAATATATATATATATTAACGTCAGTCAACGTCAATAACGAGTATGCCCCCCCGTGAGCATCAATAATCGCTTGGCATCTCCTGCCCATGAAAGCGATGAGATGACGAATCACATCCTGTGGAATGGCTGTCCACTCAGCCTGCAAAGCTGCTGCAAGCTGAGGTAGAGTCTGCGGTTGAGGTTGTTGCTGTCGCGAACGTCTGTCCAACTCGTCCCAAAGATGTTTGATGGGGTTTAAATCTGGTGATCTGGAGGGCTAGGGAGGAATGTTGATGTTGTGGTGCCTCGAGAAGACAGTGGTGAGTCGGGCTGTATGAGGACGGATGTTGTCATGTTGAAAAACGTTGTTGACGTTCACTATGATGGGTTGCACATGGGTCCTAAGAATATCGTCGACGGTTGCGTACTGTCTGATCGGAAATCCTATGCAGCCCTGCTATGGTTGAGGCAGTAGACGTCACAGTGGTGGTCCTATCCCATAGGTGATGTAATCGGATGTAGCGATCTTGTGCGGGAGTGGTCACATGAGGTCTGCCAGATCGTGGACGGTCACAAGTTGATCCATGTTCTTGGTGACGATTCCATAGCCTTGTGATAGTGCTTGGTTGGACATTCACAGCTCTGGCAGCATCTGATCGAGATTTGCCTGCTTCCAAGCGACCAATAGCATTGCTGCGTTGTGCTTCAGTCAGTCTTGGTGTAACTGTATTGTGTGTCGGTGGCTTAACACTGAGGTATGGAAACCGAGAACCCGTCACTTTTATAGGGATTTTGCACATGTTGCACTTGCAGAACATGCAGATCTCTCAAACAAATTTATTGGACACAAATGTGTTTTGGCAAAAAATCCGATGTTTTCCTCCGTTTTTAAAGTGCACAACTTTTATTGTCATTTTGGTCTGACAATCAGTGCCTTAACATGTGTTACATCACATACTCTGAGCTTATAACGTTATCACATATATTTCTCTTTAAAATAACAAAAATATCCCTTTTGCATTTCTTTTTTCGAAATGTATATTTATATATATATATACACACACATTGATGTTCAACAAAAGTTTTATGTGGTCAAAGATGAAGAGATGATGAAACCTGCAAATGTTAGACATAGGCTAACAGTTTCACTGATATCTTTTAAGATGTATTGTACTACATGTAAATTGAAAAATTCTTCAGAGAAAATGCTCCTCTGTGAAATGTAATGAACACTAAAATTTATTTCTAAAATGTTTCATTATACTTTCAAAGTACAAAACAACTAAATAAAAATTTTAGTGCTATAATCAAGCATGTTGTAAAATTAATTCTAAAACAGGTACTTAAGTATACTTTGTTGTTGTTTTGCAATTTTCATTCAAATACGTAAATCATACCTTAGCATCTAGCAATAAGTTGTCTGGCTTAATGTCTCTGTGAATAAACCCTAATTTATGGATGTAATCGATGGCTATTGCAGTTTCTGCTACATAAAATTGAGTACATTCTTCTGATAATGTGTCTCTTTTCATCAGTAAGGTCATCATGTCCCCTGAAAGTACAACAGATACTTCAAAAGTGACACTAATATTTTGATTATTTTATCAAACACAACATTGAGGGTAACTTATCTGAATGATAAACAAATAAAAACCTTGCAACTGTTCACAAATAATCAACAGAACAAAGTTAAATATCCTTCATAAATTGTATTTTATAAAAATGTGTATCTATAATTATGCCAAATTGTACTGCAAAAGAATTCCTTTACACAGACAGTAGTCCTATAACAATTGTTACATCATAACAGCCATAATCTTTTCAGTAATGAAAATAGACTTACCAATTTCACATACACACTACTAATTTTCTAAACATGTTTGAGATAAGAAACAAATCTGAAGAGAAATCAAATGACTTGATACTCACACTAAAATTTCTTTTTTTATTTACTAATAGCAAAAGACATTTAAATGCAAAGTAACTGTAATAAAAAGTACCTCCAGGCAAAAACTCCATTATGAGATAGAGATTATAGATATCTTGAAAGCTGTAATACATCTTCACAACCCATTGATAGTCTGCTTGTACCAAAATGTCACGTTCAGCTCGTATATGAGCTACCTAACGAACAAAATACAATTAACATAATTTTATTCTGCAAGATAAAATATTTCATCGGAAATAAAAATTATAGCTTTAACAAACTAAATTTTCCAGAAAAATTATTAGTTTAATTATGAAGTGGATAAATAATAGTTTTTAAATGCAGACACAATATTCAGATTTAATTGCTATAAGCTTTAATTTTTTTTTACAGAATTTTTGAAGGTAGTGTCTCGTTTTGTTTTCACATTAAACTTGACAAATCTTTCAAGCAGATATACTTTTAACAAAATTTTTACATACTCAAATAATAAGACTTCCTCACACATAAATTTGCTGTTAAATATGATGTAACAATTTGTTTTAAGAAATAGTACTTGAAATAGATTATGTGTGCATGTAACACAAAGAGCACAAGTTTCAATGACTTAAAAAATATTATCCAAAGAAAAGACTGTTAAAAGATGTATCAAATTTTAATAAGAAATCACTTCATAAGCAATCAAATTTTTCAGTTTCAGTGAAACTAGGGGAATGAAAAGTAAAACCAAATGGAGCTTCATATGAACACTGATTTGCTTGGAACTTTATTTGGTGTACACAGGGAAGTTTGGCTGACATAATAACATACATATTAATCTTAACTAAAAAGTACTCAGTAGAACCCAGAATAATTTTTTAAAAATAATATAATGTTAAGGTATTTTATATTATTATTATCAAACAAAAAGAATACAAAGGCATGACTGTTAGAACCAGTTGAAAAACCAAACAGGCTCTTTGGAATAAAGAGATTTAAGAAATCATGACCATTTTTTGATACACCAAAAAATGAGAAGTTACCATTTATCACAAAAAAGGAAAAGATCAAAGTGAATATAGCTAAAAATAATCTTAACACATTAACTGATTTGTTTTTTAAGAATGGGGGATTTGTTATTTAAATTACGTTTAACACAAGCTGTATTTCAAACTTACCTGTTCTTTCTCTAACATGTCTTGTTTCCGCAAAATCTTCATTGCATAAACATGACCTGTATCTTTTTTTTGTACAAGACGTACCTCTCCAAAAGCACCACGACCAATCACCTTCAGAGGTTCAAAATCTTCAACTCCAAGTCTAGATCTCTTCAGACGAAGAAATTCTGACTCCTTTATAGCATGTTGTATTCTCTTTTCATTTTTCTGAAACAAAAACAGTGTAGAAATAAATAGATTACATAATTCAATGACACCACACTAATCACTCTATGAATGTGGTTCTGCAAATTTTTATAAATTACCATTAAGAAAAATTTAAAATTTGTCAGTATTTGTAAAAAAACAACAAGAAGTTATTTCTTGTTTAAAATTGTTGTATCTAGTTTAGAAAAATAAAACATAACCAGTTTTAATAATTACTTAATATATTACAAATAGTAATTGTAAAACTTGGTTGTAGATTTTCTTGACACATTTTCATAAAACATTCATTAAACCATGCAAAAAAATAATAAAGATAGTTTTAGATTTTACTTAAGTGTACTGTATACTGAAAGTAACAAGCAAAGGCAAAAAAAAAGAAATTTTAACACTTTCTAGATTTCTTCAGAATAAAAAATATATTGATATAATTGCCAGGAATACTGAAATAAAAAGAATATCTTATTTAACTGACCTCTTTTTCTGTAAGTCCATTTTCATTCATTGATTCTTCCAGTCTTTCTTGCCTAAAAAATAAATTACTATTTCTTGAACTTTATTGACAACTAAAACATAGCTGGAAATAACCTTAGCACAAATGTTTAAATGCTGCCAACATGATCTCATAAAGATCTAGTCTGATTCCCTGCTTTCCATGAGTATGAAACATCAACTTACTACCAAATAATCATACCATTATTTTTTTATACATGTTATACAATATTACAAATACTTCCAACATATTCAAAACCTTGTAAACATCTGAAAAGCTTTCAAAATAATGCTTTTGAAAAATATCTAAAGGACTTTTTCTAATTAAATAAAAAAATGGTTAATCCACATGCTTTGAAAAGAGAAACCAAATTAAACAATTACATGATTACCATTCAGGAAACTTTAATAGAATAAAAATTTAAAGAAAGTCATTTGAAAGTCTCAAGCTTACTTTACTGTGGTATGACTAAAGGTAAGATAAAAAAAACTTTACAACAACTATGTATAAGTTCAGCAGGTTCAACTTTTCAATGAAGTTTGGTATTCTCAAAATTATTTTGCACACATTTAAGTGCCATAACATGATTGTTCAAAGCCCATACTTAATTTATAAACAAAAAAATATTAGTAATATATGTTCTTAGTACAGTAAAAATTTTGTTAATGAATATGTTGTTTTGTTAATTATAAGAAAAAAACATTTTATTTTTTTCAAAAAACTTAGTATCCAACATAAGTTAAAATTAGTTCTAAATCACAATGCTTAAAAAAGTATTTTAATGGTTTTGTCATTTATGTTTTCATATTTTAAATTACAATTTCTAATCTCTATGCAGAAAGGTAAATTACTTCAACAAGTTGAAAGTTTTATGTAGACTATTTATTATCTTATAACTTATACTATAAAGAGGATTACTCTGATTTCAAATTAAAACAACTGAAAGTAATCAAGAACCATTCATATACAAAAATAATTTCATATTGAACATATCTGATAGATAGAAAGAGAATCTAAAAGTTTTCAGCATCAAGACATGTTATATTATTATATAAGGTAATAAAAACAATTGTGAAAACAGTGTAGAAAGTAGGATTTAAAAGACAAATACTGAAGAAATGCCATGGTTTAATCATGTGGAAATGAACTGTATTGAATTAGAGTAGCATATGGTAGTTTACACTGTGATTGGTTTTCATCTGACCAATCAAAAAATTCTAGTAGAAAGTCTATAAAATTATGGGCAGTCAGATTATGCCTATTAAAACTTGTATCATTAGTACAAGTATAAATCTAGTCCTGACTGCCGAGACAAAAATATCACATGACAAGTGTGTAGAAATCAAAATTTCAGCTTGTCAAGGATATCTCATTATAAAAATTGTGGATAAAAAACTGTTTCACTGAGAGCTATATGCAAGGGTGAAGGGGGTATGCAAAATGGTAACATTAAGAAGTAGTCAAGACAGGAATCAAAACTCTTCAAAAACAGCACCTCAAGATCTGTTTATTATGAGATGATAGTTGAATAAAAATCTTGCCAATGACTTTGCTATTAAAGAAATGTGAAAATTACCTTGTAAGCAGTAAGATACACATTAGCATGAAGAGCATGCAGCAGCTCAAAAAACTGTTTTTGAGGCCCAAAAGAGCATAAGACTACAAATAGTGAATGAGCAAAGTTGGAAATGTTTGCTCTTATAAGATGAACAAAGTTTTAATGTTTGCCAGCAATCAACAACATTTACTTTTATGACAGAGAGAATAATGGTATCACAGTCAGTAAAGAACATTTACAGTAAAACATGGGAAGGGATCAGAACAACATAGATTTGAGGCTGGATCTCCACCAAATGTTTTGGTTATTTTAATAAAATTGACGATGCCTTTACTGCTGACATGTGGAGGCAGACTGTGATTCATCATGCCATTCCCTCAGAAACACATTCTAACATGAGAGGAATTCATTTTTCATCAACATAAGTATCTTAAGCATACAGCAAATGTGGTGAAACAGTATCTTTATAGACTTTTTAGAAAGAGACTGGTGGACTGCACAGATTTGCTGTCAAAAGATAAAGAAACAACTTGTTTGAATTATGGGAAATAATACAGAATATTCACAATAATATTACACAACTGCACTTTGATAAAGTGTATAGAAGTATGAAAACAAATGCTCTATTCCTAGTAAAGGGCTAACACACAAAATACTAGTGGATTGTATTGCTTATTCACTTTTTTCTGTATTATCTGTGATAATGTTTTGACAAATTCACCACCTAGTTTCTATTATTCATAGTCTATAGTTTTTGTATTTTAATCTATTATGTGTTTCATTAGTTATTTCCACTAATAAGCACACTATTTTATATATAGTTTTTAATATGTGGTATATACATCTTATATCAGATCATCTCATAAGTAATGTCTGAAAATTTAATACAGAGAGTGCATCATCCTTTCTGTCTTTGTACAAGGCTTTAATGACTAAAATATGTAGTAGGACACATACAACAATGTTCAGACAAATAAAAGAAACTAACCCAACTCCACTTTTTCAGACCATTAATCAAATAAACACTTATGAAGATAAATTTGTCTGAGGAACACATTAGACATATAATGCTTTATGAATTTAAAAATGGCAACAGTGCAGCAGAAACTACTCAAAACATTCAAGGTGTTTATGGTGCAGAATCTCTGAATGAAAGGTTGTTTCAGAAGTTCAGATCAGGGGACTACAGCTTAAGTGATGCATCACGTTCAGGTTGTCCTGTTGGGTTTAATGATGATTTGCTGCTGGCTGCAGATTGTGCTGTAACAGTTGAAAAACTAGCACGAAAACTTAATTCAACCTATTCAACAATTAATTGTCATCCAAAACACCATGGGAAGGTGTCAAAACTTGGAAAATGGGTCCCCCATGATTTGACAGAAGCCAACCTTAGATCAAGAGTGGACATTTGCACTTTTCTGAACTCTTGTGAAAATAATCCACCTTTTTTGGACAGGTTTCTGACTGAAGATGAAAGTTTGATAATTATAAAAATGTTAAGTGCCACAGACAATGGTTCAGTGGAGATAAACTGGCTAAAGCACAGCCCAGAATAGACCTCCACCCTAGCAAAGTATTGTTAAGCATTTAGTTGGATATTGCTGGTGTGATCCACTTTGAGTTGCTTCCACTCAATGTAATGATAACATCAGATTTCTGTTGTCAACAGTTAGAGCTAAATGTTACATTGAAAGAAAAAAGGCCTGCTTTGATCAATCATAAAGTTTTGTTACACCAGGATAATGCATGACCCCATATAATAAGGATCACATCTGCAAAAATTGAAGAACTAGACTGGGAAAAACTTCCATGTCCTCCCTATTCTCCTGACCTTACCCCATCGGATTATCATCTATTCCAGTGTTTCCAGAACTATCTTGATGGAAAAGAGCTTGGAACAAATGAAGATGTCAACACTACCCTCTCTATATTCTTTTCTTCCAAATCCCAAGAATTTTATAGAAGTGGCATTCAGAAGCTTATGAATTGTTGGCAGGAAATAATTAACAATAATGGAATGAACATTACTGATTAAATAACAGAAAAATCTTTTGAAATCCTTTCTCTTTTTTTGAACCTAAGATTGGACATTACTTAAGGAATAACCTGATAGTTTTAAGTTCACATGACAGAATTATTTTATGAAAGCAGTGTACACTGTTACATGCTGCCTAAAGTTACATTCCTGTCATGATTATTATACTCTCAGTTTAAGTTTCCAATGTAGAAATTTACTCACTAAATATTCTTTACTATCTTTAAAGTGAAGATGTATATTGTTAAACTTATGGTACTTAGCACTGGTACAGATAAACAAATTAAATTTGGGAAAACGAATTGTTTGAGCTTTTGCTCCTTTCTCATCAGTACTAATTAGAAAAGTCTTAAAAACTTCATCTGTTCTCTAGCTTAATGTTCAAGCTATGTAAAAAAAAACACTTAATCAACGCCTCTATTCATGAACTATACATCTGTATTAAAAGATAAAAACACACAACTAATGGAAATAACTTCACTGGTGATTCTGTTTTCTACAAATATGAAAAATATAATTTACAGACATAAATCAAATTGAATACATTATGTTAAAATGCTTTTAAATATGCAAACCATCAAGTCATGTGACAGCCACATCTACCAAAGAATTACATGGAATGGTGTGTATCAAAACTACATTTACATTGTTTGGCATAATATACAAGAATGCACCAAAACTCAGATTCACTATGTGAAATTAGAGATGAGTTCTGACACTTCAAAAATTAAAAATATTTATTTCAACCTAAGCTGTTTAAGTCTACATTTAAAATTAAATGTTTTTCTTAACCAAACTCTCAATATCAGGAAATGATCTAGCTTTTGTGATCCCCTTAATACTGTGTACACATGTAGGCTATTGTTGCTAAAACTGAAGTTGAAGAAGACAAAAAGTATTGTTTATATTGTACCCAGTTGTTTTTTTCTTGCTCCTTAATTTAAAGTAAGCTGAATGTTTTCTCCTTTTTAGTTAGAATGAATTCACAAAAGTAGAAGATAGGTTTTATGAGAGCTTTAATCTACTGGTGATGTCATATGTCTAACAAATTGTGGCAGGGTTCTTACACTATAAAATTTATTCCTTTGGGGAAGAGTATGTAAGATACTTTTTCATTACAACATGCACTAAAATCATAGGATTGTGTTCAGACCTGGAATTTCCCTTGTGCTAAACAGAATTAGAAAACAAAGGGAACATGGAACAACTTGGAATATCCAAAAAAGACTCAGAACAAGTTCTACCAAAAATGGTAAGCAAAAGTGCAATGTCAAATAAAAGGTGAAAATCCATTTACACAAAGGTCAGTGACAAATACCACCTATGTGTTACAGACAACAACATACAAGATAAGCAAGAAGGATCTTTAAGTGAAAACCATTCCAACAGGGATACAAGTCCATCAAGTTAAGGCTTTCAGTTAGACCTTCCATTTAACCATCCATATACTTCAAGCATGCTATTGTTTTGTTTTTTCTTTTTGAATTTTGTGCAAAGCTATTCGAGGGTTATCTGCACTAGCCATCCCTAATTTAGCAGTGTAAGACTAGAGGGAAGGCAACTAGTCATCACCACCCACTGCCAACTCTTTTACCAACAAATAGCAAGATTGACCGTAAAATTATAATGCCTCCATGGTTGGGAGGCCAAACATGTTTGGTTCAATTGGGATTTGAACCCACGACCCACCCTCGAATTATGCCTTAACACACTTGGATATGCCAGGCCTACATGCTATTGTATAAAAAGGCATACAACTCAAGCGCTAGATGCAGAGCCTATAGACTTATGTATAATGGAATTGTTGAAACTGTTACCCCTCTCTATTAGATTTATTATGGAGTGCATCAAGGAGGAAGAATATGTTTTGGACAAAAAACTTTATGACAGAGTCTTTTATAATGAAAATTATGCTGTAGGGCTGTTGTCAAGATGTGTAATCGTTAAATTAAACAACTTCCTTCATGGTGATCTGGATCTCTGCTGTTGTTTTCTCATGCAAAGCTACATAATGGGCTATCTGCACTCTGACTACTAAAAGCAACTGAATACCAGACTTTGGCATTATAGGTCCGTAAACATACCACTACCTTGCCAGGATGATATGCCCTGTACTGAAGTGTTGAAACTTAAAAACATCGCTTCATCATAATGTACTCAAATCTGTGTAGTTGATGAATTTTTGTACAAATCTAATTTTTACCACATTACGAAAATGAATAACATTTTTTATTGCAAAGCATATCTCTGTAGCCATCTCAACTTACACGTGGCGTTTATATATCTATTTCTTCTATCATAACTTGAGTTTCTCCGTGATATTTATTTATTTGTAATATAAAAAAATACCCGTTAAACACAGTCAAGTTTTTATAATCATTGCCTGAGTCCAGGAAAAGGTCACCAAACCATCAGAAAGCTAATGGAGCAGAAGAACCCAATTGTGAATTACACCATTCAAGATTTTTCAGAGAATATAGCGAGAGCTGATCCATTCCAAGTAACACCAGACTATAAACCTCAGCATGATGATACTATCTAAGGTGATGCTCCATAACACTGCTGAAATCAGCCCTTTCCAAGTGACTGGCTGAGAAAAGTACTTTAAACTGATTTCTTATATTAAATATCTGAAAGATTAAGAAATACTACTAAAATCTTCAATCCTTATTGTAATTAATGATATACTAATAGCTGAGTTTTTGTTGTTGTTTTTTACTACATTTATTGTTTCTCTGATCTAAAAGTTATCCATTTCATAATTTGATTTATACTGGACTTCATCACAGTTTCATCTACATCATTTGGTTTACGCGGATACCGTGGTACCAATTAAAATCTCAAATACTAGTTTGTTTTTGTATTTTTGCTAATCAGCTACCTTAAAAGCGCGTAAAAACACATGAATTAGTTTCTTCTACTTGTTGTTGTATAAAGGTAGTTTTTCTTCGATAATAATATCCGAGTGTGTCACTCTTAGTTTAGTATAATTGGATTGCATGTTTGCACGTCTAAAAACACTATATTCGAAAAAAAAGTTAAAATACGCTTATGGTTATTCAGGTTTACTTACAATTAACTCTACACACTGAGCAACGTCAGAAACTCGCATGGTCCAGTAGACGAGCAAACCCAAGATCAAATAACTTTCGATTACAAATAATCAAGGTAATATTTGTAACTTAAATTTTCACACTAACGTTCTTATCTCGTTTTGCACTATTTTAAACAACAACAACAAAAATCAAACCAAACACTTACAAGAATAATCTTGAGAACGAATCTTAATATTAACTTCATACAACTGGATAGAAAACTAATAAAACATATATAATGTATACACCAGAACAATTCTTTTGACTTTGTAATATTAAAACTATCTACTTATAAGAAATAACAAATCTCTAACTGTGACTACTGAATAAATTAAGTTTCGAGCTGTGTTAGTTCTCATTAGTCTAGTTTGACCTTTGCTAAGGGAACTACTGAAAGAGGTTTTGGTAGATTAAACGGAATATTATTTAGTTTTTATACAGAAATTTTACTATTCCTTCAAGATGAAAATGTTGAAGTTTTTTTTTCTATAATATAAGCTGTCATATCAAAAATATTTATTCCGTATTTTTATATCATTCAAGAAAATTCAATATTACACTATTCTTTCAGTTTTCGATTAGTCCTTAGGCATGCACTAAAAACTTTTACATATCGTACACCGTAACAACTAACCGAAACGGAGGAGTCATCAATTATAATTGAAATGGATTGAAAGACATGAAACAATAAAGGGGATATCCGTAAAAAACAAAAGAGGAAGTTCAGAAATAGTGCCAATTCACGAAATAACAAAACAAACTTGTTTCAACGATGAAGTGGAAAATCCAGAATAATACTTCACTGCATTTTAGTTACATTAATGTATTGAGTTTATGTATGTAGCATAAAAGTCATCAAAATACCAGGATATCCCGCCTTGTACCCATAAAGGGAGAGTCAGATGATTACGAAACGTTGTAAGGGAAGGTCTTCATTGCACGTTCTTCCAGTTAGCACTGGAATAGAACTAAGTACAAAGAGAATCAATCATAAAATTCTAATTTCTTTAGTAGTTCCAAGAACTTGAAAAATATTGCATGCCGGCAGTAACATCTTGTACAATAAAAATGTACTGAAAAACGCTGCTATTACATTTCTGTTTCTTGATACACAGTCTGACACAATCATTGCTAATGATTACTGCTTACGCAAAGTTTGTAAAATGTAAAAAGTAGCCACGAACCCTCTCTATAAAATCTGCGAACGAAAATTTTTCTTACATACAAATATAGTTCTATCTGATACATATCAATATCTCTGAAAAGGAAGCACACACAAAGACACGCACACATTGGGGAACCAACAGTTTAGATATTCGTTGATTTCCTTTCACTAAACTCTGAGAACGCTAGCCCCTTCACCTTTCTTTTTAAAAATGTACACTTGCCAGTTGTACTGACAGGTACTGGTACTTGTCATTTTTTTTATCAAAGGCAGAATGTGTCTAAACAACATAGTCTTGATAAACCAGCTTACACTAATTAATATGTTCAACATTAAATATATTAGCACACCAGTTAATACGTTTCACTATAGCCACTTTCTTGCCAAGTTTTCCACACTGCAAATAAAGGGTTGAAGAAAATACAAGAAAAGTTTAAATAAAAATAATACCACGTTCACATATTGGATATTATCATGAAAAGGGAAACCCGAACGAAGGGAATTTCCGTAAACACCCAAACTTTACAATAAAACAAGAAACTTAACAGTATAAAACACAAATATTTATCTTTTTTTTAAATTCTTTTCATATCCAGGTTTTCAATCGTTACTCCAGTGTGCGTGTATTCCCAATATTCTACTTCAGTATCTTAAAAAATTTAAGCTAAGAACAAAAAGTTCACTAGACAAGTGAAGCTAAACTTGTCTTACCTGTTTCTCCTTTCCATTTGTTGTGACAAAAAGTTAGAATAATAATTCTCAAGGTGCAACTTCGCCTTATTCACCTTATCCAACGTGTGACCACTAAATCTTATTTGTCCACTATCAGTGGCTGCCATCTCAGCGCGATAATTTTTCTGCAAGAAGAAATCACATCAACTTCTATAGAAAAGTTTAGAAATACTACTACAGTTCTTTCAGAGAAGAAATGCATATATATATCTTCATTTTGCTCAAATATTACTTTCAACTAAATTTATGATAACAATTACATAACTTGATAAAGAAGTATTTCATAATGGTCAGCGTGTTTATGCCAAGTACAAACGGGTCACGATCCAGTTTGAAGTTACAAGTGAAGACAACCCTTAAAAGATCTTGAGAAAGGAGACCGAGGACGTGCTATGACATCGTTTGAGAAAACTTTAACTTTGTTGTCTGTAGGGGTAATACTGAAACCTGGCGTGACCTACTGAAACATTACACTTTTTTTTTCTCGAAAATTTACTAAATATCGGTAAAATAATATGGTACACAGGTTTACACCCTTTACAGTTTGTTTATTTGCGACTATTATTAATAATTGTTAAAACAATTAAATGGTATTCAAAATATGCAAATAAACGACCATCGATTAAATCCAAAGAACTGTGACTAAAAAGCAGCATATTAAGTATTACTTTATTAATGATGAAACTATTTTTCTATCAGTAACTTAGTTAAACATGTCAAATTCTGTCTTAATCCTAACGTAAATGTTTTGTCTGAAGCCCCTCGACTTAACCTGACCGAACAGTATTGCGTCAAATACATTCTTGTGGTTATTTTTGATGAAACGTATACTAGTTTTTTGTTATTTTTAAAGGGAAATGCCTATGTATATTGTTCTCTCAAGTTTTCTAAGTCTAGAACAAAATCAATCTGACCATCACTGTAGTTTAATCAACTACAATGATTTTGAATTTCTCTCTAAGTACCCAACTCTTCTCTCAAAGGAAATAATTATTTTCTACTATACATTAAAACAACCACTTGAGTACTGGCGACCAATAAATTATACTGAGTACGTGAATAAATGTGTTTTTAGGGCTAGCTTCCTCCAAAGGCTTACATTGGGCAAAACCTTTTCTTCAGGAAAAAAGTGACAACTCGTCCTGCTCACTGATTTAAGTTAGAAAGCGTTAAAAACTTTAACGGAAGAAACTTGTTGACTGCATTCAAAACATTACTGGAAGGTATAAGTTAAAACGATGGGCCAGAAATTAATCACACTTTTTAGAATAGGAGCGTTAGCTTTAAAAATGTACGATATAACTATGTTTGTTTGTTTGTTTTTAAATTTCGCACAAAGCTTCTCGAGGGCTATCTGTGCTACCCATCCCTAATTTAGAAGTGTAAGACTAGAGGGAAGGCAGCTAGTCATCATCACCCACCGCCAACTCTTGAGCTACTCTTTTACCAACGAATAGTGGGATTTTTATATGCAAAAACGGCTCGTTTGGGTTCAGAAAATATTTTAAATAGAAGAGCGAACAACGTTTCGACCTTCTATTTAAAATATTTTCTGAACCCAAACGAGCCGTTTTTGCATATAAAATTCTCAACAAGTGGGTTTCTCGACATCACTGAATAGTGGGATTGACCGTCACATTATACACCCCCACGGTTAGGAGGGCGAGCATGTTTAGCGCGACACGGGCGCGAACCCTCGGATTACGAGTCACACGCCTTACGCGCTCGGCCATGCCAGGCCATACAATATAACTAAGGATAATTAAATTAATTCTCCCATTAACCCAATATCATACAGATGTATACGGGCAACATTATATCTTGATTGTTGGATTTCGCGCAAAACTACGCAAGGACTGTCTGCGATAGCTGTCTCTGATGTTGAAGTGACAGACTAGAAGGAAGGTAGTAAGTGAACATCATCCACCTGCAACTCGTGAATATCTCTCATCAGATCAAACAGTATGACTTCACTATCATTCTTATAAACGTACCCATAGTCCTAAATAACACTGTTTTTCTGTAGTAACAGGACACGAACCAGGGAACGTCGGTTTTTCAGTCTACAAAATTTACCATGCTACAGGAAATTATTAACTAATGCATAAATCGTGGATACAGTATATATATATATATAGAGAGAGAGAGAGAGAGAGAGAGAGAAACTATATTCATTCTGTAACACAGTAGCTTGAAATCGGTATTGTAACCGAATCGGATAATTTTAATTTTACTTTTCCTAGCATACTTTGAAATACCTTTATAATGGTACCTCATTTATTACTGTAGATGGTTCAGTTATTAAAGAGTAATTGTAGATAAACAGTTACCTCCAAACACCTCGTAGGACAACTTATTTAACATGTATCTAATCCATTGTTTGTCTTGTAACAATAATGAGATAATATTTACACAATGACCATCTATCCAGTAGTACGACGGATTAACACAAAAAATACTTGCAAGGAAGTTATGGTGTATACATTTTTACAAGCTAGTGCAGAATTACTGCCGTTGTACTTGTCATAAGACATTGGTATTTCTTCTGTTACATTATTTAGGCATTACGTTTTTAATCTAGTCTCTTAGGAATTTTAAAGAATTAGAAGAGTTTAATGATGATTCATCACAAAAGAACACTTGCAACAATGTTGCAGAATATGAAAATAATGTGGATCGCCAAAATAATAATAATAAGGACAGCATAGAATGCTGAACACGATGGATCATCACTGCAGAAGATCAACAAATAATTATAAAGGAACACCCGTCATGCAAGGATCAATGACACTATGTTTTATTAAAAACGTAACACTGGCATTCTTGTTGTTCATATCGGCTCGCCCGATTGATAATTTCAGACCATACAGCCCATTTTATTGCTAGTAAGAAAACCTAAACCAAGAGGAGTTGGGGACATTAAGTTTAGTTTAAACCTTTTATGTTGAAAAGTTCTGCTTATACCATTGATAGTATTTTCAAAGCTTACACGTAAATGACGCCCTTGTCACGCTTCTCACCCTTCGTGAAACACTTTATACGACCACACAGGTGATTCAACTCTTCTTACTAGCCTTAACAGGGAATGTTTAGTTTCAGAATAGCATTAAAAGAACTTGTTCAACTCGATCTCCATTTTATTATTTGACATGATCCTCACATTACTCTTGTAACAAGCCGAGTGTGTTACCAAGCACGCGAACAATTTGCTTCTTTAAAGTTCAGTAAAATGAACATGAAAACAGTGTTTGTTTGTTTCTTTGTTTTCTGAATTTCGCACAAAACTACTCGAAGGCTATCTGTGCTAACCGTCCCTAATTTAGCAGTGTAAGACGGTAGGGAAGGCAGCTACTCATCACCACCCACCGCCAACTCTTTGGGCTACTCTTTTACCCAAGAATAGTGCGATTGACCGTCACACTATAACGCCCCCACGGCGAAAAGGACGGGCGTGTTTGGTGCGACCGAGATTCAAACCCGCGACCCTCAGATTACGAGTCGAACGCCTTAACCCACTTGGCCATACCGGACCATGAAAACAGTGACACAGCCTCTATGACACAGAAAGAGATATGCACACACTCATTGCAGAATAATCGCTTACAATGAACACTAAACTTTGTGATCGCAACACAGAGATAATGTTATGACCCACCAAAAACTTTACTATTAAATATGGATAATGATAAGCGTCTCTTGTAACATTTTACAAATAAAAAAAAAACTGAGAAGACAATAAAATAAATACATTGACTATCAGTATAATTGCAATCTTCTGTTTATCCATAAATTGGTTTAAAATGTAAATACATTTCCAGAGTTACAGTATTTATTCATCCGTTATTAACTTCGATGAACAGAAATGTTTATTTCACATTGAAATCTCGGTATGACCTGTAAATATTTTCTTTAACCATCACAATTACGTTCTCGCAATATTAATACAGCGAATAAATAATAAGAAACATCGAACAAGGAAAGAGACTTAATAAATGCAATATTTTATTTTTCAACGTCTTTTTTGGTGGTGAAAAACGAATTACGTGCAAACGAACAGTACTGAAAATAACATTTCGTCTGTTTTCGAATAAGTGGACATTCTGTAAATACTAGATTCGCATTTTTAACTTTCATTACATGACTTTTGTATACACTTAAGGAAAACATGAACACCCGATGAAAAATTCGTGTTCAAAGAATTTATGTGAAAATGTCAAATTAAAGCTACAATTGGCACACAGAGAAACCACTATCTCGAAGCTTTTATTTCACATGAATGTTTTCCTCTTTTAGCCAACACTCACAAGGTATTAGACTCATTTTTTACAAACCAGTTTTTATAAGTTTAAGGCTACTTTTCCCTTGTACACTTACACACAAGGTTCGCAGCCAGACTTTAAACAGTTTATAACTTCCTCCTTAGTGTTTTTAAATTCAAAAGTGTTTATTTACTTGTATGACTTACCATTTTCATTATTTGTTCGAATTGATAAGTTTTTCTGAAGAATCAGTGAAATCTAAAATGTAGATAATTTATGAATATTTTTTGTCTGGTTGGTAAGAAGGTAAAAATATCTTTATTTTTTGTAATTTGTACAACATTGACTAACATCAAATATATAAAACACAGACATTCAGTTGCTGAAAAATATTCAACCGTTTAAGTGTTTGCAACGTAAACTTGCTGTCAGAAAAACCAGTAGTTCTCAAACTATATGATCTCACCCAAACCTGTTCCGTTCTCTCTCATGGCCTCGGCCATGGTGTTGCATTTTGAACCACCAGTGAGCATGGGTGTCCGCTTGGAAAGGGTAGGGTCACTTGCCCTCTCGAAAATGAGAAACATAATTTTCTTTATTCAATCAGCATGTGTATGTGAGTCGTCACTTGATTTTGACTTGTCACCCCACCCCCTGGAAGTATTCTGCGGACACTCGTGCTACTTGGTCATAAACAACAACTTGAGAACCACTGAAATAAAATTACTTGTTTTATTTTAACGTAGCTAATATAATCACATCCTGTACATTTTTCCGTGTATCAAAAACACTTCACACAACTTTACAAAGCTAAAATCCTATTCATAAACCTGAACACTATGTTCCTTCTCCAGCACATGGTCAACTTCTACACGTGACTCACGTTAAACGTGTCAACGAGTTACGCAAAGTCAAAACTATAGTAAAAATACTAGATACTTACAGAAAGGATATAACTGAACCAACCGTGGTCTAAAACTCAACAGAAAGCTTATTTGGGTCATGGATAACAGCTGCATTACATCTCTATAATGTTTTTCACGACTTTACAGCAGTGACGGCTGTGTTCTGGATCTAAGGAGCTGTACAGTTAAAATAACATGTTTTATCTTAAAATAATTAAATGTATCCCCCAACATGAGGAATGACTTTGGTCATTCAAAAAACCACAATAACGTTATCTACAATTTACTGCACAAGTTGTAACAATAAATAAAGAATAACATACGATTAGTTTAATCAATAAATATAAAACTAGTTATGTGACAGACGCACTCAGAAACAAATATAGTGTGAACCCCGTAAATACAAGTCTTCAGAAATAAGATACGCACACTGCGAGTTTTACAATCTAGTTTTCGGTGTGTAGTGAAAACATTATTTAAAAAATACACTCATCGTTGAGCAAGTAGTATACATTAGGTCTATTCTAAATGGATCCGATTCATCGAGTAATAATTAAAACTATGGGAATAATTAATGACAAAGAACATTTAATAAATAATTTTATAGATTATGGAAATATCCGACAGGCGTTTCATTAAAACTAACATACATATTCGTAATTATAGAGAATCTTAACAACGTCGTAATAAGCAAACCCTTTTTGCAATATTATCCAATATTAAATTACAAAGGCCTGAGCATTTGACGAAATACACTTTATGCGGTATTATCAAAAAACCATAGTTATCTAAAAATTAATATATCAAGTTTATTTGATTCCATAGTTAGGTTTAACTTGTTCTAAGAGAAAAACTGAGATTGGTCAACCTTCAAGACGATTAATGCAGCAAATACGTCGTATGAAGAACAACATATCAGCCTTGAAATTAAAATATTATACATTACCACTCATCATGAATTATTTCGAAAAACAAAAGAGTAATTATGATACTACCATAGTACTTTTTTTTGTTTTGTCCTTGTTAACAATGACCCGATTCTTCGCATCATGTTTTCAGCATAATGAAACTTACCCACTACATAAAAATGCAACTATTTTTTGTTCAGTCTCTCTATGTTTATCGCTTGATCAACAAACCTATTTCAACGATTCACACAATGTAAAGTTCCTTAGACCGCAAATACCTCAGTCAACATTATGCCTAAAGGAAGTTTGAATATAACAAAAGATAAGCATACAATAAATCAATTTTCTTTTTCACACATTTGAACATTCCACTGCGAAATCAGATATCATTTCAGTTAACAAGGTAAATTATTGAAACCATACTGGAATATGTAATTGTTTAGTCAAACACATTGAAGACGTCTAAAATACCGTGCTATATCAGCAACCTAGTATATATACTAGACAAACTGGTTATGACAGATTGCCGAAATAATGTAAACTTATTCTCATTAATTAGAGACAGTGATTGAAATTTAATTTCCGCTTAAGAAACATATTTGTTTTTATTGATTTATTTTTAAATTAACTACTACAATCCTATAGGATTCTAATACTTGAAAACTGGTTAATTATGAAAAAATTATTATTATGTTAGAATCATTCTAAATCATTTTTAAATACTCAACTATACAAGTTTCACGCAACTATATCTGTAAATGTGAACTTTTCACTTTAGCTGAAATGATTGGCATAATAATAACAAGGTGAAACTTGAAAGTTGAAGTCTAGAATAATTTATGCATTCAAGCACTTAAAAGCCAAAATTAATCAAGAAAAATAATAAGCCATGTAAAATGGACTTCGCAAAACGTACATACTGTTCTTTATCATCCAGAAAGCGCCTTGTAATCTGATTTTGTAAAAGACATTGCAGTTAATATCGCAAGTACAAAGTATAAACACGTTCAGGAATTATGGAGGTTAGGATATTTCTCGTCAAAGAATAAGAGTAGAGTTGTAGGCTGAAACATAAAGTTGTCTGGTCGCAAGAAAAAAAAAGCTATTTTGTCATATATGTCTAGAAGACAACAAACAATGACATGATAAATCATCTAAGCTCAGATTCGCTTTGCCAGAGAATGATCACTTTGTTAGATAGAACTTTGCACTGAGACACTGTTAGAATGTTCTATGATCACGATAAAAGTGCGTTCATACAATTTGATTTTATGATGTTCTAAAACAAAATAATAGTAATAACTCTATAGATCACTTTTCGAAGCATTTAGAGCACAGGCTTAATATATAGCAGCATATAATGGTGAGGAATATTACAATCAAAACTGTACAAGAATACAACGTAAGTGAATGATGGTTATAAAACACAGTACTTTTACACCTTATGATTTCATATATACAGTCACTAACACAAAAAATATAATTATGTTTTTATTTCCTTTCCTCTTTCTACTTGTATTTATAGATCACACAATAAGCCACACCAAAGATAACCGACTTGTTTCAAGTTTATAAACAAAATAAGTCGAAACAAATAACTTTCCATGTACAATGATGCACTTATGAGAAAACAATAATAAAACTGAAATACAGCGTCTGTGAAACCGTGCTACGCTTCTTTACATAGCTAATAAACGAGATGTTTACAGACTTACTAACAACAAAACGTAAAATGTATGAGTGTGGGCATCTTTACCTGTACAAAGTATTTGTGATACACAACATAAAACAAATGAAACACGTGAACTGAACACAGCACTAATTTTTGTTGTGATAAAATACACAGTGATTTTATTTTGCATGTCAATGAGGCCAGGCATACTCTGGATGTTAGCACATACCAGAACTATAAATCATAGAGTTCACATTTTGTAATACGTTTTTACGAAAACTTCTGAAATTTGGTATCATCGGCGCAATATAAGAGTTAGAAAGAATATTCGATCAGACGAAAGTAGCCAAAGTGTTAGTGGAAGATGCTTTTGACCAGCTGCCTTCCCTCAAGTCCCTTAGTTCAAAGTTTATGTTTGTTTACTGTTACCATACACAGCTGCTTAATGGGCTACCTGGGTTGTGCCTACCGTGGGTGTCGAAACCAATTTTTTACTACAACATGCCTTTAGACTTGTTGTTAAACCACCGGATACCAGTTCAAAGTTAAGGATTGCTACGCGCAGATATACCTTGTGTATCTTTGCGCGTAATTTGGAAAACAACAACAAACACATAACACTGGACCGAATCCTGATAATAAAAAAAAAGACAGAAATCATAGAAAAATAGTACACACATACATTTGTTACAGCACTTTTAAACAACGCGAATGCCTGATATAGACTAATATTTAAAAACGAGAAATTCAAGTAAATAATAAAAAAGAATGATACTTTTCTGTTAAGCCTACAACATATAAATTCTATTTTAATACCCAAGCTCTCGAACAGTGAATATCATCACATGCATCCTGATCAGATTTAAAATAATAATAATTGGTCTTATGTGGTTGGTTTTGTTTTTTTGACATTATATGTTATAATTAAATTTCTTTCACACAATAACCTTTATAAAAAAAATTAATATAACAAAATAGCAACGTAAAAGGGTCTATAGGGATTGCTTATTTTGTGTAATGAACCTTCGCATTAACAAGATATTCGATCCTTTTCTTTATATATATATATACCCAAAATGTCAAATAACTCAAAGGTATGTATGGATGTTGACTTAAACATCTGATGCGTTAAACATGTTAAGTGCTTCCGGTATTTAAGAAAACATTCGGAAAACAGAAACAAATTGCTTGTTTCTTTAGAGTTAAGTGCAAAGCTACACAATGGGCTGTCAGTGCTTTGCCCATCACGGATATCGAAACCACATTTTTAGCTGTGTGAGTTCGCTGACATTCCGCTGTGCCACTGGGGGCCGAAACGAATTGTACTTAAGCTGAGAAACAAGTTATTGAAATTAATTTTTACTGTTCCTTAACTAACGATCCGACTAAATTGTTTAGCTTCAATATTAAGACTACCTTTAACGATTTGATTCTTACAGATAATTTGTCATTGAATACCACTAACCTAATTGTTAGGATCCCCGGAATTTTATCACCCCTAAAATTCATACACCAAAGAAACCTGATCGCCCAATTATTTCTGTTTATAACTTCCCCACTGAATTAACTTTGTCTTTCTTTGATGAGGTATTTAAGCCAATGATCCCCTATGTTCCCAGTCATATAAAAGACAAGATACGTGGTATCTGAACTTTCAATTCTCTGGTAGTGAATATTATATATTTACCATGGTTTATTTCTAATTAAGCACAAAGCTATACAAAGAGCTATCTGTGCTCTGCCCACCATGGGTGTCAAAACTCGGTTACTAGCGGTGTAAGTCCGCTGATATATCACTGTACCACTGGAAGGCATTTACCATGGACATACAAACACTCTTCATGTCGATATCCCAAAGCGATAGTATGAAAGCCGTCAAATACCGTCTAGACCTGCACTCTTCACTAATCCCCATACGTGTATTGCTCAGCTATATTATTCATGAACGAATTTTACCCACAAACAAATGATGTTACTATGACTACTGCAAAGGACCTTTCTTATGCTTTATTGATTGTTGATTATAAAGAAAATAAGATTTTATCCACTTATCAAGGAACACCTCTTATTCAATTCATGTATTATACTGGTGACACAGTTTTTTACGGTTCTTTTCCTCCTACAATCCCGTGATTTCGTTCACATGGACAGTTTCTTCCTACAACTTACACTTTTTTGGCATTTTGATTTTCACTGAAAACTGTCATTTATTGACATCAGTCCATTGAAAACCTACTAATGTCTCACGACTCTTACCATTCACGTCGTACATTTCAGTCACTTTCATATCCTAAGACTGCGCAGACTCTGTAGTGAACAAATCGATTACGAGTCAAAATCTGAGGACATGAAATTTTTTTATCAGTCGCTCCTACACTAAGAATTTAATAGAAAATGCCGTTCAACACGCCCATTCTGTAGCTCAAAAATATACACTAAAACCCAAATTCAATGTAGAAACTCCCGAATACCACTTATCTATACTTATCAACCTAATATCTGTAGAGTTGTCCAGATCATCAAATAAAACTTCAATATCCTCACTGACGAATCCATAATTTACAAAAAAAAAGAGCAATTTAAAATGCACACTCATCACTCACAGATTTGATAAAATTATCAAAAACATTATACTTTGTAGTACCATGCAAAAATATACCCCTTGTGTAAACCCGGATACATGCTGTTGTCACAGAAAGAAATGCGTCACTTGCAACTACGTTAACACCACAACATCCATATCTGGCCCTAAAGAAAAATTCCAAATACATCAGCCATCCAAGCACGTATCAACAAGCCTAATATATTGTGTGATCTATAAAAAAAATGTGGCATGCTATACATTGGTTAAGCGGGCCGCCGTTTAGGAGGTCGTTAACTTGAACATCTCTCTTATATGAGAAATAATGGCGCTACAAAACCAACACCTAGACAGTTTAATAAATCTACGAGTTGCATCTCCGACTTATCCAAACTTGGACTCATATTTACTCCCTCCATTGTAACGCAAAGAGTTCGTTTGTTTATTTGTTTTCTGAATTTCGCGCAAAGCTACACGAGGACTATCTGCGCCAGCTGTCTCTAATTTAGCAGTTTAAGACTGGAAAGAAGGCAGCTAGTTATCACCACCCACCGTCAACTCTTGGTCTACTCTTTTACCAACAGATAGTGGTATTGACTCTAGCTTTGTAACGAATACGCGACCATCAGATTGCGAGTCAAGCGCCCTGACCACCTGGCCATGAAGGGCCACAACGAAAAGAAAATGCCTGGAAAGACGTGTGAATTTTTTAAATAGGGCACTATCAATTACTCTGAAATGAAAGATATTTTTCTTCTAACTTTATCCTTTCCATTTCCTTGCCTTACACTTCCTCACACTGTATATTTGTTTGCATCACATTTTCCTTCAGTGAAAAAATCCGATGAAAGGCTACTGCGCTGAACATTGTTAACTAACAAAGTTATTTTAATTTAGTGAGCTGTTCACCATTGTGTTTGTTTAAAGTTAAGTACAAAGTAACACAGTGGGCTATCTGTGCTCTGTCCACCAAAGGTATCAAAATCCAATTTCTAACGCTTTAAGATCGCAGACATATCATTGTGCTACTACGGAGTTTGCACTGTTATTACATTTTCTGTTTTACATGTATTATATACAAGGCTTAACATGTAATGTATCGGAAAGAGGTCATTTCTTAAACGATCGATGGTACCCTTTTAATGTTTTTATGCGTAACTGGCATACTCTCTACTAATGTCATATATTTAGAACTAACATAATGTGTTCAAATATATAAATATTACACTATCACACATAAACATTTTCAGAAACAAGAGAAAACCATAAAACTTCTGTAGAAATCTGGTAATTGTAAGAAAACGTGCCAAAGAAAACAGCGAATAATGTATCGTAAGATTGGAGATGGTCATCGCGATAACTAACAGGTAACTCTATTTGGCAAGACCTGTCATTTATTTGAATTTTTATCAAAAATAACATTCAGTTTTTGAATGAAATATTTGACTACACTAATTAAAATTGTCAGCGCATGCGCATTGTATGTAGCATTTCTATGTCCTAATATGAAGTATATTAAATACGATATACTTAGTTTGATGTATCATAAAAAGTCTCAGTCCTATGGGTTACATATCCCGCTATGACATTTGATTTGTCACATCAGCAGTTAAGTAGACGTCCTTAAACCGAGTTCGGCAGGTTTTACCTGAAATACTATATACTGTATTTATTTCTTATTTTTGTAACAAGGTGCAAATAAAATAACTGAATATTTGCCTGGTTATTAACTCTAATTGATTCCGTTTATATTAATAGCTGGACGTGTACTTAGGGCAGCATTCGGAAATTAAAACAAAAAAGTTTCAAAAGTTCAAGCGTTTGTTGTCGTTTTAATAAAATAATAAAAGAAGAAACTTTGCTTCATATATATATATGCCATGTACATTATGGTGATGTTTAAATCAAAGTAAAAAATTGATAGAATACAACTTCTTTTAATAGAAAACAACTAATAAAATGTTAGTGTTGTGTAAATTTGATTCATCTTTCACTCACTGTTTTTGTTTGTTTGTTTTTGGATTTCGCGCAAAATTACACGAAGGCTATCTGCGCTAGCCGTTCCTAATTTAGCACAAAACCATATATGACCTAACGGCTACACCGCTACAGCTATTCACTTCTCTATATATGTTGAGAAAAATTTTTACGTAGAGGAGTGAACAACGTTTCGACCTTCTTCGGTCATCGTCATATTCACAAAAAAAGAAAGAGATAACTAACCGGAAGCTGACCACATGTTTGAAAGGGATTGTGTAACTGAGTGTCGGAATCACGGATTAATCACTTCTCTACTCGAATTCAGAAGAGATAAAGCCTGACTCTGACACTTTTACCTGCCTGAAAATATATTAGCATGTGTTGTAAATATCACCTTCTATAAACATTTCTCGGTCGTTGAGTGCGCAGAAAATGAGTCCCATCGTAGAAGATGCTCATTTAAGCACATATTATATCAAACTGTAATAACATTGATAGACTTTGAACTACATTTGAGATAAATGGACAAAATTTCATTCTTGGAACACTTTATTACAGCATTCAATAATCACAAGGAGGACAATAAGTAAACTAGCACAAGGTTAACCCTCATAATGAACCTGCAACAACAAAATGTTTTTTGTTTGTTTTCTTTTTAAAGAGGAATGTTCCTTGAATATTACAGAATCATGAAATTCAAATGAACAAAAATCATACTGAGCGAACAGCAATAATATAGTAGATTTGGTTTCTTTTGAATTTCCGGCAAGGGCCATCTTCGCTAGCCGTCCCTAGTTTAGCAGTGTAAAACTAGAGGGAAGGCAACTAGTTCTCACCACCCATTGCCAATTCTTGGACTACTCTCTTACAAATGAATAGTGGGATTGATCGTAACATTATAACATCCTCACGGCTGAAAGGGCGAGCATGTTTGGTGTGACGGGGATTCGAGCCCTCGACCCTCAGATCACGAGTCAAGTGCCTTATCCACCTGCCCATGCCAGGTCGAATAAGTAGAAAAGTAACTTCTTGCACACATGTGTAAGAAAACCTCAGTTTACACCAACATACACATGAATTTCATTTCCATTTGATCCAAAGGATGGGCACGGAAAGTACTCATTGTACAGTTGACATTCTAGTCTAACAAACTAGATTTTTATCTCTATAGACATGAACATATATTCATTAAGTTCAAGGTAACTATTTTTATCCTTTACACTTTAAAGCAGCTCATGTTATGAAGTACATAAAAAAGTGTTGTTTTACTAGATACTGAAAGACTCTCCGTGAGTTAATTATTATAAGAGTAATATACACAACTAAACAAGATTTCGTCTTTCCTTTCATTGGCAGGCTGTAAACCATATCATAATAGTCAGTAGATAATAGATTCCGTTAATTTTACTACTTCAGAGAACGTATTATGTTACTGTCTACACAAAATTTTCTCCGCTTAAAAAAAACTTATCATAATCACGCATGGGCACCGACAATAATTCTTTTGCCGAAGTAATAACAAAACGTTCTTCGAAAGTGCTAAATCCGTAACAGTATGTTGAAATCGGAAAATCACTTTGTTTTTCAAGCATGTAACAGGACACGCATCAACTGGATGGTACGAGCATTATGGGAGCCTCAATTTATAGTTCTACATTTGAATTTAAAATTCTGGAAAATAATAACCGTGACCTATTAGTTTTGTGTTCGAAGAAACACGAAAAATAAAGAAACAAAACATCTTTCTTCATTTTCACTTTCACGTTGAATACCTATGTAAGTTTAGGTTTAAATCACCAATCCGTTAAATAATCGTACGGAAAAAACGTAGATATGGAGTCAACAAACCAAAGTAAAGTATTTTTTAACTATTCGATTAACAACTGAAACATTTCGTTGATAAATAATCATTAAAATACTTAAGTTCAATATCAAACTACTTACGTATCACAACAGATAATATTTGGAACACTTCTATAACTAAAGTACAATAACGAAATCTCACAACAGATAATATTTGGAACACTTCTATAACTAAAGTACAATAACGAAATCTCACAACAGATAATATTTGGAACACTTCTATAACTAAAGTACAATAACGAAATCTCACAACAGATAATTTTTAATTGAACAACAGCATACAACGATATAGTATTATGATAAACTTTCAGAACAAAAATAAATTATTAAAACATTTGCCATTTTTATCAGTTAAAACTTACGGTCCGTTTAGTCGTATCTGTTTTTCTAGCCGAGTTGATGAAAAACATTGAAGAACCTAGCCTATGATAGAAGTCAAACCAACAGTCCAACATACCGAACAGGCGTTACAACTAATTTTTCACTTTGCATAGAAGACTAGAACGCTGGTATAAACTTCGAGGACAAGAAACAGTATACTTCTGACATTAATACACGCACAGGTCGCACTACTATCACCACATGTGTCAAACGAGGAAAACGGTGCTCTGTTTCTACTAGGTACGTGCTAGCCAAAGTACAGGTGAAAGCACGTTCGCCCTCTCTACATGCGCATGAGCTAAAAAGCTGTAGTAATTTCCGGTGCTTACATATACAAATCATTTTTAACAAACGTGAGGACTTCCTTTACTTTATATATTTACAGTAAATTATATACATGTACATACAACACAATTTAATCAAAACACCTTATATATATATATGTGTGTGTGTGTACACTAGCGCTAGTTGTTTTTTTTGTAAATGATATACATACACACCTATAATCGAACACTGTTTATTTACCAGTAGTAAGTTTGTTTGTTTCTGATTTCGCCGTCTCTAATTTAGCACTGTAAGACTAAAGGGAAGGCAGCCAGTCACCACCACCTTCCGCCAATTCTTGGGCTACTCTTTCACCAACGAATAGCGAGATGGACCATAACATAACAACGCCCCCACGGCTGAAAGGCTCAGCATGTTGGTGTGACGGGGATCCGAAACCGTGACTCTCGGATTACGAGTCAAGCGCCCTAACCACCTCGTAGTACGTCGCATTTATATAAACATACACAACTAGAGTCTATGATAAATTCAAACATTTCTAATTGCAACTGCTTCAGGTTATACTAAACAACTGATTCAAAAACTTGGCCAACAGCATATATTATCTATCTTCTACGAAAACTTTTCTCAGGATACATTTGACTACAAGACAAATTCTATGAAACAAAAAGAAAAATATTCTTCCAGATCCATGAACAAAAAGATAGAACTAGGAAAGGGTCAATAAATACATAAATAACTAGCAGTTTGTATGGTAAATTACAGATGAAGCACACTTCTGTATTTTTGATCATTCAAAACACAGAAAATCCGTAATTTCCCAATAATCTCGGCTTTTTTTTTAGTAAATTATGATTTCAATAAGTAATTCCCCAATCGTCTTGCCTGTTTTAGTAAAGTATGATTTCAATCAGTAATTCCACAATCATCTTGCCTGTTTTAGTAAAGTATGATTTCAATCAGTAATTCCACAATCATCTCGCCTGTTTTAGTAAAGTATGATTTCAATCAGTAATTCCACAATCGTCTCGCCTGTTTTAGTAAAGTGTGATTTCAATCAGTAATTCCACAATCATCTCGCCTGTTTTAATAAAGTATGATTTCAATCAGTAATTCCACAATCGTCTCGCCTGTTTCAGTGAAGTATGATTTCAATCAGTAATTCCACAATCGTCTCGCCTGTTTCAGTGAAGTATGATTTCAATCTGTAATTCCACAATCGTCTCGCCTGTTTCAGTGAAGTATGATTATGTGCTTCCTTTACATGCCACTTATACGAGCTGTTTTCCTCTATCTTGAACCAGTTTCCTGAGAAAAAGCATTGACATATTTTTAGTAACTAAAAAGTAAAGTCCAGTATCACCTATACAAGTAAAGTCCAGTACCACCTACACAAGTAAAGTCCAGTACCACCTATACAAGTAAAGCTACTACACTTTGTTTTTCTTACAACTCTGATTTTAAATGCAAGTAAGAATCTGAAGTAAATTTGTATGTTTTCAAGCTACTACATTTTTTCATCCGCCGTTGTCCCTTATTTCGAACTACTAATTAGTCAGTAGAATCTACAATCTACCTTAAGTGACTGACTGTCACTCTAATAAACCACCTACAACGTTAAGAGTGGAGAATATTTTGTGCTAACGCACGCATTCATACCCAACCTACCAGCTTAAAAGTCCAGAGATTTACCACAAGGCCCATGCAATTATTCCTAAAATACTGTGTACATGTACGGTGCACTTTTACAATTACAATATTTCTCAACATGATATCTTCACAGATTTGAAAAGAAAAAACACAAAACTTATTATTCATATGCTTCTTAAATGAAACTTATTTAGAAAACTGAACTTCACTTTATGACAAAGACGATCTGGGACTCGCGCTAATTCATCCGTTATCAATCATGTTCGGCCCGGCATGGCCAAGTGTGTTAAAGCGTTCGACTTGTAATCCGAGGGTTGCGGGTTCGAATCCCGGTCGCACCAAACATACTGGCCTTCCAACCGTGGGGGCGTCAAAAAGTGACGGTCAATCCCACTATTCGTTGATAAAAGAGTAGTCCAAGAGTTGGCGGTGGGTGGTAATGACTAGCTGCCTTCCCTTTAGTCTTACACTGCAAAATTAAGGACGGCCAGCACAGATAGCCCTCAAGTAGCGTTGTGCGAAATTCCAAACAAACAATCAATCATGTTCATTCTCACGGCTGGCCGTGATTCCATAGGTGAGGTTAAGTATAATATACACATTTTAAGAGACTTTTCAGAAATAGAAGACTTAAAAACAATATTTACTTTTAGCACTGACAACATTCGTGAACGATACAAAACTGAATAAAATGATTCTTTCCGACAATCAGCCATTATACAAGTTCATTGTCTGCATGATATACTATAGCGTTTCAGTTAATAATCACATGGATATGAAATCTACGTGGTGACATAAAAACATCTTGTAATTAACAGCTATATATATTTTAGTGATCACACAATTGTTCTCACATCATGTGTAAAACCGGCAAAATTCGGTAATTTTTAAACGAAGTAATGCTTCCCAATCAAGAGAACCGCACTGAAAGCTTCCAACAGGTGATAAAGCGGTCTGGTCAGAAACATTATGTGAGAACAGTAAATCTGACATAATTTCACAAGTGAACGTAATCTGTTCTGGCGTAGTAGTTAGGACACATTACGTTAAAAAGGGGAGTGGTAATAGTTGTGATTTCCAACGTTCTATGCAAAAATAAATAAATAAAGTCAGAAATCCATTGCGCATCACTTCTCAAATTATTTTTTATGTAGTGCATTGGCCTGATTGTACATGTAACGTAATATAAATTCCGAAGACAGATATATTTCATTTTAAAACTTTTCCAGTTATAATTCCATGGTTGAATACTTTCTCTAGTCAAAAAAAACTTTTGAAACGAAATCATAAATCCAAAAGCAAATAACGCTCAACATCTTGTTCGTTACAAGAATGTTTGTTTGTGTGTTTTGTATTTCGCACAAAGCTACTCGAGGGCTATCTGTGCTAGACTAGAGGGAGGCAGCTAGTCATCACCACCCACCGCCAGCTCTTGGGCTACTCTTTTAACAACGAATAGTGGGATTGACCGAAACATTATATCACCCCCACGGCTGAAAGGACGAGCGTGTTTGGTGTGACGGGAATTCGAACCCGTAACCCTCGGATTACAAGTTGCCTTAACACGCTTGGCCATATAAGAGTGTCTAAAGATTATTAGGGCCCTGCATGACCAAACGTGTTGAGGCACATTCGACTCGTAATTCAAGGATTGCGGGTTCGAATCCTGGTTGTACCAAACATACTCGCCCTTTCAGACGTGGGGGCGTTATAATGTGACGGTCAATTTCACTATTCGTTGGAAAGAGAGTAGCTCAAGAGTTGGCGGTGGGTGGTAATAACTAGCTGCCTTTCCTCTAGTCTTACACTGCTAAATTAGGGACGGCTAGCGCAATTAGCCCTCGAGTAGCTTTGTGCGAAATTCAAAACAAAGAAACTAATGTTATTGAAGTTAAATTATGCTCTAAACCATGTTCGTCATAGAATCTTCAAATGACTATCCAAGCAAAATAATACTTCACACCTCGCTTATCATAAAATATTCTAATATTATTAAAATTAAATAATACTTTACAACTCGCTACTCTGTATATGTACTGCACACTTTTTCTATCATCACCTTCCTTTGCGTGATCTCTTCACGAACTGAAAAAAACTTTGTATTCATTTATTTCCGAGAATCTTATAAATATTACATTCATCCTCCTATTGTACTTTAGAAATATTTCTTATTTGTGTAGAAAGGAACTGAGCATGTGATAAACATGACATCATCATATTTGAATTATTAACTGAGCTTAACTGTTTTTTGTTTGTTTTTTTACATTTAGGCACATTTGTTTGTTTGTTTGGTTGTTTGTTTTGGAATTTCGCACAAAGCTACTCGAGGGCTATCTGTGCTAGCCGTCCCTAATTTAGCAGTGTAAGACTAGAGGGAAGGCAGCTAGTCATCACCACCCACCGCCAACTCTTGGGCTACTCTTTTTACCAACGAATAGTGGGATTGACCGTAACATTATACACCCACACGGCTGGGAGGGTGAGCATGTTTAGCGCGACGCGGGCGCGAACCCGCGACCCTCGGATTACGAGCGCACGCCTAAACGCACTCGGCCATGCCAGGCCGGCACATTTGTTACACTAGTTGTTATACGTTGCTAGGACGAAAGATGCAAGTTTATTAGCTCACTTAAAGGGCAGCCCCCTCTGTCTATTCTACTTTTTAATTATTTATGTTTGAACTTGAAACCCGAACTCTGAAATTCGTTTTAATTAAATCCATCAGGTGGTTAGGGTATGTGTTTTGTTTTGCATCATGGCAATGACACTTTAATGGATTTTAAGATACACGTAAATTCAATCAACCCTACAATTCATTTCACTTCAGAGGTTGGGCAAGACAGTTGCTTGAACTCTTGATGACGAGAAACTCACTTGAAATAAAAAAGATATCTCAGAACGGCTGGTATGGGTATTAACACTTTTACTGATAAAGAGAGAACAAAGTTTCAACCTTCCTAAGTCATTTTCAGCTTAACCTGAAGATGACCTAGGAAGATCAAAACGTTGTTCTCTCCTTATCACTAAAAGCGTTAATACCCGTAGTTGCTTGAACTGTATGTATATGGCAGTTAAAATGAACAATGGTTTTCTTCCTTCGTTAATTGTAATGCTATCAAACAGATGACTGTCTTACCCTTTCTTTTATAAAACGTATTTTTCCTTTTTTCTGTATTTGTGTACATAATCAAATATAATCGCACTAACCAAAATGATTTAATGTCATAATTTAATTTATTAAAACGTTTGTGACAGTGTTTGTTTGTTTTTAATTTTGGGCAAAGCAGGGAAGGCAGCTAGTCATCGCCACTCACTGCCAATTCTTGGGCTACTCTTTTAACAACGAATAGTGTGATTAACCATAACTTTATAACGCCTCCACGGCTGAAAGGACGAGCATGTTTAGTGTGACGGAGATTCAAACCCGTAACCCTCGGAGTACAAGTCAAGTGTCTTAACCACTTGGCCTTGCCGGGCCTTGTAATAGTGAATCATAGTAATGACGGTTTAAAATATTTCAATATTCGTGATTGGTAACGAAAATGTTTCGGTTATTTTCAAAACATCAAAATAAATACCCCCCAGTGGCTCAGCGGTATGTCTGCGGACTTACACGCTAAAATCATGGTTTCGATACCCGTGGTGGGTAGAGCACAGATAGCCCATTGTGTAGCTTTGTGCTTAATTCAAAAACAACAACAAAAAATAATAAAAATAAAAAAAAAAAATGAAAAAGCTGTCGCCATCTATTGACAACATCTAAGAGCTTTTATATTTTGTTTAATCTATATATATATATACATGTAAGAGGCTAACGTCCGTCTGTCTGCCGCAAATGTTTTCTCAGTTTTGATCCGGTTTGGAAACTTTGCACGAGTTTTCAAAATCATAAGGGGAAGTCCATAACAAAATTTCATTACGGTTAGGTCCATTATGAAAAGTTTATTTAGCATACGTGTCCACTTTCTTTTATGTAATAAGTCAATAACAGCTTTCTTTCGCACAATTTGAAAGATGTTATAAAATAGGCCTATGCTAAAAATTACAATAATAATAGGACCTTGTTTTATAACATTTTTTTCCATAAATCGATTCCTTATTGGAAAAGCATCACTTTTTTCTTTTTTAATAATATACATTTATTATTATCATCGAATTTATTTTTCTAAAAAAACTTCTGAATTTGTGGTAAAATGAGTTTAATGCAGAATTTTATAGTCCTCCAAGTGAAGAATCATTGTGACAGAAACAAAGTGACTTATTTTCTACTGGAAAATCCAAACGTACGTTATGAATAGAATTGTTCTGTGATTGAAGAAATCGCAACTTCTAGGTACTTAGTTTGTTGCATACAAATTTGCAGGAATTTTGTAATAACCAAATAATCTCGTTAGTACCACAGAAGGCTCGGCATGGCCAAGCGTGATAAGGCGTGCGACTCGTAATCTGAGGATCGCGGGTTCGCATCCCCGTCACGCCAAACATGCTCGCCATTTCAGCCGTGAGGGCGTTATAATGTGAGGGTCAATCTCACTCTTCATTGGTAAAAGAGTAGTCCAAGAGTTAGCGATGGGTGATGATGACTAGCCGCCTTCCCTCTAGTCTTACACTGCTAAATTAGGGACGGCTAGCACAGAGAGCCCTCGAGTAGCTTTGTGCGAAATTCAAAACAAGTACCACAGTATATTTTTACTTCTGCACGAGAACAGTGTGAAAAAAAACATCGAAAATCACGATGCCAAAATTGCCCAACAGAAAAGCGACTTATCACGGAGAAAATCTAAAATACTGAGAAAGAAAATAAAACATCAAGATGTAAGTTATAGAAGGAAAGAACAAGAAAAAGATATGCTTGCTCATCAAGTTTTGAGTCAAAATCTAGTGAGAAGCCAGGAACAGACCCGAAACATAAAAACACAATGCCACCTGCAGGAACTAGCACAAACAGCCGCCCGTATAAGGGTGTTTCTGCGATTTTTTTAAATAAAATATTTTAATTGTAAAAACAAAGGGTATCAAACAAATTCAACGTTTAGTCACGTCAATTAGATTTTAAAAGTATTCAAAATTTAACTAAATAAATGACATGGATATTTAGTTGATTGAATTTCGTTGTATTTTTAGAGTGAGTTATTAATTTTGGTTTGGAATTTCGCGCAAAACTGCATGAGGGCTATCTGCGCTCGCCGTCCCTAATTTAGCAGTGTAAGAGTAGAGGGAAAGCAGCTAGTCATTACCACCCACTGCCAACTCTTGGGCTACTCTATTACCAACGAATAGTGAGATTGAGTATAACATTATAACGCCCCATGGCGTGACGGGAATTCGAACTCGCAACCCTTGGATTACGAGTCGAATGCCTTAACCTCCTGGCCATGCCTGATCGTGAACTATTGGTCCTTTTACCAGACCCTTCATTGGGAAACTCAACAATATGTCTTGTAGTTTACGTACGTGTTAAAATGCTAAATTCAAATTAGTACTATTATTTACTCTTTTTTAAAAGAAATTAAACAATTTTCTTACGGCAAACAGGAAGCAAATGCAGTCTTTCCTGCAGTTATGTAATAATATAAATGAAATATCTGCTATTAAAAATATAACCGTCAAAATCATTTAAGTACACCAAACATTTAGAATAAAAAGTAAAACATGTTCAACCATAATGAACTCTATGGGAGTTGAGCACATACAATCAAATGTATAAAAGATTCAAGTAAACGGCAAAACTATCAACAAAAACATTGGTGTAATAATGTAATATAGAATGCACTATGTTTTTCACCACTTAACTTAAAATAGGAAAAACTTTCAAAATTATAGTTTTTTTTTCCATCGTTACACGGTTGAAAACAGAAAAGCACTCAAATGAGTTACTAACTTTTACTTTAAGTGACGAACTAGGTTAAATGGGGGCCACAGCCAACTTATATGGTTCTTTTACCAGGACAGCAAAAATGTTTTTAATTACTGAGTTAAGATCTTGCAGGTGAATCTGATGGCAGTTGGAAATGTAATCACTTCAGAATGTCACTGCCCTTTAGCCAGCTGATCTGACAAGAACCAATCATCGCTCATCTGTACTCACTGGCAATTCTTATGGTACTCTTTTACCAATGAATATTGAAATTGACGGTCTCGTTATAATGCCCTTATGACTGAAAAGCAAACATGTTTAGTGAGACAGGGATTTGAACCTGCGATTTTCAGATTACAAGTCAAGCACTCCCCCCCCCTTTTTTTTTCTTTTAACCACCTGTTCATGTTAAGTTAGCAGGAGCTTGGGAGTTTACCTTTACATTTCAAGCAATGTTTCAGTTTTGGAGGGCAGATTTTGACACATATTTCACATATACTTTATAGATGTAGCACAATTATCAATTTCACTTCACTTCATTATAATAGCTCCTAAAGCTTTCTCATTCAATCTTCATGCCTAGTGTTTCTTCTCTTCTCTTAAGAGTATTTTGTAGGAACTCTTGGTTTCTGCTGAATCACATTTAACTTTTATTTTTCATTTAGAAGACAGCCCATCTGACTCCTAAGTATACCTCTTTTCTTTCCTTTCTTAAATTCATTGGCCTCAAAAAAGTGAAAGTAGAGTTTCTTCTTGGTAGTGTGTAGTAGTTACTCCACACATAAAATCTTAAGAATTTTTTGTTTTGTCTTAAAATGCAAGTTTTAACCTTAAAATTTCACTAATGATACCCTCAGATACTGTTTTTACTTGCATTTAAAATATAAATTGATAGGTTAGTCCCATATTTTATTGAAGTTTTCATAGCTCTTATTAATTATGCACATATACTCAGAATAATTTACCAAATTCCTTAATTATGTTATTGCATTGTTTGTTTTGCATTTTAAACTGTGAAAGTGTTAATAAATGTTTGCTAATTGTACGAATCTGTGTCCAGTCTCATTCTTTGAGACCTGTCTGTCCCAACTTGCCTTGAAATATGCACCCAAGATCCAAGAACCTTCTGTTGTCAGAGGGCCTAACTTCTTTGCATTTCTGACTACCCGAGAGATACCACAATATTAACATCAGTGCTGCAACACATTAAATTACTAATTTCTTTGCCAAGTAATAAATACATAATGTTAAGTGGATGTTCATTATTCTTTATGCATGCCTGGACTGTGAATATCAGAGTCCAAGTTTCACATAAGATTGCAGCTAATATGTTCTCTGAACTATGAAGAAGTGAATCTGTCATAAAAAGAGATAAACAAAACACACTGTTCGGTCAAATAATTTTAGCCCAACAACTGAGATTTAGGATAGACTATGATAATGAGAGGTTAAACATTGTGACTTGTTTTGCACGAAAATTTAAATACTATAGCTGGCTTGATGAATACCAACTGAAGCTCCCTTGAGCTTCAATAGCAATACTTCCTTGATGTTTCTCCTTTTTCTATTTCTTTATTATAAAAGTATTTTTGCATTACTTCGCTCCATATTATGCTCCTTTCTCTGACAGGATTAGTTGTTGCTGATATGCTTCTAGCAGAATTCAAGTCTTACATTCACAAAGTATGCTGTGCATAGAGTAAGCTTTTTGTGAGAGATTTCAGAAGTTGCAACTTTAATCTGGTAAGTGAATCACATAAGACAGAAAATGTTTTGAAACTATTGCAAAGTTGAATTTATATAATATTCCTGTAAGTTTTATCCCAAGATTCATTATATCAGTAAAGAAGTATTTTCTCTTTTATTATAATTGTTGATTAGGGCATATGATTTACACATATTAGAAAATTCTATTATATCTGTATCATAGTTTTGGGGATAAGTAATGTTTCTGTAAACATTTTCAATTATTAATAATAAGTTCTGAATCATAGTCAAATAGAGTATATAATAACATGTCACCCATTATATCTGGTAGTATTATATTCAGTTCAGACAAAATATTTCACACAATTCTAAGATTAGTGTTTGAGACACTGTTTATTTAATTTAATATTCATATTAGTCTTAAAAGTATAATGAAAACAAACATAACCTCTATCTCTACATGTTTGAACAATTGTAACATTGACATAAAGCAGATGCATGCATGAAAATTTGGATATTTATTAGTTTGAGTTAGTTTGTAACCATATGCACTTGCAAGAACTATATATATACTATTATTATTATGAAGTTTTTGATCAAAGAAACTATTTTCTTTGATTCATGATCACTTTTATAAGATATTCTTGAGATTTTTTAGAAAGTTGTTCTATATTTTCTTTGCTAATCAAACAGAACATAAAATTACAATCAAGAAGTGAGGTCAAAGGCACTTTTTACCACCATTAGGCCAACTCTTTTAATATCATTCCTTGATAAACAATAGTTAGTCTTACAGTCTTCATTCTCACAAGACAGATTACCTCAACAGTAAATGCTGAATATTCTTTAAAAGGTCTCCTCTTTGCAGAAGCTGGGAGCTGTTTGATACAAAGAAAGCACCTGGAATTCAAACATCAAATTGTTTTCATTATCACTACATGACCTACATTATCTGATAGCACTGTTCAGCTATCGGTTTTAGTTAACATTATACTTTAGCCAACAAAAAACATTTTTGTTCTATCTGGTTTAACCCACGCTCAAGATGCACATTAAAATATCTTTGCTGGTAGAGGACATAATCCAACAAAAGAATAAAGGGCTGACGTAACTAGAGCCAGATAATATTAAACACCCTGAACCACATGTGGTTGCCATGACAGGATGGAAAATAAGTAGTTGATAACTTATAAAAAAAAAAAAAGAAAAAAGGACAATACTACATTACAACAAATAAATACTATGAGCTTGTATATTACAAATTTATCATTATGCAAAAATCTTGTTTGTCACTCTTACTCTATTAACTGAATTTCCATTCATATTAAATAAGTGATTTAACTTATAACTAAACTCATTATATCATTATTTATGATGGAGATGATAATAAAAGTATATGATTACCATAATTTACAATATACAGTAATTTGAAATACTGTGGTGCCTAACTGAAAGTATCAAATACAAATATAATTACACCCAAACTCTTGCAGTTTTAAACCAACAAGATTCTGTCAAAAACATAACATGGAAGAACTTATATTATTGCTCTTTAATAATGTTCTAATACTTAATCATAATTCACACTTCAGCTGTGGTTCATAATGTGTGAAAAAGAATAATCCAAAACTGTACAACTTTAGAGCCTTGGTATACAGTTAAAACATATGCACTACTTACTAACACTTTAGTGCATAATTTGATTTATTCTGAGTGTCATACTTCGCCTTCATGGTGCATACGACTTCACGAAATGTATATATTTTGTATATGTAATAACTATATTTTAGAAAGTAAGTCTATAAACAAATAAAAACTATACAGTAATTTTATTTATACTGTGTTCACAGTACTTATAAATTTACCGTCCAATAATTTTGTTAACTCTCATTGACATAATTTAAAAATATATGTATGTTAAGAAACCACATACACATGAAATGTTTAAATGGATTAGTCTACAAATTAAAAGTAATTGCAGCTCAAGGAATATATGTGAGTGTGATATTTCTGTGTAATCCATTAATAAAATAAACACTTTCTATTTAGTTTCAAGTTTAGAAAATGTAAAATAGATCAAAATATTTAAGAGATCATGTTGCACATTCTCATTCACAATCAACAGAATTGTTTGATTGTAAAATAAGTAAAATAAATTTTACATGATTCATTAGACAAAGAAAATACAGGAAGGTCACATTATGGAATTATAGAGAATCTATTTAATGTAGTAACAATTTATGGTTACCATGAGTTCACAATTTTTAGGGGCAGTCCCTTAATGAGGAATGTTGTCTTCAGGAGAAGAACACCCCTGTAAGTGATAAGCATCACAATTTTTTGTTTAATTGTTTCAAAATTCCATTTAATTTCTTATATTTATTATGAAATCTGAAAGAGAAATTTATTAGTAATGAACATTCACTGAATGTTTATTTCTAATGAATTATTCAGCCAGTTTTATTGTCATTATTAGTTTAAATATGGTACTCTCATATCATAATATGATATACTCTCCACAAGTAAGACTTTTAATATGTCACAAATATTTTTATGTTTGATTTTTTATAGCAATAAAACAGATGAATATATCACATATATACAACTAACAATAACACCAATATAGAAAGCTTCTCCTATACAGTCCGTATATAAAACTATGTCAATTACATGTACATATTTCTATAAAAGCATTTCTAGTTTTGGTTTACAAACTGTAGTTACCTTCTAATTGTTATCCTGTTATTATATTCTCTTGATGGTTTAAGTGCTGGTAAAAAATTTATTTATCAATATTCTACATTTAGGTTGCTAAGATAGTGGAAAATTCAAGTTATATAAAATTTAAAAATATCCACTGTAGATATCACTGACACTGTGTCAGACATTATTTGGTTTAAAAGTGACATTTAAGTATATATTACTGCATTTTTAACATGTTAGTTGGCTTAAACAGTACATAATTATTCATAGAGTCATAATGTCCCAGCATATGTTTTAATAAATAAATTATAATTTATATTTGTAAATCGTACCAACAGTATAATACTTGATATTAATACACTTGCATGTTACTTTCAAAATAATAATGTTATCAGTAAACGATTAATTATATTTACTGCAATGAATAAAATAAACTTACCATACTACGTGCTAACTTCTCATTCTACAAACATATCCTATAAATCTGACCTACGGCGTACAGGCCAGGCTAAATTTATTATTGCAAATAACAGATGTTGCTAGGCGGCTAGTATTGCCCTCTGTTAGAAGAAATTTTGAGAATCAAATTATTTATTTAAATAGTACTAGAGTAATGCCCTTTTAAACCTAGAGTTTATACGTTAACTTGTACAATAATTTTCTTTATATATAAAACAGTTTGTAAGCTTTTGCTTGAAATAGATTATATACAGTATGATTAGCTCAAGATAAACCGGTCGTTTCATTCATAATGCTAAGAAAACAGTTTTAAAACATTCTGTAAAAGATTCAAATAAAAACCCCTATAACGTGTCTTTCAGAAGGAAAGTGGTAAGCCTTCGGATTTACAATGCCAAAATTAGATGCTCAACTTCCCTCAGTAGACATAGCAAATAACCTTATGTAATTTTATTATAAGAAAATACACACTATAACGTCAAGCGATTTCGAAATGTAAAAATTTTCTCATCCGCGACAAACTTGTGTTTATAATTTATTTACTTCAAACTCATCAATCACCTACACAAAAGAAAATCCAAATTGTCAGAATTTGAAAAAAAAAAAAATCAAAGCTGTAATTATTTTTCAAATTTGCAGAAAATTTATTTTTTTGGTTTCAGAATAACTTATTTATGTCAATGTTCGTAAAATACATAATTTTCAAGTTCGAGAATATGAACTTATACGAACTCGTATATGTATGAATTTTCAAAATAATGTAGTCAAAATAACAGTTATTGTGGCTAAGAACGTTTTTTTATTTCTAGTAACCACTAGCATAATTAACTCGTAGAGTTTAAAGACACAAATGAAAACTTTTATAGATCCTACTATTTTTGCAGAATTCCACGCTTAGCTGTGTAATTTTCCAATAGTCCAGAGAAGTGCATGAAACCACAAGCAATCATTTCAAGATATTCCCCACAACATCTCAAAATAACAATATTTTCTATTTTTGAAAATAGGTATTAATTTAAAAACATAAATAAAAGATTTTCCTCTTTTTAAATATAAGAATAAAATTATTTAATTCTATAGATTCTGAGTTATTTATAGTGTAATTTATCCGATAAGGAAAAACACCCGTCCGTTTAATTATTCGAATTTTCGATTGTAGTTTGTTTTAGAGCAATGCCACTTTAAGCTATCTTCTATGGCCACCACGGGGACTCGAACCCTGGTTTTAGCATTATAAGTCCGTAAACTTGGGGGTTTCCCTTTCGGTTTCATTATGATTTTGTTAAAACTCCGTGTTGCATTTGATGATGACCAGCTTAATTTTAAAATATTTTTGTTTTATTAATGAATGGGCTATATCAGCCTCTAAACATTTGTAGCTTTATACAGAAAGTTCCTACATCTGAAACAAAAAACGACTTTATAATTTATTTTATTATTACTATTTTATTTTTTATGTTTCCAACTTAAATGGTGCAAGTATATAGAGAACTTTTTATGCCTAGAAAATTTTGCAATTTAGAACATTATAAATTCGGTCAAAATCGTGTACCAAATTTTATACGAAGTTTGAACAAAGAAGCAATGGCTGTTAACAAACAATTAAAATTCGTCTTTCGTGTTTACATTGGTAGTCACTTCAAGGCTTCAGCCATTGGCATGGGCGATTTAAAATTTTATAAGAAGAGTGTGGTATAGGAAAAAAATGAAAGACCAAGCACTTTATAAAAACTACTCTTCAGAAAGGCACGAAATTTTGCACAAGACAAAAGTAACAGTTGTTTGCAGCTGTAAAATTTAAAATTTAGATATTGTTTTAGCTAAAATCAGACCTTCAGGATACAAAAATTTTGTTAGTAAAATAAGCATGAAGAAAGTAGTAATATTAATTCCAAAACTAACGAACCAAGATTGTTATAATGACTGAGATTCGTAAATTAAACGTATGCACCCAACATAACATATTGGATATGTGAATATGAAGAAAAAAAAAAGAAAACAGGATGGTAAGATTCAATTTGGCTATATCTCAGCAATGGTTAAACGAATTCGTTTCATTTTAAAAGTGCTAACAACAGTAGAACCCATCTAAGCAGCCATCCATCAGATTCAGTCACCCCTTAGAAGTGGTCATTCAATCACAGTCCTTCTGTTTACATAATCTATAATTATGAACAGTGGAGCCCCTCTAATAAGGCCAGTTTGTCTCAGTGCCGAAGGTGGCTACTTTAGAAGGGTTCCACTGCATAAAGCCTTGGTGGTTCACGTTATCGAATATCTAAGAAGTTTGGGTTGTTTTGAATTTCGCGCAAAGCTACTTGAGAGCTAGCTGTCGCTCACTTCACAGTTTAAGACAAAAGGGAAGGTAGCTAGTCATTACCACCCACCACCAACTGTTGGGCTACTTTCTTACCAACGAATAGTGGGATTGACCGTCATTTTATAATGGCCCATGGCTAAAAGGGCGAGAATGTTTGGTGTGATGGGGATTCAAACTCGCGACCCTCATATTATGAGTCGAATGCCTTAACAACCTGGCCATCTAAGAAGTAGCTCTTACAAAATGTGAGTTTTAGAGGGGTCAATTCTGGGTCCCAGCACTTCACGTAGAAATAGTTGTAAAGCAGTGACCACATTTTTTACGACTCACTATCGTGTGGGATCTTTAACACATATATGAACAGCATATTAAGAAATTCACGAGTGTCTTATAACTTGAACTAACCACTTACAGACAAAAACACACAAGTAATGTGCGTTTGTGAAGACAAATGATTTGATTTCAATGTTAAAACTTTGTGATACGATATTAACTGTTATGAATGATCTGGAATATATTTAAAAATACGCTACTTGTTACTATCATTGACATTGAAATATTTGGCAGGTAGTGAAATTTCACAAAAGATACAAGTAGCAAAGAGACTCCCACTACATCCGACAGAAACCACTTTCATTTTCTGTTTATCATAAAGAGCAGCGCACGGTAGCTTAATTTCATCGAAATGAAATATCAGCGGGTGAATGAAATTATCTGTAGAAAACTAAATACACAAACACTAGTTTGAATATTGTAAATATAAGTTTTGTTTACACTTTCTTTTTGTTTTCACAAAATACTTTTAGAGGTAGAAATCAGTACTCTCAATAGTGAAAGGTGTGTAATTCACAAAAAAGAAAGGACTTAACTTGTAACTAAAAGAAGGTCCCTAGGGAAATACAACGTAAACATGAGATTTTAATGATAAAAAGTAAGGGTTGGTATCATCTAACCTGTGTCGTCTTGTGTAGGTCGGAATTAGTTTGTAGTCTCTATTCTACTCCTTTTCAACTTAATGTTTAGAAGTAGGATTTGGCGTCGTTTAACCTGAGTCAGCCTATATGTGTAGAAATAAGTTCACAGTCCCAATCCCATTCCTGCGTGAAAAAGTCATGCAGTCATGAGTTAACAGGAAATTAGGAAAATAAATTATGCTAGGCTACTGAGCCATGTTACCTATTGTCTACCAGGAATAACTGAGGGCAGCATGGCTACAGGAATTGGTTAATCAAAGACCAAATGAAGCCTGGAGATTACGAAATTCTCAGACACTAATGATATATCTTATGAGTTATTGATGGTGAGAGACCATTAAAAGTGTCATGTGACCAATGTATGAAATTATTACCTCACTTGTAAATTGTTTACAGCAAATCATGGTAACAACTAAGCAGTTGAAACCCTTAACTTATGCACCTAATTGAACTTTAAACCAATTGGAATTCATCTGATATTGCATTTTCAAGCTCTATATTCACTATTTAAGATAAAATCTTTTACCATCTTTAATATATCTTTCTTTAATCAATGGTCAGTAATCCTGCCTTGTTTATTGAAGTGTCCTGACAAATTTTGGGAGTTTCATTATGGTAGTTGATGTGTGAAGACTAGCACACAGAGATTCCAGTCTAATGAAGATGTGTTGCTGGTCTGTGCATTGGACATATGAAAACTTTTCTCTTCTGTCAGAAATCAAACCTTCAAGCTAAGTGTTTATCAGTGATGAAGTCACAGTGACAACAACCTTGTTAATTTCTAAGACAAACCTACTAGCAACAGACTACATCACCAGTTCTGACACTACCAAAGAAGAAATGGGACTCACTTGTTCTGTTAAATAATGCAGTGTATTTATCATCAGTGACATCAGATGTTTGTCAAATAACAATCTGTATGACACATTGTGTACAGTCTGCTTATTTCTTTGTTTTAAAAATATAAATGCACTACACCTTTCTTCTCTCAGTTAACACGTTCAGTATTTATAAAACATACCTGATACTCTTTACAGAAAATAGATTAACCTAAAAATACCACAATTATAACACTATGGAAGAATTACCCCTTACAATACATATATAAACATTTAATGAAACCAATATGATGGACATGGAAAAAATTAAAAAGTTAATCTTATTAATTTCTTAGCATACAGAATTCTAAACTTTATTATATAATTCATTGTGTACACAACAACAAATAATTATATCCTTCCACATTCCTCAGAAAAAACAAACGATTTTGGTGTGATAATGGTCTAGCAATAACATATGTAAAAAGGACAGAGCATGCCAGAAGAGTTTGACAGGTATTAATTTTCATCAAATCTCTAGCTTCCAAAACAAATTCACTAATTCCTTCATGTAAAGAAACAACAAAAAAGTAATCTTAGAATGCCTAGTTGCCCATTGCATATTTCAATTCAGGTTTAACCTTCAATGCCCATAGTATCATTTCCAAAATATAACCACAATAAATACTTGATTTTACACCTATAGCCCCCTTTTCACTTGCAGTTCCTTGATTGGGAACACATATTTCCTACACTAGATTTCCTGATTAATTTGATCCATATAATGTTTCCACAGTGTGCCAGAATTTCATTTTAACTGATGTCTTTACTCTTGAGGTTTAGAATTTAACACATTTTTACTTTCCGAATTAGAGGCTACAATCTTAAAATAATTTGATATATTTATATTAATACTTGCACTATTGCACATCCAATGTGATAATCATCACAAAATTGTATACATAATCATCACAGTTAAACACACTCCATCCTAAAAGTGTCCCAGACCAATTGACATTTCTTGGTGTAATCACAATGTAATACTTTATGATAAGTATTTAAAAAGTAGCTTTGTTAAAAATTTATACAAAGTAATAAATTTTTAATGTGTTATAAATATGGCAATGAACATAGGTATAATAGAATTAAACCAATTTATTGAAAGATGTGCACCAACATTTAAAAAGTAATCAATTCACACAATAAAAGACTTAATCAAAAATGTCTTCTAATTTACCTAAAACCTAATATTCTAATTTAAAAAACAATCCTTCAATAAGCATTTTTGTTTTTTCAAAATGAAAAGATTAGTACAACTGCTTATTGCACTGACGTCTTTTGCTGAACTGCTATTGTTTTCTGAAGGAATAGTTTGATTTTAGGTTTTGCATAGTATAAAGTATTACAGCGAGATGTATCATTCCAAACAATAAATGTCTTCAGTGAATGTTATGAAACTTAAAAGCTGTTACTTGTAGGATTATTAAACTATAAAAACACATTGTACTTTATTATATTATAGCATTTGCAGAAATAAGTTTAAGCACTTATTTTTACAATGAAAAGAAAATTTTATAACTTTGTAGACCAGAAAGTAGATGCAACTTCATCATATAAACCAGGCACCCTATATCTCCAGTACACAAACAGCTTATAATTTATGCACTTAAAAAATCCATTACAAATTTAAATCTGCAAAAACAGCGAAGGCAAACTAAGTTAAGACCTTTTAAAAGTATAAAGTGACCAGGAACAAAGCTTTCTTTGTTAATTAAACATTGAAGCACTGATCTGCACGAGTAATATTACATAAACCAAAAAAATGTTAAAAACAGGATAATTACAAAATTTAAATTTTGCATTCATCATATAAATATATGAATATTCTTCTCTCTACCAGTTTATACATTCAGTGCTTATGTTAGTAAATCTTTTAATATTTTAAGAAAAAAATACTTATATTAAGATCAACTGAACAGGTGCAATGAACCTAACTTCGACTTTACAAGCCCAATGACAGAAAAAACAAAAATACTTGTACCCAGACTCTTTTAAAGAAAAAAATAACCAAAATCCAAGTAAATTCTATCAAACAGAAAAATATATTAAATAATACTTGTACTATAGTTGAATTTTTCACATTAAACCAAGGGGAAACAATAAAATTATTAAAAGAAAAGCAGAAAGAAAATATCTTCATTCTTCAATTGAAATAAAACTTTCTGTTTATAGTTTTACAGTATACAAAGGAACTAAACTGGTATGTAGATGATGCACTGAAACTATTTTTATAAATACATCCATTGTGTTACACAAAATTAAATATCTAGGATTTTCATGAACTCTGTCTCAAAATAAACTATGTAGTCTTCCATTTTATGATAAAATCATGATTATGAAACCTGCAATATACAATTAGATTGTTTTTTTCTAATGACTGAAACTATCCCATTAGTTCAAAATCTGTTTTTTAGTAATATAGATCCAGGGCCAAGATAAAAAAAATTTCTAAAATAAAACAACTCCTTCATTTACATGGATAAAGTTCAGATAATACAGTTACCAGACCAGGTAAAGATGTTATTTAACACCCACATATCTATGAAACAAAACAATAAAAATTAGTTGCACAATTTAAAAACTTGTAGCAAAAAATTAAGCAATTATAAGAACAACTTTGTAAATGAATTAGAATCAAATATATGTGATTTAAAATTAACTTTGCTTTCTTTTTGAAAACAAGCATACCATATCAACAGTGACTGCATTGGTGATCTTGTGTTTACAGGTTATTTTACATTTTACAAATTTATAAAATTTACCTTAAGTTCTGATATTAAAGAAAAACAATAGTATTCCACCTTTCATTACAAATAAGCCACAAATTAATACAAGACAATCTTGTTAACTTGCACGAGTAGGAATGAATAAGAAGGAAAATCCAAAATAAACAGTTATAATCATGAAGACATTTCAGTAATAATTGTTTTAGAAAACATTTAAGTTTTAAAAGCTTAGTTAAGAAGATACCTAAATGACATTTCAACACAGGAATGTCCAACAACTTACTATTCTAACAATTCTAAATAATATTTCATATTTTTTCCCATTAAAGTTGTTCGAGTTGGGTGAAGGAGGAAAGTTATGTACTTGGACAATAAATAAAAGTATTTGTTTTGCTGTCAAAATACTGAATGAAAACAAAATGAATCTTAATCACCTGTTTTTCTCATAATGTTTGACAAATACACATACACTTTAAAAGTAGTTGTGAAAATTATTGACAACATACTGCAAAACCACAGAATTTTGATGTTACATACAACTGTAAAACCAAACCATCTTTGGAAAAAAAAAAAGGCTCATTAAATTTTGTCTTTTCAACTTAATATGTTAGATATGAACTGTTTGGATATTTATTTCACACAATTGTGTCTGTTTACATCTAGACATTGCTAACTTTTGGGCTACTCTTTTACTAACAAACAGTGGGATTGACTGCACATTATAATGCCTCCATAAATGAAAGGGCAAACATGTTCAGTGACAGGAATTCAAACCCACAACCCTTAGGAATTGATTTGAACACCAAACCACTGGGCATGTAATTTTGAATTGCTGGGTGTTGTAGTATCCAAGAGAAAAGTGACATTTATTACTTTAAACTTAACAGTTTGACATATCTCAGACATCTTTTATTTGATCAATGCAAAGATCTCAGTTTTATTTTAAAAAAAGAACATTTGTAAAGAAACCTGTTAGGAGTATTTTTGTGTATTTTCCTAGCATTAAATAACTTAATACATATAGCATTTAATTTTGACTTCCAATGAACATTCAGCACCATATGGGCAGATTGTGACAGTTTATGCCACAGATATGACTTGAAACGGTACTTTTGTGAAAGAATTTGCCTTGTACTTTGCCCAAATATTAAATGCATCTTTAAGTGGAAAAAAGCTATTAAGAATGGACAAAGATAGTTGCTAAGATGCTGTCTCAATTACTTTACTTACAACTGCATATTTTTCACAAGAATTCGGTGTCCTAATTTCAAGGACTGAAGACTAACCAAGTGCAAATGTTGCTATGAAGTTCATTGAGTGATATTAAATTGTACTGATTTGATAATAATGAACTTCATTCTTGTAGATACAGAACAACCAAAATTTATGTATCTTTAATTTTTAAGCAATAAACCCAAAAACTAAACCTTAAACAACTTAAATTAATGATGCTTGTTATTTAATTTTAAAAAGTACAACATATGGCATACAAGGATCCTGTTAAATCATTATAGGTACCCACAAACACAAAAATAGCAACAGCAGACATAATCAAATGTGGATTTTATACACAAAAAGGTGCACTGTAAACCGTATATTTGGCACCTGACAAACCAAAATTTTGAATCGTGCTATTTTTTTTCTAGGAGGTTTTTCAAAAAAGAAATGTTTATAGCTAAAATAAACATACAAATTAATCACAAAAAGTTCTGTTGTGACATACAAATACAGAAGTAAATGGAAGAATGAATGCAATGATTCTGCATTCTCAGATTTTTAATGGAAACAGTACTGTGACTGACACTTATGCACTACACTTTACATAATATTAAAGATTTATAAAATAAGCTGTTTAATTTATCATATTTAACAACTGCTACTATAATTTCCCATTTCGATTTTAAACAATGTAGAAGTAACAACTCCACTAGTTTTATCAAAACAGTTGAAAATGTTAAGATACAATCATTCACAAGCTTAAAGTTTTGAAAATATAAATTATCTTACAAGTCTGTTTATCAGTAATCTAACAACAATTAAGCCAAAAAACATTTAGAATACTTGTATAAAATATGTACAAAATGTTCATTCTCTTGTTTACACAGAAAATGAAAAACTTGAATGAAACGTCCATTAACATCATATAAACTGCTTTCTTACACTTTAAGAAATTGACACTTGATTGGCTGGTAGACTTTATAAGTATATTCATTTCACAAAACATATAATTAACTTGCAATAAAGAAAAAAAGAAGGTAGGAGGTGCATATATACACACAGACTTTATTAATGAGTATAGAACACATCTTTACCATGTTAGTCTGTATGAAAACCGTTTTATTTTACCCAAACAATGTTTAAAATATAAATATCAAAGTACATTTAACTGTGTACAAAGCATTCCATCATAACATTAAATTAATTTAACTAAATATAGCAACATGTTTTATAAACTGAACCAATCTATTCTTCTTTTACCATTTATGATTAACTGTGGTATAAATAATCATACAAGTCATTCACTGTTTGTGTAAAGACTTTAGAGAAAATAATAAAAGTAAAGTAAATTTGTTTACACATTATTCATACTATACATACAAAATAGTGCTGATTCATATTGAAGTTCTGAGATTAGAACTACTTTTGTTTCATAAACTTAGTTATGATTTTCGTATTTTAAGTTTAAAGCCAAGTAAATGCAACTGAAACACAAAAATGCTTTATGTTTTTCATTAATTATTTTAATTATTTAGTCAACATTTATAAAGTTTACTGTCAGAAAGTTGGAAATAGTCATTCTGACATCTAAATTTCCTAGCTTAGAACCTTAATGATAATAATTATCAGCTGAAAAAACTTAGCTGTAGTTTACTTCAAGATTTCCAGTTTTAAAGACTCAGCTGTTAAACTTTTATTATTGTTTTGTTTTCATTCTAACCCACAAACATAACCCCTCAACTGTAGTTTTATGTAAAGAGTAAAAATGTATAAACAATTATTTATAGGCTTGTTTTCCAGACAAACAGTCAAGCTTTGTCATTCACTATAATGTTTCATAAAATTAAGAAAATAATGGTTTATGTTTTTTGGGGGCTTGTTTTGGCACTCTAGCATACTTACAATATATTTTATGTTAATCATAAATATTTTTTCACCTCTCACAACAAAATTAAAGTAATTTTTGCTCATTATTAATAATACTTATTAGGATAAGTAAGTCAACATTACAAATACTCAAGGTAATTTAATGTTGAAACAATTTGTTTTGTAAAGTAGTTTGACCACATTTTTTTTTATACAAAATCCTTATATTAGAGCTACATATATGTACAAAGATGTACATACATTATGAACCAACACTAAATTCTTATACAAAATAAAGTTTGAAATATCTATAATTGTGGTGTAATGTAACATACTGTAACTTCTGTAATATCATAATGATTCAACAGTTTTCACTTCATCAGTTTTAAGTTTACAAACATATGAAATAATACCCCAATTTAAACAAAAAATTGGAACAAATCTGTTTTTGTAAAATCTGTGTGAATAGTATTTATAATTACATTGTTGCTTAAACCTTACTTCTTTTCTGGTTGTTGCTTATTTTACTAAAAACTTCAAATCACGTAACAGACACAGATTACATTTGTGTAAATAAGATATTAGATGTGAACCATTGTATAAAGGTAATATCATTATGGAAGACAACAATAAAGTAAAACAGGAAGGCTTTTATCCTATCATGAGAGATGGCTATTTAAAAAAACATAAATATATGATAAAATTATTTCTCTTTCTTTATCTGATCTCCAGAATGTGAAAATGAGTTATTCAACTTTTGACAGAACTAATTCTGTAGAATTATTGGCAAGTTTTGCATTAAGTTTTTCTGCAACCTTTTGACAATTGATAGGAATCATTGGTTTCTGATTTTTCATAGGGGTACAATAGTTAATGGTTGAAGTGGTGCTATTTGCTGCACTAAGAACAGCCATTGCTGTACTGTCAACTACAGACAAAGCAATGCCCAGTTGTGCAGCATAGTAAGTTACCATAATAGCTGTCTGAATGAAAGGTTGAGAAGACGATAGGTAGAACATTCTAATTCCAATAAGTCCATCAGAAAGAGCAAAAAGGATTCCTCCTCCACAAGAACAAAGCTTAGTCCAAGTCCACAAGTCTTCAAACAGCTGGACTCTGGCAACAGCTCTCCAAACCATGATCATTAATAAGATTATATATAATGGAACTGACAAAGCATAAGCCCCTGGAACAGAATAAAAAACTTGTTTAAAAAACAACAAAAAGAACCATAATGGAAATACTATATTTTGAAATAGTGTAAATTTTCAGCTCAAAAATTTGCATGCACATGTTCAAAGCAGCAAACAAACAAGCCCACCTAAGATGAGCACTGTAATGCATCAATATACAAGAGAATACTTTACACACCAGTCAACTGATAAAATGAGACACAGTAATATAAAATCTTCTGGAAATGACACACTAACATTTCATAAAATATAATAAGGTTAACTCTGTATATTTAATGTGAATGCAAAATTAAAATTTTTTTATTCTTTTAACTTTGTTACCAACAATTAATTCTTTTGTGACATGTAGTAGTATATGTGCCTTCACAACATTGTTTCTTACTTTTGATTAAAAATATGGCTGTAGTGATAGTAAAAAGCAGATATATTAATAAAATAACTGTTAGTGCAATATTGAATGAAAGAAGGTTTTACATAAAATCAATAGATTTATACCTTCAGTTACCTTTATGAAAATCCAATAACTACATGGTACTATTTAATCAAATAATATAACCAAGACAAGAGCATGTGACAACAAATAAATATACACAAGTAATCCAAAAGATCTGACGAATTAAACCTAACATCACTGATGAGAAATGTAAAGTAAATATTATTTTATACAAGTACAGTGCACAACTAAATTTGGTAATCTTCTACAGATAAGATACAGACAAAAACACCAGTTATGATAATTTAATCATGTGATAAGTTGGCTTGTTAATTGTAATTGTCATCAATTGTACAATGAGTAAAATACTTAAGGCTCAATACAAGTATGTTGACCTTATAAATCCCAGTAGATAGTATTTATAATAGATGCATGAACATTGGATGAATAATTTATATATCAAAGTAAGATATCAAATAAAATGCTTCTTTATGTAGCATGGAGAATAATAGCTGAAGAAAATGAGATGCCCAAATGTCTCTACTATCATTTGGAAATGAAACAGTAAACAAATGGCTGGTAACTAGCATCCTCCTAATGCATCTGTTTTTATAACAAAACCACTTAGTGTACTGCCTCTAATTAAAGTTCCTTCAATAATTATTCCTCCCAATACATTTTATAAAGTTTATCATGTGTGAAACCAATAGTAAGCTAACATATAATACACTTATATAACTTTAATTTTGATAAAAAAAACACCATACACAAACACTGGAATCAAATCACATGTAAAAAGTTAGTGCCTCACATCTCTTTCCAGTTTGCAATATGCCTGTTGATGTAAATTAAGAGTTATTCAGTTTCTCTTATGAGTAGTTCTTTAATCAAATCTACTAGCTTATGCGTATGTTAAACAACACCTGTTTATATTTGTACCCCATATGTTTAACTATTATGCAGTTAATTTTACACACTTCAACCTTCATAATTATGCCATTAAGCCATAGGTTAAAAACAATTCCTTTTTTTTTTTTGAAAGCACCTGTCTAATACTTCAATGTAGGAATAAAAAAACACACAAAAAATAACAATCGTGAACAAGTCACAAACACTCAAGTAAAGAATCTGGCCTGTACAAAAACCTGATACTCACACATACATGTACATCTTTACATCTACATACTTACTGACAAATTTAAAGTAATAGTTAATTCCAGAACCAAAGCTATTATAATAATTTATTAATTTAACCAATAAATAATTTTATTCTAGATTAATATCAACCTTTCAAAGCCTGTGTTTCCAGTTTTTTTATCTTAACAAAAAGTGTAAAATAATCCAAATTCAATGAATTTTAAACAAGTATATGATGTTACTACCTATCTTTTAAGATTACCATCAAAGAGATACTAATTTTTACGCTTTTCTTCAAACTTTTAATATCAGAATTTCTGTAATAACCTATTAACTGTAAGACTTAAAACTTGCCTTTCAATCAACCTTAGAACTATATAAAGTGTTTTCACTAAAGCTAAACAACCAGCTGAATATTTCAAGGTTTAAATGGTCCAAGTTATGAATATAATCTGTACACTGTCTTTTTCAAAAATCACATAACAGAGAATATTAATTACAAATAGTTATACAATTAAAAAACAACTATGAAATACTTGTATAAAGATAAACATACTAACCATAAAGTCCAGGAAAAAGAAAATAGTAGCCAATTATAGTCACTGCTGCACAAACCATGCCAGCTATTGGATTGAATGGTTGCATACCAAATCCCCAAATATACATAAAATGGCCAACAGCAAAAGAAGCCATGCCCCAGATGAAACAACATGGCCAAATGAGTAGAGCATCTCCCACACATGAGAAAATCATTCCTGCCAAAATTCTTCTGGAATAGGCATGTTTCTCTCCTAGACTAATCCCATGTAGGAGGACAAAGATACAAAGAGACAAAACAGGAAGGCACTTGATGAGGCATGCAAACCAGGAAGGGTTTTCACGAGGAATGGCCAAAACAAAATAAATGGCCACTGTCTTGAAGAAGGGAACCAGTTTTGGGCCTACACATTTCAACTGAAATTAAAAAAAAAACGCTTTTGGTTAATTTTAGTATAAATCATGCATGATAGAATGGTAATTTTTTTCAAAACAATTTACCAAATAAAATCAAATGTAACCCCCACTTCTTTTTTACAAAGAAGAGGTTGACATAAATTAATACAATGTTATGTTGATAACCCTTCTGTCAAGATTTGTTAATTAGACAAGTATACTTTTTATTACTGTTATTAATTATTGTTTATATATATGACAATACATTAACTAAATGTTATAATGGATAAGTAACAGATAATATGCAATGTTTCATTTAGATTTAAATTTAGACAGTGTCCTTCTTAATTTGAGAACATCATCACAACATTTGCTGACAAATAAACATTTCAGCTGATTTTATATCTTCAAAAAGATTTTAAAGTATACAAGTATTTTGAACAAAACTTTTTTTTCAAGCTTTAGTTGAGTTATAAAACATTCTGATAATTAATAATCATTTGGGAATATTTTAGGGCTAGAATTTAGGATTTAAAGTCAACAAAAAGGTACCAAAATCAGTCTAGATTAAGCTCTAGTACATAATAGGAGTAATAAGCCAAGTATGTTTAACCTTGATGTTCTTACACAATGAACATACCTTTAAAAGGCTCCATTGTTACACATCTACACAACCTTGAACTACATGCATTTGAAAGAATTTTTCATTACTAAGAACATCACACACATAAAATTAGCTCAACTTTAAACCATAATCAAGCATCAAAACAATTAAGGAGGTTGTGTAACAGCATTTGAAATATCAAAAATAAAATGGTAACTTATAATACCGATATACTTAACCAGTGATAAAATAAAATACAATTTACCATTATCTTGAAAAGCATGTTGTAATTACAGGCACTTTCTGCAATGTCTTGAACTTCCCTGTCATTTAAATGTCAAACTAGCTAAACATCATCTTCCTACTTACTCTTTTGTGGCATTAATAAATTTATTTGAAAAAAATTAATGCTTGTTCAGTATTTACAATAAGTGAAATTTATATCATGAAAAAAGGAGAAAAAATAATTCTGGAATTTACTAAATATCTACATCACAGAATAGAGATCGCTTCCTCAAATTTTAAAGCATCTATAAGTAAAAAAAACCCCATAAAGATGGAAATGGATAGTGATAACCTAATTAATTTTGTACAAAAGATATGAAACAAACCAAGTATAATAAAGAGTGCTTAAAGTAGCAGTATATTTTATACATAAATGTCATTTGTTTTTGACTAAAATGATAAATAATTAGATTTATACTTCACTATCCATGTTGTGCATAAGGTATTTTTTGTTTCTATTATTTATTTAGATTACTATAATTTAGTCACATCCAGTAATTATGAACAAAACTAGTTCTCATAACTGAATGATACTTGTGATGTACTGTATGCACATTTTTACCATCAGTACTATGCAACGTAAATAACAGATATGCCTATTTCTCTCTTTTTTTACATCTTAGGTAGATTAAAGTTACATCCACTGTGCGTTTGTGTGCATGTGTGTGTGTGTGTGTGTGTGTATATTGCACTTCTATGGCTTTTGGTGCTTGTTATTTCTTAACCACCTGATAAACCTCTCATTACGCTAATGTATCTAGTATTCCAATGTAATCCACCAATACAGTGCTTGTGTTTTTTTAATTCATGTAGTTATACAGTAGGGTATTCTTTTTCAATACAGTCTCTCTCACCAACTTTTATTTTTAAACTGGATATATTACATTGTAGAGTAAGAATATAACAAATGTGATGATAGAGAGCAAAAAAATAACATTAAATACCTTAAAATAGGCAATTACAACTTGTGTACAGTTTTTAACCTTGCACCTGTCTCTTTATGAGTTAATTAAGAACCACAATAAAATTCATATGTCCAGCAGATGGTATACATTGTCCTCCAAAACTTACCTTTAGCCAAAACAATGATTGATGAACATACTATCAGCAAAGCAAAAGGTATTATGCAAAAATATATATAGTTCTGTTTTCACTTTCAAGATACTGATTTATCTGAAGTTTCCCATAACCAATAGATTTTGATTTTATAAATATTCTTAGTCTTTAGAGTAAACAATAAATAACCAGAAAAAACACTGTGGCAAACATGACGTATCACAACTTAATTTATTCATTATCATTAACATGATGTAAAACAAAAGAAAAACAAGTTTTGAGTAATTAAAAACAAAAAATAATTAAATGTGTTCATTATCATTTATAACTATCAGATTATTGTGCAGGTTGATTTACTTCATTAAAAATAAAACTTCATTTTTTCAAATACTAAAAAATAATAATTGATGAGAGAAAGCAAAGAAAAATATGTCATGATATTCAACCTCACTACATCTGGTGATGGCTGTGCTTTTTGCCCAATACAAAGGCTCATCAGGCTAGCTTTAATACAACAACACAGTAGTGGTATAGGTAGGGCTGGATTATTTATTAAGCACAACAGGCACAGTGCCTAGGGCCTATGAAAACTATAGGTCCAAGAAAATTTTCCTCAAAAGTCAATCTTAGAGGACCGAAAAATAAAAACATGAAGTACACATTTTACTGTAAAAACTTTATTATGTCTTTAAGTTAAATAATGTACTTTTGTACATACTCATTAGTTTGTGTACTCACATTCGCATAAATATACAGCCAATACTGAACTAGTGTATTAACACATACAAACAGCAAGTATACATTATACACATATAAATACTTAAATTTCAAACCAGAAATTATAAGTTATATATCTATAATTTATCTAATTTTGGTTTAACTTATACTGCCCTGGGTATGGCGTTATACATCTTCAGTTTTCATGAACTATTAGGGTGCAAGTCAGATTATAAAAGTAGACTGTAATTATTATAGTACATTCTCAATAGCTTTCACTCATGGATTCTTAGAATTATAAATGCAATTTTCTCACTATTGATGCTGTAGTCACAAGTTGCTCTTGAAAAAAACAAACAAAGACAACCTAACATTAATACCATGAGCTTCAATTCCTTTAGAATATTCAACATTATCCAAAGCATCAATCTGCCAAGATTGTTTGAAATTAACTCAATAGGCTGGGAGTAATTATCCAACAGGTTTTACAAATCAGAAATAGAGACGTTCAGTTTTGATCTCCTGAGGAAGAATATTCCCCACAGTTCACAGTGTCCAGATACAAGTTTTATTGAGATTGGCCATACAGACCTGGAGAAGTTATGGCACAAATACTCTGACATTTCAACTTTATATATACATAAAGCAGGTGTAGCATGGCTGATGTATTATAACACATTATCTATTGCTTTCACTCACAAGTTCTTAGAATTACTGATATTTTCTTCCATTGATGTTGTGGCTGCAACACCCTATCCAAAAACTAGCAGTCTAGCTTGCTGGTGTAGGATACACTATATCATTATACACTGGATATGCAAGTTGCTTATATTTCTTTACAATTTCTTGAACAGCAAGTAGACATTAGAAGACTGAAAGTTTGCTGTTGTTACTTTTCTATTCAAGATGGATAACAAAAACTCTCCTGGCAATTATGGTCATTTAGTCTCACATTAATAATGAGAACAAGCTTTAAAATTGTGATAAATAATGCTTTCCAGCCATTTTGTTGTTTAAATTAAACATGTTTTCACTATGCAAAACATCATGATTTACTAATATTCTGGCACTTTGAGAGGTTTCTGATTATATATAATAGGACAAAGATGTGGATGTGATGTATCCAGATTTTCAGCAAGTATTTGATCAAGTGCCATGAAGTATTTTAAAGAATGATCTATTACTGGTGTAGGGGTAAAGTTAGCTCATTAGACAAGAATCTTGCTGAATGGAAGAAATTAGAAAGTAATTATAAACTGTGTTCATATAAATTGGATTAACATTACTAGTGGAATACTTCAACGATCCTTGTTGAGGTTCAGAGAATAGCTATGAGGTAAAATAGGATTAAAAAGTTAAGATCTCTGAAATTGTTTATCTTGAAAAAAAGTTAGATAGGAACTGACTGAGTTATCTCAGCAGTCATATATTTTAAAGAAAAAATATCTTAGGTTATGTGTCGTATAACAATGCGAATAACAACAAAAGATTAAACTCTTCAAGTGATGATTTTAAACTAAAGTTTGGGAATGATTTCGATCTACTTAAACATTTGTAAGTTGTAATGCATTTCAACGAACATTTAAATAATGTAAATCAAAAGATAAAGCTCATATAGCGTACCCGTAACAAAAAAAAATGTAGACGTGTAAATTAAATCCAAATTCACTCAACTGACTCTTATTGACGATTGGGACTTTAATTTTAGAAAGTTTACTTTTATTTCCTAGTTTTTTACGCCATAGAAATAATTGCTTTTCTAATAATGCCAATAATATATTATTTGCATCTACTAGTAATACTGTTATTACAAATTAAAACTTAAGTTTTTTTGTTATTAAACTATTAATATAAAATTAAAAGGCCTAGCACCGTACAGTAGTATTAGTAATAATTATTACTCTAACCTATTCAGTTATTAATATTAATTATAACTTACTACAATTTTTGGGCTTGTCCAGTATTCGGCAACATGAGGAAACTTTTCATTCATGGTTTTAAGTATAGAAATATATTTTAATTTGGCCTTGTGATTATAAAAATCCTTTTTCCTCTCTCCCTGCCCTCACTTCTAAACGTAATTACGTACAACGGAAAATAAACCCTAGAAAGTGTGAGCAAAAACAACAAAAACGTTTAGCCAATCAAAGTATTCCAGGAAGTTGCGTCTCAATTTCCAACAAACAAGTGGAAGGTCGATATTTTACATGTGTAGAAAACGACAACTTGTAACTTGTGCTTATACTTTCATTAATATGTATGTATTTACAAATAATAAAACAATATTAATTAGTTAGCTTGTTTCTAATGTTTTTAAATAGTTATCAAGCGCTTTCTTAAGCTGTAAAAGTTGTTCATGCAGTGATAGGTGTCACTTAGTATAAACAACTTAACACAGCGTTGAAAGCTAACGAATAAACTTATAGAAGGTCATTCCACCATATACAAAGACAAAAAAAAATCAAAATACACAATATTACAAGACAGAAACAAATTTGTTAACGGAGAAAAAATACAAAAAGCCATTGTTTTCATTAAGTACACTGAATTTTTCATTCTTATTATCTACCTGCTATTATAATAATTCGCCCAACAATAATGTTTTTATAAAAAAAACGAATAAATTTGGTAAAAGTAGCATCAGAGTAACATTTAAGAGAGAACTGTTTGTTTTGGAATTTCGCACAAAGCGACTCGAGGGCTATCTGTGCTAGCCGTCCCTAATTTAGCAGTGTAAGACTAGAGGGAAGACAGCTAGTCATCACCACCCACCGCCAGCTCTTGGGCTACTCTTTTACAAACGAACAGTGGGATTGACCGTCACATTATACACCTCCACGGCTGGGAGGGCGAGCATATTTAGCGCGACGCGGGCGCGAACCCGCGACCCTCGGATTACGAGTGCACGCCTTAACGCGCTCGGCCATGCCAGGCCAAAAGGAGGACACATGCTTAAAACCAATATTCAAAATTTACCAAAAATTATTAAAAACAATGGAATGACGACCAAGAAGAAAATTGGAGAAAAATATAATTAAACTGAAAAGAAAGAGGTGTGTGAATATATGTGTTTTCTCACAGCAAAGCCATATAAAACTATCTGCTGTTTCCTCCCAGAGAAATCGAACTCCTGATTTTAGTGTTGTAAATTCGAAAACTTTCCGCTGTCCTGGAGGGGGGGCGAAAGAGATAGGCAGTTAAAAGAGGGATTACAAGAAAGGCACGTAAGATTTGCAAATCTTTTTTGCTTTCGAAAAACAAAAAATTCGAAAAAGAACTTAAGGTTATCAGTGTTGCTAAAAAAATAAGAAAATAAAAATAAAATCGGCTCACCATGGCCAGGTGATTACCCTTGTAATCTGAGAGCCGTGGGTTCAAATCCCAGTCACACTAAACATGCTCGCATAATAATGTAGCGTTCAATCCCACTATTCGTTGATAAAAGAGTAGTCCAAAAGTTGGTGATGGGTGGTGATGACTAGCTGCTTTCCCTTGTACTGCTAAATTAGGAACAGTTAGTGCAGACAGCCCTTGTTTACTTGTGCGAAAATTCAAAACAAACATACATAAGGTGATACCATAGTATTATAACCTTTTACTTGAGTGAAAGATTTAAAAAGGTGGCAGGCAAAGATAAGAGAGAAAATATACTTATCTCTATACCATTATAATGTGACGGTCAATCCCACTCTTCGTTGGTAAAAGAGTAGCCCAAGAGTAGGCAATAGGTGGTGATGTCTGGCTGCCTTCCCTCTTGTCTTACGCTGTAAAATTAGGAACGGCTAGCACAGATAGCTCTCGTGCAGCTTTGCGCGAAATTCAAAAACAAAACAGATAAGTTTCGCTAGTCATCACCACCCACCGCCAACTGTTGGGTTACTTTTTTACCAGTGAATAGTGGGATTGACCGTCACATTATAACGCCCCCACGGCTGAGATGGCGAGCATTTTCGGTGTGACGGGGATTCGAACCCGCGACCTTCGGATAACGGTCGAACATCTTAACCACGTGGCCATGCCGAGCCTCATTGCAAAATTCAAACCAAACAGTTATCTCAGTTATAAACTAAAGCTCTCATGTTGAAGCAATAAAGAATATAAAAGCATATAACTTGTTTGGTAATACAAGGAATTTAGCGACTTATAGTCATAAAAAATGTAAACGCATTTAAGCATCTATACGCATGTGCAAAGAAGAGGAAAAGAGACAAAAGTATGCAAAATATTTCTCTGAAAAAAATTATTTAATTCACGACACTTCAGCTATTGCTTTTTTGTGGTCTACATTATTTATTTGTATCATGTTATAAACCTTGCTAAATAAACAGAAAATACTTATATTCAACAAGAACACAAATGCTGTAACTGTATCGCACTGTGAAATTAGAGTGTAATATGAAACAAATATATATTTCATAGGTTCTGCAAAAGAATTCTGACCCATCAATCGTTTTAGGTAAGGTTTATTTGTCACATATTATTTAAATGTTATACAGAAACACTAAGAAACCGTTTCAGGTCTATACATTCTGTAGAATTAGTCAGTTATGTTGGCTTTTAATTTTAGTAGAAATTTTGAAAACATCTAAAATAAGTTAGTTATTCAATAAATGCCAAGTTTTTGTTTCAATGCTTTTCTTTCCTGTTCGTATAGTTAATTTTGAGATTTTTTAAAAATATTTGTATGTGCTATATTTACTACTGCTGCAATTCATGATTAGCATTGCAACTCTGTCGCTTTTAAAGTATTTACACATAATAATATTAAGAGAGTTGAATAATAGATGGCGGTAACGTCTTTTTTCACAATATAAAACGCTTTTCAGAATTTGATACGAAGCACACACCTCGCTATTCTATAAGTTTTAAAATATTTTTACTTTTGAATGACAAAAGTCAAATTATATTTTTGGCTATCAATAGAAAAACAGATTCCATATTGATGAATGACAATTGAACTATATTTCCTGCAGGATTTTCCTACATTGTCACGGTACATATATCTTAATAAGCTAATTATGTAAGTGTACTTAGACGATATTTGATGAAAGTGTTCAAATTCTGTCTTCACATCATATATTTTTTTTCATAATTGTGTTTATGTATGTGACACATAAAGATAAAAATAGGATAAAAGATTAGTGAACAGCTTAACTGTTTATTATTATTATAAATTTACTAATTAATACACCGTAATAATTTATACAAAATTTATATAAACTTTACTTAATTGTTAGTCGAGTTAAGAAATATGAAAGTCGCGGGTTCTGATCTCTGTCATACCAAACATGCTTGTCCTTTTTGCCTCAAGGACGTTATAAGTGTCGGCCAATTCCATTATTCGTTGGCAAAAGAGTAGCCCATAAATTGACGGTGGATGGCTACCTTTATTCTAGTCTTACACTGCTAAATTAGAAACGGATAATGTAGACAGTCCTCGTATAGTTTTAGGCGAAATTCAAAACAAAACAAAATGGTCGAGTTATGGAATTAAAACTGATGGACAAATTATGAGATCTTTATATAACTTATTTAAAATGTTAATGAAAACAGAGTTGTTTTTTCTTATAAATACATATCGTTTTGAGACTAATCAATAATCATCTGTAGCTACTGGTTGATCACTACGAATTTGATATTATTACGTTTTAAGGAAAACAGTGAAATTGACCAACACTATGAGGTATTCATCAAATAGTCCATTTTAAGATTTCAGTTCACGAACTGCAAAAGTGACGCTTGAGGGAAACTAAATAGAATCATAAAAAAAAGCTGGTATAGCTTAATGAGTCTCTTTATTATACTAAAATAATCCAGCATGCTTCAATGAATCTCTATATTACATTTTATAATTCGATTATTTTAACGAATCTCTACCACACTAAATAATCCAATGTACTTTAATATGTTTCTTTATCACTGTATAGATCTTGGCAAATGCTACCTAAATTATAAATTAGTCATATTTTAATGAGTTTTTTATCACCCTGAATAATCCGGTATACCTTAACGAGAATCTTAATCGCACTAATTATCGAATATTTCTTTGTACAGGTCTTGTCAAATGCTTCTTAAACTATACAATAGATGTCAATAGAAAACGTTCTATGTAATCATTTGTTATGGTAAAATTGATTTATTTCAAAAGAAAAACGTCAGGTATTTAGAAACGAACGATAGGTTCTCTCTGTTTGTGACAAGAGAATTAAACTATTTTTCACTAAATAATGACTATTATTTCTGTCTATCTATCTCTAACATTCGGGACGTAAAATTGAGCTAGGTTACAGTTTACTATAGAGGCTTCTTCGTCCACCATTTTTAACACTTAAGACATAAGTAACTCTTAGACAACGATTTACCTATTGAACAATTTATCAGTTTCATCCTAACAAACATGTAGCTTGAATTTAAGTATGTCGATTAGGAACGTTTACACTGATGGAATGACAGTTCTAAATGCTTATGAAATCACGAGTGTCTTGTAGTGTTCTAACTTCCTTATAACCACATCTCACGATACTGAAGAAATAATCATAACTTTTAAACAGGTGCAGGGCGCTCTTTTTTGTGTTTTGATTTTGATGATCGAACCCATCTTTCTGAGTGAATCCACATCACTAATGACCTCATTTGTTTTTAGATTGCATGACTTGTCGTGACGTTTAAATGCTTACTGTCGATCAATGCGTACACAATTACCAGTTTAATAATTACTATTTTGTAGAGTGACCATATTATTTGCTACTTTGTAGAGCGACCGTATTATTGCTGTCCAAATGAGTGTCACTATTTCAAAGAGGTACTTACATCAGAAAAATCAGGACAAGCAAAGCAGAAACATGACAACCACCTACTCAGTTCTGTTTCACAAAAATGTTCCCACTTTTATAGAAGATATTTCCAAGAAAAACTTTCAATTTTTGTAAGTTAGTTGTTTTCTTTTCAGATAATAACCTAAAAATATCTAATAGTGAATGACTGATCCTCATTGGTTAATTCACGTGGTATAATAATGAACTGAAAAGATAACTGGCAAAATTTTACAAAAATAATGCCATCTTTAATTCACTAAGTTTTCTTGGCTTAAGAACAGCTGTTGAGCTTTGGCAGTCTCGGTTGTAACGGCTAGGCTCTACGCATCTATAGCAATACTTATTTTCTGGTTTCCATTCAGAGGAGCTCTTATTCCATACAGGTCTTTATGTTCATGCTTAGGTGATATATCTCTTCAAGCTGCACCTAAAACGTGTATTGTCCTGTGATTTATTTCCTGTGTTCTGTTTGATAATAAAGCATTTATGCCGCTAGATGGATTTTCTTGCTTGGTTGTTGTTTTTTTCAGTGCAAAGCTACAGAGTTGGCTCTGCACTTAATCAATCACCGGAAATATAACCTGGTTTTTAGCGTTGTAAGTCTATGAGCTTACAGCTGACCCACTGGAAAACTCTCTCACTTGGATTCATCAATGTTATTAACCGTTTTGTTGTATAAAAAACTGCAGAAACTCAATCCCACATGAAATCATTTTGCACAGTATATTATCATTTATCATAAATTAGAACTGTATGATAAACTGCGACGTTTAGATCAATTTATGAAATAAACATCAGATTAAAATGGCTAAGCATTCTTCTAAAATAACAAATGATGTAAAAGCTGTATGAATTCATGCTCATATACCCTCAGTGACTGCATGGGAATTTTGTGAGCATAAATGCTAAAAATCAGGATTCGATACTTGTGAGGGACTTACTGCAAATAGCTTGTTGTGTAGCTTTTCATTTAAAACAACAACAAATTGTCGTTTTACGTTTATTTCTACCTTAACGTTTGGCCCAGCATGGCCAGGTAGGTTAAGGCGTTCGACTCGTAATCTGAGGGTCGCAGTTTCGAATCCCTGTTGCACTCTTTCAGCCGCAGAGGTGTTATAATGTTATGGTCAATCCTACTATTCGTTGGTAAAAGATAAAAGCACCCGAAGAGTTGATGGTGGGTGGTGATGACTAGCTGCCTCTCTTTAGTCTTACACTGCTAAATTAGGGACGGCTAGCGCAGATAGCTCTCGTGTAGCTTTGCGCCAAACTTCAAAACAAACAAACCTACACGCTTGAACATTGGAAGCATTTAGGCTACACTTACAAACGATGGTTACTTTCGACACTACTATAAAACTAAATTTTCTTATATTTATGACTGAAAGAAAATTCGATGACGCTGTGACTGATTTAATCTACTGTATTGAAATAACTCCAGCGTTTATATCTTCTTTCTATGTTTCACGAAACCATGAATTTATAACTTTCTTTCAAATTTAATAGAAAGCTTACGTACCATCATTTGAACCTTTTATGTATCATCGGCATATCTTATTAAATCATTCTATCTTAATCTTATCATTAAGACCTATAGCTCTCTCTAGGTAACTTCCAAATTACAATATTAAAATGTAGCTTATAACAAAATTATGCTCACACAGACGAACATACATTGCATATATTTGAGATATGAATAAGAATTAAAACTTCAGAAACTTGTCACTTTGTTCATTGTATAATCTTCGAATGTTATCTGCTGAGACACAAGAATAATTCAAGGGCTAGATTATTATTTTCTCTCAATAGAGATATAATTATACATATATCATTAAATTGTTTATATCTTGTTTATCAAAACTTATTGGATTTTTTTATATTTTTCTTTGAAATTACAGTTAAAAAAATTCAGTTTCTGAAATAACAGCCCCCCAGTGGCTCAGCGGTATGTCTGCGGACTTACACGCTAAAATCCAGTTTTGATACCCGTGTGGGCAGAGCACAGATAGCCTATTGTGTAGCTTTGTGCTTAGTCCAAAACAAAATAACAACTGAAATAATTAACATTACCCCTATATTTTGTACGACCTTTACAGGGCCCAGTGTTTTCTTACCCTTCAAATTCTATTCTAGTAAAATACAAAGACATTCTAATTTTTTCACAGCAATCAAGAATTCGAAAGGAAAAAAATTATTTCAAATGGAAAAAAAGTACTTAGTGGTATTCCACTGTTTATATCTCTACATTTGTCACAGTATTAAATTCTACATTTGCCAATGTACACGAAAAACAGAACAATTAACTCAGGAAATAAAAGTTAATTGCTTGATTATTTCGATTAAATAGCGTTACTATATATAAAATAAACTATATTTAATCAATCGTTTACGAATTATCATATCAGTACTTCATCTTTAAAATCGCGTTATAATGTGACGGTCAATCCCTCTAATCGTTGGTAAAAGAGTAGCCCAAGAGTTTGCAGTGGGTGGTGTTGACTAGCTGCCTTCCCTCTAGTCTTACACTGCTAAATTAGGGACGGCTAGCACAGATAGCACTCGAGTACCTTTTTACGAAATTCAAAAAACCAAAGAAACAAACAATCTTTAAAATCGATGAAACTGACACTTGGTTTCAGTTTTGTTTCAACCATACCAGTTTGTCCTTTCCTGAGGATAAAATTGTCGATATTGTTTGTTTGTTTTTGGAATTTCGCACAAAGCTACTCGAGGGCTATCTGTGTTAGCCGTCCCTAATTTAGCAGTGTAAGACTAGAGGGAAGGCAGCTAGTCATCACCACCCACCGCCAGCTCTTGGGCTACTCTTTTACCAACGAAAAGTGGGATTGATCGTCACATTATACACCCCCACGGCCGGGAGGGCGAGCATATTTGGCGCGACTCGGGCGCGAACCCGCGACCCTCAGATCACAAAGCGCACGCCTTAACGTGCTAGGTCATGCCAGGCCCTTGTCGATATTAGTAGAGTTGAATTATAAAAGTAACGCCACGAAGTGTGAGCTTTCAGATCAACAAATATAGTTTACAGCACATAGCAGTGAAATATACTTTTTTTGTTTTATTTGGCGAGTTCGTATTCAAAAGATCAGCTTATGACCAAATGAGAAATGACACCGAATATTTACTAACCGAGACCTTGACGATATTTAAAGAAAAACTGATAACACGAATTGAGTAACTGTGTTAGTTAGTGGATTACATGATAAACGATATTATAAAGGTGCTCACCAGTAGAACAATGTGGACTTATGATTCTATAAACCAGGTTTTGATGCCCGTGGTAGGCAGGGTACAGATAGCTCTTTATGTAGCCTCCTGCTTAATAACAAACAGTATTATAGGGGCAAATTTAAGGAAAAAATAAATGTTACACAATATGAGTGCAGAATTTGTTTTTAGATCAGAATTTTGCATGTTTTATAAAGATACGTTAACGCTCCTTCAAAAAGTTTCTAACCTCTAAGCCTTAAAGTTCTTATAACTTGTACATAAAAATGTTAATAGGAATGCAAATAAATTCACTTACGAATAACTCAATACACAATGTGTCTTTTTACAACATCGCTTTTAAAGTTATTTGTGTTTTTAATTAGCCTTCATTGTCGAGTGAAACTCCACAAAGAACTCATTTAACGTGGCTGCCTATAATTCTGAATCAATACTTCTGTCTGAGCTAACTGTGGAATTTGACAGTCACCCTTATAACGCACTAACTGCTAGAAAATACGGTGTCTTTTTTGTGGCAATAGGTCAAGAACTATGCTATAAATCATTTGCTTCTCTGACGCTAACCACCAGGCCACGTTTGGTACTTTTCACAACAGTAATCTAGTGCTTCGCGAGCTTGGACGGTGAATACGACGAGTGATAATTCGCAACCCGTTTCTGTCAAATCACGTCACTATTCTTTAAGGCAAAAGTATCGTGTGTTTTAACATACTCTAGAAATTTTTAATTCTACCACAAGCTACAAAAACAGATCTAATGAACGTTTTCCGGTGTCTTAGGGCTTATAATACTAAATGCTAGGTTTCGATGTCTGCGGTGGGCTGAGCGTAGATGATCCTTGTGTAGCTTAGTGCTTAATGAAAAAACAACTTTCATTGAGCACTTTTTATGTATTGTTCAGTTTGTTTACATATTAAACAGCTTTTCAAAACTTATCTGATTGTTTAATACATTAGGCAAATATATTGATCTTTTTAAATAATCTTGTGTTTGTATTACCCAGTTACCAACAATTTCACAAGACATAATTTATTTCTATTTTTTTCATTTCAAAAAATCAACATTTTACATTTTTGGGGGCAAGGAACTACTTATTATTTTAATTATTTTGCGAACAAGTAATAGTGAAAAACATCGAAACGCACTATACGATTTTATTTAATTATTTATTTTCTTGATTTTAGTGGTGTCTACATTTATTAATTCGTGTAATGTTGCATTGTGGCTACTAGTAATATATTTAACAACAGATGAGGCTGATGACTGACGATATATTTTATTGTTTTAAGTCAATTTTTAGTTTGTTGTCTATGTGAAAGAGGTTTGGAATGGAGCATGTGAGGAATGAAGGGGTGACATTAGAGGTCAGCCTTTTGTAAAATTCCAGGCCACTCAGAAGAGTCACAACCTGCTTGACGAGATCTGCTCCTTGCAGTCTTGATGACCTACATTTAGAGATGTTTTGCAGGGATGATGTAAGATGAAACTACAAGTGGGTGATATGTTTCGTTCAAATTAGGCCTAGTATTAGAACGCTATACGATACCTACAAAGTTTCATTTTCGGCTCTGCACGCTTCGTAGTATTTGTCAAAGCATAAATTGAAATAAACTTTGTATGTATATATACACATGCGTTACATTTATTTGCTTCATTTTCACTTTTGAAGGTAGAAGGTAATACTTTTGCCGATATAAAAATATAAAGTATTCATATACCCTGCTGTTTTTTCAATCTGTTTCCCTACAAATGCTGGTTTACTAGAAATGTGGATAAATGCAAAATACTACAATTTAAAAACCTGCAAATAAGTATCGTAAAAGAAGTAAAATATACAAGACTAGAGATAGTGCGTGTTCTTATAAGAAAGCCACATCGGGCTATCTGCTGACTAGAGATAGTGCGTGTTCTTACAAGAAAGCCACATCGGGCTATCTGCTGAGTCTACTGAAGAAAATCGAATCCCTGATTTTAGCGTTACAAATTCGTAAAGTTACCGCCGTAGCAGCGGGGAACTAGAAATACTCTCTTTCTTTGGGGTTTTGGGTATCATATATATATACCTTGGAGGGTCAGGTGCTCTTTGACCTCTTCCTCCTTCCCTTACTTGTATTGTCATGCAGTGTTGGTTGGTGTTAGTTACTGCTTTAAGGTCAGAGTGGGCTGAGTTGCTACGACAATTTTCAGGGCAATGTTCATGTACTGGTGTCCATTTACAGATATTTTTTGCCCTATCAGTAGGAAATCTAGTTTTATGGTGCCCCTCTCTCTCACTCTCTCTCTCTCCATATATATATATATATTTATATTTATTGTTATTTTTTCATTTATTTATTTTTATGTTTAAAATATATATTGATCAGAGACTATTGTTAAGGACTATCCTCATCATATATGGGGTGCCTGTCTAGTTCGCATAATAATTCATTTTTCATCCAATTTTTATCAAAATACGTTAGTTTACTATGTAGGAGTCTATCTGGTATGGTTGGTACGTTTGAATATTTGTGCATGAATTTAGATGAAGTTGTTCTGGGAACTCTGTATGCTCTTATGAGGAGTGTGTTTTGTATTGTTTATAGCTTGGTTTTAATTGTTTTGTCACTTACAGTTATCCATGCTGGAGCTGCATGGCCGATTACTGGTCTAATGTATGTCTATTATTGCCAGTTAGACTCCTAGCATAGTTGGTTCTTCGCCATACTTTGTTTCTAATTTCATTTATATGGTTAATCCATGTTAGTTTTGAGTCATAGGCTAGACCTAGAAATTTTGCCGATATAGCAGTCTGAAGTAGTTTGCCATTCATATATATTTCAGGTTGTAGTTTTTGTATTTTGTTAGCTTTATAAAGACGACAATTTGTGTTTTTGCTGTATTTATTTTTATACTATATTTTTGACAGTATTCGCTTATTCTGTTTAGTTGAGGTTGTATGTTTGTTGCTGTTATTGTTGGTGTATGGCACTTTTCCAGACTGCCACATCATTAGTGAACTGTGAGGAGAATCTATGATTAGGATATCTTCTGGAGTAAAGTACTCAGAAAAGGTTCCCTCTACATTTTCTATTTTTCCAAACAGTTAGACAACCACCGAATAATTCCACGCGGTAGTCCCATTTCATTCATACGGAAGTGTTGACTATTGTACCATACAGTGTCAAATGCTTTCTCAACGTCAAAAAAGCAGGCGGCAATGCATTGTATTTTGTTAAAGCTATCTTTTATCTCTTTAATTAGTCTAACTAAGTGGCTGGTTGTTTGACTATATTTTTTTTAATCCATTCTGTTCTTTTGGTAATTTCGATGTTATCTCCAAGAATGTGGAGAGTCTGTTACTGATTATTCTCTCAAGAATTTTGCCTATACAGTTGGTCAGGCTGATTGGTCAGTAGCTATTAAGTTTTTTTGCTGGCTTTACTTCCTTATGGAACATTAAAGTATTAGCATGCTTCCAAGAAACTGGTATGTATCCTGAGGATAGTGATAAGTTGAAAAGTGCTTTTAGGTGGTCAAACAATTTCGGAGTGCCCTTTTTAGGAGGATGGCTTGAGATATGTTTTTGTGTTTATTATTACTTCAAGAAATTCAGCCCCTCCGCTGGTACAGCGTTATATCTCCGGATTTACAACGTTAAAATCTGGGGTTCGATTCTCCTCGGTGGGCTGAGCAGGTAGCCCTATGTGGCTTTGCTATAAGAAACACACCCACTCAAGAAATTCATGTATAGATATTTATTTCGTTAGGTTCATGTGTTCGTAATTTGTTATGTGTTCTGTGTTTGTCTCAGATATACTTGTTGGGAAAATTGGTTTTTGTATATAATTTGTGACTTTGTTGTAAAAATAAGTATTCATGTCTGGGTCAGTATGTGTTTTAAATATATTTTGTTGCTGGTCTTTGAAAGCTTCGGCTTTCTCTTTATTTATGTGTCCTATTATATTATTGTGTTTAAGTGTAGGATATTTCTTTAGGGCTGAATTTTCGTTGGTGAGTCGTCTACAGTAACACGATCGTTGTTACTGTTCATACTGACTTCTCTAACTGATAGATCTGTTTTGTATAGCATCATTATGCCTCTATTTTCATTGTTGTTGTTTATTCCATCTTTCCTTATTGTTGTGTGATTTGGTATCTTAAATTTATTGTTGTTGTATATTAAAGTTAACTTACTATAATAATATGGGGGTTAGTTTCTTGTATAAGGTCTTCGATTTCATGTTTCTTGGAAGCTATTGCCCCTTGGATGTTGATAAGCATCACTGTGAACTTTATGTAATCTGTGGGTGTACCTAGAGTGTCGTTGTTATGAGAGGTATGTGAGGTATTATGTGTTTTGTAAAGTTGTTGATTATGAAATCAATACATTTGGCTGTTTGACTTGATTTTTTTTATTGTGTTATAAATTCTGTGCTTATGTTTTTGCTGTCGTTAGTCAATATGCTTGTTTTGAAAGGTGTGTTAGCGTTTATTTCTAGGAGTGTTGTATTTATTTCTTGTGGTTTTTGTTTGTAATGAGGTGTTATTTTCTTGTGTATCATTACTTTGTACTTACAGTTTTGTATTTTGTTTTCTTTTAACATTTGTGCATATGTGGTTTTTGTTGTTTTGTTAACTTCAGTTGTTTGTTGCGTACTTGTATTTGGTTATTCCTGCTCTGACGTTGTTGTTCTAACCTATATATGTGATGTTTTATTTGTTTGTATTTATCACATCCTTTATAATTTACTGTGTTGGTTTGTCCACAGTTACAACATTTAGGTGTTTCTTGTTCCTTTTTGCAATAAGATATATGTTGTTCCCCGCCACAGCCGCAGCACCTCCAAGAAATACTCTAAACATTACTTGTTTGTTTTTTAGTTTCGAGCAAAGCTACACGAGGACTATCTGCGCTAGCTGTCTCTAATTGAGCAGACTAAAATTACAGGAAACGTTATATTCGAGCGAGCGTGCATTTATTTGATGGTTGAAATTAAAAGCAGCATTCAAAAATTAAGAAGCTCTTTCACCTCGAATAAATAAATCTAAAAGGTCTAATCTTCAAATACTTTTAACAAAAACATAAATAGATGGATGATGGAAAGATTATATTACAATATCGAATGGCCAGCATGGACAGGTGGTTAAGGCGTTCGACTCGTAATCCAAGGGTCGCGGGTTCAAATTCCTGTCACACCAAACATGCTCTTTCAGCCGTGAGGTCGTTATAAGATGATGGTCAGTCCCACTATTCGTTGGTAAAAGAGTAGGCCAAAAGTCGGTGGGGTGGTGGTAATGACTAGTTGTCTTCCCTCTAGTCGTACACTGCTAACTTAGGAACGGCTAGCGCAGATAGCCCTCGTGTAGCTTTGCGCGAAATTCAAAATAAACCAACAATAAAGAAATGTTTACAGACAGCTTTACCACTATCACCCAATTCTTACTATATAAAATGCTTTTAGCTTTATCACTGTACATCAACATTTACTACATAAGTGATTTTAATATCACCGGTAATAACACAACACATAATATAAAAATTAAATAGACAAATGATGGAAAGATTAACATAATATCGAAAACACAATTAAAATACAATGGAGGCTTTTTACCAGTTTTGATCTCTCTGTTAGTAGAAACTATAAACTACTCATTTATTGCTTTTAACTTCTAAATGAACATGTGTTATTAAATGCACCGAAAAAGATTTATTTGTCAATATTTATGTTGAAGACGTTATCTCTTCTCTTATCTCAACTCGTAATCTGAGGGTCGTAGGTTCGAATCCCCGTCGCACTAAACATGCTCGCCTTTTCAGCCGTGGGGGCGTTGTAATGTGATTGCGATTTCTACTATTCGTTGGATATCCCTCGTGTAGCTTTGTACGAAATTGAAAAAAACAACAACAAAAAAAACGAACTTCTCTCGTGAAGACCTTCACTGTGTTTTTAAAATTAATGATCGTATGAACTACAGATGATTATTGTTTTAACGGCACATTATCAGTAATATTTATGATGTGTATAATTTTACTACAATAACACAACATTCACAAGATTAAAAAGCGTTAGAACCTTAACATTATCACATGACACTCACTATATAAAATGCTTATAGTTTTTCACTATACACCAACACTTACTATATAAGTATTTATAATGTTGTCACAAGTAACACAACACTCATTATATGTAAAGAAGCGTTTAGAACGTCATCACTATAAATCAACACTTACTATATAAATATTTACACTCTAAGCTCTATCACACAACATCACTTTGTAAACTGCCTATAAGTTCACCACTGTAATATTATACACACTGGATAAAAAAAGTGTTTAAAGTGTGAACTTAAAATGAGAGTTGCCATAAAAATTAAAACGAAACAATAAACAAAATGTTTTAAGATCGCATCATCTTCGGCTCCCGCTAGCTAGTAACGCTAAAATCAGGGGTTCGATTCCCCTCTGTAGATTCAGCAGATAGCCGATGTGCCTTTGCTATAAGGAAACACACGCATCATCTTTGGTGGATAGAAAAAGGGAAATCTTTCTATACTAATTTTGTAGGGAATTATAATATAACAATGTGTTATTTGAAGGGTTAACAAACTTCGTTAACTTTTCTAAACAAAATGAAAGCAAAATATAATAAATATTCCTCATAAAATTGTTACAAAGTTGAAGTTTTGGATCGAAGTGCGTTCGTTTCTGACCAGGTGGGTAGATTGACATAGTTTTAGAATAAAACTTGTCGCTTTGTTTTTTAGGAATTCACCGTATTAATACTAGTTTCACCAAAAGGTCAAAAAGATGCAAACAAAACTAAAAGTTGTCTATTCACGTGAGATTTCTTCTTTCCTCTGAACATGCAGTGCTGTTTAAAATCCAGTTCCTACGGGTTTTTGTATTTGAAACAGTTCAAGGCGCATTCAAAGTATGACGTCAATATACTTTGAATATACGTCATTGAAGGTTCGCGTGATCTTTGCCAGATATTTGAAACTGTATTCTAGATATGTTTAAAATTACAGTTTTCCTGTAGACGTAAAACAATAAGTAATATTTTAGAATAACATCGTGAATATTAAGTTTGGAAGAGGTAATATATAATTTTCGTCAGTATAGCTCAAAACACCTAAATGTTAATCCAAAACTCATTATAGTACAAAAACAATTGAGAAGTAGGATTTGTTTTTCCTCGTTTGTCCTGAGTTTAATAGGCTATTATAGCACTTGATCATTGACAATATTTATGTTGAAAACGTTATTTCTTCTCTCTTGAAGCCTTAGGTGTGGTCAACTACATCAATCGAAAGGGTTTGACCTCTTTCGTCTAAAACTGTAATTAAACCTCACTTAAGTCAAACGATGACGGAGTTACGAATTAAATAATTTTGTACTTGGAGAATTCAGAGCCGTTTTTGAGGAGCTTTGCTGCGGCTAAAAATAAACACATCCCAAAACAATGCATACATGAAATGTAGTAAACAGTCTTAAATAACAGGAGACTCATGGAATGATCAACCTTTTGATTTTCTCTCATTCTCTGTTTTTTTTTTCTTGAGAGATAGGAAATGTTAAGCGTGGGTCAGTCCTGTGTATGAACTTTGAAATTGGAAGTACTCTACAATATAAAAACAAAGGTAATCCATCTCTTCACACAAAAATCTGAATCTTTCATTTAAAAATTAATGTAGAGAATAATGCAGAATCGAGCGTTTTAAATATATTTTTATTAATGAAACCAATTAAACTTTTATTAATGAAAATAAGTGTTACTACTCCCTTCTGTTTCTTCATGTTTTGTTCAAGTGATAAATATCTTGGAATGATGATCAAACGCAAAAGGTTCCAAGACAGTTCATGAACATGCGGTATTTGTTTGTTTGTTTTAGAATTAAACACAAAACTACACAATGGGCTATCTGCGCTCTACCCGCCAGTGGAATCGAAACCTTGTTTTTAGCTGTGTCACTGGGGCACAAACACGCAGTAAGCGTTTGCAGTTCTCTTGTTTCTTTGTATTATTAATGTTTTTCACAAATTTTCAGAAAACAATGTGCTGAATAATGTTACTAAAACTGTTGTTGAATATAATATCATTTCTCTTTATTACATATGGACGTCATGATAGAACTTTCGAATGTTGATTCGCGTTACGCTCTACAGTTATGTAGTCTTAATTCGCAGACAAACATGCAGTTTTGTGTTACGTTGTACGTTTATGTAGTTTTGTTTCATAGATAAATACATTGTGTCAGTTATGCCTACGGTTATGTTGCCCTATTTTACAGATAAACATAATCCATAAACAGATTATATGTTGCTCTGGTGGTTGGTAAAGCTGTTCTGTATCTCAATAATTAATCACTTTAATTAGTTCTGGGAATAATTGACTGGACATGAAATTAATTAAAAAAGTCTTCTTGGCAAAATAATACAATGCCTAATTACAAAATTAAGTTATGAGATATATATCACTATACTTAGAATATTTTAAACATTTTGTTCAATACAACACCTTGTCCAAATAAAAGATTATTACAGTAAACCGATTAAAATATATATAAAATAAAAGAGTCAAGTACTCTTAAGAGACCTCTAGTCGAAAGGGTTCGAGCTTTTTGGGTCATCCTTTGAATTGCGGCGATCTCAAATATTTGTCGATTCAAATGTGTTGGACAAAGTTTAAGTTATATCAAAACATGTTTGTCTTACTTATTTTTGTTATTTATCCTTTAGTTCTTTGTAATATATTTTTAAAAAAATATAAATGTAAATGTACACAGTTTGTATCTGTATGTGCACAACACAAGACTTTCCGTTACGAGTTACTGTTTTTATCAAGACTATGAGTTCTCTTAAGTGTGGTCTTCCAATAAGGCTAAGAGCAGTTTTTGATAATGGCTTTATTCTCAGGAACTTGTTCAATCTTCACCACATACAAGGTTTGGCTGCATATTTTAATAGGACAACCCTATGATAGGTATTTAAGTCGGATTTTGGTATACGTTTTTTTTGCAGGTCATTATTTATAAGGTAATTTTCTGCCACTGTAAAAAATTTACAGTGTTGCACTCACCGTATGTGTCGGGGAAACGAATTAGCACGTGAAGACACTTAGGCACGTATGTCTGATTAATAGGCCTGGCATGGCCGAGCGCGTTAAGGCGTGCATTCGTAATCCGAGGGTCGCGGGTTCGCGTTGCGCTAAACATGCTCGCCCTCCCAGCCGTGGGGGTGTATAATGTTACGGTCAATCCCACTATTCGTTGGTAAAAGAGTAGCCCAAGAGTTGGCGGTGATGACTAGCTGCCTTCCCTCTAGTCTTACACTGCTAAATTAGGGACGGCTAGCACAGTAGCTAGCTCGAGTAGATTTGTGAGAAATTCTAAAACAAACAAACAAACAAGCCTGATTAATGAAAATCATAGCAGTATTACCGTAAACATGTGCTAATAATGATGACGATTACCATAATGGTGACAATTAGGTTGGAAACATTTACTAAAAGTGACAAAACTATCTGTATACATCATATGTATTAAAAGATAAATTCTCAAAATGTACTTCGTACGTCCTGTTGCAGCATTTCTTGTTTATATAACTTATTATGTTTTAAGTATAAGTCAGTTTGTTTGTTTGTTTGTTTTTGGAATTTCGCACAAAGCTACTCGAGGGCTATCTGTGCTAGCCGTCCCTAATTTTGCAGTGTAAGACTAGAGGGAAGGCAGCTAGTCATCACCACCCACCGCCAACTCTTGGGCTACTCTTTTAACAACGAAAAGTGGGATTGACCGTCACATTATACACCCTCACGGCTGAGAGGGCGAGCATGTTTTAGCGCGACGCGGGCGCGAACCCGCGACCCTCGGATTACGAGTGCACGCCTTAACGCGCTCGGCCATGCCAGGCCTATGTATAAGTCAGAAAAGATACACTAATGTGTCTCGCATAAGTTCAGTTGTTTTTATGAATGAAAGTAAATGTTTCTTTAAAATGTTTATCGTACGTCTAATAAAACAACTCACAACATTTTAGGATGTAAAGCTAACTGTAGACATTTGATGAAGCTACTAGATGATGTTGGTAAGGCATTAAGATAGAAGTACCATTATGTTAACAGTAAATGTTTTCATAAACTTTACAAGTCACATTGAAATACGCATCTTTGTTATTTCAAGGTATGAATATACTGAAACATTTTATTTGACTAATATGACACATACACTCACTTTCGTCTTTGTTATTTCAAGGTATGAAAATACTGAAACATCTTATTTGACTAATATGATACATACACTCACTTTCATCTTTGTATATTAAAACAATGTTGTGGTTTCAACGTAAGTGCTTTGGACGTTATGTGATTTAAAAGTCTTATATGAACAAAATGTAAAAAAATTAGATATAAACTTACAGAAGCAATCTGTGTAAAATCGAAAAATAGCAGTTATTATGCACTTTAACTAGCTTGGCGGATTAATAAAAGGGAAGTAGATATGTTTAACAAGTGTATATATGACTTTATTATAAGCAATCGATTTGGCGATGACGCACTTTCATTTTAATGATTAATATTTTACACCGATACCATAAAAATAGCTTTAAAACACTAGTTTTAAAGGTTGGAAAAAGGTTGTATAAATATAACGAAGTGTTTTCAGCTAGTATAAAATAGAATATTATCGAATAGCATGATAGTATTTAAATTGTATTTACATTTCTGCGATACTTGAATAGCTTTTATAGCGAATAAGTTAAATATTAGTGGGTTTAGATCTTGACTTTCAAGAATCAATCACCTTCGCAGGAGTTTGTTTAGTAGTGATGCGTAGATTTTGGCACAATATACCTAACAGTTTTTGCAATTGGTTTTGGTGCTTCTTTTTCAAGAATCAACAAAAAATAGTCCTACGACCTGCTCAGGAATTTTTTTAGAAGGTTTACTCAGGTTTGTTGTTGGCTATTATGCACAAATATACACAAAAAGGTTATCTGGCCCACAAGAGTCTTCGAAACCCGGTTTTTATCAGTATAAGTCCGAAGATATACCACTATGCCACTGGGGTTGTACCCAACTTTAAATAAAATATTGATAGCCGTTCTTGTTGCACTAAACATGCTCGCTCTTTCAGCCGTGAGGGACTTGTAATGTGTTGGTAAATCCCACTATTCGTTGGTAAAAGAGTAGCCCAAGAACGGTGGGTGGTGATGACTAGCTGCCTCTCTTCTAGTCTTATACTGGCAAATTAGGAATGGCTAGTGCAGATAACCCTCGTGTAGCTTTGCGCGAAATTCAAAACAAACTTAGCCATTGAGGTGGAACGTCTTCAGTGTTGTTTCAAGAGCAGATATGCTTTAAGATGGCTTTCTCCGTATGTTCTATTATAATTTTTGTGAAATTCGTGGGCGGTCTCTATTACGAACCACTATCATAGTTCGTGATAATCCAAAAACATTCATAACAAGTTCTATTCCTTAGAAATTACTTTAATCACAGGTTCCACCCATCTATTAATACTAATAACTTAGTTTTAATTCACTCAATATCACTTGTACCTCAACTTCTCATGTTCTATTATCAATACCAACATAGTTTATATTCGCCTGAAACAACTTACAATTAATAATGGCTGAGTCTAAATATCTGATAATATAAAAGTTCAATAAAGAAAAATGCTATTGTCACAAGTACATGTAATAATTCGACTTTAACTTTTAGTTTCCTAATAAACTCCACAAAAGCAATAAATTTGATCTCCTCATGTTATTCCTCTTATTTCATGTCATTGCTGAAAGTTTACATTTATTTCAATATTATTTTAATTATTTTGAACAAACGAAAATTGGCTTTTTCTTAATTTTTAGGCCAAAAATAATACCGAACAAATAAAGTCGAAACCTGAAAAATGCAGCTTATAATTTGCCTTCAGTAATTTGGTGATCATGTTGTTTGCGCAAGGTTTATAAAACCAGTTTTTCTCACCGTAACAGAACATGCATATTATTATTTTTAAATGTTTTGGATTAATTTTAGCAGTGAAATAGTACAATAGTTAGTAAACTGTACTGTATTAAAATATTCTTGTGCATCTTCAAAACGAAATTTGTAACTTTAGGTCTTCGTCTATCAAGGGGTTTCTTATGAGCAAAACTTTTAACTTCTGAATTTTCCTGATAAATATATTCATAGATACAAAACTTTTAACTTCGAGACTCTATTTTAAAATATATTTTTCTTGACAAAACGTTTCATTTCAGAGCTCTACTTGGTAAATATCTTCTTAGTAACAAAGCTTGTAATCCGAAGGCTCGTTTTCAAAAAATCTTAGCAACAAAACTTATAGCTCTATAGCTAATTTCATTCATATTTCTACCTGATAAAAGACTTCTGAGTAGAAACTTATAGTTTCATAGCTCTATCTGATGAAAATATACTTAATGGCGAAACTTGTAACTTCAGAATTTTTCTTAATGAAGGTATTATTACTAACGAAACTTTCAACCCTGTAAATTTACCTGATTGTTACTAACGGAGCTGTAATCTAGAGTTCTGCTTTACAAAAAATGTTCTTAGTAACAAAGATTGTCATTATGTATGGATTACTCGATAAAGATTACAGTAACAAAAGTTGTCATTCTGTATAAATCAGTTGATAAATATCATAGAAACAAAAGTTGTCATTCTGTATAGATTACTTGATAAATATCATAGAAACAAAAGTTGTCATTCTGTCTAGATTACTTGATAGAGATCTTAGTCACAAAAGTTGTCATTCTGTATAGATTACTTGATAAAGATCTTAGTAATAAAAGTTGTCATTCTGCATAGGTTACTTCATAAAGAACATTATAACAAAAAGTTGTCATTCTGTATAGATTACTTGACAGAGATCTTAGTCACAAAAGTTGTCATTCTGTATAGATTACTTGATAAAGATCTTAGTAATAAAAGTTGTCATTCTGCATAGGTTACTTCATAAAGAACATTATAACAAAAAGTTGTCATTCTGTATAGATTACTTGACAGAGATCTTAGTAATAAAAGTTGTCATTCTGCATAGGTTACTTCATAAAGAACATTATAACAAAAAGTTGTCATTCTGTATAGATTACTTGATAAATATCATAGAAACAAAAGTTGTCATTCTGTATAGATTACTTGACAGAGATCTTAGTAATAAAAGTTGTCATTCTGCATAGGTTACTTCATAAAGAACATTATAACAAAAAGTTGTCATTCTGTATAGATTACTTGATAAATATCATAGAAACAAAAGTTGTCATTCTGTATAGATTACTGGACAAAGATCTTAGTCACAAAAGTTGTCATTCTGTATAGATTACTTAATAAAGATCTTAGTAATAAAAGTTTTCATTTTGTATAGATTACTTCATAAAGAACATTATAACGATAATTGTTTGTAAAGTAAACAAAAGAAACGTAATTTATATGAAAGTACAACGGTACCAGTTCTGTATGCGTATATTAACTGAGTGTTCCACAGGGCAAAAGAAAAATAATTTGCAAAATTGTGAAGGCTACACGAGACTAGACCTGCTGAAACCTGTTTTTCTCAAAATACGGGCTAATCAGGTCAACTAAATGTCAACAGCACTTGTAACGCTTCGCTTAACAATAACTACATTCAGTTATAAATATATGTCAAAAGAGGGCGTTACTGTTAAAGTTTTTATTTATTTAATTTTTTAATATAAAATTATTACACTGCACAACAAAGTTTTTGCTTCTTAAACATTGTAGGGTGTTTCTTATAGATTTTTGGCTGCTGATTACGAAAATCACATCCAAATTAGCCAATCACGTACAGTTTCATCGAAATCTTCAGTTTCACCAGGACATTGCTATAATGTAAAAACGATATCAGAGCAACTGGAATCGGCCAATGCTTGCTGACTACTGTTGGGCACTTCAACGTGATGCACCGGACATTGAATACAAATGAAAATCAGGAGGAAAACACTTTTAATAATGTTGAATTTAATAGAGTATTAGAAACATAAACGCAACTAAATACGTTATTGTCGGTAAACAGTTAACTGTCTATTTCTCAGAGTTCCTACGTGATGAAGCAAAACCAAAACTATATTTGTGCATACCCACCAGCTACTTGTCACAATAAGCAAAAACTTTTCAGTGCAGTGTTACAATAAAATATAAATTGTAGACGTCTTATCAGCAAGATTCAACATGCAAAACGAAACCTTTTATATAATATCCGAAACTGATGTTACTAAATGTAAGAATAACGTGTAGTCGTTATTTAGTGATGGTATTTTCTTTAAATGTTCTTACGTTTAGTTATTTTGGATATTCGTTCGAAGGCCCTCAAGGACTATCTTACTGCACTATTAGTCCCTAATTTTGAATATATCGATTAGATGGAAAGCAGCAAGTCGACAGTACCCACGGCCTATTCTTGTACTACTGTGATAGAACTGCACAATTTTACTGCTAGTCTTATAACAAACTTATGACCTTAAATTGTGAAACACGATTTTCTTGGAGGGCAGATAGCAGGATGTGAACTACGAATCGAAAAATCCACAGCCCAGCGTGCTGATTACCAGGCTACACCTGGTCAAAGGTGCTTATAAAAATACTCAGTGTATGCAGTACAACGACACCTTCGTTGCGAAGTTTATCGAAAATTAAACGAGGTTTCGAACACCGGTCTATAGATGGAATATTGTAAAAGAGGCTGACATACACAGTTACTGCGTTTTAGTTTCAAACTACCTTATTCCCGCATTTATATGAATTAGTTAAAATAAAAACATTTCTTCTTAAGACAACAATAATAAAAATACGAATTTTGAATATAAACTGAGTTTTGACTGTCCTTTTGCCTTTCTAGTTTTTACCCTCTCTTTATTTATTCTAATGACAAAAATATTTCTTTATTTAAATTTGTGTACAGTTCTGATGTATATATGAAAGAAGTCACAAATGATAATTATTACACTGTATAATTGTAATTGTTCGGGAAAGCCCTAGTGATAATTTTATTTATAAAGTGTATTAATAATCGTTATTTTTTTACCTCAGTTTATTCTCTTTAGTTGAGCAAAATCCTGTAATAAAGTCAGCTGTGAAAGTTTTGATCTTGACTTACTTGATTTGGAACCTACTTTAATACCTTTCTTATCTAATTTCACTTTGGCTATATAATATATTTTTAGAAACACAGTTAGCTGTAATACTTTTGGCTGCACTTAATTCTATATATCTTAATAATAACTGATTCAAACAAGAAATTAACCAACATAGATGTAAATGCATATGCTGAAAAGCATGGTTAAAATTGCAGAGTAGATTACAGATGTCTTATTTGTGTAATAGTGTTTGTGTTCTCAGTACAATTTACAAGCAAGCTTATTACTACTTTTATATATATATATCTATAGGAACACATCTTATAATCCACTCTTTACTACTAGTTCCGTGACTACAACCCCCCAGTGGCTCAGCGGTATGTCTGCGGACTAACACGCTAAAATCAGGGTTTTGATACCCGTGGTGGGCAGAGCTTTGTGCTTAATTCAAAACAACAACCATGACTACATAAAATTAACAACAACAAAAGAGCACGTAAAGTTGGTTTTTATTTATCTGTTCATTCATATACAGTATATGTGTATGTGTGTGTCTGTACAGTCAAACATGTTTGGTTTGTTTTGAATTTCGCGCAAAGCTACACGAGGGCTATCTGAGCTAGCCGTCCCCAATTTAGCAGTGTAAGACTAGAGGGAAGGTAGCTAGTGACTACTACCCACCGCCAATTTTTTTGCTACTCTTTTACCAATGAATAGTTGGATTGACCGCTACCTTATAACGCTCCCACGGCTGAAAGGACGAGCATGCTTGATGTGACAGGGATTCAAACTCCCGACCCTTAGATCACGAGTCAAATGCTTTAATCACCTGGTCATGCATTGACAAAAATATACCCTGCACTTTGGAATCGTGGGTGCACTATAAGAGTGGCAGTCAAATTCTAACATTTGACTAAATAAAATAACGTAAGAGCTGGCGGTAGGACCTCTTGACTGTCTTTTCTGTGGTCTATCAGTTCAAAATAGGATATGGCTCTGCGCAGAGAACCTTTGAGTAGCTTTGTGTGAAACTTCTAATTTACAATTTTACCAGCTTCCATGTATATGCACACTTAATAATGATGTATTCCATTTTATTTATATATTTATGTTTGATTTATATATTTAAAATGTGCAATATTAACCTCTTGTCTGACTATTTTCATTTTTTTTTCCCAAATAAAACCGGCTTAAATTTTTAGTTTTTCACGTCCAGTAGAAGAGTCTGAATGACTGGTTAGTTTGGTTTAGAAGAATTTACTAATACAGTCATGTCACTCTTCAACATATGTAAACAATTGTTGATAACGATGTAATTATGTTTCTCTAAACTCGTTTTCACTTTCAAATCGTTTAGTTGTATACCACATTGAAAAATACCTGGTGATGGGTCAATGGTGAGTTTACGGATTCACAAAATTAAAATACGAGTTTATTCTCGCGCGATGGACAGAGTGGAAATAGTCCATTGTGTATCTTTTCACTGAAACAAAAACAACGTTGTTCAAAATAGTACTCTTAACTTTCTTTTAAAAATTCTAAATATCGCCATGTAGTGCTTCAACTATATTACAAAAAATATTGTAATTTTCACCAATAATTCTAATTAGATAGGTGTATCAGTGAGTGCCCTACAAGCAACGTAAGGATAATTCCTAAAAAAAAATAAAAACTTCTCTATAAGTGGAACAAAAGTCAAGATTAACGAACAGATCTTAATTTATACTGGTAATTATGTGCACGTGATATACATAATTATTAAAATTTATCGATCAGCGGAGGACTGGCTAATTATTTTATTTGTTTGCTTGTCTTTAAGAAAAGGGTGTACATTTTTTATAAGGAATTACATTTTTGTTGCACTCATTCGGCTCTAGAAAGCGCTACGAAAGTTAGGCTTCGTGGGAAGAATTTGAATATTTGCGAGGTTTACGATTATAAATCTCAAAAAAAACTCTTAATGAATAAAATAAAAGTCCTGACAATTTCTCTGTAAAATCAGATGTTTTCATCGCAACATTGTTGGAGTAATAACATTTTAATTATGACTATATTATCAGAAACTCTGGACTATTGACTCATTCTAGCACTGCAATAAAACTTAAAACTATAACACGTGCCTTATTTAGTACAACAAAACTGTGAAATTACGTAAGTAAAACGAGGATTTTTTCTACTCCCAACGAAATTTCTTTCGCGAATGATTTAGTAACTACGTTTACCCTTAGAAATTGAGTTTTTATGGAGTCAGTAGCTTTTTTCACGTAAGATTAGATTGTACGAAAATTAAATTTAGAACGGAGTTGATTTGAGGTTTTATGATTTCAGCAACATAAGGGTTAAGGTTCTACGTTCATCACAATACCTCTAAAACCCATAATAACGCTAGAAGCAGAAGAAATGGGAACAAATATTTTGTGATATTTTGACCGCCCCTTAACCGATTCCTTTCCCGACCATAACGCACGAAGATGGATATAGACAAACTCAGGCGGGTTTCTAACTAACCCTGTTTACGAAGGGGTCACCGAAAGTGTGTCACTATTATAAAAGCTAATGTAACACCCGTTTTACCTGAAGAAGCTTTCTGTCGTGTTAAATCGCGAGGATTCACTGAAAAACGTGGAACTAAATAATAAGAGAAGAACCTAAAGTAAGTTTATGTTTTTAATAACAAAAAAGAAAAAAATGAAAAGAGTTTAAAAATCGTATAAGGAAAGTTTAGATTTAAGTTAAGTAAATTAATAAACTAGAATGTGAGCGAAAAGGTGAAAGCATGACTGTTATATTTTATATGTAACTATTTTTATTGAATTTTGTGCCTTTTTAATCCTCCTTTCGGCCTGACATGGTAAGGTGGTTAGGGTGTTCAGCTCGCAATGTGTGGGTCGCAGGTTCGAATCCCTGTCACACCAAACATGCTCATCCTTTCAGCCGTGGTGGCATTATAATATCACAGTCAATTCCTCTATTAGTTGGTAAAAGAGTAGACGAAAAGTTGATGGTGAGTAGTGATGACTAACTGCTTTTCTTTTAGTCTTACACTGCTAAATTAGGATGGCTAGCGTAGATAGCTCTCGAGTAGCTTTGCGTGAACGTCAAAAAACAAACATAATTTTCTTTTTTTTAAAGAGAGAAAATAGTATTTAAAAGAAATATGTACAATATCGGGATTTAAATAATCTAGGAATTTATATATACCGAGCAAGATAAAGGACGTTGTTCATAAAAATTCATGTTTCATGTTGACATGGACCTTTTATTTCTAACAGTTTTATTGTAAGTTGGTCAAATTAATTGCTTACATGGCAGTTTGGCTTTTACTTTGACTGGCCCCTTACCTTTCTGGAAGTTGTCGTTAAATATTTTTCAATATATGGACAAAACTGTAAATGTTCGTTCACAGAACATAAAATAATATCAAAGCGACAGGTGTAACTCTGAATAAAATAAATGTTGCCATGACTTTCTTGAATCGTATATGCAACAGTAAAATAGTCAAATCATCCTTCCATTTGATTGGCGCTCCAAACAAATAGTTTTATCAACAATGTGTATATTATTGTAAGTTTTTCACTAGCGAACTAATCGTCATGATGTAAATATTTTATACATTACTTCATCATCGTAAAAAGCTTAAAGTGTGCTATTTTATATAAAATGTCTAATTTCCTGGGTCCATCTCTTAAATATCAGGCTGATACACTTGTTTCTACTTTATGGAAAGATAGCTTACCTGGATAGCAGGAGCAGGTGAAGGAAAAGACAAAATAATTTTAAAGTGAAATTTGGAAGAAGTAATTACGACGAGACTAATAATTTGAACGTGCTCTATGTTTTTTTGCATCCATTTCTAAACAGAAATTAGAATCAGTTCTGAAAATAACTAGATCCTAAATTAGTGGTGCTTCGATGTTAAAAAAGGAAAAAGTATACATTAAGAAGTAATTTTAGTTATAATTGTTTTTTTGAATTAATTGTAAAAAAATACACATGGTGTTTACCACAAGACACGATTTGGATAAAGAAATATTTGAATGACTTGATGTTCATTTATGGTTGAAGTTCCAGATCTGTCAAGTGAAGTCCAATGATGTGCCAAATACAAATAAACACTCAGGGGACCTATCTATAAGAGTGATAATTCTAAAACGTTAATATATTGATATATATAATTTGATGCCTATGTTTTTGAAAGTTCTTTTGTTTTGCCCATAACTCTCTTTAGCTTCAAACTGAAATAAATAATTCAAATGCGATCAACAGAAATTACTGCATATCTCAGAAAATTTTATTTGTCATATTCATAAGAATTCTTGGAAACCAATTTATTACAAATATAAAGCAGCTCCGTGTAAAGATAAATTATAAAATAATTTTGCTTTACAACAACCCTGAACTATGGCTTTTAAATACAGCAACTCTGAACTATGGCTTTTAAATACAACAAAGCCATATTCATGATCTTAACTCGGTTCACAGGTGGTGCTCGATATATCTCTCAGCCTTGACAAACATTCAACCCAAAGCTTTCATATCAAATAGGAATCGAAGAAAACCTTTTAGAAAAACAATTTAGGATACTTTTTAAAATCTCAATAAATAATCTTCAAATTATTAAAAAGAATAAAAACTAGAAGAATGAAAATGGTTCATATGACTCAATAAGATATATGAACTTAAAGTAAGATTTAATATTGGCTCTAAAGAAACACATCATCGAAAAGAACAGGAAAATATTTTATTTTGTCCAGAGAAGATCATTTCTTTACAGAATTTTCAATTCCAAGGAACTAAAATGCACACTAAATCAAGTTATTTAACAATATAACATTCTAGTTTTTTGTTATTTTATATAGACGCATTTCTTGGAGAAGATCTGTGGAATAGTATTGAATTTGAGAGCTTAAGATCGGGGTTCGAATCTGAGTAATATCACAAAATATTTCCTGCACTTTATACTGTGCATACGTTGTAAGAGTGACAATCATCCTCTTGGTGTGAATGATAGGGTGATACTGACTGGTTGCGTTCCCTCTAATCACTAGTTCTAGATGAGAAACAAAGACAAATAGCATAGCAGTTTAGTCACAAATACAAATTGCAAATACATAGAAAAATATCGATGTCCTTCCTAGTAATGGTGTCACTTACTGGATGTTAAATTTTATATTATTCAGAATGTGCATCTAAACAGTGGTCTTAAGCAGTTTCAAATTTATCGTCCACTTGTAACTTGAAAAGTTCACAAACTAGTGACTTTTAACCAAACTTATGTATTGAAGCAGCTGCTACTGAAGATCTTTAAAAGGTAAAGTGTTCTTGTGCTCTTACAGAATACTGAACATACGGAAACTAAACACTGCGGAGTTTTATTTCTAACATAAAAAACATAATTAATATTATGGCTGTAAAAGTGCTTCAGAAGGTTTGGAAACTATGGCTGATTAAAAATTAATTATAAATCGAAACTTGAGAAAATAAAGAGAATAAGAGAGAGAGATTTTAAACTAATTAATACTTGTTGTAGTTTTTATTATTTATATTCCAAGTCCTTAAGTATCACAAAAATATAATTAAAAATATGCTAAGATCACAAATACTGTATTACTTGATAGGCATTAAGTTGAAACATCGATCAATTTTCATTTATGGCTTTTTTATGTAGTTTTCAAATTTTTATTACGTTGTACATTTTTTATTAATTGTATTACTAAAACAGAATAAAATAGCTCTTTTCTTATTATCGTTGATTTTTTAGAAAAAAACATTTGATAAAATGAGTAAATATTATTAATTATGTGAGTTTGATGTCAAGCACAAAGCTATACAACGGACTATTTGTGTTCTGTCCACTAAGGACGTCGAAACCAGGTTTCTAACGTTGTAAGTCCGCAGAAATGTCGCTGTTCCACTGGGAGGCGAATTATATATGAGAAATAAAAAGCTAAGTTGGATATGAGAGATAAAATAAAGTGATTCACCTCTAATTTCTTATTAATGGAAAACATTGTAGTTTTATTGTAACATGATGTATTGGTTCGGAAGTGATCTAGAAAAAGAATATTCAGTGAGTGTATTTAAAAGAATAAAGCCCATTACCTCTCGAGTAATGAAATTCATTTTCTATTACTATGTAGGGAAGCAACAAACGCTATGTGGTCAACCTCTCTTCTGCTCGTCCTGTGTTTCCAGGTAAGCCGAACAAACAGTTACATTACCGATTACTTATTATTACTCTACTTCGAACTGTATATACATATGCCAAGCACACGAGCTTTGTTCATTGAAACCAACTATTAATGAGTAATCTTCTTAACACTGTATACCATTTTCAATAGATGTTATTTCACACGTGTGTTTATTTGTGGCATGTTTCGTAAGTGAAAGGGCAAGACTTGTGTAACGTATGAAGGTTATTTTTCACAGTCTCTTGAATTACCTACGAACTAGCATTCCATTATAAATAATAACTTGTTACAATTTTTGTTTTGATACCAAAATAATGTCCCTCCTTCCTGGTAAGAGAGTATTAGTGTTATCTTTAAGGTAGAAATGTTTTATTTTGTTCTGCTATAACAAAGAGATGATATTTGTTTTATTTTTGTCATTCATTTCATTGTTTTCATTGGTAATTTTCTCTTCAGAACTTATGCTAACTTGAACATCAAAAGTTCCAGGAATTTTAAAAAACAAGATTGATTTTATTTCTCGTACGCCATCCAAGTAAGATTATTACCACTATACATCCCTTAACGGAATCGCTGGTTTTGGGAACAAGATGCCAATTCTTAGCAAAATATTTTGTTAAAGACATTATATACCCCCCACACTCCCAATGTCCTCTAACAGTCATCATACCAGTTCAGAAATACCTGGTGTAGTATTAAGTATCCAGTAACTTGTATCTGATTTAAGAAAACCATTTGATGAAAGTAATCTATACAGATAATTAATTTCGTAGAAGGATAAAGGAAGACAAATTGATAGAAAAGTTAGGATAAATCAGTTTTATAATCATGTGCGAGTGATTTATCTTTTATCTTCTTTCGCTAACAACTCAGTTACAGAATACTTTAAGAATCAGTGCCCTACACATTTGCCATTTGGTACATAAGTATCGTGAAAACACACGTCGTTAACAGCAGAAGGACAATGGCTTGTAAACAATATCATTCACTGAATGCAACTCGCTTTTATATAACCCTGAGAACGACAAACCCGATTCTTTCTGAACGTAGCTTGTACATCAGTATTATTTTAAGGTAATTCAGTGTTTTGCTAATTTAAGTAGTGTTTATGGTGTATTAACGATATATGTATTACAGAAATAACATCTAATATGGGTGAAAGTTCAACTCTGGATTCTCATAACTGACGAGCTTGAATGACATTTTTATTCCTAAAGTTATCGATTGTTGTACTTCTTAACCCAACTGTTATTTACACTAACAATAATGAAACGTTAATTTTAAAAAAATCGTAATAAGAATGCATGTCAACTCTTTAAAAAATCATCTTAAACAGTGACATATTTGCTTAAATATATGAACGTTTATTTCCGGTGAGTTTGGTTAATCATGTGATTTTTCTTAAATTGGTTCTGAAAAACAGAAAATATAAATAAATATAAAATACGTAACTTGCCTGCGAAGGTCAAGATCAAACATTAGTTATAATTTTAGAGTAAAACGTTGGTTATTGAGGGTACGTCAACTTTTTTATTTATAGATTGTTTTATTCATGTACTTATGTACTTGCAGTGAGAAGCTTCACTTAAATACGTTGGATAGTTCCTTAAGCTAGTGATTTACAAATACAGGTTGTTTTTCACTAAGTCTCTTAGAAACTCTCTGTTCGTTATAGTTATATTTCCTTGAACGTGTCAGCAGGTAATGTAGGTCAGCGCAGCGCAAGCGACAAGAGAGAAGCGGCAGGAGAACATATTAGATGCACGCACCTTTCACCCCTGAAATGTGACGACATTAAAATCTCAAAACACGAATAAGGACAACGCACGTACTAATAACATACCTGTAGTCCTACTTTTGATTTTAAACTTGGTGATTCAAAACCACAGACTTATAAAGAGTAGGAATGTAGAAAGAAAAAGGCTAAGGATGCTATTTTTGTTTAAATCATTGTAAGAGCTCAAATCTTAATTTTAGACGAGAGGTACTCTCAGTGAATATTAATATAACCTCAATAATTAACCCACAAATGGACGTATATGTTTATGTTATGGAAAAACTGTTTAATTAACAGTTGAAAAGCCATAATAATGTATAAAGCGACAGAGATTTAGGTTTGTTTGTTTGGTTAGTTGGTTTTGAATTTCATGCAAAGTTACACGAGGGCTGTCCGCGCTAGCTGTCCCTAATTTAACAGTGTAAGACTAGAGGGAAGACAGCTACTGATCACCACCCACCGCCAACTCTTGGGCTACTCTTTAACCAACGAATAATGGGAATAATAAGTTGTTTTCTGAAAGTAATAATGAGAAAGAAAAAAATGTAATATCTTATTTCGAGACCAGTACAATTGCTAAACATTCGAAGGGTTTCACTAAGTAATAAAATCATGTTAATATTTTCGTCTCTCCTATGAGAAACAACAGCACATTTATGAATTACACTTAATGATAAAATGAAGTTTGAAAAAGCAATCAAATCATGTTAACTTGCCTGTAAGAAACAACAGCATCATTATGTTAGTGGTGCTGATCATTTCACAAAATTCCTCACTGACTCAGAAATAACATCTGCTTCAAACGCTAAAATTCGGGTTTCGATACCCGAGTAGGGCAAAACACAAATAGCACCAATGTACTGCTTTGTGCTTAACAACAAAAACAGCTGTAACAACAAATTGTTTATGCACAGGAAAATAATACTTGGCATGAATAAAATAATCTCATTAAAAACGTAATTTGTTTTGTGTGTTTGTTTTATTTATAGCAAGGATAGTAAAACCATCTATTATCGACCCTGACCTTATACTGTTAACGAAGGTAATCGGCAAACAGCATCCATCGCCAACTCTTGGACAGCTCTGTCATCTCAACGAATATAACTTTAAAAATCATTGTAGAATTAAATGAATGCATAATTAATAAAGTAATTTATTAATTACACTGGCCTCTGAAGTAAGTACAATGTAATATAACTTTCGAAATGTCGAGGAAAGTGCTTCAATTTCTTGTTAAAATTGCCAAACTTATTTGAAAACTTTATTAAAATGCATTATTGTTATTTTAATAGTCATTCGTTAAAAGGTTTACACGATTATATAACAAAAATAGATAATATTACCTGTGCTCGCAATCTGCGGTTCATGGGTTCGAATATCTGTCCCACTAAACATGCTCATCCTTTCACTTGTTGAAACGTTATAATGTGTTGGTCAGTCCCAAAGTTTGTTGATAACTGCATTAAAACATTAGCCCAAACGTTGACGGTGGGTGATGATGACTAGCTGCTTTCCTTTTAGTCTTTCACTGCTAATATAATGCAAGCAGTCCTCGTGTAGCTTTGCGCGAAATTTCAAACAAGCCTAACCTTAGAAGATAAATACAGTTATACGTAACAACAGGTCCTGTGGAAACAAAAAGTTAAGATATAATTTTACTTATTATTCCTAGAATATAGAAAACAACTCCATAAGAGAAGACTCTCGAAACAAACAGCATTTCTAAAACATTTAACGCTTTACTTCATCATGCTAATAAACATGTTTTATCATTAGCAGTATTTGTTTTTAAGCTGTTTGCTAATACTTGGAATGTTTGGAAAGCTTTTCGCCATTGCCCTGTCTGGTATAAACTAAATCGTTTTTCTCTGTATAACACTCTTTGATTTTTCTGTAGATGCTCAGATAGATTGTTTGGTTTAATTCCGTGGTAAAACGATAACATGACACTAATTTAAATAAAAACAAGACAAGTTTATGTTTGTTTCAAATAATCGTGCAAAGAGAAATTGAACTAGCAATCTCTGTTTTCAAACGGACAGACTAGAGAGAAAGAAGCTTTAAACAGAACCCACCACTAACTTTTGGATCACTCTTATCGAATAGCTAGACACAATTGGGACTCTTATAACGCACCCACTCCTGTGAGGTGCGAGTTGCGACCTTTACTAATAGGACGCAAACTATGGTCCTCGGGTCAACAGCCTAGGGTACCAAACTCTCGGCCTCAAATGGCACATACGCTTTAGACAGATAGCTGTCTAAATATCTGCAATTGTTAAACATGTGCACATAAAATTAAATCACATTTCGCGCAAGTACCCCAGGTGAGGCTTGCCTATGTTTAACTTTCATATTCCAGATGAGAAAAAACTGTTAAAAATTCAAGTACTTCATCTGTGGCATCTGGAACAACAACCTGATATTTATTTTCTTTAAAATGTAGGCCGTATAAGGATCACGGTTTCCCTATTTGAGGGCATGAAGGTATATAAACATAAGTAAATAAAGACCTTGAGGTGAATATTCATTACCATAGGTAGAACGAACCGTTATAGCAACCCGTGTTGTTAATTTTTTCGTTTCTCATTTGTTATATTATCTTTCTTTTTTTTTCACGTGTCAAAAGACCATGCAAAAAAAAAAAAAAAAATCAGATAAACAACCCTGAACTTAAATTATCAGCTGACTGTAGCATTTGGAAACCTACTTTTCTAGCAAAACCACTCAGAACAGGCAAACGTGTGTTTACACTGCGCATGTCATTGACATACTTAATCAAGAAAATTCACTTTACCGATATATCAGAGGAAATATTATGTGAAAATAACCTACATGTAAAATAATATGTATTTCCAAAATTATCTCACTTGTGATGGAAAACTCTTTACGATGTTACATGGTATTAAGTTATATGATGTCACTTATAAATGTACAAAATCTTAACGAGTTAGAAAGTGTATTTAAACTTTTATTATTATTAACTGTCTTTATTTCTGATCTTTGGTGTTAGTTCTAAGTATTCATTAAAATACTAAGCTGAACTAAATATGTAGAAGTTATATTTTAAAGTTAAAATAAGATATTTATAGTGATAATTAAAATAAGAAAATAGAAATATAATAAGATTAGTGTTTAAAATACTTTTTTTTTTCCAAAATAAAGTAGGTAAGTTGACAGCCTTGATTGAATTCACTCTGGCTGGTTTTCTTTTTAGCCATGTCTTGATTTGTTTGTTCTCTGGAATTAATTACGACGCATTAATATTGCGATGTTTTTTGTGTGGAAATTAAATTTTGAAATGGATAGAAGTAAAAACAGAAATTTATTTGTTTGTATGGAACTAAGCAAAAAGATACACAATGAACTACGTGTTTTCTGTCCGCCTCGGGTTTCGAAATCCTGTTTATATATGTCTGAGTCTTGAGGCATATAGTGTGTTACTGACTATAAAGATATAGACTATGGTGTGAGTGCACAAACATAAACTGGTAAACTCGAGCGGACGAGGGTCACCTCAGGAATGATGTAGTCAAAAAAAGGCTTTGGAGCTTTTGGTACATATTGTGTCACAGACGAGAAAATGTTTAAAGCTCCATGACGAATTATCGTCTCCGATTTCTGAACATTCTCAGTATAGAAACATAAGTTTGTTTTGCCGTCGTCCATAATTTTGAACTACTGACCACACGAAAAGGACCAACCTTCTACCACCTACACTTATAGTTTGGCTGTCACTCCTATAACGCATCTGTAACTTTGAGTGTTATAAATATTTTGTCGAATCGTACATAATCGACAGTGGCTGGTTCCTGAACTCCGAAGTTCACAGTTTTACCAAACAATCAACTCTAGAAAGTATATGTATGAAATAACTGTTATGTTTTACTGATTATCACACTTTTTGGGACATTATTTGTACAGTACCACGGTCATTTGGAACAACTGAGTTTTATTGTACATCGTCAGTTAATTAATTCGTAGCCCAGTATTAGAATTTTTCTCCTAAACTATAATTAATATTTAAAAAAAAACTGGTTTAGAAGAAGTTCAGATCACTTCGATTGACATACGTGTACATTTTATAACAAAACCCAATCGGGGGATCAAACACCTGATTTTAGCGTGGTAAACCCGTAGATTTACTGATGTACTAGTGGAAGACTTGAAATATAAGTTAATAATTTTCATTAACAAATAAAATTAATGAAAGCAAGCCATTATGCCTTATTCAGTTATATGCATAATAATTTATAAGTTATAAAAAATAGTTGACGTTTTTAAACAATGAGATTACAAGTTCAGAAATAATTATACTATTTTACAGTTGCGGATAAAATTTAGAAGTACTAAATATATTTGTGGACTAAATTTAGTATTAATAAGAAATTAGTTAAAGTGATAAAAATTAAACCATGTGAATTTATAAGTTACAGTGTGGTAATATTAACGTTTTCCACGTGTTACTGGATTACTGCGAATACAGTTAAAACATCCAGTCAAGCACCAACTAGTTAAGTGTCTAAAACGGGTTGAATGTTTCTAAACTTCCTGAAAGGTTAAAAAAATGACCCTCTTTCGGTTTTCTATATCGTACTTAACGAGGTTTTCTCTAGCCCTAAGCAACTTTCAAAACTACAGAAATAACCAGCTAACATACACTTTTTCCTTTCCCTTCTTCCCCCTCAAACTATTTGCTGCTCCCTGACAATAAAACCTGTTAATCAACAAACCACGTTACGTAGTTATGATTCTACAGCAACAACAGTAGTTTTAGCAAGAAGAAGAGAGTACAAAGTTTAAAATGTTCATGTTAACACTTAACACCTCTGTTTCTCATCCTCCTATCCGGATACAAACTGGTTTATCTTTTATCTTTACTTTATTTCCTGTATGTTATGGCGTTTGTTAGTCCATAGTTTGTTCACATTTTTGGTTAAATTTAGTTATTGTGTTATTGTAGTTTGCTATTTCATTCATATATTACCATTACTATAAAAGATTGAAAGGTGTATGTTAGTAAGATGAGGAAGGTATGTATGTGTGTTTTTTACACCAAAACCATATCGGCTATCTGCTATGTCCACCGAGGAAAATCTAACCCCTGATTTTAACGTTATAAATCCGGAGACTTAACGCTATTCCAGCAGGGGATGAGGGGGAACTATGATAGAAAAATATTGGTACTATTTGTACTGCAGAATTACTTCGTCCATTCCTTCTCACAATTCATTCGCGAGAGATCGGCTCACCCGTCAGCGTCCCTTCGCTTCGATACTGGATACTAAAGAAAGATTAAAGAACGAGAAAGACTGATTCTAGAAGATAATATAAACTTAAGCTGTAACGTAACTAGTAGTGATATAGTGAATATGTTAATACCAATTATACATACGTCTAAGAGAAATAAAATTACACTGTTAGCATTTCGTTTAAAGACCTTCTTTGGGTTCATAGGTTTTATTGGCTACATTTAACACTTATTTGTGATTTGAAGCGTTTTTTGTATTTTTATTTGTATGCAGAACATTGATTTCAAAATACTCCTTTGCGTTATTAATGTAATCACGGAGTGGACCATTCCCTCCATTCTAGGCGTGCTGTAATAGTTAGCGTGCCAAACTATGAATCACTGTGTACTTTGCAACTACGAAAGCTATCTGAGCTAGTTGTCCCTAATTTAACAGTGTAAGACTAGAGAGAAGGCAGCTAGTCATCACCACTCACCGCCAACTCTTGGGCTACTCTTTTACCCACGAATAATGGGATTGACTGTAACATTATAACGTCCTCACGGCTGGAAAGGCAATCATGCTCGATGTGACTGGGATTCGAGCCCGTGATCCTCAGGTCACGAGTCGAACGCCTTAACCCACCTAGTTATGCATCAGTGAGGTGGGCACAGCATATATCACATTGTGGCTTTACTTCAAAAAGTTATATGCATATTGTTCCTCTCATTAAACACCTGCTCTAATCCAACCATAAGAATTAATCTCTGTTGTACTTTTAGTGGTGAAATGTGAAGAAATTATAATTCAACATTTTGATATTAAAATAAAGTATTTTGTGTCTATTGTTTAAGAATGTGTGCGATGTCTATCCTAGTGTGATTATATTATCTTAATGATGTTACGTATTTTTTATGTTTTATGTTCTTCGTAGACTAAACGCAACAGAAAAACACAGATAACAGCTTGTATAATTTATTACACTAAACTATTAACAAATATAACAGATATAACATGAATTATATAATGACAGTGACAGATATTTAGTTACAACATTCGAAATTAATTACAAAACAAAATAATACTAGTTTCAAACTTCAAAATTAACCACAATACAAAATGGTACTGGCCTGTATCTAATATAATGATCTAAAGTGAAAGTCTCAAATTCCAGTCTCGGGTGTGAATTTGGTCCCACGAAGAAATTCCGAAGCTTAAATGAAGAAGTTCAGAAACAGTTTACAGTTCAATAAATTCGCTGACTCTCAGCACAAGCAGTAATTCAGATGAATCGTAGAGATTGACGAAATAAAATCACAGCTTCCGTAGATCTAACTTTAGTCACAAATCCAAGTTGAATAATCACAGCAAAATCTTTCTCAAATAACTGACTCTCTTTTTTCTAAATAAAACTAATGTCTGACTCCTTTTTTCTTTCTTCGAATAAAGACTGATGAATCCTCTTCTCGCGTCTTCGTCTGTTTATATATTGTAGGCCTAAACTCCTCGAAAGACCGCGAAATTTCTACAGATCTCCAGAGCAATCCGCGCATGTCCGTTCTTGCACGAGACTACATGTCTAGACACGAAGTCACAAGCACTTTATTAACAAACATATGATTGGTCTACTTAATTCAAGAAAATTCTAAATGTTACCCTAAATGAATAACAACATATTAGTTTAAACTTCGAAACAATAATATAAATATGGAAAAATGAATAATAGAAATGAAAATCCAAACACAACACGACATGCCGTCGTTTACAAAATATTTACACATTTACATAACACTCTCCCCCTTAAAAGTAAAAAAAAAATTGAACTTGTAAAAACTTTTTTTTTATTTTGCTTATTTGTCTTTTTAAACCAACTTAAAAGGGTTAAATCCAGTAGATTCTGAAATAACCTCACGAACTTCAAACAATAACAAGGGAACACCCTCAACCCAGTTCTTTGAGTGTTTGTGGCAGTAATTTGGTGAAAACGATCAAAAATACCTTGTGACTCAGGATGGTATGTACTGGATGAAACTTGATGGATGTTTAGTTCATGCATGGCTCCTTGAAATATCTTGCACATAAAATTTGAGTCTTGATCTGATTGTACAACTTTTGGAATCCCGTACATGGTAAAGAATTTGACAAGAGCCTTGACAATGTTGGGAGCAGTGATTTTCCTCAAAGGGATTGCCTCAGGGAAACGTGTAGAAGCACACATGATCGTCAAGAGGTATTCATTTCCTGCTTTGCTTTTTGGCATCGGGCCAAAACAGTCGATAATGACCCTTGAGAACGGTTCTTCAAAGGCAGGAATAGGCTGCAGTGGTGCTTTTGGAATCCCCTGATTTGGTTTTCCTGTCATTTGGCAAGAATGGTATGTCTTACAAAAGTCAACAACATCTTGGCACATTTTTGGCCAATAGAAATGTCGTCGGATACGATCTAGAGTTTTTCTTACTCCTAAGTGTCCTGACAACACATGATTATGAGCAAGACTAAGAATATCATTCCGATAGCATTTTGAAATGACGATTTGGTGAATAACATTCCACTCTTCATCAGCAGCAACGTCAGGAGGTCTGTATTTTCTCATTAACACACCTGACTTCTGGTAGTAACAAATAGGGACAGTTCCTATTTCATTTTCATCAACGGCCAGTTGTAGAAGAGAACGAGTTTCAGGATCATTGTCCTGTTCCTCAACAAGTTTGTTTCGATGAAGAGGGTTGAAAAATGTCTTAGAGTCATCAGTAGAACTTAAAGTTGAGTCAGAAATCTCATCGATGTGAGACATGAATGTATCAGATAAAGAGAAATCCTCTTTGGACTCCTGAGAACGAGTAACAGCACAGGCGGGAAAAATATCAGGAAACTCTTCAACGAGTTGCTCTGTACTGGGGCTAATAACAGGTGCTTCAACAACACGAACCTCTGGTACCACCCTACTACCAGCCAAATCATTCCCCAAAAGCATAGACACACCTTCAACAGGCAATGAAGCTTTAATACCCACAGTCACTGGGCCTGAAACTAAGTCCGAATGTAAATCTAATCTATGAAGAGGAATAGAAACGACGCCACCTTCTACACCAGAAATGAGCACACTGGCCCCAACGGATGAGTTTTCAGAAAACGGAAGTACACTTTCCAAAATCAAACTCTGAAAAGCTCCAGTATCCCGCAGGATTTTAATTGGTTGTAGACATGAATCGCCAACAAAAGAAACAAAACCTTCAGTGATGAAAGGCTTAAATTTTTCCTCAACAAGATTTTCAGGTACATCAATAATATTGGGCTTAGAATCCACAGTGGACTGGACAGGGTCAAAATCATTGGGAACCAATTATGTATCCAACGAGGGCGAAATGAAACTATGGGGTGATGGCTTGTTTTTTACCTTATAGCACTCAGAAATCAGATGGCCAGGTTTCTTACAATAAGCACATGTTTTGGATGAGAATGACACGTTTTGGGTAGATGACGAGCTTTAAGAATAAGATGGAGTCTTCGTTTGAGAATTAGAAGTTTGCTCTTTTTTGTCTCTGTCGACATTCGCATAATATTTGAATGAATTATTGGGTTTCTTTGCTGTGTGATTTGTTTTGCTTTTGTAGGAGAAATCTTTGTGAGTCAAAGCATACTCGTCTGCCAAGACAGCAGCATCATGAATTTTGGAAGCTTTTTGTTCATCAATATAAGTTTTTGCTCTACAGGAATACATCTTTTAAACTCTTCAACTAACATGAGTTCTCTGAGTTTTGTATAATCATCTTTAATTTCTTTGGAATCACACCACCTGTCGAACAGAGTTTCTTTTTCACGAGCAAATTCGACATGAGTTTTGCTGTCAAACTTTTTGTAACCACGAAATTTTTGCCTCTATGGCTCTGGCACCAATTCATATGCATTCAAAATGCATTTTTTGACGTGTTCGTAATCATAACTTTGCTCGGCCGTGAGTTTGGAAAATACTTCCTGGGCTTTACCCTTGAGAACACTCTGAAGTAATACTGTCCAATATTCGGTTGGCCATTTTAGCCTAAGGGCCAATTTTTCAAATTGCTGAAAATATTTATCTACAGCTTTTTCATTGAATGGAGGTACTAAACGAATTTGTTTGGAAGCATCAAAATTATCCAACTGCATTTGGACAACCTTTTCTTCTGTCTGTGACTTTCTCATACTGATTTCCTTATCAGCTTTAATGCGTTCTGTTTGTATTTCGGCATCAAGGCGTTTGTTTTCTTGTTTTGCTTCAATACGTTTTTGTTCTACCTCAAGTCGTTTGGTTTCTTGTTCTGCCTCAAGGCGTTTGCTTTCAATTTCTAAACGAAATTTCATTTCCATTTCCATTTTTTTAAAATCGAAATCTGGGTCAAAATGAGCGACAGGCAATTGTTGTGCAACTTTTTGAGGTAAAACGCTTTGGCTGACCAAATGTTCAACAATAATTTGTTTAATATCTGCTTTCTTCATTGCTTGCTTCACTTCTAAATTAAAATGTTTACCAACATCAAGCAATTCAGATTTTTTTAATTCACTGATTAATTCGAAAGAGGGATTCTGATTAAATTCGTTTATAAAATCTTCAAGTTGGAATGCCATTTTGAATATACAAGCTGTCTATCTGTATAGAACATAAATCTTATTTTATAATAAAATTAAATTGTTTGTTCGATATCCCGGACGGGCCTCCAATTTTCTGTTAGGTATTTTTTATGTTTTATGTTCTTCGTAGACTAAACGCAACAGAAAACCACAGATAACAGCTTGTATAATTTATTACACTAAACTATTAACAAATATAACAGATATAACATAAATTATATAATGACAGTGACAGATATTAAGTTACAACATTCGAAATTAATTACAAAACAAAATAATACTAGTTTCAAACTTCAAAATTAATCACAATACAAAATGATACTGGCCTGTATCTAATATAATGATCTAAAGTGAAAGTCTCAAATTCCAGTCTCGGGTGTGAATTTGGTCCCACGAAGAAATTCCTAAGCTTAAATGAAGAAGTTCAGAAACAGTTTACAGTTCAATAAATTCGCCGACTCTCAGCACAAGCAGTAATTCAGATGAATCGTAGAGATTGACGAAATAAAATCACAACTTCCGTAGATCTAACTTTAGTCACAAATCCAAGTTGAATAATCACAGCAAAATCTTTCTCAAATAACTGACTCTCTTTTTTCTAAATAAAACTAATGTCTGACTCCTTTTTTCTTTCTTCGAATAAAGACTGATGAATCCTCTTCTCGCGTCTTCGTCTGTTTATATATTGTAGGCCTAAACTCCTCGAAAGACCGCGAAATTTCTACAGATCTCCAGAGCAATCCGCGCATGTCCGTTCTTGCACGAGACTACATGTCTAGACACGAAGTCACCAGCACTTCATTAACAAACATATGATTGGTCTACTTAATTCAAGAAAATTCTAAAAGTTACCCTAAATGAATAACAACATATTAGTTTAAACTTCGAAACAATAATATAAATATGGAAAAATGAATAATAGAAATGAAAATCCAAACACAACACGACATGCCGTCGTTTACAAAATATTTACACATTTACATAACAGATGTTAAAAATCTTTTTAAACATTCTTTAAAAAATGCATTGGTTTAGAAATTTGTTGAAATCCTACTAAAGTGGGAAATGACTGAATTTATCAAATGACATTCATCTGAACTCTTTTTTAAATGGAGTGAACATGTTTTGATGTGCTCTATCAATCTGTTTAGTCAATTTTCCTTTTCATGGGTAAAGACAGTTAGTAACCGATAAATACGATCAGAAATATCATAAAACCAAACTACCCTCAAACTCAGGTTCTCTGCTCTTTAAAAGACAGTTAGTAACCGATTATTACGATCAGAAATATCATGAGACCCAACTATCCTCAAACTCAGGTTCACTGCTCTTTAAAAGCCGTTTTGAGAACCAAGACTTTTTTATTTTAAGATAAAGAACACGACCAACAGCTCTCATACGCTGTTTACAGATATGTTTATACTCGTTGTGGATGAGTTTATGTGGCTTCAACTAGGTATCACTTGGAACAACGCATAAATTACACCTTAGTCGTAGCATTAGGAATTCTTCAAACATTTACAAACACTTAAATTAAAAAATGTAATGGTGTATCTACGAAAATCACTTCCATACAGTATGCAGCTTCAATTATGAACAGCCCATCTGTTTATATATATACATATATAAATGGTTATATAAAAACGCAAACCTGCAACAAATTAGGATATATTTTTGTTGTTAACCGTAAAATATGTAATATTTTGCTTCTTTTTTTATTGGTAAATAGAAATTTTTCAAAATCCCTTTTATTATCTGTTAAATTCGACCTCCAGAAGTGAAGGTCCAATCCAGTCCAACTTTTGACACTTAATTTAGTTTTAAATCTTACAGACCTCGAAGGGGCCTGAGAGAAAATCAGGGGCGTTTAAAAACGGTTACTTTTACTTCTTGAACGTGAAATTTAGATGCATGTCTGAGAGTGGCTTCGAAGATTTTATTACAGAAGTAGAGTGTTATTGACTTTGAATTACTTTATAAGTGGAGCGATAAGAAAATCAGCTCGTGGTTTGTGGCTGAAGGACTTTGTCATGATTAATCGGAAGTTCAAGATGTCAAAGAAAGTCGTGAATTAGGATAAATTGGAGCAGGAAGGAGGTGTGAAACAGACCAAGGGCGTGACCAGAGCATCCAGTTTCAGGATAAACGCGATCTAATAAATAACCGTCGGTGAATCTTATAGTTTCTTACGAAAAATGAAAATTTGAAGTTTGTTATTTTTAAATCAACATGCTTAATGAAAATTGAACAAAATGATTAATAGGGATTCATTATTTAGATTTCTTAATTGCAACTTGTAATTTAGTATCTTATTGATTTGTTGCTTTATTATGGTCCCTTCTCAGAGCTGAGATCTATGACTTTTATGCTCGAAAAATCTAGTTGTGGGGGGAAATAGAAACATCCCGAGAAAGCATTCTTAAAGAAAATTACAAACATAAGGTTTAGTAAAATCTAGTATCATATAATGTTTCTGAAATAGCTTGACGGTTGAAAAGTCGACGGTAATACAGTGAATGACTGGTCCTAACCTTCAGCAGAGTCCGTGTATTGTAAGGAGGAGATAAAGGATTTCGAGTGGAACTTGAAAGTCATCGGAGGGTTGTTCTTCTGTCTGTGTTCTCCTATCTTTGGTGACAATACATATTTGTGATTCGTGAGGAAAGCAACCATTAGATATTGAAGTATTACTTTGCGATACTTAATCTATGTGGATTAAGTCTTTAAAGTATTCCTCCTGGTAGGTGGGATGTGGGGTAAACCTAAACTGAAAACTCGACAGTTATTTCTGTTCAAAATTAGTTGATCTCAAACAAGGTCTGGGGTAAAATATTACCAGTGGTCTAGAGAAGGAAAAAAATATCTTCGTCCCGCTCGTGCTTTAAAATAAAGTGGGAGGCTTAATGTGAAAAGAAATGATGAAAAAATAATAATTTGTCAGTAGAAAGTTGTTGGGCTACAAGCAAACAGAAAACCAGGGTCGATAAGATGAGAAAATCAATGGCTGATCTGGGACTTGTGGTCCTTCAAGACGATGAGGTATCTTTAGATTTAATGTCACGAGTTAGTTGGGGGTGGAACAGAAGGATCTCGAGAAAATCCACTTGCAACAGATTCTCTCTCAAGCAAATTTGATCACACAAATTGTGCCCCCTGAGGGGAAAGTATAGTTTTGTACAGTGTTTTAAATTATAATGTCTCTAACACAAAACCATCGTTATATTTATTAAACAGATACTAAAATCTGATCAAGGTCACAATAAATTTGTAAAATTACCATAGTGAAGAGTTTTCTATAAAAATCAATGCAACACAAAACAATAAAAAAACAGAAATGTAGAAAATATGTTTATTGAACTTTCAGAGGTGATTTGAAACATCCAAAAAAACATTCATTCTTGTAGTTTTTACTGTTTCAAATTTTATATTACAGTAGTTATAAAATAGTAAAATAGTAATATAAAATGGTATGTTACTAACACCGAGAAAAATGTTAAGATAAGTAGCTTTTCAGCCCGGCATGGCCAGAAGATTAAGGCACTCGACTCCTAATCCTACATTTGCGGGTTCGAATCCCCATCATACCAAACATGCTCGCCCTTTCAGCCATTATAATCATTCCAAGTCAATCCCACTATTCGTTGGTAAAAGAGTAGCCCAAGAGGTGATGGTGGGTGCTGATGACTAGTTGCCTTCCCTCTAGTCTTACACTGCTGAATTAGGGACGGCTAGCGCAGATAGCCCTCGAGTAACTTTGCGCGAAATTCAAAACAAACCAAACAAAAACTAAAACGTGATTAAGATACTCATTTAAAAAAATCAAAATGTGGGATTCTTATTGGATTAAAATTTTTTAAGCAAATTCATAATTAATATCTTTCTCAATTGGCTTTCACAAAGTGACTTCGTAAAATCTGAGAAAAAGATTATTGTATTAACAAAGCGTGCGTACACACGCACTTATTTATTGTCTTGTGTGTGTGTGTGTATTTTCATTATAACAAAGCCACATCGAGTTATTGTCTTTTGTATTTGATCCACGGCCCGGCATGACCAGGTGGTTAAGGCACTCAACTTGTAATCCGAGGGTCGCGGATTCAAATCTCGGTCGCACCAAACATGCTCGCCCTTTCAGCCGTGGGGGTGTTATAATGTGAAGGTCAATCCCTCTATGGTTTGGAAAAAAAGTAGCCCAAAAGTTGGTAGTGGATGGTGATGACTAGTTGCCTTCCCTCTAGTCCTACACTGCTAAATTAGGGACGGCTAGCGTTGATAGCTCTCGTGTAGCTTTACGCGAAGTTTAAAACAAACAAACAAACTTGATAATGATTTAATCCATTGTTTAAGGTACACCCTTAATCGACTTGTGTATTACATTGTTGTGTGTGATTTATCCAACAAATTATATCGCTCTCTCTCTCCTGTTTAGAAAATACTTCAGTCAATGCGTTGATTAATTAATTTTGAGCTTATAATAAGTATCAAACAGGGAATGACTTATATTATATTGTAGAACATTTTAACTCTCGAAACCAGGTTTTAACTGGCTAAAATAAATACTTGGTAGAAATATAAATCTCTTCCTTAGTACACATTTGTTTCCAAAATACTATTTATAATTTTGACAATATTTCAAGTAGTTTGTTATAAAGAATTGCCCTCATGCTTGTTCATGTTGTTTTAGTTAATTTAGATCTAATTTACTTTATCAGTTTGCTTTTGGTAGCAAAAATTTGAATAAACTTTGAAGAATATTTTTGCATTTGTCGTTGTAGTTACGACGAGGCCTGGCATGGCCGAGCGCGTTAAGGCGTGCACTCGTAATCCGAGGGTCGCGGGTTCGCGCCCGCGTCGCGCTAAACATGCTCGCCCTCCCAGCCGTGGGGGTGTATAATGTGACGGTCAATCCCACTATTCGTTGGTAAAAGAGTAGCCCAAGAGTTGGCGGTGGGTGGTGATGACTAGCTGCCTTCCCTCTAGTCTTACACTGCTAAATTAGGGACGGCTAGCACAGATAGCCCTCGAGTAGCTTTGTGCGAATTCCCAAAACAAACAAACAAACAAAAGTTACGACGATCTTTTGTTCGTTACTTTCTTGTGTTTTTGTCTTACCTTTATGTATGATTGTTTTGCATTGTATTACGATCTTTTGAAGTCATTTGTAGAGACAAGTCTGTATTAACTGAGGACAACAATTCTCATGAATTCCGAAGGGACACAATTCTAATTTATTTACTTTTTTATTTCAGGGGTTCGATTCCCCTTGGTGGACTCAGCAGATAGTCCGATGCGGCTTTGTTATAAAAAAACACTTTTTAATACTTTGTACGTTATATAATTTATGGAAACTCATAAAATATTTTTGTTATTTAGGCAACATGGGGCCAGCTAGACATTGGGTTATCACCTGCAGCCATGATGCCTCAGATCGTCTCTTTGGACGTGCAGTGTGAAAAAACAGGAATGACGGTTCGTGTTGAGTTTGACAGACCTTACAATGGAATCATATTTTCGAAAGGTCATTACAGCACTGCTTCCTGCCGGTAAGATTTTAAACTAAACATTGAAAGAAAAACACAACAAACAAACAGAGAGGCTCGAACCAAATAACTAAGCTAGATGGATGATCTAACTTTCATCAAGGACAAACCAAAGCTACTACACACGTGCGAGTATTGCTTTGTAATTGGTTTATTACATATCATGTGCCATTCAGTTATTTGTTCATTTAAAAATATCCTGAAAGTTCATAAATGCGTTGTTTGTAAAAGTAGTCATAACTTGGAACCTAGATTCTTACTTTTCCTATGTATAGATAAAATTATTACCTTAACTGTAAAAAAAAAACTGGCCCTAACAATATCTTCAAAGTAAAAAAAGTAAAGACTCAGAAGTAAAAGAAATATAAAACATTTGTATTGTGAATAAAAAATTGGCACAAATATTTTCTAAGTAGAGCTGTAAGGATTTGAAATTAAACGAAAAGAAGCAAAAAGTTCAGATATTTTGTTGTCCTTGCGAATTTGACCTGTGAGGGTAATTAAATGCAACCAAAACTTTATATTAAATATCTCTTCGAAAAAATTACAGTTGAGAAAAGATCAGAATTCAATGAAGACATCACAATTACTATGTACTGTGCGATAATCTTACTTTGGTTAGTTCTATCAAAACTCCAATAAAGTATGTAATATTAAGTTAGGAATAATATGTTTTACAAATATTCATCTATTGTTTCAAGCACATAGACCAGAATAATTATACAATTTGTTTAAACATTTTTTTCTCAACCTAACAAATATGCTTTTAAATTTTTACAGTTTTTTTATACCTTATTGCTTTCTCAGTTTTTTTGTTTTTGCAATTTCAAAGGAAATTTGAAACATTCATAACTAATTAATCACAGAACTTCATAAACTTATTAAATTTGATGCTTTTTTACTTTGAAACTCCATAAAACAATTTATCCTTTCCAGTGTTTGGGTTTTTAATTTTTTTTTCAAAGTTCAGTTTTCGCTCATGAAAAACGGTACAGAATTTTAATGTTAAATAGCACAGATTTTTTTCTTAATAACGTTCGTAGTGGTTTTGGATGTGTGATTTAAATTCTCCAATTAAATAATCTGTTTGTATTCAAACTAATAAAATAACTAGTTGAGCTAACGATTAAGACTGAATAAAGCAATGATACAAATTAACTGATTTTGTGTAAATAACTGAAAGAAATTACTGAAAGAAACTTTTTCACTAAAGCATCAATATAAATAATACTAAACCAAATAAAATGTTTTTTTTTAATTATCCAGAAACTAAACAAAAATATTAATCGTTAATTGACAACTAATATTCTGAAGTATTGGTCTGAACCTTTCTCAGTCTACTTATACACATTTACCTATCGATTTTCTTTCCTATTTCACCATTCAACCACTGCTAATACAGATACGTCAACCCTAAGAGTGGGAGAAATTCCTATGAATTTGTTATTCCAATGAATGGGTGCGGAACTGCAGCGAATGACAACATCGATGGTACGGGCCAATTTGGGTTCGATAATACCATCATCTTTCAGAACGACGAACTCTTTCAAGAGATTTGGGACATAGCCAGAAAGATATCGTGCGCCTGGATATCGAGTATTGAAAAGTTTGTTACTTTCCGCCCATTCACTGTGGACATGCTGGAAGTCAAGGAAGTGTTCTTCACAGGAGACAACGTCGACTGCTGGATGGATCTTCAAAGGGGAGAAGGACCTTTTGCTCCTCCCTTGAACGGAATTGTGAAAATTGGAGAAACCCTCACCATTGTTATATATACACGCGATGATGATGGCTCATTTGATCTTCTTGTTAAGGATTGTTATGCTTATGATAACTCGGATTTTGAAAATTCTGAGACAAGACGTATTCAGTTAACTGATAAGTCAGGTTGTCCAGTAAAAGAAAAGCTACTTCGATCATTTTATAGAACCCGAAGGACTAAAAATACAGGAGCTAGCATAATCGCATATGGCTTTATTAATGCATTCAAATTTCCAGATAAAATGGACGTTTACATAGCATGTAACATTGAAATCTGTAAAACTTCCTGTGCTAGTTCGTGCCAACCAGAAATAACAGATGAAACTAATCCTGGAGGAAGAACAGAATTTCCTCCGACTATTACAACAAGACGTACACCTCGACCTCGTTTCACTCCACCTACCCCTCCTCCAACTCGAGGTACACGCCCAACCCGACTTACCCGTCCTCCAACTCGAGGTACACGCCCCACCCGTCACCCAACCCGACTTACCCGTCCTCCAACTCGAAGTACACGTCTTCCAATACGTCCCACTCGCCCTACAGTACAACCTGCAATTAGAACGCCACCCAATCCTGCAACAAAAGGCTCACACAAAGCGAATGCTTTTCACACCTTTTTGGGTGAATTCGGTCGTTATAAAACCCACGTGGGGAGAAAACGCAGGGACGTTGAGTTAAGCCTAAATAACGACCGTGACAATGAAGACAATGCAACGTTATCTATGTATCGTTCTTTTACCGTTCTTTCTCCTGATGATTTGTCAGACTTGGAGAGTGACTACATTCAAGCTCTTCGTTTACTCAACCAGAAAAACAGTACCAACTACTGTATGTCTGCCACAAGCTTTTTCACAGGCCTTGCTGTTCTCTTGGGACTTTTTACTATTAGTTTGATCGTGGTGTTGATGATGTGTCTTCGAGTCCGAAATAATACGAAAACCATGAAGTTGATCTCTTCAGGTAACTGTTATAATGAATAACTCTGAAAAAAGATTCAAAACATAAATTTGTACCATATTCCAGCTAATAGAAAAACAATTTTTTTTTTAAATAGTTATCACAACTGAAAAGGAAAACAAAGCAACAAATACTCCAAAAAAATCGAAAACTTTAACTTTTCCTCATAAAAATGAATTATTTTAAAATAATTTAAAATGCTGATATAAACATTCTTTAAAAAAAACATTGAAATCATTGTTTTTAAATTTATTGTGCCATTGTCCTTCCTTTTCCTAAACTTCCCTAAAATACTTTAATAGGGTTTTCTAAGATATAATAAAGGACAGGTTGTATATTTATATATATATATATTATCAGAACGCTTTTTATTGGTTGAAAGGAATGAAAATGAAGCGCTAATCACACAAAAAAGATCAACCGTTGTTTTAATATAAATTAAACTGATTTAGTTTAATAGAAGTCCAAGAGTCATAATAAAATTTTAGTTTATAATTGTAGTAGTTAGTTTTACGCTACAAACGAACAATTGAAGGTTAGAATAAAGTTGTCTTCCACAACTGTAATAGTTTACAGTATTAATGAATGTTTAAGTGTCACAGTAAAGTTATCTTCCATAACTGTAACAATCTAATGTTACAAATATACGTCTAAGAGTCACAGTAAGGTTGTATTCTATAACTGTTGTAGCTAGTGTGCTTCTGTGAAATTTATCTAACAATGTAAATGACTTATGGCTAAAACACTTCCTTTAAGATATTAATATATATATGAATATATTTGTAACTAACTTGTTTAGAATTCCTAGGAAAGTATAGGTTGTAAATGCTATGATAATTAAATAGGAGCAATACGTTGACCAAACTGTTTTCATTAGCTACTTCGTTCAACCCTTATGTCTGGTTCTCCTCAGTAAAATATAATGGAATTTAAAAAGTATTGCAATTTTTCAGTTTTCATTTATCATATTAATAGGCTTAGTTAAGATTTATACGTTCACTTATCACGCAGTTTTAACTGAATATTAACTTCATTAGTTAATATCTTTCCATGAAAGATTTTTATTCAAAATCTCGGCGAGTCCTTCATTGTTTTCCATTATGAAAGAGACGAGCTCGGGACCTGAATATTCGTGGTTCGCGTTCCGTTACCACAGAAACTCACTCTGTACTTTAAACACGTAGTTGCGTCATAAGAATGACGGTAGCTAATTTGAACTGTACGCGAATATCCGAAAACAAACTTATAAACAAACCATAACGAAATAAAGATAAATCAATGTGTCGATGAGTATTCACTACGTTCGACCTTATTTCTTGATTCATTCTACTTAGAAACCGTTTTCCTCGCTAGCGGAAAATTTATTTCCGAGAAAGATCAGAAGAAATTAGCTTGGAGGCTTTTCAATTAATAATCGACACAAAAAGTAACGTAAATTAGAAAATTATTGAAAAATTTGCCTAAATTAAATTTATCTTGAATAGCCATCGATAGTTTAATATTCTGCTGTGAGAAGAATACAATAATTCATCGTGTAATTTATTTTGAAACCATATTATTTACTGGTTTTCCTGCTAGTGAGCCACACTGTTTGTTGGTCTTGTTCTTAACAAACATCATTGTTTATTGGTCTAGTTGCTAGAAAAGCGTATAAGCAGAATATTTTAAGAGTGCGTTGCATATATACACACATATATATTGAAATACCTTAAAACATTTATACTAAACATACTTTCAAATATATTCTTGATGTGTTTACGTATCTTGAAGCTTTAAATATCTCTTGTTTTTTCTTGATTATTTTACTTTTACTTGTATATTACTTATTAAATAAAAGTCGGCTTTATTCTATTGAATGTTACACTTTACTCTGTAGAAGACCATGATTTTTAACCTGTTGACTGCCGAGTATTTCATCTGCTACAATACAACTCTGATGCTTTTTCATTTTGTAACTTTTTTCGTGACGTCATTTTGGATCGAAAGTGAAACAATTTGTAAGTTAGTCACATGCGTATATGGTGCTGACATTAGCGTTGAAGTTATGTATTGTTGAGAACAAATTAAATCGTCCATGGCATTGTGTTACCGGTTGGCTTGGAAGAGTTATCTCGTCTACGGCATTGAACAGGTTAAAGATATTCAGTTTAATTTTTTTATGGTTTTCCTTGTTATTTTTGATTATATTTTAAAATCACAAAATTAAATAACATCTGGAGTTGTATCTTCATTATTTCTTTTAATGAATGGGTGAATGCGTAAATATGTTGGTGTTTTTTTAATATTCTTATGCTCATTATTAAGCGCAAAGGTACTCATTGAACTTTCTGTACTTTGCCCAGCTCGAGGTTTAGTTCTATAATTTATAATTAAAATAGACTTATCGTCTATTTATATCAACGAAAATAATTGTCAGTTATTACTGAAGTTATATTTTTATTTCGTTAGTGTAATGAATATAGATGAATATGATAGGAAAAAACTACATAAATTTGAAAATCTCAAATTTGTTCTCAGAAATTTTAGTAAACCAACAGTGATTACTATTTTGTTGATATGTGTACTAAGCCCTTAAAATTAAGTAAATTTAATACCAAATTGGAACAAAGTGAACCAATTTAATTAAGCCTACGGAGTTTATTCTACATTATTGAATATAAATTGTAACTTTAAATGGTGCATTATGTATTATAAATATTTAATAACTTACAATAAAGTCTCAATTCTCGTGAACGATAATGGAATCCTTTCACTGGTTAATAATGGCCGCTTAAATAAAAGTACGACAATATTTCATGAACAAACCACTTATTCAAAAAGGATGGGACATTATTAAAAAGATATCACGTGATTAGTCACCATGACTGAATGAGCTGATGACTTTCAAGTCATTTCCTGTAGAAATGTTGAAGTTTTTTTGGGAAATACAGTGGACTGTAAATTGCCGAAATAGAAAATGAAGAATTTGTACCTTATCTCAGTAGAATTGTTCGTACTGAAGATGACCCTTGTAGTTTGAAATGGAGGAACTGGTTATGATATCTTTTTCAAATACTATATTGCTTAAAACAACTCTGATTTCAAAAATCCTAAGACCAAAACAGTGAATATAACAGCGTCTCAAGGGAATCCTTTGACGTTTTCATTGTTTTGATATTTCCAAAAAACAACAACAAGAAGCTTTTGAAATACAGGGGTAAACGTAAGTTATTTTGTAATCTTTATGATTTCTAACTTTATTGACAAGTCAGATGTTTATCCAACATGTAATGTTAAGCCATGTAAAGAGAACTTCTATCATGAAGACTATGCTTCTAACTTGACAGATTTGGTGTAAACATCACGAAACGGACATAATTTCAATTTCTGAAACTACAGTAACAAGACGACAGAAGAACCTTTCGTTCACGGTTTTCTTTATCTTGTTGTTCACGATCAACCACACGTTCTCTTTATCAATGCCTAGTTCAAAACGTCCACCAGGAGTTCGTGAGTCCATGCCCTTTTTTGATTCAAAAGAGTAAACAGAGCTCATAGATATGGATGGGCGTTGAAGTGTTATTTGTCTAATAAATAGAAAAGTGCCACAGTAATTATAACTCACAACTTTTCACGTAGCATCACTGTGATAGTTTTTAATGAATACACAAACACCAGAGAAAATGGATGCTTCCTAAACCAAATACAGTTAAGAGCAAGACATCGATGTTTTCGTCTGAAACGATGATTTCTCTTGGTTTCGATTAAATAACCACATTATCTTAAGTGTTAATGGTATTGTGGATCAAGCTGAAACAGAAAGAACCAGGAGCTATTAAAAGTAAACCAGTTTTGGTCACCTACTGGCTCAAACACGTGGTTTGTTTATGAATAACGTATGAGAATGCATAATACTTCTTGAAATATTTTTTTGCTAATATAACAAATCTGTTTAATAAGATTTTGTTTACACAAAGATTTTCTCCGATAATTATTCACCAGAATACATTAATTGTATAAAGTTCAATTTACATTCCTACAAATAAGATATTTCATTCACATTTTTTAGGTACTGGTAAAAATTAAAACTACTTCAATATGTTTAACTTCAAATAATTTTGACTTTGTTAAAAATTACTTATGAGTTTTTATTTGTATTTAAAAATTTCAGGTAAGGTATTCTTGTTAAATTCTCTCAAATAAAGCGAACTAAATTGTAAGTTTCTTTTAAAAAAATATAATCGGAAATAGTTATATAAAGCTAAAACGTTTTTACTAAAACATACATGAAATTTTGATTATTAACTACTAAAAAGGAAGCCATTGAAAGCTTAAATTAACCATTATCTATTAAAAGTGCTCTCAGTTTGTTTTTATTAAACGTCTTAAACATTTGACAACAAGTCACTTAATATTTTTATGTTCATTAAAATTTTTAATAAAGTCTTGAAATTAAAAATTTAGTTGTCTTCGTAGTTTATTATTCAGTACAGTGATTTTATTTACATGCAAACCAATACAAATGTTTATAAAAGCTGCGACAAAAATTTCAATTCGAATTTCCAGCCTAAACAAGCACCTCATGTGCACATCGGCTAAAGACTCAGGTCAAACTCAAGTATATTCACTCATTCATTTGAGCATTGACCAGCCAAACAGAACTCGCCGCAAAATGGGGTTTGTCCAGCACTTTTAAGTGAATAATTAGGTTGACTGTCATGTTTATAACTCGTACATAGTTTACGTATGAAGCTTATTTAGTGATATCACGTTTCGAACACCCGACCTTTGAACGTACAAATGGATTAGAAATAATGAATTTACAACCATTTCGCTTATCTGCGTTACGCAAGAGGTGTTTTTTTTTAATTTAGCTCATGTGCGTGTTTCACGAGACGGCAACAGCCGGCAAGATACTTCATCACATTTTGGCATCAAAAAAAGAAAATCATGTAATAAAATTAAATGTTATAAGTAAAATACAAATTAAACTTTGGCTGCTACTAGAACAGCACCATACATGAGCAACAGATAAAGGGTTTGGTGCTGTTCTATACACATAGATCGATGCTACTATTCTGAGAGACAGTCCTAGATGGGTACTCCAAACAGATACTCAAATCGCGCTGTGCTGTTCCGACCCCTTGATTCACAATGGTCAAAAGTCATTCAATTTCACTGATGAACATTGTATTTTGGTGTACAGCAAAAAGTCCTTTTTAACCGATATACATCGTATTTTGATGTTCATAATAAGTCTTTATTTGTTTAGTAATATTTATTTTATTTTAATGTACAAATGGAATTCAAGTACGACAACATAAAAGTATTGATTAGAGTGAAATAAAATCATCCATTATTTGATCTTTTATTTTTTCTATTTCTTATGCCATTGGGCCTTTCACGTAAGTATTTGTACCGCAATCTTACATCCATTCCACGGATCTTTGTTTTGAATTTCTCGCAAAGCTACTCGAGGGCTATCTGCGCTAGCCGTCCCTAATTTAGCAGTGTAAGACTAGAGGAAGGCAACTAGTCATCATCACTAACCACCAACTTTTGGGGTACTCTTTTACCAACGAATAGTGGATTGACCGTCACATTATAACGCCCTAACGGCTGAAAGGGCGAGCATGTTTGGTGCGATCGGGATTTGATCCCACGACCCTCGGATTACGAGTCGAACGCCTTAACACGCTTGACCATGCCAAACCCAATAAATACGACCGAAGGAGACTTGTGAGCAGTATAGCTCAGAGTTGTTACAAATTTTATACTGAGTGTATATAATATTATATAGCTTCTTTCTTACTGAAATTTAGTATTTACATCATTTGTTATGATCTTGCTTACAATTGCTTTTATATTTACGCTATTTCTTATTATTTTCAATTACTTACTGAAGTTGATTCTCACAACACCCGTTATTATCCTTATTTTGTATTCACACCACTACTGGCATCTGATAAGTATTTCTTTTCACACCCCATATTCCTTGCTATCAGTTAAGTAGTAGACTATTGTTTAAGTTAAAATATTTGATTAAAAGTTTATAACATTTTAAATATATTATTAGAGAGAAAAAATAAATATATTAATTATTATCAAATATGATTGCTAAGTCTAATCCAATAAGGTACAAGAAAATGTAATTTTATTTAAAATTTCTATCTTGTATTTACGGCAAAGCTACTAAGATTCTCTGTCGCCGTCTATATTTTTGAACTACTGAAAAAGGAGTGAAAGTAACCAGTCAGCAGCTAAAACGCGAGAAATATTTTGTGGTACTGCATGGATTGGAAGTTGGCTTGCCAGAGATCTTCCGCAGCGTTAACACATGTCTTAAGCCTCTGTCAGTATCTAATCTATGAACACAATATGAACTTGTTTCGTTAACATCTCACTTCATTTGAAAATGAGGGATAGTCAGTGGTGGGATTCAGCTGGCTCGCACCAGTTCTTAAGAACTTGCTCTTAAAAGTTTACTAGTTCTCCGAACCAGTTCTTACCGGCTCTTAGTTTTCTAATGCTCGATATACAATGTATCGACTGTCATGAAATGGATTCTTGCTACGTAAAGTCACGCATAATAACAAAATTGTAAATCAGTAAGATAATGTTTGAGGCCGGATTTGCATGGGCCTTTACAAGTGACAGATCAACCATCTTAGACAAAGAAAGAAGAGCATTGCCGTAGACTAATGTAGGCCTCTGTGTTCCTGTGTGAACATTTGGTATCAGCCATGTATCATACTTAGAGCAGCAGAGAAAAGAAGGTGAGTTTGAAAAATGATGTAGTCTATGTAGACTGGAGGATTTAACAATAATGATAGATATACTAGTAGGATTTATTTATCTTTTAATGCCCTTCAAGCCAGAAATTTAAATTTACCAATAGTTGAAAAACTAATAAATAGGTCTATTAAGGCATTTAAAATGCTCAAAGAAAGTAGGGGAACCTTTGAAAAGAAAATTGATGAAACCATTGCCTCTGACATCTTTAATAATATTGAGTTTATTGAAAACCAAAGATATGTAGGCCTTCCTTGTCAAAAATTACTGGAAGCAGTAATAAAAAATATGAAAGCCAGATTGATGGATTTGATCACTTAAAATAAAACTAAAGCACAAGAAAATGATAATAGAATTCATGAACTGGTAACTATACTGGGACCAGATTCTTGGAATATTTATTGAGTTCTGGTCCATTGGAAAGCTGCTGAAGAAAAATTGTTGGACTTCAGTAAGCTCTTTCATCACGAAATCAGCATTAATGATTTCCGTGATTATGTGGAAAATGTTCTACGAAATTGTTATAATTATGATAATTTGGTAATAAAGTATCGATTTGGAAATATTTAAAGCATGCGAAATAAATTATTTCAATACGATATTTTTGTTATTATTTTTCGCTGCAAAAAATTGGGGGGAAGCGAGATTAAACTGGTTATTGAAATATTTGAATCTCATCACTGGGGATAGCGGCTCTTTTAGTACTCCGTAAGATGTAAAATAACTCTTAGCAAAAATCCACTTTTATCGAAAAAGTTTACAGTAGGTCCAAGAGTCCATGGTTAGAGTCCTCTTGCCACTTAACCACGAACTGCCATTTTCGAATCGTTGGTGCGTTATGTGAAGGTGGTCAAGTCCCGCTAATCGATTAGAATGACCCAATAACTGACAATGAGTGCTGCTGATCAGCTGTCTTATCATCTGGTTTATCGGTTAAAAATTAGCGACGAATAGCCCAAGTAGCGTTTGTGTCGTTACCACAAATATCAGACAAAAAACAGACAATAGTTTTATGGTAGTTTCTAAAAATACTAAAAAACTAATCATATTGTTGAAAGCAAAAATTAATAATTCTGGTATTAAAACGTTACCAACCATACATAAATATCTTCTAAAGTTCGATATAACTTCACAAGCGATCTGAAATAATAACAATGAAATAAAATAATTCACTAAACAATATTTTTGGACGTTCATCTGTCTGCGTAATCTAGAATATCTTGACGAGCAGAGTTTTCGATATATTTAAATTAAAAAAAACAAATAAACAAAACTTTAGTTCCCGCTTTTTTCGGTAACATTATTGTCGTCTTTGATAGTTAAAAAAGAAGAAAGAGAAACCATTATTTTACTTTACTGACAAAGAATACATTTTCTTTTTTACGTGTAGTTAAAGCTGAGAGTTATGTGTTGGAGCATTAGAATCTGTGTTTCGAACACGTACATTTAATTCACCGCAGACGACATATTTCGAATTATAGTTCCACGTAAGATCTATTTTCTAATAACCAGAGTAATTTGAAGTTAATTTACGACAATAAATTCATATGCTGCCCTTATCAAAGTTTATTCTACCTATTAATTATTTTTCCAGAGATTAGAAGACATTATAAGTTTATTATATTCTCAGTCACCTTTCGAAAGCGCTCGGATTATAGGGCTTTTATTACTTTTTATCAAGACGTTTTTAACCTGCATGTTTTTCTGAAATCGTTAATTATAACTATAGGTTCATATAATATCATAATTTTCATAAGTTTATCATAAGTTTATTCTTGATATAAATACATTATAACTTCATTTACACCTATAAGTTGGTATATTATCAGAATTTTAAAAGTTGATTCTATTTATTAATTATTTTTATAACGATTAATACACATTGCAAATTTAATTACAAGTGAAGTTTCAGTTTTAATCGTTTTCAAAGTTAATTCTATATATTTATTATTTATTTAATAATTAGAAGATAGAAGTTCATTTTCAAGCAAAAGGTTCACATAACGCTGTTTTCAAAGTTGATTCTCCCTATTAATTATTTTTACAATGATCAGAGAGGATTATAAACTAATGAAGGAATATAAGTTCACATATTTTTTCAAAGTTAATTATTTTTCAAGTTATTAGAAAACTTTCGAAGCCCATTTTAACAGTGTTATTGTCAGAGATCAGACCTACTCAGAGATGATTGTATCTGTGCTTCTGTTCAAATGCTTGTGGTGCATTCTAAGCTTATTAATAAACTGTCGTATAACAAATTAGTCATAAAAATTATTCTACCGACTAATTATTTTTCTAATGATTAGATGATTTACTTCACTGATATAACAACATTATGTTCACAGATAAGACGCACTCAAAGGTATTCTAAACACGAATTATTTTTCCAATGGTTATCACACATTATAAGTTTACTTGGGAAGTACAATTTCACATATCAGGCCTTCTGAAAGTTGGTATTACTATGAATTTATTTTTTTTATGATTAGTCTAAATTGTAAGCTTATTTGAGAAGCATGGCTAACAGATCAGCAGTACTGAAACTTAATCCTACCCACAAGCTATTTTGTAATTATCAGAGTAATTTCTAAATTTGTTTAACAAGTATAGGTTCATATATTGTCTGTACTGAAAGATGTTTATACTTACGCGCTATTCTTTTATTGATTAGAGCAGGAGTTCTTAACCGATGGTCCATGAAACCCTAAGGGTCCATAAACCAAATAATAAAAAAAAGATGTTTTCCCTCACTATTTTATGTGTCTGTGTGTACGAATGTGTTTATATGCATTTTTTTCCGGGAAGAGAGTCTATGGATTTTGAATTAGATTCTAAAAGGGGTCAGTTAATCTGCCTCTCCAGAAAAAGTTAAGAAACACTGGATTAGAATATAATTTAGTCTATTTTGACAACCATATATTCTCGTATCATCTTCATTGAAATATGATTCTAGGTATGAGTTATTATTCTAATCTTATTTAATAATTACATGTGCCTTATCGAAACTTAATTTTTCGTAGGCCCGGCGTGGCAAGATGGGTTAAAATGTTCGACTCCTAATCTGAAGGTCGTGGGTTCGAATTCCCGTCGCACCAAACATGCTCACCCTTTCAGCCGTGGGGGCGTTATAATGTTACGGTCAATCCCATTATTCGTTGGTAAAAGAATGACCAAAGAGTTGGCGGTGGATGGTGATGACTAACTGCCTTTCCTCTAGTTTTACACTGCTAAATTAAGGACGGCTAGCGCAGATAGTCTTTGAGTAGCTTTGCGTGAAATAAAAAAAACACTTTTTTATATTTATAACCAGAGTTATTCTGAACTCATTTAACAAGTACAGTTTCACAAATCAGTCGTTTTGAAAGATACAGTATTACCAAAGAGGCCCACTGCATTATTTTAAATTCTTTATTTAATGTGTCGCATTCATTGCCGGTGATAAGTCAGTACAGAGCTCATAATGCCGGATGGAATATTATGAATATAGTAGTTGTGGGAACCCTATTTATATAAGCATATTATAACAACTATTATGGTGTGAACGCCTTTTTCAATCTGTCGCAAGTAATTAATTATAACTGTCATTAGGTATTAATTTTAGACCTATTATATTTTTAACATTGTATTCTTAGCTTATTTTATATTTTACATCCACAACTCACATGAATTAAGAGATGACGCAAAAAACTAATATTTTTACGAGTATAATGCATTATAAAGTAATAGAGCAAATTCTACAGTCGCATGCCAGGCTTACTTAAAGCTGTTTCTACCAAATTATTCTTCTAGTGATGAAATACAAGCTTATCTTATTTAACAAGCATAATTTCAGCAATCAGTCGTATTCAAAGATGACTTTACTTACGAAACGATTTGTTATTTATTATACTACATTGTAACTTCACAGTTTCACAGATCATCGTATTAAAAGCTCATTCCACACCTTAGGTATTTTTCTACCAACTAAACAACGTGTAGCGTATTTTAACAATTTTACGTTCTAAAGTCAACTATACTGAAAGATTATTTTATCCATTAGTTTATTTTCCAATGACTAGAAAGACATTCTAAATTTCTTAAACAAATATATATTGTTATGTTATCTGTACTGAAAAATCATTTATTTATTTGGTATTTTTAACGATACTTTTCTATCTTATTTAATTAGACAGTTTTATGGATTCGGCATTATGGAAGTTAATATTACTTCAAATTATGATTATAATGATTAGATTGCATTATAAATGTATTTAAGAAATACTTGTTCACAGATCAGATATAGCAAAAGACTATTCTACCTACTAAGTACCTTTCGAATGATTATGTTACATTCAAAGCTCAAATTTCAAATACAGGTACCAAAATCAACCATACTAAAATATTTAATACTGGCAGCTACTAACGAGAATATTAAATATGACGCTGAGTCTTGAAAATATTTTTTTTATAAACTTAACTGTTTTTTTCTTTTAATGTTAAAATAAATCCTTTCATATTCATAAATAGCAAAAATTCAGTGATGCATATTCTGAAACTTTATACCACTAAGTGTACATCATGCCTTACAGTTGATAATTCCTGGCTTAGCTCTTAAATGTGATATTCCCAGAATAAAAACAGAAAGTAATTGTTTGATGGAACGAGCAAATTGAACAGTTTTAAACAGTTTCACTTTTTACAAAAAAATGAGTAATAAGTACGTAAGAAAACGTTCCTAATTCGATTATAATTGGCATACATTTATAAGACACAATACAATCAGATGTTATAATACTTGCTTTTATTAGTTTCGTTGAGAAAACAGATTTTAGCAATGTTAGAACGAAATTATACTAATAAGCAATAGTTCTCAAATTTTAGGATATGATGTACCTGTACAACGTGTCATACGAAATTTCCAATCTAAATAATACATTAAAAAAAAAAAAAACTTTCCAAGTAATGTGGTTAAACCACACTATGGGCAGAATGGCACTTTTAGGAATGAATCTTACTTTTGTACACAAATTTAGTTAAAAATTCAGTAGCTTTAAGTTGGTTAAGTTTTTCATTAAATAAACTACAACAGTATTTCATAAACTATACAATCATGAAAGCAGAACGAGTAGACGATTGTTGTAACACAATGAAGTCAGAGTTAAGGTGAATTAGAACCAGAGGTAAATATGATATATTGTTCAAAAATATATTATCAGATCATTTCCAAGGAGGGAAAAAGAAATAGAGTCAGTTATATGAGTAAATGGTTTGTAACTGCGTCTACGTCGATAATCCTTATTTCAGGTATGTTGAAGTAGATTCTGGTAAATCTTCTTTTACGTTTGAAATACCAAAAGATGGATGTGGAACAACATCTATTCTAAATCCAACTGACCCTAACGCAAGTCTTAGTTACGACAACATCATTATTTTCCAAATGGACCCCGCCTTCCAGGAAGTGTGGGACATGGCGAGGAGGATTTCTTGTCAATGGAGAGATGTTTTCCAAAAGAAAATAATTTTCCAACCTTTCGTCGTGGATATGCTTGATGTTATTTCGGTAAGATTATTACAGATTTGGATTTTAAATTTAAGCTCCTAGTATATTCTTTATTTTTTAATTAATACTCGAGTATTTATATCATTTACAAAAGAAACCTGAAAGTTTTAGTTGCATTAACTGTTTTAATTTCTTTATTTTGTTTTTAACAAAGTATTAAGATACTTAACTTATAAAGTTACATAAGATGTGTCCAAACAGAAGCAAAAGAAGATAGGGTCTTGTTTTTGTATTATCCAAATAGTTTTCGAGTAAGCGTGAAAACGTGTTACGCTAGAATTCAAGACAAATTACTCATTACATGGGTTTGCGTTAAAACATAAATTGCGTTTTTCTTTGTTTTACACCATTTTAATGCACTTGTATTGTACTATTTGAAAAAAATGTAAAAACAAACAAACTGAGTTTGTTTTAAACGTGAGGACAGGCCAATTAAAACTCGAACAACCTGACTTTTCGATTGAGATTCTTTTATTGAGTAACTGGCAATCATTGATTAAATAAAACATTAAAATCCACAAAATTTTAATCTTGTCCTGTGTTTACATTAGTGTAACATTTTTTTTCCAGGTCCCTTTCCAAGGAGATAAAATAAATTGCTGGATGGATGTACAAAAAGGAATATTTCCTCAGTCACGACTAATCGATGAAATTGTTAAAATTGGCGAAGAACTTACAATTGTAATATATGTTCAAGATGAGAGCAAACGTTTTGACATCAGTGTTAAAGATTGCTATGCATTTGACAGTCCAAAATATAACAGCACAAACACAAAGCAACTACAGCTCACAGACTTTGATGGTTGTCCATTAAGGCCCAAACTTATTGATTACTGGAAACGAACTCTTCAAACAGGTAATACAGGAGCAGACATCATTGCATTTACGTCATTAAAAGCCTTCAGTTTTCCAGACAGTATGGATGTGTACATAACTTGTAACATTGAAATCTGCCAAGAAAGTTGCACTGATCGCTGTCCTGGAGAACCAACTACTCCTGTTGTTGTAATAGTTGATCCAACACTTCCACCAGGAATCAAACCACCCATAACAAGACCTCCAATAACAAGGCCACCTATAACCAGACCTCCAATAACAAGACCGCCTATAACCAGACCACCTATAACGAGACCTCCAATCACAAGGCCACCCATTACGAGACCTCCAATCACAAGGCCACCCATTACGAGACCTCCAATCACAAGGCCACCCATAACGAGACCTCCAATAACTAGACCACCTATAACGAGACCTCCAATCACAAGGCCACCCATAACGAGACCACCTATAACGAGACCTCCAATTACAAGACCACCTATAACGAGACCTCCAATCACAAGGCCACCCATTACGAGACCTCCAATAACAAGGCCACCCATTACGAGACCTCCAATAACAAGGCCACCCATTACAAGACCTCCAATCACAAGACCACCTATAACGAGACCTCCAATCACAAGACCACCCATTACAAGGCCTCCAATAACAAGGCCACCCATAACAAGACCACCTATAACCAGACCTCCAATAACAAGACCACCTATAACCAGACCTCCAATAACAAGACCGCCTATTACAAGGCCTCCAATAACAAGACCGCCTATTACAAGGCCTCCAATAACAAGACCGCCTATTACAAGGCCTCCAATAACAAGGCCACCCATAACAAGACCACCTATAACCAGACCTCCAATAACAAGACCACCTATAACCAGACCTCCAATAACAAGACCGCCTATTACAAGGCCTCCAATAACAAGACCTCCAATCACAAGGCCACCCATTACAAGACCTCCAATCACAAGGCCACCCATAACGAGACCCCCAATCACAAGGCCACCCATTACGAGACCTCCAATCACAAGGCCACCCATTACGAGACCTCCAATCACAAGGCCACCCATTACGAGACCTCCAATCACAAGGCCACCCATTACGAGACCTCCAATCACAAGGCCACCCATAACGAGACCTCCAATCACACGGCCACCCATAACGAGACCTCCAATCACAAGGCCACCCATTACGAGACCTCCAATCACACGGCCACCCATAACGAGACCTCCAATCACACGGCCACCCATAACGAGACCTCCAATCACAAGTCCACCCATTACGAGACCTCCAATCACAAGGCCACCCATTACGAGACCTCCAATCACAAGGCCACCCATTACGAGACCTCCAATCACAAGGCCACCCATTACGAGACCTCCAATCACTAGGCCACCCATAACGAGACCTCCAATCACAAGGCCACCCATAACGAGACCTCCAATCACAAGGCCACCCATTACGAGACCTCCAATCACAAGGCCACCCATTACGAGACCTCCAATCACAAGGCCTCCCGTAACGAGACCTCCAGTTACAAGACCACCTATAACCAGACCTCCAATTACAAGACCGCCTATAACCAGACCTCCAATTACAAGGCCTCCGGTAACAAGACCTCCAATAACAAGGCCACCCATAACGAAACCATCGACTACCAAGAGACCTAGATGGAAGGGTAATGCTCCACCTGATCATCCATTTCACAGTTTTCATTATCAACCTGTGCGGCCAAGAAGATTTGGTAGATCTCTTTGGCAAGGAGAACGCAGAAATGTAGTCAGGATAATTCACCCTCTTTCCTTACAAGTAAGGTTTCAAATTAATAGCGATACAAAAAACTTGACAACATAACAAGCAACTTTCATTATTTTTTCCCGATATTCACTAGTGACAGAAGAAATTCATTAATAACAATCTTTTACATGAGAAAATTTTGAATAGGAGCGATTATTGTCCATGCTTATGGGTAATGCAGCCATATCAGCCTTCTTTATTTCTAATTATATTATTTTTAAAAACAACATTAACTTTTTTGTTTGCCGGGGAGTCCATTTTTACAATGCTTCTGAATAATAAAATTATCATGGACCGGATCCTTTGAAGTAGTCTCCATCTTACACGGGTGTTGGAAGATTCAGTCCTACATTAAGCAAATTATCTTCCCACAAGCTACAGTTAGAGATTTTTAACCTTAGGTTATTTTAAGAATACAATTGGCTCTTTCTGTTTGACTGGGAAAGGGGAAAGGAAGTCTTCACCATTGCTGTGGGTAATGCAGTTGCCAGCGGTTCTTTCCTTTATTTTTATAATTTTGTTTTTGTTTTTAAGAACAAAGGTGTTACATTTGGTAGCAAAGTACTCACACACACTAACGATAAAAGTACATGATCTGGTAATAAAGAACCGATATCTTCACTCATGAAACTCCCTAAAAGTATTAATCAATGTGCAGTTTTGATTTTTTTTAAAGTACTCATATAAACGAAGCATTGTGTCAATGCTTAAGTAAGTAGTCTTAACACCACATTCATAACTGCGTACAATTTTTATTAAAATATATTTTACGGAGGGACTGCCTGGGTAGGTATTTATTCTTTCTGCGTTTTCTAAATGGGTTTGTTCTTTTCTGGACAAATGTGATGTATGAAAGTGTTATTTCAGTCCCTGCTTAGCCTTTACGTTGCTTTTGTTCAACACGAACTTTGTCGCCAGTGAGATAAAAGCTTTGCAACTTTGACGTAGTTTGATTATTTTATTTTACTCGTCTTGCAATGAAAAAGGTACTTTGACAAGTATGACAAAATTAAAAGGTGACTTTCTTTTTTCAAACTTTTTGTAGAAGTGCAGTAAAAGTTTTTGAAAATCACTGCTGTATTATGTACGGAATTATTTGAAGTTTACTTTTCAAAATAATATATATTTTTATCGTAAAAGATTCAGACATCATAGATAATTTATACCAAGCACGTATAACGTTTAATAATTCGTCATGTGAGAAATATATAGCAATAAAGAAAAATACAGTAACATCAATAAAGTAAGTCAATCTCTTACAAAAGTAAAGCATTTTTTTATTTGCCTAAGTCAATATATTTGAAAGAAAACTTATATTTGTTTTTGTTCTAAAGTCTGTTTCCAATATAACTGACAGTATAATCCAAGAATACTATCTAGATAAAAGGTGTCTCTTAACAGCGATTGTCGGTTTTTCATCAGATGTGATGTCTTATTTTATTGTAAAAAAATGTTAGACCAGTTCCAAAACGAATTAATAATGAGTTGTTTATTTTTGTGAGAAGTTGCAACTGTAATTATCATATTATACTCAATTTAAATTATTTTCATAAGTTAGTTAACAATAGCCTCCCGCTAGTACAGAAGTAAGACTATGGATTTACAACACTCCAATCAGGAGTTCGATTCTTCTCGGTAGGCTCAGTGCGTAACCCTATGTGGCTTTGCTATAAGAAAAATATAATAGTTGACAATAAATAAATTATGACTTCATAGTACCGAGAAAAAATAATTAAAGCCGCTATTTTCATGTTTGGACTAATGATGTTCTGAATGAAAAACATTATTCATTTATGTTTTACGTGTTGTTTTTTTTTACAAAGTTGGAAAAAATGTAGAACAGTAAATGTGAGGATATAAGATTTATTTAACAGTGAACAGTAAATACGAAATACGTGAATAACGTAAGACGCAATTAAGTATTCGACGGGTTGGACGAATTTAAAAATTTTGTTATTTGATCGGCTATGCACAGTATAAAATCCAATACATTAGTGCACTTTTTTATAAACACTATAGTTCTTCAGGACAGTTTTTTTCTGACTCATTTAATTGAATTTGTAAGCGTAGTGAACAATAAACATTGGAATATAAAAATCTATTGGATTAAGACGTTCGTTACAGTTCATTTTTATGTGCTTAACAAGAATCAAAGGTGAGATAGTGTGATGATAACATAATAACTTAAGATCTGCTGAACATTTATCAAACAAAAGGCCTTTGAGATATATATATTACCTTACAAGGATTATCGGTTAAATCTTAACTTTATTCAGCCTAAGTACCGATATCATGAAGTCTGATGAGCAACGTAGATAAATGACCAATGGCTGATACTGAAAGCGGAAACAAGACCTGCAATTGAAAATAAATAAAAGATTTGCCCAAAGAACCCGTATGACTGAGAGAACCAACTCCACAACTTTTCAATCATAAGGAAAGTTGAACCTCACCGTCCCACGGCAAGTTTCACAACAGCTGACTATTGACAAACTACCTCTCCAACCACACACACTCAGGCATCTTTAGGAATACATTGTTTAAAATTATAATTTTTTCTTTTGCTTTATGATGTGATACCATACTGACGTAAAAAATGAACTAATATTTACTGGTCGTGTTTCAATGCATATTATTTTAAATAAGATTAATGATAAATATGTAAGGAGTTTATAAAATGTAACATGTATCCCTGTGGTTTACCGGCGGTACAGCGATAAATGTGTATGGGCTTACAACGTAAAATATTAAGATTCCGTTTCTCGGGTTGAAACCAGCAGATAGCAGAAAGTTGATTTGCTCAGAAGCGAACAACCAAGAGAAACAATACATTCCTCTAATATCATAAGTTAGTTCATAACGTGTTTGTGATTTTTTTTTCTATCTATAAACTTCTCTCACAGTTTGAAGATAAGTTTGGGACAAAACAGCAAATGGCCTGAGGAGAGTCCTACTCTCAATTATTAAAATATGAAGTATAGTTTCAACTGTGCAATACTTTGTGCAAAGTTGCTGACTTACAATGTTACAATGATATTACATGATTGTAAAACCAAGAGTAGTTTGGGTGAAATGCACATAGTTGTTTTTGGTCACGGTTTGTATGTGAATAAGCTGCTTTTTTAAACAGTAACTCTTAATAAGATCTTTAAACAATTTCAAATGAAGACACTGTCATCTAAGGGTGTTCCCGTATACTTGATCTACTCTATATAATTCTTAAATTTCCATTTTACTTCCCGCGAGTTAACGGTTTTCCTTTAGTAAACCCAACATATCCACGATTACAGCAAGACAAGTACAATGAAGAAATGCTATCCTCAAATCTAAAACGTTTCGTAAGCGACAATTAGTTTTAAAATCACTTCTTAACTGTATATATCTTAGCAGACTTTTCACATCCAAAGAATGGTTACAAATATATAGCAGGATTATATCTGTAACATATATATCAACAACTATCTATAACTATGTGTTATCTATAACACATAGGTAAAAATCCTCTCTTGCATAAGAATTCTTTAATAATAGTAAATCCTTTATTCAAAACTTCGCACCACGAAATTAGATATTAAGCAAATTCTCTTTAAATATAACTTCCGAAGTTAGAAACCACGCCAATTCCTTCATTCCTTAGAATTTACTTTTGAAGTTATCATCATGGTTATGAATCAATGTGTCGAAAAATGAGGATTTGATTTTATCGGTGCTCAACATTGCTCTTTTATTATGCTATGTTTACATTTAGAGCACTCATGAAACTAATAAACCTGAGAAAAGTTTCGAAATCTGTTGAAAATCTTATCAGTAATCTTGTAGAGACCAGCTTCCAACAATTGTTTTCATGGTAAAAAAGAAAACGATTGGTCAAAGAAGATGATAGCTATTCCATCAGCCTAATGACAAAGATTTCTGTTAAACACAAAATCCGATTCCTAATTTGCAAACTCCATTAATTCCAAAAGTGCAGCTTTGGAGATGCCCAGATAAGAGTTTTTATTAAAATGAATTCAGCATTCATTTGTACAGTTTCTTCTCAAAGTACATTCATGTGTAAAAATTAATGACAGTGCAATATGTATTGATGTTAAATTTCAATTGTTGCGCCCCCCCCCAGTGGCTCAGCGGTATGTCTGCGGACTTACAACGCTAAAAACCGGGTTTCGATACCTGGGCAGAGCACAGATAGCCCATTGTGCCGCTTTGTGCTTAACTTAAAACAACAACAGTAATCAATTGTTGCATTTGTCGAAAAATACAAAACTTTGTTTCTGCGTATATTCTTAGCAGTAAAAGTTTCCAAAACTCAATGAAATGAACGAAAACAGCTAAAGCATGGTTAGATGCACTAATAATTAGAAAGTATAGGTGGGAAATTTTCTTTGTTTTTTTATTAATTTTGCGCAAAGCTACATGAGGGCTATCTGCGCTAACCGTCTCTAATGTAGCAGTGTAAGATTAGAGGAAAGGCAGCCAGGCATCATCATCCACTGCCAACTTTTGAACTACTATTTTACCAACGAAACAGTTGAATTAACCGTCATATAATAACGCCTCCACGACTGAAAAACACTCTCAGATTACGAGTCAAGTGCCTTAACCACCTGGTCATGCTGAGTCAGGTGTCAAAGCACTCCCTTCTTTATAAATTTTGCCCCCCAGTGGCTCAGCGGTATGTCTGCGGACTTACACGCTAAAATCCGGGTTTCGATACCCGTGGTGGCAGAGCACAGATAGCCCATTGTGTAGCTTTGTGCTTAATTCAAAACAACAACAACTTTATACATTTTAGGGATGTAATAAAATATTCTAAATTTTAATCATTTTTTCCCTTTTACAGCATTATATTCATTTAGATTCGTTCAATATTTGTAATCTAACGTCTCTAGTTTTAGTAGGATCATGGTATAACTTCAAAAACATTGAAACATTAGAAATATCTTGAGCCTTTCTTAATCATTACGTTATCCAAACTTTTAATTTCTTTAATCGGATTTAGAAAAGAAAATATAGAATTTCTTAATTTTTCAAATATTCTTATTCTTCTGAACTTATATTTAAAGACCTCTTTTAATCAGAATAATAATTACATAGACCTGTGAACTTCATAAAACTTGTTTAGTCATAACAAAAATGGGTTTACTGAATTATAACCATAATTCAGTAAACCCAAATTTCGAAAATAATATAATTTTTTCTATCACGTTAGAATAAATTTTTTTACTAATGAAAAGAAATAAACTTCAGTAAAATTTATAACAAACTTACCACAAATATAACAGAATATATTTGCGTAATTTAGACAACCTCTTGTTGCCACAGCGATGAATAAATAATATTGAAAAGAAAAAAATCATATCAAAGTGCACGTACAAATTAATACTATACAGAAATGAAACGTTGTCCGGCCTGTTAACCGTTTTTATACTAGAAGTGTATTTCTCTAGATAGTGGTTATCAACATTTTAGATATAACAAAATGTGATCCGATTTTAATACAAATGATTCGCTTACTTAAAAGTACATTCGACGTTTTGTGGACGATCTCTACGTGATGGAGAAAAATGGATATCATTTTCGGATTCAACGTCAAGACATTATTGTAGAACATATAAAAATATCAAGACAATGAAGCAATCATAGGTTTGTTTTATTAAAAGTTTTAATGTTTTTGAAAAATTTATCAGCATTAGACCAAAGGCACTGATGTGACCAACTGTTGCAAAAACAACACAAGCTCCACAAAATAATCTTCAAATTTCAACTTCTTTGGAAAGCTAAATTTCAAAGCACAAGTTAACATTTTATTTTTAAAATATATGCTGAATAATAAAACAGGCTTCTCCCCAGTAGCACTGTGGTATATCTGCGACTTACGATACTACAAACCTGGTTTTGATACCATTGATGGGCGAAACACATATAGCCCATCGTGTGGCGTTGTCCTTAACTACGAGAAAACAAAATTTACACGTTACTTCATCTGGTTGTCCAATGAACAAATTTCTACCTAATTGTCATTTTAAACTGGTTAACTTGTTTATTTTGTGAGAAACATTGTTTAAAATTTTTATTGTTCTATGCTTCTATAAAGCTTCATGTTGTTGTTGCTTGTTTGTAAGCGCAAAACTACACAATGGGCAATCTTTGCTCATGCCCATCACTGGTACTGAAACTTGGTTTCTAGTTTTGTAAGTTTGTTTGTTTTTTAATTTCACGCAAAGCTATTCGAAGGCTATCTGCGCTAGCCGTCCCTAATTTTGCAGTGTAAGACAAGAGGGAAAGCAGCTAGTCATCACCACCCATCGCCAACTCTTGGGCTACTCTTTTACCAAGGAATAGTGGAATTGACCGCAACATTATAACGCCTCCACGGCTGAAAGGGCGAGCATGTTTGGCGCGATGGGGATGCAAATCCGCGATCCTCAGATTACAGGTTTTGTAAGTCCGCAAATATACTGCTTGCCACAGGGGGGGCTATAAATTTTGAAATATTAAAAATAAGGAAGTTACTCGATTTATTAATAAAGTAAAATTTTCTATGGACTGTAATGTTAGATATTTAATTAAAAGACTTTATTGCCTGTTTTTTTTTAAAGAATAGTTCTCTTTTTCAGTTTTGTGGTAGTTCTTAGAGAAATTTATAACGCCAGCAGCTGGATTTCGATATCCGTGGTGAGGAGATCACAGATAGTCAATTGTGTAGCTTTGTACAAGCAAATTCTAAACAAATAAAACTGAAGTATCAACATCTTACATTTCAATTAATGCGGTAATATCTTTAATGTGTACAAGAAATCTACATGTAATTTACTTATTCAGTATTTCTAAACTGAGAACAGATTTGGGATAAAGTTAGATAATAATATTAGAAATACACTTTTTTAGGATGTCAAACATAAATTTATAAAATAACATGAAGAAGTAATAGCAAAATATACTTCAAACCACATTACATTTTAAGAAACAAGAAGAGAAAATCAAATCATAGAAACATACCAACACTAATATAATTGTTATTTATGAGTGGATTTTTCGGTAGCATGGTAAGATCACCAAGTGATACAGACCTTGTGTAATAGAACTAGAGAAAAGCCATTTAGAATAGTAAAAACCGAATTCTTGATGAAATATATTAAAATGAATACATCATAGTAGATCAAATAAGACAGGAACTAAAACAAAAGAAGTTATACATACAATAAAATACTTGTTTAATACCTAACTCAACGAAAAGTGAGATTGAAATCTCCATTTTGGAAAAACAAAAACATTATTTCACGAAAAAAGTAAAAATTATTACTAAAATTGCTTCTTCCCAAGATATCTTCTTGGATCTTCATTTCTATGGAAGATGTTCCTATTTATCTTTTTCTACATCATTTCTTAAATGAAAGATCGTTCCTGGTCTGCATGAGATCAATGTTATCCCGATTATTTGTTTTACATTGGAGCATGTGGTAGCTTCGAGCTATGTATATAGTATTGTATTATTTAGCATTAAGATTACAACAAACTCTAAGCTTTTTCTCCTAAAATTGCAAAGAGACCCTATATCTACAACATGTAATGTTTTCTGCCAGCCATCAAATATTAAATACAGTATGTTAAATGTAAGCTTCAAAAGTACCCTTACTCGTTTGTCTGCATGCACCTCCATGTGTGTGGTACCTCAATTCTATAGTGACTGAGACAAAGAAAAAAATTCTTGGGACATTTCTTTAATACCACACTAAAAAGTCTAAAGTCAAGAGTTTATAGATATTAAAAATAATCTTTCCTTCCGCCTCTTGCTCAAGACATATCATTCCCTTATGAGATCTAAAATAAAATATTAAAATATGGAACTTTTGTACACAGGGACATTAGATATAAGATGCTTCATACCTTCGTGGTCTTTTCCTTTTACAAATATATGGTTTGAATTCCTCTCTGTAGTCTTCATATCTGGGCAAAAACCAATGAAATGGTTTTGGCATCGAATAACACTACAAAATCCAACAATTGTCCCATCCCACAATGGTTTGTTACCATTCTCAACTGTAATATTTTAAAGTCATTTAAAGTTGAATACCTCCCACTGAAAGTACAGACTTTTCTTCATAAACACCTTTTTAAACATGTTATTCCAATTTCTATGGTTGGTTCGTAATCAGTAGAATGAATGATCTCACTTATGGTTTATTGTGACTTTGAGGTAGCTCATACATTTCTCTCTTTTGACAGCATGAATACTATTGTGTCATATGCTATTTCACTTTCTCTGAATCACGTAAAAATTCAACAGAACACTAATTGTACAACCTATTCTGACTCACATTTTTATGTCAATTTTCGCTCATTTCTTTCGGAAATTCAGAAAAGACTTGATCATTTTTATTTATTACCTAGTTCTGTTCAGTTTTTTTCTGGATTCCTGCCCAGTTGCTCAATCATGGGAAAGAGCTCACTAACATCAGGATAAAATAAGTTTATCTCACCTATTCCTTATTTGTAGTTCATGCTTGTCATTAAGATAAAGCTTTCCGCCAACCGACAATCTATTCAGGGTGAGCAATACTAGAACAAGCTCTTTTAAAAAGAGGGAGGCAAGGGTCTACGCTGGCCACATAGTTTCCTTACACATCGAAAGAATGATTTGGCAGTACGTGGATTTTGTAACACTCTTATTACAATAGTTCTATTCTATGGTTAACAACTGCATAATTATTTAAGATATATTTTATTTCATGGTTTCACACTGACATTACCTAATGCCATCGGCTACGATGACATTGTCCAAGTTGATCACGGTTCTAGCTTTTTCCCAAATGTAGGTCTTTTTAATATTATTTAATTATAACCTCGTTTTTGAAAAAAATAATGTTTCCAATATGTTTTTTATTCTCCTTTATTTCAATTAATTTACGTGATTAGTTTTAATAAAATAAAACAAACTATTTGGCAAATGTATCCCAAGTGCTTCCCGTCATGAAGCCAAAACAGTCGTTTACTGATCAATTTATTCTTCACTTAACAGTCATAAACGTGCATATTATGGACTTTAGTGTACCAGAATACCGCAAAATCAATCTGTTTGAAGACACCCAATCGGAAATAATAATTCATAGTAAATATTCTGTTTGACTTACCATAATTTTTCTTTTTACTTATTTACAAGACAAACTACCACCATTTGAACAGTTAACGAAACACTTATTTGTTTATTTTTAAGCATAAAACAATGCAATGGGCTATCTGGGCTATGCCCACCACCTTTGGTATCGAAGCTCAGTTTTTTAGCGTTTTAAGCCATGAGCCTTACCGCTGAGCTATGTGGGCTTGTTTAGAGGGCTAAAACTTCGTAATTAAATATGAAGCGTTAAATTATACCTTTAAAACTAAATTTCTATAACACAACTGTTTATTATGTACGAACTGAGTGATAGTTCGGAAAGTTTAAACAACCGAACAGGCAAAAACTAGTTTTGGATTTGAAGAAACGAAAATATACATTGTAACGGTGTAAAAGAATGTAGTATACACTATGAGAAAGTAAACATTAAACAAGCGATATACATGATTAATGCCAAAAAGTAGTACTAATACATTTAACTTTCTCAAGACTTCGCTGTATAGAGTGTGTCTAAAGCCATGAATACCAATGAAAAATAAGTTTAGAACGAAACAAACATTCACCTGTGGTTCAGTGATAAATCTTAGAAACTTCTATATTTAAAAACCAGGTTTTGATACAGTTGATGGTTAAAGTACGAATAATCTACTTGTAGTTTTGAGCTTTAGAACACGTAAACAAAACTCAGCATGTGACAACAAGGCAGTAAAAAATATTATTAATAATAGCGTATTTCACAGTCACAAGTAATATATTTCACTCGACACTGTTATACGTTAAATCTACAGGATGGTGAAGTGAATTAAAAGTTTACAGCTTAATCCAATCAACTATAACTAATACCACGATGATATCTCGTTCAGTTGGCTGATCTTAGTTGTAGATGTAATTGATCATGACAATATGTAGATTCAATTAGTAAGCATGACGGTTTGTCATGTAAAGGTGTCGACATAAGAAACTGAGGTGTACATGTACTATTAGTCAAGCATGTAGATTTAATATGTAAGCGTTGTTAATATAATGGATTGATATCACCATTAAATATACAAACTTATCGATATCATGAATCAAAATTCCAAAATAGCGTATGCGTGTTGCAGTACAATTCGTTAAATACATTTTGAGTGTGTGTATTCTTATAGCAAAGCCACATAGGGCTATCGGCTGAGCTCACCGAGTAGAATCGAACCCCTAATTTTAGGGTTATAAATCCGGAAACATGCCGCTGTACTAGCGAGGGACAATTACATTTTGAACTGTGAAAGTTATTCCTGGCTCATTCAATTCGCTGTTTGAACATTTCACAATTTTAAAATGATGTTGAAAACATAAGAGATTTTGGTTTCACTTATGTCTAGTAACTGTTGTTTGTCACACTTCAGGTTAAACGTTTATTTATTAAGTTTTAAGGGTATAAACGTAATAAATAAATTGTTTTTGTTGTTTCCTAAGTTATGTGCTGGACACATTTAATTAAAAGGTAATTTCTTTGATTAAGTTGTGAAAGAAAGTATTTAGTCTTAAAATTCTCTTGTCAGTATAGTAATACGGCATTGAATCATTGAGTAATTACCAGACATAAAGGAAACATTATAAAGGTTCCTTTTGTTTTTTGTAAAACAAAAAAATATTGCTGGTGAATAATGAAAACTGATCAGAAAGAAGAAAATATCAACATGAATTAATTTGTGCTTGTTTTTCATATTAGTGCAAAAGTATATAAAGAATATCTGCACACAGATGACCCTGATTTAAAATTGTAGGCATCTAGTGTACCGCAATTGTACCATTACAGCTATTTGGCAATGCTTGTATAACCAAGTTTAATGTCACTCACATAGTGTACCATGGCCCCAACGGCGTATTCACAGCAGGGATGCCCTGACCCGTAAATTTATTTATTTACAAGACAATCAACTGACACTAGCTGAGAGAACTAACCACTGTATACGTAATGCAAAACGTTAACTTTCAAAGAACATATTTGTCACTCACGTTTCTTGTCATGCCAAAAGTAAAAATATAAAAGACATGTCCCTCTAAGTATTCCTATGCCTTCATACAATCAATATCAATAGAGGACACATTAATGGGAGCCTGAATAATTCTTCTGTTACACATTCTGTGGGAAAGTTTGGCAACACGAAAAGGGAGAATGACCCTTACAATTGTGTGACTATCTCAAACCTTAGACTGTTGTACCCAAAAATCGTAATCTGTAAGTTATTTGTACCACAACGCGACAAGCCAAGTGTGAATGTTTTATCTTTTAAAGAATTTTTCAATTTTTGAAAATGTGGAAATAGATTCTTTGATCGCACAAGTCATGTAAATATTTAAAAATGCCTAAATTTACTTGAGTTCTAGGTGACAATCCCAGTAGTTGCACTGCCATGTGTTGACTCATGTGTAAACTGGCTGCCTATCAGGAAGAGTTATTTTATGAATGTTACCAGAGGTTTGTTGGCAGGGTAGGCTCACAGATTTCTTATAACTTGATCTACCACTTGGTACTTTGTTTACCAGCAACCTCTTTCCCACCAAGTATTAATTAAGACCTTTCACAGTTGCCGCTTTTACTTTAATAGTGTATAATAGGTAATATCCTGAAAGTATGATGTGCATGATTTGATAAAGAAGCTTCTTGGGTGAGCTTATTAGTTTTTAACTTAGCTTCACTTTCGGTTGATGATCTTATTACACAATTGCAATTTTCGTGCCATTTATTAAGGGACAGATCAATCTGAACTTCATACAGTATTTTCTGTGAGTCAGTCACAAATATTATTTCAACAGCACTGTTTAGTTGTTTTCAGCAGTTCTTACCTCTTCTGCCCACGTTGGAACATGCCTCATCTGCATAATTTCAGTCTGGGCTTGATTACGTGCTTTCCAGGTTTTCTCAGTATCACCATTCCTCCAGCAGTGGATGTTCTATTTGAATAATTTGTTTATTTGAGTTTAGTTCATGGTAAAGAAATTCTTGAGGGTACGAGCAATGCTCGAACGTCTGACAACCTTGTATGGGTTTTTTAATTATTTCACGCCATCATGTCTTCCAGTCGTCATGCTTTCTTCATATATGAAGTGATCACTACAGACTTTATGTGCCATATGCCAGGTAGAGATAAAACTCAAGGTAGAATTAACTAAATCAAGGTCTTTGTACGACCCTGTACCACTCTGCCAGTCAGTGATTTAGTTTGTATAAACTTAGCAAAATAAAGTTAGTGGTTATACTGTAGAGAGAACAATGCAAGCCTTGCAAGTATGTTTACTTGCATCACAAGTGGGACATCTGGTAGTGAAGTCTCCTATGACTACATATATAGGAGTGTTATTGGATAGGTCGGTCATGATCCTCCAAACTTCAACAAGATGTGTTACCTTCATGTACACGTTGGTTGATTTTGATTTGTGTGACAACATTTTGATAAATTATCTGGATATTTTGTTGCTTGCAGTGATAGTTGCTCCACTGGGAGCTGTTATAAGCCTCGTATCAGATGCTACTGTTAAGTCAAACTGCCTTTAGGTCAGCATGTGACATAAAAGTTAAAACAAATAAAAGTGAACTCAGAATATAAGAGTTTAGGCTGTTGAAAGTGTTTGATGTTAGAAAATTTAATAACCAACCATATTGTGGCACTGAAAGAGTGTGGTAGATTGTATATAAAAGCAGCATTTACGAGCTTGATTATTAGGCCTTGTTTTTCCGGTTTTTCTTTTCCGCCTGCTAGACTTTCAAGACTTTTTACTGAATGTACGATCTCCATTGCTCATGTGAGTATCTGTCCATTCACTGCTTTTCATGTATCATATCAGGAAATATATTAACCACTAGCTGCTATGAATTTCAGCTCTCAGCCCTGTCTTCAGTTACAAAGCAAGTGCTTGATGGAAGGCCAGTAGGCTGTTAGCATCGTTGAAGTAGGTGGTTATTGTCAATAAAGATACACTCACACCATTGAGAATTATCCCTGGTCCAGAGCCTTGTGTAGCGAAGTTTCCCTCTATTTTATAATCTTTAAACTTGCCCTAAGTGTGTGAAACTGTCTCGTAAAGCAGTAAGATGTAAGTTGTATTGGCCATTAAACAATATTACAGACTCATCTTCCCTAATGTTGCAATCCTGCAATCACTAGTTATTCTCCTGTAGAGTGATATTTCTTGAATCCATCAGCAATCTGGATGGCTCTTCACAATAGGAAATTTGATATAACAGTCTATATGTATTCGCATTCTTCTTCTATTTCATATAACAAATATGAATTTCTTACCGATACATTATTCAATAATTTGTACATGACTTCACGACATTCAAGTAGCGATCGATCACAACAGGAAGCTAGATGCTAATGACTGACCACAAAACATCTTTACTTGCACTGCATTACAGTAGTGGGACAATATTTGTGAGAAAGACATAGAGATGTACTTATAAATTATAAGAGGTATCATCTAAAGTTCATCATAATTACTTTTGCTATAGTCACATGAAATTACAGTTCTCACAAACGAAAATACATCAACAGCACCAATATAAGATGTTTGTTTACATAAAAAAGCTGTATTATGTACTTTACATTCTTCAATTAAGTCATTGATTTGAAAAGAGTGATGACTTCCGAAAAGATAATAACACAAAATGCCACTTTCATTATGCAATTTCTACACTTATTGAAAACACCAGAAATAACCAATTAATAAGTTTATAGTACGGACAGTTGCTTTTTTCTTTTCAGGTTGCATGCCAGCCCTTACTTGTTTGCTCCTTCACATCTATTAATGAATAATGCATGATAAAATACTCATTCAGAGTTGGTGCATGTGAAAGGCTTGGGAAGATTTGTTTGCTTGTGAATAAGCTTCGTGTTCTGCCAACCACAAATATCGAGTTGCATAACGAGATTAATCATAACTATTATTTTTAAAATAATTAGCTTTTAGCACTTTTGTTATGAAAACTAAGTATTCATTGAATATTAAATCACTAAATAAACCAAATAATAATTATTAAGCTGAACAGTTTTGCATATCCAACAAAAACTAAAAGTTAAATGTGTATTCAGTGGAGAACTTCTAATATTTTCATAAAGTAAAACTATAAAAAAGTAATACAATGAGCTTGTTATTACAAAAGAAGGTGGAAAGTTTAAGGGTTCTTACTAATCGAACTGAAGTCTCGTTAAATAACCCAAGGAAACATGGTAACAGTAAATCATATGCAAAACTGACAAACATCAAAGTAGAATGATCTTAAAATTTCAAAATAATTTCTGAGGTAAACTTTGCTTAAGGCAAAATTATTTGTTCAACTACGTATGAAACACAACTTTTAAACCTGTCAAAATCTATGGGAAAATCTGGAAAAACATTTTCTTGAAATCTATAACAAAAGTCCTGGCATGGCCAAGCGTGTTAAGGCGTGCGACTCGTAATCTGAGGGTCACGCGTTCGAATCCAAGTTGCACTAAACATGCTTGCCCCTTTCAGCCGTGAGGAACTTGTAATGTGGCAGTCAATCCCACTATTCGTTGGTAAAAGAGTAGCCCAAAAGTTGGCGGTGGGTGGTGATAACTAGCTGCCTTCCATCTAGTCTTATACTGCTAAATTAGGGATGGGTAGCACAGATAGCCCTCGAGAAGCTTTGTGCGAAATTTAAAAACAAACAAACCAAAACAAAAACTGCTTTCCCAGGTCCCAACACTTTTTTTTTAAATATGGCTATAAACTCTCAAGATTCTAGTACAAGAAAACAGTGGTTAGTTTTAGTTATGTCAGTTGGCTAATGGATCGTGAATATTATGGGCGAATCCAACTACGACCGGGAAAAATAACGCCTCCCTCTAATTCCAATGGACATTGTTATTCCTCCAATAAAGTGTTTAATCTTCACTTGATCCAATTAGTTTTTGGGGAAAGTTACACTTAGATACTGGTATAAGCAATGCTATGTTCCAACTGCGGAATTATGGTAAAAATCTAAGGATTTCAGGTTTAACTCCCTGCTATACCAAACATAATTGGCCTTTCAGGCGTTAAGGTATTATAAAGTGGCGGTCAATCCACTATTCGTTAATAAAAGAGTTGTCCACTAGTATATCACTGTTAAATCAGGGACAGATAGTGCTCGTTTAGCTTAATTCAAAACAAACTTTCGTTTTTGTCAGGCAAATAAGAATTTACATTAATTGTCCAATATATTTTCCACTGATCCTCTTATAAGAGCAATTACGATTTTTACCTTTCGAAAATCAATGTGCCTGTCAGTATCACAATTGACAAGAATGAGTTTATATTGCCCCACCCCCAGTGGCTCAGCGATATGTCTGCGGACTTACAACGCTAAAAACCGGGTTTCGATACCCGTGGTGGGCAGAGCACAGATAGCCCATTGTGTAGCTTTGTGCTCAATACAAAACAACAACAGTTTATATTTAAGTTTCCTTGAACAAGTACGTCAGATTTTTTTGTTTTCAAAGTTATTTCGAAATGTAAAAGACATTGCCTTCTTTTACAAACATTGATTGCTTTCATTACTACTACTATATGTAACTTGCTTTTCGGTATTTACCTGTATCGTTCGTTAAGAGTCCGTATTGAGGTTTTTCAAAGATAAGCATATCACGTAACTATGTTATCTTTGCAATCAGTGACAGACAGTTCGCGGATCTAGCATCTAGAAAGACTGGGTAATAATATGCTGTAGGTAGAATGAAAGAGGCAAAACTCAGTGCGAAGAGAAGCAAAACAAAAATTATTAATTAAGAATTGTATTCAAATTAGTAAATAAGAGATAGTATGCGTGATAAGATTAACTGAAATAAATTTTGCGAAATCAAGCTTGATCAGCAGAAATGTAGAAAAATGTAGTTAAACTTTGATAAATTCCTTTGTGAGCTAATCAAAATTAAGATAATTCATGAAATAATTTGTTTGAATTTCGCGCAAAGCTATACAATGGCTATCTGTGCTAGCCATCCCTAATTTAGCAGTTAAGGCTAGAGGGAAGGCAGCTAATCATTAACACCCGCCGCCAACTCTTGGGCTACTCTTTTACCAACGAATAGTGGGATTGATCATCATATAATAACGCCCTCGCGGCTGAAAGGGCGAGCAATGTTGGTGCCAAGGAGGATTCTAATCAGCGACCCTTGGATTACGAGTCAAACGCTTTAACCACCTGGCTATGCTGGGCCTCATGAAATGAAGCCGCGGCTACTAGTCGAATAATGATTTGTAAAAATCAGATTAACAACTTTAATATATGGCAAAGTCAATGCATTTCGATAGTACCATGTCATAAAAATATGTTTTATTTCATGTTGCTTAGCAACAAAAGTATACACGTAACTTGATATTGTTGTTAGTCTGTTCACTGAAAGTAAAAAATTAAATGCACAAACAGAAAACATTTGTTGATTTCTTAATGTACAGGGTGTTCGGAAAGTCACTGTGCACTTACATATTTAGAGCGATGTGGAACAGGTGTGTCTGGGAATTTTTCAGCAAATCGCTGTCGCACTACATCTGTGTTCCTTCTCGGAACACGTGATCGACGAGCCATACACGTTCTTCAGTTGTTAAAACCATATTGGGATCAAAATCTGAATATAATAACATATGATTACAAAACTGAACAGTGACTTTCCGAACACCCAGTAGAATCGCCGTTGATTAAAGGGGTTCGTGTTTTGTTAAAAACGTTGATGATATAATAGAACATAGTTTAATTCGGAAATAATTTAAGTTTAAAAACTGAATCATATTAATATTTTCAGGATAAATTTAATGCACCTAAGCTAGGTAATCCCTTACTATACCTTTACTTTAGGCTTATAATACTAACACTCACTCACTTGTAAGGTTTCATGACACTTCTTCCATAACGGTTTTTTGCACTCTTGTCATAAATATCTTAATAAGCTGACGGTAGTCGAACTATTCAATATAGATAAATACCAAATGGTTCTTGTGACTGCGATTTCGAGAAATCAAGCGAGATAACACACACTGATTGTCTTTTATATAAGTTAAATCTTATTCGTAACATAATTCGATTGTCAGTAGTTTAACTAACAGTGTCGAGCACAGATTTGTTTTTGTAAACATACGATTTTCTCGAATTTGAGTGACGTTATAAAAGTAATTCGCTGTCCTTATATTTCATTTTTCAGACGCCGAGTGTGGCCTAATGGTTATCAGGTCATATCCAGAGGAAGGCGTGATGTGCAGAGTATATTTTATATTATCAGCTAAGATTTTCTTATAAATGTGACAAGTAATCCGCATTTTTTACGGCAAACTACACCTGGTTGTCTGCCTTCAATTAGTTTTCAAGATAGGGCAATTACACTTGAATTCCAAGTAAAGAGATTTGGTCTACTAATCATAGGTAATTCTCAATTTAAAAAAGTTACAATTCCTGTTGTTTTTTTTCCGGAAATGTTATTTGTTAGCGAAGAATTTAGACGTGGCTTCAGTATAAAATATATTTTCTTCCAAATTTAGTACTTTCAACCTGGTAAAACATTTTATTTTAATCACAATGTGTTTTCCAAGCCTTTTTCTCGCTGTTTTTCTTTGATTTGAATTAAATTATCAGGGTCTGTGATAAGACTTGCTGGAGAACTTAACGCAGAACCTGAAACATCGGTTTTGAATTTCGCGCAAAGCTATATGAGGACTAATTTAGTAGTGTAAGATTAGAGGGAAGGTAGCTAGTCACCACCACCCACCGCCAACCCTTGGGCTATTCTTTTACCAACGAATAGTGGGATTGATCTTACCAGTATAATGACCCTACGGCTGAAAGGGCGAGCAAGTTTAGTTCGACGGGGATTCGAACCCGCAACCCTCAGTTTACGAGTCGAATGCATTAACTAATCTGGCCATGCCGGACTACAATTCATGTGACTTAATTATTTTTTTAAAAAATAGATGTATACGTAGTTTGTGATGTATCGTTTATCATTTTCAAGTGGGTGATTATTATTTGATGTGGGAATGCCTGAGACTTTCCATATGAATTTGCAAGTCATTTGATTCTGATATTTCTTTTTTCTTTTTCTTCTCACATTCTTTGATGGATTATTTGAAAGTGCTTGTTTATAACAGTATTTAAAAGGTAGCATTTGTAATGCAGTTTTCTATGATTTCTAATCTGTGTTTGAAACGTCGTCGTTCACACATACACTCACACATATGTATAACACTTGATTTTGTACTATTATTTTACTTTCTGATGCAAATAACACGCTGTTAATGCTTGGATTACAGTGGAACGAGCCTGAAGAAGCTGTAAAGCGAAAAAAAATGTAGTGCCTAATAAAATAAAACCAACAACTTGGTAGTATAAGTTGGGGCCCGACATGGCCAAGAGTGTTAAGGTGCGCGACTCGTAATCTGAGGGTCGTGGGTTCGCAACCCCATCGCGTTAAACATACTCGGTGGGTGGTGATGATTAGCTGCTTTCTCCCTATTCTTACATTGCTAAATTAGGGACAGCTAGTGGAGATAGAATCCACAAAGCCCTTGAGTAGCTTTGTGCGAAATTCAAAAACAAACTATAAGGTCATTTATTCTTAGTATTGAAATATCTTTTATGCTCTAATATGCAATTAAATAATAAATATTTATACTCTGTATTTCTGAGGGCCTGGCATGGCCGAGCGCGTTAAGGCGTGCACTCGTAATCCGAGGGTCGCGGGTTCGCGCCCGAGTCTCGCTAAACATGCTCGCCCTCCCAGCCGTGGGGGTGTATAATGTGACGGTCAATCCCACTATTCGTTTGTAAAAGAGTAGCCCAAGAGTTGGCGGTGGGTGGTGATGACTAGCTGCCTTCCCTCTAGTCTTACACTGCTAAATTAGGGACGGCTAGCACAGATAGCCCTCGAGTAGCTTTGTGCGAAATTCCAAAACAAACAAAACAAACAAACAAACTGTATTTCTGAATAGAGGGCGTCATAACTGCCGCGAAGTTCGAACGAGTGTTCAACTTATGTGTTTTCGTTTTCTTAAAATTTTTTGTAGTAGTAAAGTAAGTTCGGATGTATGATATGTTGTAAAGTGAATCAAACGTAACATTAAAGTTTAGTCACAGTAGTTGTTGACGTATGAAATTATCATTATTATAAAGTTTCTTGTGATCGATTAAGTATTATGCATACTAATTTTAATTTTTAGTTATATTGTATAAAACCTTAAATATACTAATTACAATTCAATAATTTCTTTTGAATTTGAATATGTTTTGAAAGTGTAACGCTAAAGGTAGCTTGTAAATTTCCCTCCCTAAAAATGTGTTAATCGTGTGGATATATACACGTATGTATAATAGTAATAAATTAAGATCACGGTAATCTGATAACTATTGCTTTCTGGAGGTTAATTGTTTAGAATTCAACTTTAAGATGGTGTAATGCGTAATTGTAACAAAAATATATTCACTAATTGCGGTGAAATATATGAGAGTAATAACACACTTTTGTAGTTTTATACGCGTAAGATATAAACTTATTGTTAAGATAGCATACATACAGTGAAGAAACTATTTCATTATTTAGTCCTTCAGCGTCATTTTAGTTCCAAATTCAAATCTGTCGTTACACACCAACTTTTGAAAAATAAAATTGAATTCGTTCGTTATTTTTCGGAAAATATATTCCAGTCATAAACATCTGTAAATTAAATAGTTGACCCTTAATGTTGCTATTAGCAAGTCATTTTACAAATTAACTATATTGTTAGAAAACAGTACAAAGAAATGAAAGACATTTCATCTTACCCCTCCACACTAGATAATTCTTTTTCGATTGGAAAACAAGTTAACAAGTTTTATCCGTTTCTGAAATCTTTTGAATCATCCTAGTACAGTGAGGATCTGAACCCTTTCTAGTAAGTTAATATCCTTTGTTTGATAATGAGATTAAAATTACACATAATCTTTCAAGTGAAAGTTTACCAGTGGTTTATATATATATAGAGAGAATTACCTCCTTTATCCTAATCAGTATATCTACAAAAACACATAAAATTGTTTTAGTGTTACTAATAACAAGAGTAGTGCCTTGATGGCTTAAGTACCAATATCCTTTTCTTCAGTCATGCTTCTGAGTGGGTTCCCATGTATTTAAACATGATCGAAGTTATGACAACCCATCTCTTTCACAATCTACAGTTAAAGGTTATTTGTCAAATGTTTGTCAACTTGCCAGTTGATTGAAGCCATAACTTAATATTCTCAATACATCTAAAAATACCCAAGACTTTATTTTAACATCATCAGCATAATTTTTAATTATGCACCTATTAACAATGAAAGCACAAGAATTGGTAAATAATTAAAAAAAAGTTTAAACTTCTGAAAGATTTTTCTTCCTCAGGAGCAAAGGCAGGTTGTACATATTCAGCAGATATTGTGAAAACAGATAATACACATTTCAAGAGAATTGCTACATTTTGAGACTGTAATGTGTATAGTTTAGTTGAATTTTTAGATTATTGTAATACTTATTCTTTAAAAAAAATTGAGATGTACTCTAGCTTGCTTACTATTCTTAAAATCTCAAAAGTAAAAAAATGTTAGTCATTTTTATTGTAAGCTTATGTGTGACTCTCTCTTGTGGTGCATTGACTTCTTATTGGTTAGCATGTCTAAATACATGTAAATATATACAGGAATAATTACAGCAAAGGAAATAAGTATTATGCATATAGGTTTTCCACTAAACTGTACTTGTGTAATTCAATAAATGGGCTATTGTAAAAATGTTGGTAATAAATTTGATATTTAAATAAAAATAGTTTCAGAATGCAATAAACAGTATCACATTAATTGAAAGATTTCTAATTTGACCTTATGTTATTCTGTAGTGTATTGACTTGACAAGTTTTTGCTTTTTTAAATACTTCAATGAAAGAATATCAGGGATGTACTTATAGCAACAGGTGTGCCAGATGGATCTATAATATAGTTTCCAAGTTAACTGTAAATTTTATAGTAAAGATCGGGGTCTCTTTAGCAGGTTAAGCAGATGGATGTTTATACTTAGGTCATGGTGAATAAAACTGGGAACAAACAAACTTTAATGTAGCTAGGATTATAATGAGTTTAGGATTAGAGCATGAGTTAAATAACAGTTTAAAAGATAAGTGTCAGATATTTAAGATAAACATTGTTTAAAAATAAGCTCAGTTGTTATTATACTAATTTTAGGAGTATCAGTGTTCTTGTTGAAATAGTAGGCTACAATAATGGGAATTAGTGAAACTGTTAGATTTAGAAAATATTGACAAGAGGAATCATTTTGAAATTCCAGATTACTTTGATTGTCATAGCTACTTTAAAAGAGGCCAACTGATAAAACAAATAAGGTTCATTTTCATGAGAAATTGTATAATGAGATCAGGATTGTTATTAATAAGAATACTAATCTAATTTGTTACTGGATATTTAAATATATATATTTTTTGATATTTGTAGAGTCAAATAATGAGGGAGAGAATGCTCTTGATGTGATTCAAAATGTTTTTTATGTACCATGTGGTTAGAAAATCACGAGTAGATTTATGACATTTTTGGTTTATTGTGAACCACCATTGGAGATATGGTTGCAAGAGTTAAAGTCAAGAGAGGGATATAAAGGGAAGACTGATCATTGTTTAATTAGGCTTGATGTTTCATAATATGATGAGATTGACCTAGATTTTTGAAACAATTTTTGATAAGGTGCTACACTGTAGGTAAGCTAAGGAGATCATCCTGATAATGGTAAGGGAATAAAACTAGTTAAATTGCCTTCAATGTGGAAGAAAACAAAAGCTTATTAGTGCAGTTCTGTTAGACCCTTGTTACTAGTGGAGTGCTTTGAAATGTCAGAACTTTTGTGTTCTGTTTTTTGTTATTTATATAGATAATGCTGATGAGGTATAAGGTTTCTTTTAATGACATTAAAATCTTGGGTATTTTTAAATGTATTGGAGACTTTAAAGTATTACAGTACTTACATACAGAAAGTAACTTGGATCAGTTGTGAGTTAGATATTTGGAAAAGACCTAATTATTAAATATGATGATTCCCATATTTATATGAGATAAGAAAAGCATTATATAATTGTACATTGTAACTTAATTCAGTTAATTTATCAGTAGTACTACAGGGTGGTCGCTAGAAAAGTGGAAAATTTGTCAAACAGCTATTTATTTTTACAAAGAATAACTTTTACAAAGTTTTTTAAAGGCATATGTTATATTACACTCATAGATGCTCAAAATGTCCGTACACTTCAGAGCAGCGTCTTAACCTAGAAATCCAACCTCGTGTAGCATTTTGAAGGGTAACTTGTGAGATATCTGACCCTCAAATTTTCCGCTTTTCTACCGACCACCCTGTACTAACAGTTACATGCAAAGTACATTGCATGTAGAATGCTATGTGAACAGCACTAATTTTTGTCCCATAAGCTTGGTCTTTGTACATTGCAGTTCACCATACATGGATGTCATGTTTATAATTCTATGTATATCTTACTATAAAAAACCAGTCTGAAACAAACATTATACAGTAGTAAGCTCAACATCAGTTATCTCATGACTAATTGTTGTGTTTTGACATTGTGGTGAAATTTGGATTAGGCCATTGGACATGAAATTTTGAATTTTTAAAGGAAAACATGAAGCAGTTATAATCCATATTTAATTTATTTCATAAAAATGAGCTCCTTCAGACTCAATACACTTCTGCCAGTGATTGTAAATTTATAAATGAAATTTTTAAAGAATTTAGATGTTCTTTGATGCAGTGAAATCTTCAAAGGGACTTTTAATGGGCCTTTGGTTTACAAATACTTTTCCTTCAAGAAAATATACAAATCTTTAAAAAAGTGATAATTTGAAGAAGAAAAATCTGGTAAATATGGTAGATGAGTTAAAAGTTTCATACTGATGTTCATTTAGTTCTTGGACAGTAATGTGTTAGACATGAGGTTGAGTGTTGTTATGAAGTAGTATGTGTCCACTGATTGACTGTTGTTGTATGTTTTCATGACACCTTTTGATGCATAATTTCGAGTTCACAACAGTATTTCTCCACTGAAATTTTTTCTCTTGGGTTTAAGAATGGATAATGAATTCCACCTGCTGATAACCATTAAACACTCACCATAAGTTTCTTAGGGTAAAAAGCTGGTTTTGATGCTTTTTCATAATCAAGCCATTGTCTGGATCTTTGCTGTTTACTGGAAAGGATTAATTTTTCATCACAGGTGACAACTCTATTGATAAATAGGTCATTTTTGTTGCAAGTAAGGAGTGAGGAATAAATTTCGACTTGTTTGATGGTTTTTCCCATCAATTTGTGAGGTGACCATTTACCAAACTTTTTCACTTTACCAATTACTTAAATATCTCCAGAAACTATTGAATAATGAGAATTAAGTTTGTCAGCAAGATCTATCAATTTGGTGAGTATCTGATTCATATCTTCCTCATTAATAATGGCTGTCTGAGGGCAGTCTTAAGGCCCATTTTCAAGGATTGTGCCACCAGAGCAAAATATCCTGAACCAGTGCTGTGCTGTGTAATCATTAACTGTGCCATCATAAAATTTATGGTTGATATCATGAGCTGCTCTCATCACATTATGACGAAGCTTGAATTTGTACAACAAAACTACACAAGTATCAGTTTTTTACCTATGATGACAAAGATTAATATAAATACAATTTAGTTTCTGAAATAAATAATTTAAAGTGAGCTTGAAATGAACTATACAGTATTCTGTATTTTATTCTGACAAAGTTATGACAATGTAACTTTTTCAGCTACTAAAAATCAAGTTTCAAATTTGCAAATAAAAATCTGACATTTCATATGCAAATAGCTTAGGTCTTTAAAGAGAAGGCTGTCTGTATAGTTAAATAGTAAGTATTTATTTTTTATTCATGTATAATAGTGATAATTAATGCATACATACATATATATATTTGTTTGTCAATACACAGCTGCATTCAAAATAACAAATAATGTGACATTGATTCTTCATGTGTTTCCTCACCAAGACAAATTGTTTGTACTTAAACACTAAACATTCAATCTGTTCGAATGGAAGTGATGATGCCATTGATAAGAGGACCAATTAGTAGTAATTCAAGGGGTGAAAGTGATGTTACTATCATACATTGGAGATGTTTGAAGAGGATCATATTTTGGTGATAAGTTAAATCTATTTCTTCCTTCAAATGATTGATGATATATTATTTGATAATTTAAGCTTTTGGGTAAGTATTTTCATCTTAGACCAGAACATAAAAATTATATCAGTCATTTCTGATGACAGAAATTTGTTAAATGTTGATCTGATGAATTGGGTTGCTCAGAAGCAAGTATCAGAATCCTACCAAGTATAATAGCATTACTTACCAGTTCTAATTAACTTTTTCAGGGACATTATACACTGGATGGTTAGAAGTTGTAAGTTTGTTTAACAGTGAGTATTCCTTTCACTGATTTGAACAGATCATTTTGCTCCTGTATCAGAAGATGTATTGTGTCAAAGAGTTACCTTACAGGCTAGTAGCTCTGCAGTGTGTTTAATAGTATCTTTTCAGACACAATCACCTCTATTCATTTGATGAAATAATCAATAAACACACAAGTACACTCTTGTCCTTTAGCAGTGCATTGTAATGGACCACTACTCATAGCCAATAAACCTTGCTGCTTATTTTGGACAAAATAGGCATAATGAGTCTATCAGTGAGTGGTTGAGAGTGTCTAGAAGACTGGCATACTGGGCAGCAAACACATCTCTTTATGAATGTTTGGCTAAACATAAAAAATGAACAGTAAAAATTTCTTTCAACATATTAAGTGTAAATAAAATGTTAGGATGAGGATAAGACCCTTGAGAGACAATAAAGGAAAACTTGTACCTGATGATTATGAAATGTCTGGTTAAATTCTGCTTTCCCCTTAATTTGTACTTACGAAAATCTGAGCAGTATTTCTCATCTTGATAAATTGTCAGATGGAAACAAAGTTGAACAAGATTATTGTATTAATGTTGGGTATGTTAAGAAAAAAAGTGGTGGAATTTAAAGATTAATAATGCTTTTGGACCGGATAACATTTCTGTAAGGGTTTTTGAAGGAGACTAATAATTGGGTATGAAAACTACTTTCTACTGTTTCATGCAAGTCTTTGGATATTGGTCAGGTGCTAAAGGGTTGGAACTTATTTAATGTCATTCCTCTTTTCAAGAGATGTAATAAAAATTGTCCCAGTAATTATAAGCCTATTAGTCTTACACAGTTGTGGAAAAAGTTTTGAAAAGTCTGGTGAAAGATACTTAAAGTTTGAAACTACTGGATAGTCAACATGGCTTGAGTGAGGGAAATTCTTAAATTACATATTTTTTTTAACATTCTCTTAAAAAGTTACCGCATGTATAGTTGATACTAAGGGAGCAGATTTGGTGTATTTAGATTTTCAGAAAGCCTTTGAAAAAGTACCACATAAAAGGCTTGTAAAAAAAAATCTTCATAGGCATGGGTGATAATTAATTGGATAGAAGAGTGGCTGAATGGAAGAAAATAAACATTATTATAAATAGAATGAAACAAAACTGTTAAGTGATTACCTCATGGCTCAGTTTCAATATCCTTGTTCTTTTGACTTGCATCAACAATATAGACAAAGGAAAGGTCAATAAATTGTTTAAATTTGCTGATGATATTAAGGTGTTTGGCATTGTTAGCTGAGAAAAGGATGCTACTGGTTTACAAAGGGTTTTAGATCATTTAATGAGTGAGGCAAATAAATGGCACAGGAGTTTTATTCACAATGAAGAAGGGATCTAATTTAGGTGTTCAAGGTTGTAAAGAAATGTGGTAATGTTGATCTTTCATTTTTCTTGTTACTAGATGGAGAAAACAGTATGACTAGAAGACACAAATATTAATTTAAGACAGGTAGAAGTCCTCTTCAGCTAAAGTAGTTGTATTTTTCTTAAAGGGTTGTTTGTGTCTGGAATGAGTTGCCTTTGGATGTTACAGAGGCAGTAAAATTGAGTTTAAGAAAAAGTTTGATAATTATATGAGAGGTAAGATTTAAGATTTTTTATTAATTTATATATTTAATTGAGCTCAGTTTAGAAGAGGGTATAGCCAAGATAAACCACTTGGTCCCTTTTGTTCCAATTCATTATTTTGTCTATTATGAGGCAACTAAGATCTCTCCTGTATATAAGGTATTTATTAGCTATTTCAAGATGTTTAGCTAATAAGGTTATCATAATAGTAATTTAAAATCTTTGCCCATAAAGATTCTGGAACAAACAAATTTAGGTACACTTGGAGATGGAAAGATAGACTTGTTCCATGTCTAACAACATAAAGATGAGCATTTTGGATATTGTTTATTTCAGAAGTTTTATTAATTTGCAGTATAATATACAGTTAATAATAGTTTATATCTGATGGAAGACCATCAAGGAATGCATATAGATGACTGGCTTTTTTTGTTCATTCTGAACTGGAATCTTCACAACAAACCTCTGCAACTGATAAAATAAGATTATGATAGTTGGAGAAATCTTTCCTTTTTCCTATCCATTCCGGAAGAATGTGTTGTTTGGAGCAAGATTCTCCTTCTACTGCTCTGCTTCATAGTTTCACCTTTGAAACAACAACAGTTCTAGTTGGATTTCGTTGGATGTAAAATACAAAATTAGCAAATTCCCTCACACAATCACTTGGATGTCAGGTTTCTGGATTTTAATATGGGTGCCTATTTGGTAGACTAGTTTGTAGAGTATATAATTCTGTTTAATTTTTGGTGAAGGCTGGGTAGACCCTTCTCTTACCATGGATCAGAAGTTTTTTTATTTTGGTACTGCTTAGTTTTGGTGAGGAGTTAACTGACTACATATAGTTCATTGTGTCTTAACCACTCTATATCTTGGATCACATTTATTATAGATTTCCTTGTATATCTGTCTCTATATGGTTCTTATGAAATCTTTCTTCACCAAGATTGAGATTCTGGTATATTATGTTTTGGATTCAAACCCATCCCATTTTTTTCTCCATATGGGGTTGACCTCCTCACACTTTCCACTTGTGTAACTGATACCTATTTCCATACTGTGTGAAGAGTTATATCTGGCACAGAAGTGGTGCAGTTTTTCTTGTTTGTTTTTTTCTCAGTGGGGATCAAACTTCATGGGAGTTTTTTGGATACTTTCAGAGGATACTTCTTTCTGTACTTTACACCTGTTCAATGTGGAATTCTAGCTTTACAGTAATAACCCATTTAGTGCTCAGGAAGGACTCTTGAGAACAGAGTTATAAACAAAGTAGCTCTAAACAGGGTCATTTTAATATTATATGTATGGAGGTACATAATTAAAGGCATTGTTTTTTCTTCAGAATGACATATAAGCTCATGAGCCCTCAATCCTGTTTGGTTACAGAGCCATAACATAGAAAATAACACCTTTCCTGCCATGCCCACCTGTCACATTTTTTCAGGATTTGTCAATACATATATAGTTCTCTTTTAGGTTTCTTACTGTATCATTTATAACCAATAAACTGGCAAGGTGATTGTTCATTAAATGATGAATTATATTATGTTGTTTTATTTACAGAGATTTTTAGATTGCTTCCTAAGTAAATGTTTTCTTCGAACAAGACTGATTTTGTATAGATGGATAATGTTTTGCTGGTTTGTGTTGTGTTGCTAGAAATTCCTAAAACTTTGTAATACTTATCAGACATTTTTTGCTTTAAGTGTTGTTATTTTATGTTCTTTGTTGCATTAGTTTATTGAATAAAAATTATTTAGTTTACTGTTACCATTAGTATGAGAAAATAATGTTCAAAAAGTCATGGATTTTCATTTTTTTTTCATATGGATATTGCTTAAGGAGAAGAGTTCTATAATGAATTGTTTGAAGCCTGCTTCTCAGAGTTTTGTGAATAATGATAGCTCACTGTATTGGAAGTTATTTTCCTGTATTGAAATACTTATAAAGCAAAAATTTTCAGTATAGAAAAATAATAATGTGCTGTTTTACCCATTTTTATTTTTATTTAATTTTCTATACTTTACAAAATTTGAAAGAAATTTCTAAAATTCAGATACAGAGTTATAAAAGTGTTGAGAAGTAAAATAATACATATAAAAAATTGACTTTAGAAAATGGAACTCTATGAGTTTTTAGTATGGCAGAACATTTCCTTAATCTATCCATATTAATTTCTCTGGCTGTTTTATTATCTGTTTAAAGTATTGCTAGATCAATTAATCTCTCTTGTCCAAGTATGGAATACAAAAATGTTTTCTATTAACTTAATCTTCAAAATTATTCTAAGCCACTCATCACATTTATGGACAAAGGTAATAAGATTCTTAGAGCAATAAACATATGAAAAGTTTCTTTGATTTGATTTTCACATGCATAAAATAAGACCTTATCTGGATTTAAAATTTTGAGTACTCAGTGTGCATTTAATATTAATTTAAGTTCTGCACACATTTTCATGACAAATATCCTTCTTTTCATTGCTTGTTTATATTTTTTCTAATATTTCTAATTTTTGCAATGCTAAAAATATTGTGGTTAGTTTCTTTAGTCTTTTGATCTAAGTTTTTATCTATTGATATCTGAAATTTTTAATATCCAGTAATTAACACACAATTTAGAGAATGAACTATACACAGAGTTAATCAATATATTTCTACACTTAATTTATATGTCGTTCACTTTGGTTATATCAAACTGATAATCTATAAAGTGAAAAAAAATACCAGTAATACAGTTGAAATGAGTTAATGCACTTTTTGTATCGTGTACACGAGAAACAAAATGATGAGTGTGTTGCAGTAAAGGGTTTCATTTTTTATTTTGTGAGATGTTCACAAAATACACTGTTCACAATGTTGTATTTTATTGTTAGTTTAGCATCTTTAGTTGAGCTAAACATTTGTGTGTGAATAGAGAATTATTCAAATCATTTGACTGAGTTTGAACTGTGCCAGCTGTAATGGATTTACTGTTATACATTTAGTTTCATGCACATGACTTGTATTGTTGGATGTGTATTGCACAAGTCTCATTTCTTCTCTAAATTTGAAGAAGATTCTCAAGAGTAAGAATCAACAATATGTTTTATGAAAACACAAGTGTATTGTCGTATACTTGCCTAATGAGTGCATAAAAACAGTCTATAACAAGACTCCAAGAGACAGTAATATAATATTGTTTGGTCCCTGCAGTCAGCATACTATAAGCCTTAGAAGCTATAACTGTTATAAAGTTTAATTAATGTGAAAACTACATACATTTCACCATGAATATTTATATATTCCAAACATTAACTTTGACATTAATATTTCTGCAAGGATATATTTTCATTGGGAAAAACTTAAGTATGAAGAACAGTTAGCTAGCACTCCCATAAAGTAAAATGTATTTGTGAGTCAACATTAAAACTAATTTGCATCTTGTGGATGTGAACCTGTATCATCGATAAAATATTCAGTTCCAGACCAGATAAAAGACTGAATGTTGTTTGCAAATATGTAAAACTCTTGTATAGAGACGAATATTTGTAATAAGTGTTATTATAAATTGTATTGTTGTTTGTATATTAAAATATATTTGTGCTAAAAAAGAAAATTGTGTGTGTCAATCTTGTTTGCAAATACTATAAATTTTATACATCTTAACATTTAGTTAACTTCTAAATTAAAACTTCCATCTATTTGAAATCATAGTGTGTAATGTACAGAGACTTGTTCAAGATAAATTGGGATATGTTACACAGTGGATTGACAAGTTTGATTGATCTTATAACACCATGAAGTTGTACATAATAGAATTTTGAATTTAACAAGTGTACTTACATAAGAATTTGGCAAGCTTTTAATAGATATTATAATGTTTCACACAAAAAATAAAATCATAAAGTATTTGTACAAAAAAACTTACTTATAAATTTCCAAAACCTTTAGTGGGTTCGTACAAGTCTAAGGTGAATTGTTTGCTAAAAATGAAAATATTCTTTTTCTGAAGTTTTTGAATTTAATTAGTCTAACCTCAAAAATTTCCTAAATAAATATCAGTTTTCTTCTGTGAAAACTTTGTATTTTATCTGTTATTTTATTTACCCCAACACTTACTGAAGCAAATCATCAGTGAACACTGAGATGAAAAGTTGAAAATTATGAAGTAAAATGAACATTACATTTTTTTTATTAATTGAGAATTGAAGATATGAGAATGTCCTCAATGAATGATGGGTAGAAGCTCTGCTCACCAGGTTGGTGTGTGTCAAACTGTAATATTCATACCTCATTAAAAAAAAACTTAAAAAGGGAACATTTTCTAAAAAAAAAGATTTATTTTGAAGGAAGTACAAAATGGGCAAGTATTGAATTGTGGCTTGTAGTCATATGAAACTCATTGCATCAAAATGCTTCAAAGTTGAGAACTCAATGTTTTCTCAAATTTTATGAATATAAATTGTAATATTTTTATATATGTTAAAAAAGGTACTGTCTAAAGAAAAAACTAATGTTTTTGAGAATTCTAGATTGATTCAGATGTTTAAGGGTTATAAAGAAACTAATGGTGTTGATGCATTTGTTTTTTATACTTAATGATTACAATGGTAGGACTGTGGGACAAGTATAAATTTTGTCAGAGTGGGAGTCATATTTTGTTAAGACAGTTTTATTTTTATAACAGAGTGATTGATTTTGGAATGGGTTATTTTCAGATTGTGGTGGATACAGAAATTTTTAAGGGAAGTATTGATAACTAATTCATTAAGAAGGGCTCATTAAAGAATATAAAGCCTTAGTTTGAGGGATATATTAGTATAGATGGAACATTGTATATTTAAAAGCAGCTGATATGGGTAGAGAAAACACCAGAAGAGCAGTGAACAACGTTTCAATCTTTTTCAGTTATCGTCAAGTTCACAAAGAATTAAAGGGTTACTGACTGGTAGCTGACCACATGTTTGAAGGTGGTTGTGTAATTACATGTAGGAATGTAAAAGGTGTGCTTCGATGTTTCATTGTATTTATTAATAAAGGTATAAAAGTGTTCCTTTGTATTGTTTTATTTTAGGCTTGAATTGTTGTATAAATAAGGCTTCTTTAATTTTGCATTTGTTTATGTTTCTTTATTTAGTATTTGGGTGTTTTCTATGGTGATGTGTTTATTTGACTTACAGTGTTCAAAAATATGTGAAGGTGGCTTTTTGTCTTCTGTGAATTTGATTTCCATTTTTCTACTTGTTTCTCTGATATAGAAGTCATGGAAGTTATCACATTGTATTTTATAAATAATGTTGGTGTTGTGTTTGTCGGTGTAGTTTTTGCCCAGTTATAAATCTTAGTTTTGTACTTGATTTTTGAATAAATTTGGTATTAACTGGAATGTCATATATTGTTGCTAGTTTTTGCGAAATGTTTGCTATTTTTCTGCTGATATTGGGAATATGGGTCATTCCATATCAAATCATCCAGATTCTGGAAAATTTTCCAGGTGACCTCTTCAGAATGCCTTGAAAAAATTCACATATGCTTACCTACCCATATAATGAAAAATTGCCAAAGACTAGATCAATATCTCTAATAGTTTCTGATATGCAGCTCTGTAAATTTTAATTTTGTTTTGTTTTTGGCAAATTCATTTTCAGGCAACTTTGGCTGCTTAAAGCTGGAAGAGTAATGGTAGTAGAAGGCTGAAATTTGCTACACTGACTGAATTAATCTCAGAATTCAAAAATGGTCTCAAACCAAGTTTATCTCTCTTGTTATTTTTAAAGTGAGGCTGTAAAATTACCTGAAAAACCAAATTCATAAAAAACATTGGTTTATTTAAAAAGCTATAGCTTTAAGACTTAATATGATATGAAGTTGAATGTTTTTTACAAATATTCTATAACATATCAATTGATAAATTGGCAACTATTGTAATTAAAAGTCTATTAGATCTCCTGTAAAAAAATTTAGTTGCATGCAACTTTTCATGATTTAGCTAAAAATAGCCACAGTTTGACCATGTCACCAGTTATTCAGTCTTTTCAGATTTTTACCATATATTCTTACATCTCTGAATATGATCTAAAAAAAATATCAGGATGGTGTTCAACCAATTTTTTCAGTTATAATTTTTTAAAGTATCCTCTGACCATACATTGTTTACTTGACAAAAACAACTTCAATTCAGGTGTGTTACTGAGTGCAAATATATCCATACAGTTTTGAAATAATTTATGAATCCTATTGAAATATTCTAATCAACCTTTACCATATATTCTTACATCTCTAAACATGAGCTACAAAAAATCAGGGTTGTGAAAAATAATAAATTATCAAATTTTAAGTGTCTCTGATATGTACCATTGGGCAAAGGACCACATTCAGGACATTCAGTTCTTTCTTGTCAATCAGGAATCAGTCCTGCAGAATTGTGTAAAGTTTGATCTACTTGAACACAATTAAAATGCAAAACTGTGGCAGGTATTAGGTCACATCATAGCTTTATTCCCCATTCTACCAACAAATTGTATATGAGAAGGCTATCAGATGATGATGTGTACATAGTGTAACTGTTGGTAGTAGCAGTGAAAGTGATGCTGCAGCAGCTCAAATTGGGTCTAATGATAACAATGACAATTATCAGCCAGGGAAATATGTGGCATGCATGTACGATCATGAATGGTATGTGGGAAACATAAAAGATAGATCAGATGAACATTCCGATTTGTTGGTGTCATTTATGAAGAAATCAAGAAATGAACTGTTCTCATGGTCTGCAAGGTCACGTAAAGATGAAAGCTGGATTCCTTTCCAACATATTCTTTGTTTGATAAGTGCACATACCGTCCAAGGCAGTATTGCTCACCACTATTTTCGAAGTCAGAGTGATCACAACATAATCAAACTTGAATTTCAGAAATTTATTCAAGCTATCTGAACAAAGCAATGTTTATTTGATGTTGTTAATGCTAATTTATCACCAAAGCAGTTTCTGAAACATTTCATTGTCACGATTATTGCAGTTTGGTGTGACTATAATCTTTCTCAGTTATCCTCTGTGCTTCTTGTGTCTGATTTACCTTTGTACTTATTATATTATAAATCTTAAACTCAGCCATATCTACATAAGTGTAATGCAAACACAATATATTTGCATTGCCATGTGATCTAACTAGTTATACCAGTAAACTTGTTCAGAAATGAATTAATTCTTTCTTGCTTCTTACAACTTTATTATTTGACATTGTGAAAGGCTGGTTAGAATATTTCAGTGGGATTCATAAAATTCTGACAGGTATTTTTCAAAACTGTATAGATATATTTGCACACAGTAACACACCTGAACTGAATATTTTTTAATTAAAAACATATGGTCAGAGTTTACTTTCAAAAATTATAACTCAAAAAGTAGGTTGAACACCATCTTGATTTTTTTGTAGATATTCAGGGATGTAAGAATATATGGTAAAAACCTAAAAAGGCTGAATAACTGGTGACATGGTCAAACTGTGGCCTGAAGTAAGGCTATTTTTAGCTAAATCACAAAAACTTGCATGCAATTTAATTTTTTTACAGGAGATCTAATAGACTTTTAATTACAACAATTGCTGATTTATCAACTGATATGTGGCAGGAAATTTGAAAATAAAATTCAGCTTTGTATCTTAATAAGTCTCAGAGCTATGGTTTATTAAATAAACCAATGTTTTTAACAATTTTGGGTTTTCAGGTGATTTTACAGCCTCACTTTAAAAATCTTAAGAGAGATAAACTTGGTTTGAGACCATTTTTGAATTCTGTGAGATTAATTCAGTCAGTGTAGCAAATTTCAGCCTTCCACCACCATTACTCTTGCAGCTTTAAGCAGCCAAAGTTGCCCAAGAATGAATTTGCCAAAAATAAAAAAAAAATTAAGTGACATTTAGAAGGCTGTAAATCAAAAACTGTTAGATATGTTGATCTAATCTTTGGCAGTTTTTCATAATATTGGTAGATGAGCTCATGTGAATTTTTTCAAGGCATTTTTTGGGGGTCACCTGCAGCCTCCTGGATGATTTGACATGGAATGACCCACATATGGTATGCAGCCGTCTATGGTTTTGTTATTTTTTTAAATCGTGGAGTATACATTTGTTAGTTGATTTTGCATTTTGTTTAGGTGTGTGCATATAATATTTTCTACAGTTTATAAAGTGTTGTTTTTTTTTTGTCTTATTTGTCCTTAATTTTATTTGGTGAGCATAGTTTTATGGCTGTTTATTTGGTTTTTTTAGTATGTTGAGTTTTGTTTCATGTGCTGAGTCACAAGGAATATATAGTTCAGTATGGGTGATTGTTTTGGTGGATTCTTGTTTTAAATTGTGTATCTTGGTAAATACATAGCATGGGCATTCTCCAAATATGTAACATCAGCCAGTTCATTCATCAAAGACTTCTTTAATTTCAAATCTAACTTTAATCAACTTAATAATGAAGCCTTAATGGCCAGTTTCAATGTCATCTCTCCCTTTACAAAAGTCCCAACCACTGAGGTCTGCAAGATAGCGTTAGAACTCTATATCCAAGACCCTAACCCATCAATAGACATTCCCAGCAACCCTCGTAGAATTCACCACAATGAAGACATACTTCATGTTTAACAACCACAACTGCATACAAACAAATTGCCTAAGTATGGGCAATCCAGTATTGCCAGTTTTAGCCAGTATTTTTATGACACAAATTGAAACACGTGCAATTAACACACCATTATATCCACTTCTATATTGGTATAGATATGTAGATGACATGATTGCAGGATCCACATTTATAGAACACACACTTAAATTTTTTTAAATCACATTAACTTTATACATCCCAACATTAACTTCACATGTGAACAGGAAGAAGGCAATCAAATATCAGTTCTTAACCTCAAAATTACAAAAACCGATACACAATTTAAAACAGAAAAATCACCCATACTGAACTATATATTCCTTGGAACTCAGCACATGAAACAAAACGAAAACTCAACATCCTAAGAAACCAAATAAACACAGCCATAAAACTGTGCTCACCAAATAAAATCAATGATGAATTAGACAAAATTAAACAATACTTCATCAACATCAATAAGTTTCCTCCACAAACCTTAGAAAACATTATGCTCACACACTTAAACCAAAAGCAAAATTAAGTCACAAAAGTAAACATACACCACAATTTAAAATATCACAAAACCATATATGGCTGCATTTCATATATTCCTCACATCAGCAGAAAAATAACCAGCATATGACAAAAACTAGCAACAAAATATGACGTTACAGTTAATTGTAAATTTATTCAAAAACCAGGTACAAAACTGAGGCCTATTCTATGCAAACACCATTCTGACAAACACAACACAAACATTATTTATAAAATACAATGTGATAACTGCCATGATTCTTATATTGGAGAAACAAGTAGAAAATGGAAACCAGATTCAAAGAACACAGTAACTCACCTTCTCGCGTTTATGAACACTGCAAGACAAATAAACACAACATCACCATAGAAAACACCCAAATACCAAATAAAGAAACAAACATAAACAAATGCAAATTTAAAGAAACCTCATTTATACAACAACTCAAGCCTAAAACAAAACAATACAAAGGAACACTTTTATACCTATATTAATAAATATATCCAACTAATGAGCATGCCCTCTACATTCCTACACTCAATCACACATGTGGTCAGCTACTGGTCAGTAATCCTCTCCTTCTTTGTGTACAAGACGATGACCGAAAAAAGTCAAAACGCTGTTTGCTCCTCTACTGGTGCTTTCTCTTCCCATACCAGCCATTTTTAAATCTATAATTTTCTCTACAAGTGGGTTTTTTCATCACCACAGGTAGATGTACCAATGTAAAATTCAACAGTTTTATGTTAATGTCTGATGATCACTGATATAAAACTTTAAATTATAATTATATTCAACATGTTTGTTTAGTCAGTGGTCAGAAATCATGTTCAGTACCTTGGGTTCAGGTTTTGATTTTTTAGGATCTTGTGCCGTCTCTTGTAATCGTCTAATTCTTTGTGAAGACTGAAGAGCATTTAGAGAACCAAGAGTAGATCTAGTAGTTTCACTACCCTGAAGAAACGTCAGATGAAAATTAAATTGCTCAGAAAAATTCAATATTTAATCACAATTACTTGTTTAATTTTCAACTGTGACTTGTTTTCTTTCTGAAGACAAAAGCCAATTGTCTATTTTTAACAAATTGAATTCACAGTGAACAAATGCCCTAGATAAAAACAATATAGATATCACATTTTTTTTCTTACTGTTATAAAAAATATATAAATATAAGAATGTGTAATATTATTAATCTCTGCTAGATTGCTACACGGTGAATCCATATTTTATATTATCCCACAAACATATAATTTTTACGAAATTTCAATATTTCAGGAAAGATGAGAATTTATAAATAAAAGAAAAAAGTTGAAAAAATTAATGCACTCCTGTAAAGAGGAGTAACAACAGCCAGCTTCCTGCCCTCTGGCACCTGCCCATTATCCACAAATTTACAAAATACAGTACCATGTGACTCACTTATCCAATGCTTAACCTACTTCTAAAGCTCTTTGGAAATGTTATCTGGTCCAAAAACCTTATTCCTTAAATTTCTCAGTTTTTTTTCCACACAGTCAGAATTAATGTAGTAATCCTTTTTTGTATTGTGATTTCACCTAGCACCTGTTTGAGATATAGAATATTGCTTAAACATCAGTCCAAATCATTAGATATGAGCATTCCTTTATCAATCTTCTATGGCTTTCCTTCAGTTCTAACGTTTTACTCACCCTTTTATTTTAAAAAAAAGTCCTTGCTGTCAATTTTTTATTTTCATCCAGCCTTTTTTCATTTGTCCATTTTGACTTCCTAATATCCCATACGACCAACTAATTCCTTGCAGTCATTCTTTTTGTTTTCAATAAGAAACATGTCTGTGTTTAATACATGATTTATTTTAAAATAATTTTTACGTTTCATTGTGTTTCTAGTTAATTCTGCTACTCATTTCACAAAAATATAATTCTTGTTGCATTCATTTGAAACTTGTAATGAAAATTTAGTTATTTTTAATCCCCATATGCAGTAAAATCTCAAGTCTAATGGAGCAATGAATACTTAACCCAAATTTTGCCATTTTCTACACTATATCAATCATTTCTATTTTAGAAATTAACCATAAATCTAAACAGTGATTACTTGTACATTTCCTTACCAACTGGTGAAAGAAATGCAACCTGAATGTTTTCTAAACAATTTAGAAAAGGATCTTTGTATAATGGTAAATAGATGACTCAAAACATTTAAGCATTATTTTGAAGATAGGATGTATTTATGATGTATTGATTAGAAGTCAAAGAAAGGGTACATATTTAATCAAATCACTAGTTAGACCTCACTTGAAATACTGTGTGTATTAGTTTTTCAGAAAGGGTTCAAAATAGAGCTCCTTGGATAATTCTGTTTTGTGAGATACTGTAACATTTCTTATTTTATTCTGAAAAAAGAAGGGGGAAAAAGTAACCCTAGTGAAGTTAACAGGATTATCTGCAGGATAAGTGATATATTTAATGGCCTCTGATTTTTTTATGTTATAGAGGTAATGGGATGGAAGGTCAAATATTAGTGTAAAATTTGGAAAAATAGACTACGTTTTATTTGAGATTGTTTTTCTAACAGAATGATTGATATATTGTATGAATTAGCTTTAAAATCACAGGTATTTAAGAAGAAAATTAATGACTCTTTGAAAAATAAAGAATATGTTTGAATATTTGTTTCTGTTGAGAGAGGTGTTCAAGAACAGCCTTAAATCAAATGTTTGTTTGTCATGTTATCTACATTCACACTGATCCTCTCAAAACTGTACTGACTTCTTTGTCTTAAAAATAAAAGGATTTTGTTCCAGTCAAACTCAGCCATACTTTTTCAATGTATATATTGTTAATTAACTTAAAACTGCAGTATACTAATGTAATTGAAAATGAAACTTAAAAGTTTCATTATGGTTCATTTAAGTAGATGGTTGTAATATGAGTTGGATGTCATTTCAGTTAGTTCCTCTTTTTCCAAATACAACATTGGTGTATCTCTGTTCACTACACAACTCTTCAGAAAGCTTGTTTTGTGGTATAACTAGAATGACTTTAGCTAGTTTGTAGGTGGGTTCTCAGACCTAAGAAGATCATGGGGCAAGAATATTTTATTTTCCAACACAACTCAGTCCTAATGATACTATGCAAGTCAAGTAATTCACTGAATTGTAACATAAATCAATTATAACCTTGTTTTCATTTGTTTCACATAATATAAAAATAAGGGTAGGTAATTCTTGATTATTTAAATTCATAGTTTTTAATATAAGTGTTGTTGTATGAATTGAAATTGAGTATTAGCATATGGTTGCAGTAAGTATCAATGTTCTTTATTTCACAAGGAGACCTTTGAAAATTTGGGTTAGGCAAGCTTTTAGGAGCAGCTATCTAAGATGTCTCACCTATATGTATGACAAAGTCCCAACCTCTCCAATGAAACATTTCAAGATTTTGTGAGATTACTTGATTGTTGTAGTTTGGTGATCAGATTGGTGGAAAAATGTCTTTATCAAGAGATAGACCAAAGTAAATAGTAAAGGAACCATGTACTTTGACATTCTGAAATAGCAGTAAAATTAGAATGGTTCGACAATTTCTTGGTCATAAGCCTCAACATAAACACATTGGTGAAAACTAGGATGATCTCAGCTTTCCAAGGTAGCACTGCAGTAATTGCACTCAGTTAAAAACTATTACATATATTCCCATCTAATTACAATTTTCAACTTTTTATTTATAGTTGTCAATCTCTAAAGGAAAATGGAACTACCTAAACCAACAGGGTCTTATGCAGATCCTCCACCACCTTACAGCCTATCTCCTGGCGAATATACTGGAGGTAGGAAAAACAAACAAACTTGTATGGATGATTCAGTAAAGCCCAAGTTCTGGTTAACCTTGTTCATTATATTTTTATGTACATGTACACTAAAATGTTTCTCACCTTAGGCTTACTTGTGAGATCACTACAGATTCTGTTGCTATTGCTGCTGAGTTATTTGTGTTCATGTAAGTTTTATACAAAGTTAGAGTTACTTTAGTGTTGGCAGTTTTAATTTCATGTTTTTGTGTTCTAATTTTCTGTCCTGTCTGAATTATGTGTAGTAGAATATTTAAGTATAAAACTGCTTTTATTTTTATATATTCAAATGAATAAATTTATCACTGAGTTAAAGGTTAATAATAAAAATAAGTATTGGCAAGCTTGTACTATATTTTATTTTATCATTTCTCATTGTTGCTTAATGTTGATACATTTACATGAGAAGTCTCAGTGTAGATTAAATGCTTCTACTATCTTAACAACTAATTCTAGTTATTATGGAAACAGGTAGTGATGATGTTGCATGACAAATCCATATTGCCCTTAATTAATGCTCTCCACTAATTATTACTCCTCCACACCAATCGCAGAATCAGCAATCAATACTGGTAACTGATAAATGTCACTTAGACCATGATTTTCCCACCTGTTTTTTTGTCATAGCAGCAAAATCCAAAAATACTTCACAGGATTTTTTGACACTTATAAACAATGAAGAACATATTTACTACAATAGTGAGCATTAATGTTTATAGCTAAGTTAGAAGTACACAGGCTATATTTACTACCACTTACTCTTGATGTATTTGTTTCTAATAGAAACATTATCTTCTAACCCATTTAGTCTCTATATAGTGTCTCTATCTCCCTTTTATATCTTGCAATGCCCCTGGAGATGCTAACTAGGGGTACTACAGTATTTGGTACACACTAGTTCATATTTTTTAGGTACACTTGTCAAACCTCACTAAAGTTTATGTTTTGAACATATCAATATAGAGCCTGCAAATTGAGCAGTAAACATCTGGAACTTGGAAGTTTTAAACAAATTTTTTTCATTTAACTGAGAGCTGAATAAAAAGAAAAGCCATCTTTTTTATGTCTCAACTAACTTTTCAAAATTAATTTATGGTGATATTTATCTGAATTTATGATACTTTTTTTAATTGTTGATATAAAATATACATGAGTAAAAATTCTGATATGCCTTTTGATCACAGAGATATCACTCTCCAAACATGAAATGAAACCTCTGTCAAGGTGAACATCACTCTTTTTCAAAGCAATATTCAACACAAGAAAGAAAAGTAAATAAATATAGACAAAAACATATTTGACTGTAACAAGCATTTATGTTGTTTTCAGTTTAAAACATTCATATTTGGGGTAATTTGATGGTTTAGTTTGCCATTTTGTAGACTTTGCTGCACTATATGCATTGTTTATTAGATTCATTTTAAAACTGGCATTAGAGACAAAAGTAAACATGGTGTTATTATCATTATTTCTCAGTAGAGATTGTAGTTTATAGGTTTTACTGATTTTTTTTTAACAAGTTTAATTTTTTATACTTTTAGATTATGATTTTTTACTTTACCTAAAAAAATTATTAGATAGAAAATATGAAGTTCTTCTGTTTCTTGTTTATCTGCTGTTTTGAGAGTGAACTATTTGGGTTTATACATAGAAGGTAACAGAAGCATAACCAGTAATATGTTGTTCACTTAATAGCAAGGCATAAAAGCAAGTCTTCTTTTCTTCTAGTTTTAAATAGAAGTAGTTCAGCAATTTTTGGAATGATACTATAAAATGATACACCATTATGGATAGTTTTGTGAATCTGCCTGATTCCTTTAAAGAATAATAGCAATGTGCTCTGGATGTCTTAAACAAGAAAAAAATTAATTAGTAAGCTTTATCTTGAATTCCAATAAAGTCAGTCTCTACTTTAATGTAAACTTTTTCCCACATTGCTATGATTTTTACTAATGTTTAATTTTAATTATTACCAAACTAACTTCATTGTGTGTTGAAAATAATGAATGTAAAATGTGAATTTTTTTGCTTTGAATAAAATGAACATCAAATCTAATACTTGTCTTCATTTCTCCATATTCCTTCTGAGCAGGATATCAACCTAAATCATCCCCACTGATCATTGGAGACCTTTCTTCTAGACAAGGTTGGTTTTATTACGTTCCAGAAAACTTACAAGGAAATTACACCAGCTCTGAGTTAGAGAGTATTTATGTTCAGGGGGCAAAGAAATGTAATTTGAAAGCAGTTAACTATAACAAACTTTCATAATAGTATTAGTATCTACCCTCTATTTATTGCTTGTCAAATATCATGACACTAAGAAACTATCTAAGAGGAAAGAAGTCATAAACATTCAAAATGTTAAACATCACAAGTGAGTTAAATTATATAATTTTACATCTGGCCATAAGCCTTATTCTCTTCATGGAATAAAATGAAAAAAATATATTTATTAATTTAATCTTATTTCAAGTTACCACTTTTTAAACTTTATTAGATAGTAAGTGCTGCACTGTAAAAGTACAGTGGTTAAATAAAAAATTGTTCAGAGTAGAAGAAGTCATGAAACGTCCTAGGTTTATAGAGTTTTATATAGGGAATCATATAAAAGTTAGTGCTATCTTGGATCTTGCTCCTGAGCCCAGTTATTTAATATTTTATTTTACACATAAGGAATGCAACGTGGGTGACATGCAAGTTTGTTATATTCGCAATATATTATTTATTTGGTCACTTTCAAATGATCATTTTTTTTTTCTTGTAAACATCAACTGTACAAAAAATATCTTAAAATTAAAAAAAGAAAGTTTAATTCAATAAATGCTCATAACTTTCTTAGGCTTCACATATAATCTTCTTGGTTACAAGTTTTTGTGGTATACTTGAGAAACATACTAACATAAATTAACTAAAAAGTATAAAAGTAACTATATTTAAAGAACATGTGTGCTCATTGTTCATTTCTATTTACAGTTTTCAGTGCAGAGAAAGAGTGCAGTGTAGGGAAAGCTAGTTTCACTACATTAACACAGTTCTCTACAACCTTTTTTGCAGCCACTGTGGTTCAATTCTTGATGTGACTTTGATGCCTCTGGTAGTGCTCTCCGTCATTTTGACAATCCCTCCAGTTGTTGATTACTAAACCCAATCATCAGGGTTACATGATTTCTGCCTAGCCATAAGTGTTTGCCTTCATACATGTCCAGCCTAATAAGCTGCTAACTTTGCATGTTCTAGAAGGACAGACTTGGGGGAGGGGCATGTTCTTAATATTCCTCTACCTCTGTTTTAAGCTGCCCTCCTCTCTATACTTGTCCTATACCACATCAAGTTGTTTAACATTTTGAACTTGTATAAGTATGTAGGCTTTGAACACTATTGTAGTGTAATCCATGAAAATCTTACACTTCTTGTCATAGTTTGTTTTGAGTGCTAGAAAGGATATATGACCTTTAGCTGGATTACTTTGCATCACACTTTTATTTCATTAAAACTCACCTTTTTACAGTTAGGTTACGATGAAATGCAAATGCCACTAACAGTACTTTAGAATTGAGATCTAAAATGGGGTTTACCTTTATATAGCTCTACACATGTTGAAGTGTATGCCTGTATAGATTGATGCTTTCTTTTAAATGTTAACAGTTCTTCCATACATCTCTGCTTAACTGTTGAACTATATCTTTCAAACAGTTCTACAGTGTGAATTATGGTTGATGTAATGAAGCTCCAAATGTCCATTAAGAATAACTATAAGAGATGTATTACAATAGCTTTTGTTACAAAATTATTAAATTTTAGTTATTTTCAATAAATATAAAATTACCACTTCATGTTTAACAGAAAAAATTGTAACTCACAAGCTTCAAAGGAATGTGTAATTGTAAAGAAATGAGACCAAGCAAGTAATCATCTGATGTTCGTAAAACTTTTATGCAATTTTGTACTTATTTTGGCACTCTGTTGAGGTAATGATATGAAATATTCATATAATCACTCTCACGTAATCTTTACAGTACTATATATGTTATTTAAAATTTTCAGTGAAAGTTAAAATAAAATTTTAATTTCATGAAAGTTTGATAGGATAGTTTAAAATAAATACAACTACTAAAATGGCATTGTGTGCAGGTTACCACCTAAGTAAGGTATGCATTAATATTTTATGCTACACAGCTGTGAAGACATTCACGGAATATATTGACACACACGCACACCAAAGTTTTAACTAAAATTTTCTTAAGGTTTAAAGTTAGGAAAATAGATCTGAAATTAAATGTTAAAATAGTTTTAAAAATAATTCATAAAACATTTGTGATTCAAATTACAAATATGCAAACGTCATTCAATTGTATATTGTACTTTATATCTTAAGAGTAGTTCCTTTTGTTTCTGAAACTTTTGGACTGAAAGTATTTTACTGTGTACTAGTACACAAAATGAATTGAAAGGTAATGGATAAAGGTAAGCATTTAGCAAACAAAATTTTATAATGTTAATTGTTTACATACAAGTATGTGTCTGAAGTTTTTTTTATTATTTGCATGAATGACCAGATTATTGCCTTGTGATATTACATGATTTCACTTCAGTCAGTTGGGATGCAAGTTAACATATAAATAAGCAACTAGTTAAATAATGAAAAAATTGTTTCTAAGCTGAAATTACCTTTCTGTTATGCCATCAGTGACTGTGATCAACATTGCTCAATGGGATCCTTACCCCATGCAGATGACTTGTCCATATTGCTCAGCCCAGATCATGACTCAAACTGTCGTTTCTTCTGGTCTTTTGACATGGATTTTGTCAAGCACCCTCATCTTATTAGGGTGAGTTCACTAATAAAAGTTTTTAAGGGTACATCATTTTGTTATTGTTTTTGCCTGAAGTGAAGCTTCTTTGATTAGGTTTGTTTTTAATGTTTTTAAATAACATGAGTTATCCTTATGAGCTAACTGTTAGTTTATTGTGTGTATGTGTATATACATATGGAATTTAAAAAGGGCAACCATAAAGCTGTATTTGAGAACAACTGCAAATTGAGTTGCTTCCTTCAGTTCTGTGCATTCATCTGATATCATTGACCAATGTTTAGCTGTACATCAGGTATTGAAAAAAATGGAGGTGAGGTGAAAAATTTGCAGGTTTTTCATTCGGTTGTGTAGGAAGTTCAACAGTATTAATATTATTGCTATTAGTTATAGGCTTAGAAGTTTTACAGGGTATCACAATCTTTTAAGAACTTTCATGTTTATATTTTAATTCCTCGTGATATTGTGTAGAGTAATAGTAAACTGCCTTAGTGTATTAACCACTATTGGTTTTACCTCCCATTTGTTTAAGTTATTATGTAGAGTTAATATTAGTTGTATAACGTTTCTTTGGATAGTGTGGCAGGAATTCACAAAGTTTGCAAACTAAATGACCCCTTCAACTTCTTTACTGTATTGGCAAACCACTTCCTGTTACAAAATATTTTTTATCATGTGTAATTGGTGTATCATATAATACATGTACTTTACTACCTTTACAGCTTGTTTCTAGTTTCAAGAAAAGAACAATGAAAAGAGATTTATGTATGGATAATTTAAAACAAATCTTATGACTTGCTTTAATGTTAAGGATGATACAGCTTTGCTGAAACTATCTAGTGAATTTTTGGTTCAGTGTCTGACTTTTTCAAATGAAGATCCAGCTTCACATTTATATTATTCCTTTACTTTGATTTTATATGCACCAATCCAACTGGAAATCAACTGTCATATTTTTTTGATCAGCAAGCAATGGTACTAGGTGCACAAGTATACATAATTTATATTAATTTCAATTATTAATTTGGTATTTATATATGTATAACCATATTAGTTTTATAAAGTCTTGTCATTTCAATTTATTTGTTACTCTTTTATTGAATGATAATTTCATAAATTTGATGGATTACTGCAGACTGCAGTTTGGGAACATTGTATTATGCCATTACTTTATTATTACCTTTTCTTGATAACTTTCTTTGCCATGTTAATTAGTGTTGTACTTTTATTTCTGTGCATTATCATTTTTGTTGAACTTTCTACTTTCTAGAGTCATATTATGTCACCTTCTCAGTATTTATGGAAGATTTAGTTTTTTATTACTTCCTGTAGCTGTATGTGATTGTTATGTGAGATAATTAAAGTAAGAGTGGAAAAACTTTTAGACACACTGTATATTATATGTGTTGTTGTATTACACAAAACATTTTTTATATTTTCATAGACAGTAACAGACATAATTTTATTTCCTTATTTGTCTTCATAAAACTTAATTTTTTGTTGTACCATAAGAAAATTATTGCTACTCAAATGATACCATTTAAACAATAACATGTATTGTATAAAATGTCAATGATGCTATTCACCTCTGTAGACAATAGGGGTAACTTAATGAGTTTTATTTGGTCAAAAAATATTCTAGGGAGAATTTGAGAAGAAGTTGAAGTTAGGTTTTTCAAAAAATATTTAATTCTATAACAATAGTTAAAGAAAAACAAACTAGTATTTCTGTGTTCTGTAAGTAAGGTGTACAATATTATTTATCTTCACTTTCATTAACAGTATTGATTATACTATCTGGTATATTGAATGTCATTACAATTTATTTTTTATGATTACGCTTTTATCCGAGAAATTGTTTTGCATTTGCAAATTGTGAGTCACTTTATACTGAGGGTTTCACAAGGTTCTCTCATATTTTGCAAGGAGTTAATGATTATGAAGTTTTCAAGTCACACTGTACTCCTGTCTCTGCACTTTTCAGTGTTGAAACCTGGAAAAATATATAATTTTTTGTAAACAGAGATGAGGCTAATTTCCTTAAGTATTGTGTTTTTGAAAATACTGGTAACATTGGAAATAATTTTGGCAGTTGTAAAATTCCTGAGCAAATGGGTATTACCACATAGAGGACATCACAGTAAAACAGATCCTTTATTGAAAAAGAGACCTGTTGACTATCTAGTGCTAATTCTTGTACTTGGACAGTTTGATGTTCTATTGAATATGTGCATTGACATTATAAGAGATACAGGAAACTTTGAAATGAAAGAGAACTGAAAATTCCTTTGGATATGGAGCTGTACAACAATGTTGTACAAAACAATAATAAACAATATTTGCTACAGTTTTCTGTGTGATGGAGATAACAATTATTGATGAACTTGGAGACAAGAAATTCTTTGTGCAACTTCAAAACTGTCAGGATACTTTTGTTGTTAAACAGGAGATGATAGCTTTGTGCTATGTGACTTAGGAGGATGTGAAGGAATGGATTTTTGATGTAAAGGTAATTGTTGATGCTTTTGATTCCTGTCTGTATCAACCAATAAAATCAGTCTGAAACAGTTTTCTTGCAAATGTAGTATATAATTGGTGGATAATTTTACAGAGCTGCAAGTGGGCATGGTCCTTATAATGGTGTGTAGATGTTCATCATGGAAGTGGCTCCAAATCTGGTGTACATTTGGTGTTACACATATTTCTCAACATTACTGACATGAAGAACCCTATCAGAGGTCTTCACTGATATGTTACTTTACAAATCTTGTATACTTATAAGCATATGGACAGATAAATTTGTAGAACAAAGAGTAGAATCATGAAAATTGAAAAAGTTACATTAAAACAGGAGAAACCCCATGGTAGTAAAAACAAGTGGTTTTTGAAAATTTGTGTACAATCTTGTTTTAAATTTGCAGCAGATCAAGGTGTCCCTAAAAGTTTAGGGCCAAAACTATTTGAAGCTAATGCATAACTAGCAGAGTGGTGTGATTTTGACATATATCAGTTGTATTTCTTGCTTCTTTATGTATACAGAATTTTGCAACATGCATTAGAATATTTTCAGACTAGAGGTCTGGATTACCTGAAAGCTTGGAACATGGTAGAGTAAGCTGAAAAAATTAAATTTTGATGAGATGGTCAAAACTGTCTTGTTTTGCCAAAAATTTAGAACTTTTTCAAAATCATTGCAAGAGCAGCTTTAAATAAGGAAGATTGAGACAGAAATGGTGGTGGAATACATAATAGTTCCTTTCAAGTCCATAAATTTATGCACAGAATTCTTCAAAATTTGCCTAATGTGTTGCAACAAACTTTGGTACAGATATTTATTGTAAAGTTCAGCATTTTCAAACTTATTTCTAGCCCATGAGCCCAACTGATTTAATCATTTTCCCAAGACATGACTGAGATTTTATCTCATTAGTGACGAACTATATGTTAAAATACTTTTTGGAAAGCTTTTGGTTATCTTACTGAAGCTTTGATCTTGCAAGTGTTGATGTGTACAGAAAAGGATTTATTTGAGAATATTTCTGAAAATTACTTCTTATCATCTGAAATATGTTTTAAGATGTATTTCATAAGTGTATATTTCCCTCGTTTTCATTATGAATTTGTGGGCTTATTCTAATTTTTCTTTAGAATTTAAGTCCAATTCACATTTGGGACATGCTATCAAATTATGCATAATTCCTTCTTTAACAGTTACTCAAATAGATGATTGTGCTCACTTAATTCAGTGATGTTGTGTGTTTACTTAGTAAATTTAATCAAAATCTCATAAAACACAAGTGCAGTGAGTAAATGTTATGAAAGTATTCTGATATCATTTTTGTACTTATTCAAATAATAAGAATCTTGTTGGTTAGAAAATATTGTCTTTGATACAAATTTCAAGTAAGGGGGAAATAATTACAAGAAATAATTTTTTTAACGTTTTTTCTGTGTATGTAGGCTCAGATTTTAGCTGCACTATCTCACTACTTACATGTTCAACACTTTTATTGCCCTGTTTGTTTGTTTCTAGAATATTTGCTTTTTAGGTGTATTTTTTCAGTCATCATCTCTTTGTTGTAATATCCATCACTGTCTGTAATAAGATGGTACAGTTTGCTTACAGGTGACTTAAAATGTGAATTATAAAAAAAAAATATCCCTTGCTTTGTCATACAGTAAATTAGATTTGTCATATAGCATGAATACGTGAATACAGATAATTCAACAACTTACTCCAAAGGGAATTACTGGACTGAAAATATGTACATGATTGTTAGTTTTATGATTAATTTAGTGAGCAATGCTCATTTGAGTGTCACTTCAATATACTGCATGCATTGAAAAAAACTGTTCATAACTTTTATATTATATGAAATACAGACAACATGAGCCTGTGATAGTTTTACATGTTCTACATTAATTTCTGTACACTGAGTCCGAAAATGATATCCATTTTTTTCCATCGTGTACAGATTTTTTTTTCACAAAATATCAATTGTATTTTTCAAAAGTGAATCATTTTTATTGATAGTGGATCAAGTTTTGTTGTGACTAAAATGTTAACAACCACTAGCTATAGATTTATCTAGACTCATTGTGAACTGAGAATCTTAACAATCATTCTAGAACCCAAACTTGATTAACATAGTAATACAAAATGTTCATCGTGGTAAATGATGTAATAATTTGATCTAAGTAGAGGTTTTTTTTTTCTTCCCAAGTGTAACAGATCCTTCTACATAGCTGAATTATGAAAAATCAATAACAGAAACCAAGACATCTTTTATGCAGTTTAAATTTGCAAGCACACCTTTACTTTCACTATAGCTTTATCCCAATTAACATTTCTCTTCCCTGCTCATTTAATCGTGAGTAGAAATCTTACTGTGCTTACTCCAGCTTGTATACCCCACTATATTTAACAACAATTTTACTTGTTTGCTGTGAGATTCTATTCAGTGTTGAATGCTGTCTTCTTGAGTCTGGAGCTGGTTGTCTGTTTTCTTTATTTTACAAAGTAAAGAAAATGAAATTTTGAAGTAAATGTTTATCAAAGTAAATTCAGAAATATTTTGTGCATATTTTTCTTCTTTTTCAGGATATCTTTCATAATTTTCGTTTGGAACCCACACAGTGACAGTAGATACCTGGTCAAGTATGTTTCCTTTCAAATTTGCACTCGCTACTTCATGGTTATAAAAACTATTTTTTTGGTAACAACATGCTCTGTTGAGATAGGGTGTTCCATGAGTCCACCTTTTGCACTTTCCAGCTGGTAAACAGTAATAGTACGAATACATTAATGGACCACCACTCATGAACTTTGATGACTAAAGCTGAAGGGAATTTTGCTCATCTCTGCTGACCCCTAGATTAAACAAAGCAGGTTCCTGTTTTGCTTTACAAAATAGGAAATGTGGTTCACCTATTGCACTGTCTCCAGAGCTTCATTTCTCAGGTCTCCCTAAAGGAAGTATCTCCCTCATTTCTCCAAGTAGAGCATGGGAGTCCCAACCACTCCCAGTTTCCATTTACTGGAATGTTGGACAGAGGTTTATTCCTCCAGAGTGATACTTGAACTCACTATTTCACTCAAGAAGAAGCCAAAGCTTAGTTCTCTCCTACCAATAACCCTTAATGGTTTTCCCAGATGAATGGTAAGACCAGAACCAGCCTATGCAGAAAGCTCTTTGTGATTTCATTCCAGAAATGACTCTTGCTATCCAATCATTGTCCTTTCTATTCACCCCCTTCATTTCAATTATCTTGGAAGAGGGTTTTCAACTCCTTATAATTCTCTATACATGGTGTCTATCCCTATGCCACTGATTGATCTAAGTTTGTTCCACTCCTTCCCCATAATTCTGTGGGTATGAGGTGCTTGCCTTGCTTCTCAGGATGGGGAGTTAGGATTTTGGGTACTCTCTATTTTATCCGGTTAAATGAGATGTGACAGTAGTCCCCTAGTTCCAATTTCAATTTGTTGCATTTTGTGCTTCTTCAGACTGGGACAGAGGTTTGTCCTTTTTTATCTTGTTTCCATTCTTTTTTAATTTCAGTGGCTTGATGTGTAACGTTCTGTAACTTTAAAGTTGGGTTCCAATAATACCACATTATTAAAACAGACAAAGTAAACTGCATTCCTCATGCTCTAGCCACCATGCCTTGTTTTTAGATTTGAGTCCACAGACACATAATTCCAATAATGAGGCATGGGGTATTATCTCTCTTTTGTGCTATTACTGTACCTGATTTTTATATATCTCTGATCTATGCAGATGTTGTGTAGAATTTGGTTTCAGTTACCCCTCCAGCTTCTCATTGTGGGATTCTAGCAAACATTTGAGAGGAGGTAGGTGTGACTTAAAAATTAATATTTACCTGTATCAAATATATCTTGGTTTATTTTCATGTATGGAGTCCCATTTTGGATTCTTAGTGTTTAGATTTTCCCTCGTAGGACTCAAATCTTTGGTCTTCCACCCTCCTCATCTTGTCTCTCACTTTGGATATTTTACCTAGGACTCTGGATTACCAAAGGTAATGTGATGTACACTTATCTTCACATTCCCATTGCTACAGAGTTGCACCATTTTCTTTAATTTATCTAGGATTCACCCAATCAGGCACATTTAAGCAGATGTTCTCTATTTCATGGGGACCAGATTGTTCCATTTCTCTATTGTGTGATGGCATTTCATAATAGATCTATGAGTTCTACTGATTCTGTCAGAAGGTCTCTGTCTTTGGTTATGGTCTCCACCTCTTTCCCAGTTACTCTTCCTTCTCTTCATAATCCTTCCTCTCTCAATCATCTTACAGAGACCATTTAAAACTCTCTACACAAAGAGCTATATTTTTAATTCTCACTGAAGTTTTATTCCCATCTCTATGTGATCACCTAAGAGATGGGTCATTATCGATCTGGTACACCTGAATTCCTTTCTGGAATTTTCTTACTTCACTGTAGAGTCTTGGATGTTTTTCCCAGGACTCTGGATGACTGAAGGTGATGTGATGTACACTTATCTTCACATTCCTATTGCTACAGAGTTGTACCATTTTCTTTAGTTCATCCACGAGGGTCAAGGTTCCAGTCAAGGCACTGTTGTGTAGTCTCTCTTTAACTTCTTATATGGTCTGTCAAGTGTTTCACTTGTTCTTTAATTTCACCAACTGGGTCAATGCAATCTTCGCTATATGAGCAACATGCTTCTGATTGCCTATTCCTGTTAGCAATCAAGTTGGAGAAGTCTATTCTTACTCAAACTCAGTATCTATTTTATTTGTGAATTTTATTCAATTCACACCTTAGATGGGCCCAGCCTTCTCCTCTTCATATTGGGCATATGAAATTGGCAGTCATAAAGCTCTCCTCTCATGGCTTGAGAGGTTCTATTTCTTTTAGGGATGTGGGCTTCCTTGGAATTTCATCCCAATGGAATTAACTTATATGTGTTCACTTTAGTTGATACTTCTCAATCAATAGAATTTTCCCATGTATCCCTTGAACCATCCTATTACTTTTCCTTTAGTGATCATAGCACAACTAGTTTGGTGGCTTAACAGGGTTCAGACCATGGTGGGTTTCCCATTCTTCTACTCTGTCCAGAGTTACATCTCTTCATGGATGCATCTTTGACATGTGGGGGCTTTTCTTAACTGTCAAGATTTCTGGTCTGTGGTTTGTAGAAGAGTGTATAATTCACATCAACATCTTTGAGGTTTTGGCCCATTTCCTACTACTTCTGTGAGAAAAGAGGATTACGATTAAGTCTAACAATCCCATACTAGTCAGTTATACAACCAATCAAGGTGGGACCATATCCAGATCTCTGTTTTTGAACTCTCAGTTTTCTTTTCTGGACATACAATCACTGTATGGTGGTGTTAGCTTATCACATCCCTGGGAAAACAAATCTCTTTGAAAATCCTGTATATCATCTTAACCATATTCTCCCCATAAAGTGGTTTCTTCATTCATAGGATTTTCAGTGGATGTATTCTCAGTTGGCATCCAGGCACCACCAAACTGTCTTTATGCTTGGCATTTCTGTGATTTTTTGAGTGACTCTTTAGAGTTAACATCTTATGTTTTCCAACCGTCAGATCTTCCTTGACTGTTTATCAATAGCATTTGTCTCTTTGCCATAGTTTCCAGCCCTGCTATTCTTTTGTTCTTCAGCTTTCCCAATTCTTTATTTGGTTGTTTGATGAGGTCTTGTCCATTTTTTGTATCTGGTTATTGGGTAACTCTATCAAACACTTTCCATTTCTTTTCAGTTTCATAACATCATCTTTTTCATTCCTGTGTATTGCTTGTCCTTCACATCCCTGCATTGTACTGGAATGGGACCTTAATGTGGTCCTTTATGCCCTTTCTTATTCTTCCTTTGAACTGCTTGCTTGTGAATCTCATCATTTATACCATTAATGTTTTTTTGTACTCTTTACCATTCCTCTTTTGTGATACTCTACCTTCACTGTTTTTTCTTGCTCACCACCTATGCAGCCCAGAAAGGTAATTTGTTTTTCTCACCCATTTCTTTACCATCAGTTTCCCACATGTACTCCTATTATTAATGTGGATAGTCTTCTTTGTTTAGTTTGATCTTAGAGGTGTTATTTGGCCTGTAATGCTTCCTTTTGAGTTTCACATACCAGATAATTTATTCCTTGGAACACTTCTCCACGCTGTCACTAATAGTTAGTAATTCTCCTGGTTGGGTTCATTAGCTCATTAGGATGGCACATTTGGATTTCTTCATAAAAGTTTGCCATCTTCACAATGTCTTTTTACATTAGATTTGTGACATTACCGTGTTTTTATTTGCTCACCTTTGCCTACCTTGGAGGAAATTACCCAGGCTGGTATCTAGACAACTTCTTAAATCTTCATCACTCATTTTCTGCTAAACCTGGCTGTTTCTTTACATGGTAGATATCATCATCTTCCCATGGTGACTCCTCAGTAGCACAGTAGTATCAGTAGTATTTTATCTACTTAAGCAGATCACACTCAATAAAACCAATAATCAAATATTATTTTGAGACAGCCTACTTAGGATTATCCTCATAATTTTGGTTTCAGGATAACAATACCCCATTTTCATGGTTGTTTGCAGTAAACACCTCTCTTCTTGTTAAAGCTGGTTGAAAGGGTTCTTTCCTGCTTCTAGGGTTTGGCTTGAAAGACTTCATCTGCCACTCTCTGTTCCTACAATTGGACAAATGCTGTTTATCCTCCTTGTAGTTCTGGATAACAGATTCTTCTACCATACTTTTTGGTTTAATAAAATATTATTTTGCCCATAATACTAGTTACAACTTTACGTTTGCTCTTAATTTTGAGTTGATACAAAACCAAGACCCCATAATATCAGGTTTGGTTTGCCATACTTTTTGCTCCCACGGTAATTTTGGAAATTTGTCCAGTTATCATTTTCTTACTTCATCTTTGTGATACTGTACTCTGTTTATTTATGGTTGGGGATTTTGAATATCAAATACGTGATCCACATGTTATATGTTATTACCTGCCTACCAGGTTCACGCCTATAGTCTTACTTCTCCAGTTACTCTCAAGTTGTGAGAGTTCTATTTTAATGTCTGGCCTTGCTTTTTTTAGTCTATCTCTTCTTTCTTCTCATTCTTTTGCATGTTCTCTTTCTCTTGATCCCCAGCATCCATCTACATGGGTGTTTTCTTGCGTCTCATATGGTTTGAGCTCCACCATCTCCTTTGTGTCTTCACACAAGAGAGATTTTGACATTGAAAGGTTCTTTACTTTTCTTTTTTTGAATAAGAAATTTTCTCATTTGGAAACTATAGTTTCTCTCTGTTCCTGCAAATCCTTCAATTTGGTCTGGTGGATCTGTGGTTTGTGTATTCTGATCCCTTATCTGACATTATATCTCAATCTCTCCTACATGATCCATGAAACTCTGTTCACCTGAACCTGGCTTACATTTTTAGTGATGCTGAATTTTCTTGTGTGTGTAGTTGGAAGGGAATGAACAAAAGTGTAGTCATTCTAAAATAATATGTGATATAAGTATTTTTCATTAAGAAAAGTTCCATATTTCAAATATAAATTGATAGTTTGGGCTATCAAATTAAATACAAATAATTATTTATTTGTTCTTAAATATAGTAAAACATTAATCTGTCTAATTTTGACATTTGAAATGCACAGCAAATATTGAATTTGGAATTCGTTCTTGTTCATGTCAATTACACAATGTAACACATATTTTGTTCCTGGATAGTATGTGTTATTTCTTAATTGCTTATGTTGTAAAAGTACAGAAAGTGGCCATTATTCCCTTCAAACTTCGCTTTTATTACCTGGATAATAAAATTCAGAAATTAACTTATTTTTCTATGTAAAAATGGGCAAATTTGTACATATTCTTTTACATAATGTCCGAATGAAACAACATGTGAATCAAGATTTACATGGATTTACACTAAAGTTATACAAAAATGAGCAATAATATTTAGAAGTGAGTAGTTTCTCGAGATTTGCGACTGTAAAGTAAATAACTTTCATGTATCAGCCCCCAAATATAGTCTCCCATCATATTTTCGTTATACATTCCTTGGTAATGGCATTCAAAGTCCAGTATATCTTGGTAAAAACACTCGCCTTGCTCCTCTGAGTATGCTTTCATGTTCTCATTGAATTTATCAAGATGAGCGTCAAGGATATGGTCTTTCAGGGACATCCTGTAGCCCATTTTGCCATAGTTCTTTACAAGAGCCTCAACCAGTTCCACATAATTTTCGACCTTGTGATTACCCCAAAAGCCCCAAACCACTGCAACAAAGCTGCCCCTAGGTTTTTTCCCCTTTCAACTAAGCTTGTTGGGGAATTTTGTGCACTCTAGGATCTTCTTTATTTGTGGTACAACGAAGACATCAGCTTTGACCTTTGCCCCAGACAGCTTAGGGAAGTCTCGAAAGTACTTAAAGGCTGCAGACTCCTTATCAAGAGCTGGGACAAATTGTTTCATAAGACCCAATTTTATGTGCAGTGGTGGGAACAACACCTTCTGGATGTCCTCTAGAGGCTCACACTTGACATTGTGCCTCACCTCAGATAACTCGATCCGTTGTGGCCAGTGCTTCCTGTTGTAGTGTGCTGCGGTGTTCCTGCTATCCCAAAGGCAAAAATAACAAAGAAACTTGGTAAAGTCTCCTTGGAGACCCATCACGCATATCGCCATTTTGAAGTCTCCGATAACCTCCTAGCCATACTAATTATACTTCAAAGCTTCAAGCAAGGTCTTGCCGCTATTGTATTCCTCTTTGAGGTGCACCGAATGAGCCAGGGGAAAAGACGGGTACTTATTCCAGTTATGAAGCAGCACAGCTTTGAGGCTTTTACAACATTTTAGAAAGTTCTTGAAAATTCTTGTAAGTTCGAGAAAATTTTCTGTCAGCTACTCAGCACTAAATCTACCTGGAATGTTCTGGAAAATGGGTAAATTTAAAAATTTTACTACCCAGATCACAAAAGCAAAGTTTGAAGAGAAAAATGGGTATTTTCCATTTATTTTAGGCATAATCAATTGAGAAATAACAATTTCTGCCAAAGAAGAAAACAAAGTGAAAACATTTGTTACATAGTGTTATTTATTATGGATGAAAAGTAAGGTAAAGATCTCACAGTGTTTGTTTTGAATATCTACCCAAATTCAATGCCAATTGATTATATGTTTAACTGTATTACTAACTCTTTACATATTTCATACACAGTGTTATTTTTTCTTGTGCTTTATATAAGTGAGAAAATAGATTCAAATGACACGTTTATTTTTTAATATTTAATAGGTGCTGGCTTGGATGTTGCTTGATTCCATGCTATATTCCAGAATGCCAGGATGTAAAACATTATTGTCCTAACTGCAAGATATACTTAGGATCATATCGTAATTTATAAGAACATTTTGATTCCAATTATATTCTTGAATTTTTAGATTTGTATATTTTAAGAAAACTTTAATTCATGTGCTATACAAAATTAAATTTTTATATGATGGAAAAACTCAGTGTAATTCCAAATTTGCTGTTATTTGGTATCATTTCGGAAGATACTGTATTTAAACCTGTAAAACAAATCACTAACCATAAAAAGCTTATTCTCTTTGTCATTGTCGAGAACACTTTCACTCCTTTTTTGGTAATGCTGAACGATATGCATAATCGCTTATCTATAAATTATCACCTGTCTGCCCTTAGGCCAACTATGGTACTTACAGGGTAAGAATAGGCATAATGTAATAAAACTTGCTCTCTACAACACCAGAAGGAGTTTGTCCAATATCCGATCCATGCTTATTTTGTATATTTTTTTCTACCTTATATACAATAAGACAGGTGGACTAAATTTATACTTATTTGTGCTTATCACGTAAGTACTAAGAGGTTTTTGTTTATTGGAGGCAACACATGTACTTTAAATTATGTGTATACGACACCAGAAGCATCAGATATTCGTGAAGGCGAATAACGTATATAACAAGAAGAATCATAAATACTCGTTTATGCATATCAATAAGTTATATAATTTCATGAACACAGTAAAACTAACTAGAAATGAACCGGATGTTGGACACGTCCCTTATGATATTGCACAGAGGAGGTTTTATCACAACATGGCTATTCTTACCATTTATCACTTTTTGATGTACCGTTTCTTACACTTTAAAATTTTTCAAATATTTTACCATTTCTTCATTCACTTTTTTGGTACAATGTGACATGATCTTATCCATCATTAATTTATTTATTTTTGTTGATATTCTGTTTGTATATCATCTGTGTAGGTGTGCACCATTATATTATGGTACGTAAAGATTGTGGTGTATGTGTTTAATGTTGGTTTGCATTTGTTTGCTTGATGCTTTTTTGTTTTGTTTTTGAATTTCGCGCAAAGCTACACGAGGGCTATCTGCGCTATCCGCCCCTAATTTAGTAGTGTAAAGCTAGAGGAAAAGCAACTAATTATCACCACCCACCGCCAATTCTTGGGCTACTCTTTTACTAACAAATAGTGGGATTGACCGTCACATTATGACGCCCCCACGATTGAAAGAGCAAGCATGTTTGATGCGACGGGGATTCGAACTCACGACCCTCAGATTACAAGTCGAATGCCTTAACCCACTTGGCCATGCCGAGATTCTGTGTACATTCATTTTACTTATGGTGTGTGTACACATTGTGAGTGTGTATGTGTGTCGTCCATGTAATGGCACGCATTCTACAGTGTAAAATATCATTCAGTTGATGTGGTGTTGATTGTGGTTGTGTGCATACACCAAGGGATGATAAATTACTTATTTCATTTAATTAAATAATTCAAGTTTGCACAAGGATGCGTCCCTGATGTATTGTTCTATTTGCTGCACTTATAATTTTGTAAGCGTTTATTACACAACTTAAAACGTTCGACATTATTAGTCACTCGATAAGGTTGTCTCCCAGTGGCACAGCGGAACCTCACATCACTAAAAATCAGGTATCATACCCCTGATGGGCAGAGCACGAATAACCCATTCTGTTGCTTTGTGCTTAATTCCAAACAAACAGTAAAGCTGAGAAATTTGTATCTTGTATTTGTTCTGCTGACTTTCTTAAGCGGTTCAATGACTTTTAATTTTGTATGTGGTTTGTTTATCACATGAGGATGTCTCTCAGATACTCTGAATATATAGTACTTGGTTTTTAAAGATGTATATATCAGTAAATATTTTATGCCATATGTATTATGTATCCGCACTACTTCCGTAATTATGATGAATCTAATTCTTATTCTAATCTGAACACTTGTGAAGCGTCATTACATTATCCTTCCTTATTAAGACATTTTCAAGACAGTTTTGCTTAGGGTTTTTATTAGATCCCAGGATTCCTGTTATATTACTCTGCTACTTAAGTTACTTTGTTTTTACATGTCTTTTCTAATGGTTATCACTTGTCTGGAGAAAATCACAGAATAACTTTAGCTGCAACATTTTGGACCTTTTTTCATCTTAGAAAAAAATTTGAACTCATTTTGAAGTTATTTATTAAAGCTTTGAGCAAGTTAAAAAACATGAACATATAACGTGTGTCATACAACCATGTGTTTCTGTCGGAAGGTCAGCTGTAAGACCTTAGTGCTCTTTTACTTTTAATTCACATGCAATGAAATGTGATTCGAGATTCGCACAAATGAATTAAAAAAATCACATTTAATGGCTGATTTTGGGTACTTCAGAAGTATCATCGGAGAAACAGAGGGTTTCATTTCGTTATTGTTGAACAAAAACCTGAACAGTGGCCTATCTGTACTTTGCCCACCACGAATATTAAAACTGAGTTTTGGTATTGTAAACATGCAAACTTACTGATGCACTACCAATCAAGAAAGCATTGGAGATAATTAAGTCGTTTATGTTTAAAGTGTAAGAAATCCTCTTCGTGAAAATAACGTTAAAAGAGGCAAACATATAATTACATTTAGACATTTATATTACTACTTATGCAGTGATTGCTATGTATATTGTGGTCTGAAAATAGGTAAAAGATGCAGTTAATAGGGTTTCCCATACTCTAAATTTTTTCCCCTATCCCAGTGGCACAGTGGTATGTTTGCGGACTTACATTGCCTTAAACCAAATTTCAACACCCGTGGTGAGTAGGGCACAGACAGCCCTTTGTGCTAAATAATTAAACAACAATAAATTATTCGTGGGCATGTTCCGCACCCACCATCTAGTGTTCCTCACTAATTTTAATAGAATCACCCATGTGCTTTTAAAGATTTAAAAAACAAAACTTGATTCTTCCATTTTTGTCGATTTTTGTAGTTGTGCCATCATGCAATAGGCTACTCAAATCGTTGAATGAAGAAAAACAAACACTGTTCCTGTAATGCGTCTCTAAAGAAAATTAGACAAAATAACTTCAGTATTAAGACAAAAGTTGTAGTAGCTTCTAATGAAATTACTAATAAACAGCTTCTGTACTATGCCTGGCTTTTCAGTGGGACTATCAATGAGTAGTTGATATCTGCCGACATTTGTGAGTTTTAATATGTCCAAGAGCTTACTTTTTTCTTGAAGATGCGTACAAGACGTTCTATATATTTTCTAAGAAGCCATTTAATAACTTGAAAAGCAAAGAGGTTATACGTGTAGATTTTGCCTAGATTCAATGCATAGTCGAATATCCTAATGCAGACGCAATTTCTTTCTCTAGTATTCCGATAGTGGTATACTCTCCTGGTATCAGTCTAGCAGCATCATATGTCAAACCACATATCGTACATACATCAACTACCTTGGTAGCCAAGGTATCTTTCAGGATGTTAAGCAGATCATCAGCAAATTAGTGTTTTACGTGCAGTACTTTTAGTAAGTGCTTTATAACACACATGTAATAACACACAAATGTAAGCACATTTAAATATTTGATAAATTAATTCTTATGACGAATTTCTTTTTGTGTAACTTTCATATTCAATTAAACATTTATAGACTCTTTAGTAGTAGAATTAGCTATGGCAATGGCAGCATCCAGGAGAGTAATGGAGGTCTCATGCTCTTCTAAAAGTTGTTTCTCGTTCTTCCAGTACGAGAGTTCCTTTCTTGTAAGGCATGTATGCTTATAAATTTTAGTCATATTTATGAACAGGAGACAAATGTAGAAGATCACTAAATGATCAGTAGGATAACCATTCACTGGTTACAGGATCTCCAGTTTCATCCTATGTGAAACACCATGATTCATGAAATTAGTGATATGCTTTCCTGAACTTTTACCTGTGAAAAATCCCTGATTCAACCACCTAAAAACATACATACCGAAAAGCAATCTATAGGACATGCCTGTTCGTTTTTATCCGAATTTTCGTTTTTAATCTAATATCAAGACACCACCCCTAATCTCTTGAATGTTCTGTTTACTACTTAGCTGTGTTTCTGAAATTAAATCTCCAATCTCTAAACAATTTACAGTTGTAGTATTATTAATATTGTGTGCACTGCCAGTAGCAGAAACGAAAGCTGCTTCTTTTTCCAAAAGAACAACTATGGTTTTCTTGTTATAATCAATCAATCCATATTTTCCTGGCCTTCTGTTCTTTTGACTTAATTTTCTACATTTGGAAATTACTCATTCTAACTTATTCGTGACGACGAGAAACCCACTTGAAGTAAAAATGTATTTCAGAACGGATGGTATGGGAATTAACACTTTTACTAGTAAAGCAGAGAACAAAGTTTCGAACTTCTTAGGTTATCTTCAGGTCGACAAACATTGTTCTCTGCTTTATTAGTAAAAGTATTAAAACCCATATCAGCCGTCCTGAGATATATTTTTAATTCTAACTTACTTGAAATTTCTAAGTTCACGTTATGTTAGTCTCTTCTGATGACCTGGCATGGCCAAGTGCGTTTAGGCGTGTTACTCGTAATCCGAGGTTTGCGCCCGCGTCGCACCAAACATGCTCTCCCTCCCAGCTGTGGGGGCGATATAATGTGACGGCCAATCACACTATTCGTTGGTAAAAGAGTAGCCCAAGAGTCGGCAGTGGGTGGTGATGACTAGCTGCCTTACCTCTAGTCTTACACTGCCAAATTAAGGACGGCTAGCACAGATAGCCCTCGAGTAGCTTTGTGCGAAATTCCAAAAGAAACAAACAAACTCTTTTCTGATAGGCCTGGCATGGCCGAGCGCGTTAAGGCGTGCACTCGTAATCCGAGGGTCGCGGGTTCGCGCTAAACATGCTCGCCCTTCCAGTCGTGGGGGTGTATAATGTGACGGTCAATCCCACTATTCGTTGGTGAAAGAGTAGCCCAAGAGTTGGCGGTGGGTGTTGACGACTAGCTGCCTTCCCTCTAGTCTTACACTGCAAAATTAAGGACGGCTAGCACAGATAGCCCTCGAGTAGCTTTGTGCGAAATTCCAAAACAAACAAACAAAACTTTTCTGATAATCATTTGACAGAGCTAAGGATACTGATTGTATTTGATCATCCTTCCTGATCTTTATGCAAGCATTTTTTTCATAGTTAAATCATGAAGTGTTGGAATTGAGGTTTTTCTTCCAGTTTGTGTTTAGCTTTTGTCTTTCTTGCTACCGAGTCTTTCGTATTTTTTGTTTTGTTTTTGGTATCTGCCACAGAAAAAGAATTTTCTAGTTCATCAACCACATGAATACGCGCATAAGGACCTTCCCTTTAACATGTTCTTTTATTAAATCTTTGTTAAATTGGAAATGAAAAACCAACCATCCCATTTTGATCCTAGTACACTTCACTTATGTAATATCCATTGAGTCATGATATTAATAAAAGTTATTATTATTTCAAGTGCCCCCCAGTGGCTCGGCGGTATGTCTGCGGACTTACACGCTAAAATCCGGGTTTCGATACCCGTGGTGGGCAGAGCACAGATAGCCCATTGTGTAGCTTTGTGCTTAATTCAAAACAACAACAACAACAACAATAATTATTTCAAGTTTGTTTTGCCATTAACTTTAAGAAAACTATAGAAAGTTAAATATTTTTATGAGTCAGTGAATTTTGTAGACGTGAAGATTAAAGATTCTAGTATTCTCAGATGCTCCATATCCGACTTTGACTAAGTTGTTAAAGAGAAATATGCTGAATAAGATATAGTGAAACAATACTTATTTATTTGACAAAACATTAAGAACCAGTATATTTACGAAGGATGGTATATATATTGAAGTTTCAAGAACTGTTTCTCAAGCATCTATCTGTCCTAAACTGAGAAATCATAACAATATATATAAATACTTTAAATAATAACGGTATTCTTCACAGCATATGTATGCTCCCTCACCACTTTTAGTTTTTCCCATAGACAGTGAGGAAGGACGTTTTCTCAAGATATCACCTGATCTGTCAGTGTTTTTGAAACGATCTTTTATACTTCAACATAGTATGACTTACTTTACATAAAAATATTTATATAAAAGAGCGAACAAGACAGCATAGGTAAATGACCCAGAACTGTAGGTAACTAGGACAAAAGGAACTTAGTCACTTTTTTAACCAGTTTTGTGTAAAACCTATATTTGTTTGTGAGTACGAAAATTCTGAACAATATTCATGTAAAGTTTAAGAATTCATCTTACCTGATAAAGCTATCCTTAATTTTGAGCTGATAGACTAGAGGGGGCAGCTAGCCAACAACACCAACTGCAAAGTTTTGACTATGCTAGTCTAAATGAATAATGATATTTTACCATCATTATAAAAGTGCATCCACAGATCTAACAATAAGTGGCGAACCACCGATCCTCGTATTAACACCACAAATTTTTTAACCATGTCGCCATGTGCAGCCCTTCTCGTGCTTACCTGGAGGTTTTTCATTTAAAATAATTATTATCACTTATAAAGTTGATTTTAAGTGTTTTTCTCCAAGTGTACCAAATGTTTCTAAAATTTATCACACACTTAGTTTGGTGTCTTTAATTACACAGAAGGTTTAAGGCTTGGCATAGCTAGGTGGGTTATGGTGTTCGACTCGAAAGCTGAGGGTCGCGGGTTCGAATCCCTGTCGCACCAAACATGCTCGCCCTTTCAGTCGTGGGGGCATTATAATGTTACGGTCAATCCTACTATTCGTCTGTAAAAGAGTAGTTCAAGAGTTCGCGGTGGGTGGTGATGACTAGCTGCCTTCCTTCTAATCTTACACTACTAAATTAGGGACGACTTGTGCAGATAGCCTTTGTGTAGCTTTGCGCGAAATTAAAAAACAACAACATGCAGAAGTTTTAACAATTTGCATTAGATTCATACACAACTTAATAAACTATTAGGTCCAGTACATAAAACTAATCATTCAACGAACACCAATCACAACTTAACAAGCATTTCATCGTTCATTCTTTATTTATTTTTATTGAACATATACAAAATATAAACAACAAATTGTTTTCGCTAATACTTAACCTGCATAAAAATATCGCAAATATGTATTTTTTAACTTATAAGTAATTTTTCTGTATATCAGGACAACGTCTTGATTAAGAAAAACATGCTCTTTTTTTCTAGAAGGGTAAACTAATTCATTTTAAAACTGAAAAAAACGAAAACAAACAAAATTGTAGTGCAAACGACATACATTTAGACGTTATATCGTATCAACAAAGGTAAATAAATATGCTTCGCCTACAGAGTTTAGAAAAAGCTTTCCTAAGTGTAGAAAAATAATTTTAAATCTGTTATTAGTGTAATATTATTTTTCGTTGTTAAAACACAAAGCTATATTAGCTAACTGCACTATGTGTGCTACGAGTATTGAAACTATATTTTTATGTTATATGCCTACAGACTTACCATTGAATCAATGTAAGACTATTAATATAGTAATGCGTGAAATAGCAATTGAAAACTATTAATTTCTCAAACCCATAAACAACAGAATATATAAAATAAAGTATAACATAACATGCACACAAAGAGCAGTCCATAATTCGTGTTCATATAACGCTAGTAGTTTCAACGTAAAGATTGAATTGCACGAACATTTAAATCGCTAATATAATGTTTATTTACTTTGTACAAAGACAATTGGAATATCTGGAAGAGAACTTAAGGCATTGTTAAAATAATTATCAGCAAGAACCTATTAGGTAAAACTAGTTTAAAACAAAGTTTATTTTAGTTAACTTACAATTCAGGAAAACTAGTAAAGAAATCACTTAAAGTCACCACAAGCTGTTATAAATTATTTTTTAATATATCACATTAATTAAGAATGCGTGTAAGTAGGTGTACGGTACCACATTTATTACATTTAAGTAATACATTGTGATAACACTAATTTTTCCATTACTTGTATATTCGTAACCGCATAAAAACTAAATCAATTCTCTTCTTAGGAAACTAACCAAATTAAAATAAGAATAAAGTTGGGTATACGGTTCTAACAAATCCTATTACGTAAGACATTCTTAATCGACTGCTCTACCAGGGTAGTATTTTAAGGTGATACAATTCGATCACAACTCCAAGGGTGAAGCAAGTCAGCGTCGAAAAGGTCTACCACTTCAGATTCGGATTCGAATTCACTGATCAAAGTTCCACAAGCAAGTGTCTCTTGGGAAGAGGTGTCAATTAAAAGACCACACTCCTGAACAACGTCTGTCATGGGGATGGGATTAAGTGTTGGGAATTGTCCTGATGCTACACAAGCTGGGGTCAAAGTTAATCCAATTACTGACATAGTTCTTCTCAAGCAATTCAGAAATATTTCTTAAATATTCATTGAAAACGTAATAAGCTTAGGAACTAATGATGTTAGAAAAACACGCAGATTCAAAACGTCTAGATAGAAATGAATAAAAATCTTATGACCCGAGAGCTTTCGAAAACTCTCGGATTATAGTTTTTTTATTCATTTCAGCTTAGGAACTAAAATGGTTATTCTAATATGTCTAAATATCAGATAAAACAGGTATATGTATAAATTGTTTTTGTTTCTATGAATTATTTATTTGTTTGTAATTAAACACCAAACTACACATGGGCTATACGTGTTCTTTCCACGAGGGGTATCGAAACCCGATTTCTACTGGGAGGAGGCACATGTGTGAACAAATATTATCTACCTTATATGCTTTGTTTGCAGATACGTACAAAGCTATGCAATGAGCTATCCGTTCTGTGCCCACCACAGGTATCGAAACCCTGATTCTAGCGTTATAAGCTGTGTAAAGTCTTCTTAAAATAATATTTTAAAAAAATTAATTGAGATTAGAACTAAAAAGCCCTAAAAGTTTGAAAAGTAACTTCCTGAAAGATTATCTGAAAAATTCAGAAAATTCAGCCAGTCAAAGTTCAAACTCGTATTCCTTGCCAGATGAAAGTAAGTTTGAATCCAAATCTGTTTCGGTTAGGTTCTTTGTTTCTGTGAAGAATTTCATCAAAAGTATATTAAGGAACATAAAATAATTGGATTAAAAGCTTAGATTGTCTTTCAATTTCGGCTATATATAAAACCCATCTCACTGCATTTATAATACATATATTTATTTATACCTGAAATGCCGTATATCACTAACTCACATTTGCTTTAGACTAAAGTTATAATGCAATTAATGCTCATTACATTGAAAACGAATGATTTAAAACCTCAGATTTCGGGCTGGAAAAGAGAATGAAGGAAATGGTTTCTTGTGCTAAATCAAAACCCTCGCACAAGAAACATTTCAATTTCGGTTATTTTGAATATTCTTATTGTTATTTTCCATCACAGTATTCTAAATAGTGTTCGTTTACACAACAACACACACAATTACCTGTAAATGAAGACCACCCTAGGAAAGTACTACTAGGACTCTCTTCAGTCAAAGGGGCTGAGTAATTATTGCACGAATACAGAAAGCATCCATCTTGATAAGCATGGTGGATCGGTGTCATGAATTCTACTTCTACTTTTCGTTCGGGTTTTCCATATAGCATCATCTCAGCACTTTCCGAGAGAGTTTTTCGTTTTTGCAATGCACAAGAAATTATTGACTGGGAAACTGTTGGTTCCTCTTCAATTGAATTAGATTGTTTATTTTCTTTATTATGTTTCTCGTCTAACTCTGAAATTTTTTTCACGGACGTCACTATTTCATCTTTAGTTGAACACGCTTTAGAATTAGAAAAGTTGTTCTTCTCGAAGAAATGCGGATATCGAAACTCGAATTCATCCAATTTTCTCTTCTTCTACAAATATACATATATACATAAATATAATAATTTGGCAGTGAAAATACCAAAAAAACAAAAACAACTGAAACACCTGAGAGTAGTAATATCTGAAAACATAAAAAAATCTAAGATTCTTTAAAATATCTGAAATTTCACAGTTTCTTAGTGAAAAAATAAAAATTTATCGTTACAATCGAATAAGAAAGATTTACAAATGATTTTGATTTTCATTCAAGTCAGGTTGTTAACAAACATAAATCAAAATAATCCCTAAGATTAAGACCAAAGTTTTGAGAAACCACCAAACCAATAATTATAGTGACGTCACTCAGCATCAGTGCCATTGTTAAGTCCTATTTTATAGAAATACAGTATTGGGAAACAAACTTTACAATGACTCACCCAATGAAACCGCCGCCGAGTTGCATTACAACCTTCTCTGGGAAGTCTTCTGATGTTAGGAACAACTTCCCACAAGTGGCCACCACTACGTTTCTTCTTCACCTTCCTAAATTGCGGGTTTATGGAAAGATTGTGTCGTACAGAGTTCTAGAAAAAAATGAATAAAACTAATTTATTACTCTTATGTTACATGAAGAATATTTCATTCGATCGAATATATTGTTGTCACCTGGTGTAAACGTCGTTGCGAAATTTCATAGTATATATATATATATATATATACACACACACCCAAATACTTTATTATTTTTTTCATAACTTTTATACCTAAGTAGTATGTATACAATGCCAAATGAAGGAGTAAAATAAAGATAATCAATATTAATTCAGTGAATCAACGTCTTTCAACAATGAATGATCGAAGTGTTAACCAAAGTGTTGTTTGTTTCTCCAGATTTCCATTATTTTAGCTGATATTGTAATATTATATTTTTATTCAGCCTATGATAACCTTAAGTTTTAATGTTATTATGAGTTTATCATAATTCTAAATGGAACAACGTACCTTCCACCGATCATCCGATTCTTTAAAAAATGGAAAATGATCTCTGCGGGAGAGAAAGATGCAAAATTGTTAATAAAAACATGGTTTCAAACACAACCTACGACAAGAAATGAAAAACACTAATATTAAAAACAATTTTGAAATCAAAGGCACAGTGTTCATAACAGCCTCTAACAATTTCCGAGTATAATGTACATCATTTTGTAAAACAAATAATGAAATTAAAGTAAAAGTTGCTGGTTAATTAAGCACATTTTTGAAGAACAACAGTGTGGTACAGGAAAATACCAAATGTTTGCCACTTAGTTAATAGGTAATTTGTTGCCTTCAAGTTTGGCTTCAACATAGAATATCAACAGAGAAAATAACTTAAGTTCTCTTCATTCACAGTTGATATCCCAACTTAAATAGTGTATGGGAAAAATAAATCTATGTTACATGATATAGTATTCACCGGATATCTTTCTTTTGCAAATTTATTCTGTTTACACTAAGGGAAAAAAATGTATTTGAGAATATTACAGAATATATTAGTACATAAGAATTTTTGTTATTCTTCTTTTACTAATAATTATAAAATAAGGCCTAACTAAAGGAACTTTTGTTAGAATATAAGTGAGCGAAGCATCTGTTGATGACCTGGCATGGGCAGTGGTTAGGGCGCTCAACTCTTACTGAGAGTGGCGGTTAATACCACTGTTCGTTTATAAAAGAGTACCTCAAGAGTTGGCGATGGGTGGTGATGACTATCTACCTTCCCTATAGCCTTATAGTGCTAAATTAGGGATGCCTATTGCAGATAGCCCTCCTGTAGCTTTGCGCGAAATTAAAAAACAATCAAAGAAGCGTCTGTTGATGATTTGGTTGCTTGAAAGGTTCATGAAGAATTAAAATGCTTTTTCTTAATTTGAAAACAAAAACGTTTTCTGTAACTCCAATGAAAATTTAATATGACTTTATATTTTAGTATTGTTTTGAAATAAATATTAAAATATAGAATCCTTAAACTAAAACACATGACAACCATTTCTAGATAAAACAATTTTAAATTGCATAGCGGTATAAAATAATTACGCATGTCTTCCGATTGCTTTATGCTTAACATAGGTACAAAGTATCGAGTCAGAAGTCCGTCTTTAACTGTAGTTTATTTTTTAAACACACTTTGACCTGATTTTTTTAGTATATCGTGTGAGATTTTTTTTTCAAATTTTACAAAAACAGGATGCCAAACAAAATGGATAAATTATATTAAATATAAACTTTAGTTCACGTTTCTTTGACGTTTTGCTTAAACAATTAAATTCCATCAAACAAAAATATACATAAAGAAAATTCATTCTTCCAAAATGTTGATAACTTTAAAAAATTACATGAAAAAATATTATAAATTACCATTGAAACCTAGACACTGAAATATTCATAGACATATGATGTGTTCAATACTTTGACATTTTCTTCTTAGCTTAAAAGCTATTTTCAGGTCATTTATGTTTTTCGTTTGTTTGTTTTGAAATTTCGCACAAAGCTACTCGAGGGCTATCTGTGCTAGCCATCCCTAATTTAGCAGTGTAAGATTAGAGGGAAGGCAGCTAGTCATCACCACCCACCGCCAACTCTTGGGCTACTCTTTTACCAACGAATAGTGGAATTGAGCGTCACATTATAACGCCACCATGGCTGGGAGGGCGAGCATGTTTGGTGCGACGCGAGGGCGAACCCGCGACCCTCAGATGACGAAGCGCACGCCTTAACGCGCTAGGCCATGCCGGGCCCATAAGTTTTTCGTAAAATAAAAGAACTTCCTACTGGAAGACATGACAAAATGAAGACATAAAACATAAGATTTAATTTTTCAACCTGAACGGTTACTTTTAAGCATGCATTGATTAAACGGTCATGTCAGACCCATAAGTTTCAGATATAGCTAACTGTCCCTAATTTAGTGCTAGCAGCCAAAGAAAGAAAGCCAGCAAGCAGCACTCCCTGCCATCAGAGTTTTGTTCGGTTGTACGAACGAAATAACGAGTTTAACTGTCACTTTTAAAACGTGTTCACAACTAAAAGTGTGGAGCGAGTTCAGCGAAATCATGTCTTGAAACTATTCATAGCCTGAAATGCTAACCACATCAATGAGCTTACATTATCCACTGGTAAATTCCAGATACAGTCAAAGCTCCTTGGTCTTCTATAGCTTGTTCTATCAACTCAATGTATGTGTGCTCAGGTTTTAGAGGACAAGTTGATACTGATGTACGGCCTCCACAGCGGTAATGAACAGATGCTGGTTGATCGTTTGTGGTATGTGGTAAGTCGGTTGTAGCTTCGGGTTTCAAATTGCCACCTGAAACAAAAAAAAAAGTCCCAACAATTAACAAGTGATGAAACTGATAAGCTTCGGTAATTTAAGAACATCTGTTTATCTAAGAACATCTATTCCCTAACATCATACGAGCTTTACTATTAACAATGGAATATTAGTTCGATGGCTTAAACGACTTGTTCACAATCATGTTATGATCTCTTTTGGCCACACTATTGAGTAAGTTCTTATCTACATCAAAATTACGATAACCCAAATGCACTACTCAAACTTTACTACAATTGAGACATTTCGTCAAATATTTGTTACGCGTTTTAAATAATTATTTAAATATATAATCTAACTCGCTCTGTGGTACTCAAACGTCCTCGATGCAATTAAAAATCACCAAGTTTAATATTGTTTGTAAATTTTAATAATTATGCCGCTGTTTAAATTAGTAAAAATATTTTGGTTCAAGGTTAGAAAAGAGTGGAAAATATATTATTACTATTCACATTAAAGATATATCATTTACCAATTTCTTGGTGGCACCATCTGTCTGATCACGTGGTCTACAGAACTTTCCAGAAAACTTTCTGCACTTGAAACGTGATTGTAATCCGTACAGATTATAACTCTTGCATGATTATCATTTTCACACCTTCTATTTCAACAAGCTACAATTATTTCCTTGCTGCTAAAAAGCTCCTCACCTCCTCTTTTAGAAATAAATCACTATTATATAATTTGTAGCCTGGCATTTGAGAATAATTCTTATTAGCAATGTTCTCCAAATATTGTTGTTATACTATAGTCTTCCATTTAAACACAACTCATCTATTTTATTCCTAACATTATATGGTCAAGCGTGTTAAGGCGTGAGACTCGTAATCTGAGGGTCGCGGATTCGCATCCCCGTCGCGCCAAACATGCTCGCATTTTCAGCTGTAGGGGCGTTATAATGTGACGGCCAATCACACTATTCGTTGGTAAAAGAGTAGCCCAAGAGTTGGCGGCGAATGGTGATGACTAGCTGCCTTTCCTCTGGTTCCTCACTGCTAAATTAGGAACAGCTAGCGCAGATAGCCCTCGAGTAGCTTTGTGCGAAATTCAAGAAAACAAAAAAATCCTAAGATTATAATACTAGCAACTACGCTTCTTCTTGACTATACTAAGTTTATTTGCAAACCTGACCACATATCTTAAAAATAACGTTCCCCAGCAGCGGAGCACTATGTCTGCAGAATCACACCGCTAGAAAGTGACCTTCAATATCCATTGTGTTTAATTCCAAACAAACCATTTTTAACTTGTTATGCTGTAAGTTCCCTATTCCAGGCTATTCGTTACTCTATAAATACATTTTATTTCCAGTCTCCTCACCACAATGTAACTTTAATTTAACCATCTCTAATAAATATATTTTAAAGCCTACCCAAACATTCGACTACCTAGTCTGCTAAAGTGAAACCCATCTTTTTGATATATTTCACCCTTAACCTTACATTGGTTTAATCAGTTCATTTGTTGCTCTAAATACTACTGATTAGTATTTCATTTAAGCATATTTCTATCCTTAAAACTACAGAAGGAATTATTCATACTTTGAAAGTTAGCACTCTGATGTACAACTTTCAGTATCATTCGATTCTACAGGGTTGCCCGTAAATCCCTACCCATCCATATGTTATTATGTTACATTCAATTACGCATGTATTATAAATTTGTTTCTTTTTAAAGAGAAATATGGCCGATGTAAGCCAATTTACACTTGACGAGCGTATTGTGACAAGTACGTGGATACATGAGCGCAAGAATACTGGTGACACTACACAGATACACTGGATACATTAGATATAAGGATGGGTAGGGACTTACCAGCCACCCTGTACATGAGTTATATATGACTGAACAATTTAATTTTTAAAATAAGGGATCTAAAATATACGACCGAGCACTTATTTATCACTACTTGGTTATTGTGTACGACTGGGAAGGGTTTGACTCACTTCGGACCTCTTCCTCTTTCCTTTACAGTTGTTTAAACTTTAGTACGATAGATGTTTATTTAAGAACTCACTGAACACTGGTATAAAACAATGAATTTCAACATTGATTTTTGCTTCTCTAATTCAGAGTCATATCAATAAGTAGACTTCTGTAGAATTGAGTGCTGTCATACTATTTCTCTTAAACAGTTCTTTCAAAAACGTTAGTTTTTTCACAATAAATAATTATTAGTTTGCGTATTTCACGTACACATACCTTTCTGGATACACAAATAATACTACTTCTAAACGATGTGTTAATATTTAGTATAGGTGGTGTAATTCTTATTGCAAACATTAAGTTGGAAGAGATAATTTGGTTTATCATCGTCGTGTATTAATTATATAGCTATCTACTGCGATTAATAAACCATTTTTATGTATTTATTTTTCAAAATAAGGGAACGATCAATTTATAAGTCTGCCTTTAGCTGGTTTGATATGCCTGCATATTTATGCATATTTGCCCCCAGTGGCTCAGCAGTATGTCTGCGGACTTACACGCTAAAATCCGGATTTCGATACCAGTGGTGGGCAGAGCACAGATAGTCCATTGTGTAGCTTTGTGCTTAATTCAAAACAACAACAACAAATTTATGTATAAAAGTAGTATTTTTTAATATTCGTACTCTGTTGTCTGTGATGATTATTCCATCTTGTACTGTTAGTCATGTCTTTTCGTGTGGTAACAGTATTTGTCCAGACAGGGAAGTCATATTCCATTCTGTAAGTTTTCATATTTACAATGTTGAACTTAAGGGGTTCGATTCCCCTCGATTGACACAGATAGCTAGTCTACTGTACTTTGCTATAAGATAAAACAGAAACAAGCACAGTTATATCGCTGTTACGTTTTTTTTATTTATCTCTGAATGTAGTTTGCTCTTTGTTTTGTCTTATCTATAATTTGAAAAACACGTTTATTTTACGTTAATACTGAATCACAAGTTATATTTGATAAATACACCAATAAGAAATGAATTAGAATAGCTCGATATAGGTATATTTCGGCAAGTTTTTTTTTATATTTTACTCGATTTTGGAAAGCTTTTGTTTGTTTGTTTAGAATCAAGCACAAAGCTACTCAATGGGCTATCCGTGCTCTGCCAACTATGGGTATGGAAACCCGGTATCTAGCGATGTGGAAAGAGAAATAAATTTGTTTTAGGAACATTTATTATTATATTATGTTTTAGAGAGTATTAAAAAGTTTGATTCAAAATAGGCTGTAAATTCATATGTGCCATCTTTCAAGTCTCCACATCGTCTGCAAATTGTGACGTTAAACTAAAATTACAACAATTTAAAGTCATGTCGCTCACAAAAAGGACAGAAATGAAAATGTTAACTACCTCTCTCAGTGGAATAGCTGCCTTCTAAGAAAAGTACTCAGAGTACGTGCCTTCCACATTTACTCTACATTTTCTGTTTTTTGATAACCTAGATAACTTGTGAATAATACCTGTTTATAATTGTGATTGTTAGACTTCATATTTTAAAACAATATGGCATATAGTGTTAAGTTGCTTTCTCTATATCGAGAAAGCACGCGACAGTGCATTTCATATGATTAAATCTACTTGTTGCGGTTTTATTTAACTTAACCAAATGATTTATTGTTGTCCGAAAGTTTTAAAAAACACATTTGGTGCTTCGGGTACTTTGATGTGGTCTCCAGAAATGTTGAGATTCTCTTGCTAAAATAGTGACAATGCACTATGAAGTATTAACGGAGATCCCTCTCACACCTATTGAATTATTAGTAAGATGTTACCTTCTTTATCCAAAATTAATCATGTTAATTTATCGGCTAAAATTCGTTACATAGTATTCATCCTGTAATACCTAGATAACAATAGTAAAATCAATTTGGTAATTTTTATTCGTATTAGCCTGGAGAATACGTATTATTACGTAGAGAAATTGATACCTTTGTTAAAAATCCTCATTTACCGTTGAGCCATCGTTGAACTTGGTCCAAGAAAGCTCGCGTGACATGACTGCTGCTAACCAAAACCAAAATAATCGGAAATGACTTTAATTCATTTCAATAAACTTCATTATTTCGAAAAAGTTACATTCAAATAGATAGTAATTTTAAAATCATCCGAACATGCTTACCTTTTACATTTAAAAGAATCAATTGCTGTGCATCATCAGTTCCAAATTCGTCATTCACGATCAGTTTATAATTATGATCATGATGTACTAAATTTACTGTTTTTTCACTATTATCAAAAACATTGTGAAATCGATAGTTTAATAGCCATTCGATATTTCCTTTTGTAAGAGTCAAATCATCAGACTCTTCACCAGACGACATATTTCCAGACTGAAAACAATCACTATCGTTAGGCCTATTAGTAAGTTTACCACATTCTTCGAGCTTAATTAATTCAAGTGACATTTTAGGTTGCTTATTTTTAGTTTTCACTTTGACATTCTTAGTTGTATTGTGTGATTCACATTCTGGCTCACTGCACTTTCTCTCTATGCATTTAGCAGTTTTGAAAAAGCTTATTTCATTTATTTTTCGCGCATGATGCTTAGGCCTAACGTTGGTAGACTTTATCGAAAATGGTTTGGAGCTGAATCTATCGATATCAACATAACTGCTATCATTTTTTGTATTATTGTATAGTTTTGAATCCATGTTTGAAATACGTTTTAGGTCATTGCTTTTCTCATAGTCATTAGACTTGAACTCACGTTGATCTGGCGACGATCCTTCAGGTAACATTTCAAACTCTGAAAAAGTTTCTTGCGAGTCAGACACACTTTCCCAACCTTCGATTTGCGTTATAAAAGCTTTCTTTGATTCTTTTGTTTCGGAAAATAATTTAATACCTTTTACACTTTCAGATACACGCTGATCATTTTGCAGATTCGAAGAATATGACGAACCGTTCGCTTTATCCTTAAACTTGGAATTAATTCGTTCTAAAGGCTTATGATGAATGAACGCTTTTCTTTTTGCTTGAGCTTGTTTACTGCTAACTTTAGTACGATGAAGTAACTCTTTAGGATAGTCATAATCTCTAAATAACCTTCTTTTTGCTTTGCTCATATCTGTTTTATTTCTCCACGTTTAAAACTGAACACGAACCAAAATCGTTCCCAGCTTGAAAAAATAAAAGAGCCAGTTCTGTATTACCGTTACGATCAAGCAGACGAATTTAATCTGCATCTAGAACAAACTGCACGAATGGAGCGTGAAAAAAAATTATTTCATATGATATTTTATTATAATTTTACACTAAAACTAATACTGCTGATTAGAATTGGCTGAGAAAAATGTGTGAATCTATAAAAATGCCATGATTTGTTTGTTTGTTATTCAGCACAAAATTTGAGGGAAAATGATTAATCTAAAATGCCTTTATATATGTATATTTTTTCAGTTTTCACAAAACGTGTAACATACTGGATTGAGATAAGTCAACTTGTTTACGATAACTGAAACCTATTGTCTCAGCAATTTTGCTAAAGGAAGTAAAGATTCCATCTTTGTCCAACTTTGCAATTGACTTTGCGCTATATATATATATATTCTCAATGAAAATTAAGAATATTATAATATAATTTTCCCGAATGTATATTAACTTTTACAGTGAAAGAAACTTGCGCTATTGACACGATATGGCACTCTTAGCAATTATTAAAAAATACATACATATAAACATACTGTAACGTATTGTAATTGATCTTGAACGAATGTTGGCTATTACGATTTCAAATAAAATTAAATTTTAATTTTAATTTAGAAGTTAACTGAATGTTAATATGTTTAAAATTTCTGATATTTTACAACGAAGTTAATAACACAATTCTCTTTCTTAACACAAATTAATAAAATAATATTATTATTTATAATAACGGTTATGACAAATAGTTATAGCTATCACAAGTATATACCTACGTACAAGGATGTTATAAACTTACAAGCAATATATGGTATTCTGTATAACCTGGAACTGAATCGACGGTCCAGGTCCACGACGAGCGAATTAATTTTATACTCTTACACAGACACAATTTTCTTAACGGGAATGCTAGATAGCTCTATTCTAATTTGACGGTTTACAATCTTGCTTATGAGAGAGAAAGAGATATTAAACATCCTCGTAGAAATATTAATGTCTAAAGTTAATTCTCTCAAGTTGAATAGTTCATAACGTTTGAAATCTGTAAACTTTTCTGGTTAAATATTTGAAGATTATGTTTTCAAAACAGCTGATATGGGTATTAACACTTTAACTGACACAAAGTACAGGCCTTTTTAGGTCATCTTCAGGTTAACTTTTTCTTGCTTAGCAATCATTTTACTTCTCGCAAATAGAACATCAGCAGTTGAACCAGATTTCTCTCGTCCATCATTATCACTCACCAACGAATTGTCAGTATGATAGTTATTCACAAGGTCCGTATCAGACCCAAAAATGTATAGACACCTTTATAATATAGTCCTCTAAATAAGTGTTTTCATTTATTTTTGGCTTAATCTCTTCGCCTGAGCTCGAGTCACAGCACACGAGGGAAACACGTCTCGCTAACCATCTTGGATTTGGTAACATATTTTCCCCCAGCCAATTAGTTTTACAACAATAATAATAACATCCTTAATTGGCAGAATAGATCTTACTCCAACCACAACATGTCTCGAAACTAGGTCTGAGGCAAAATAAATGTTATGAAGAGGAACACTAATAAAGACAACCTCAATACCCTGAGCGGTAAAAGACCCGTCATTGGCAGAACTTGAATCTAAAGGCAATGTACCGCCTAAGAACAATGATTGAGTCGCTCCAGTATTACGTAAAATACGTATGAGCATGGAATCAGCATTGTTATTTGTCATTTTTTTTTCTAACCACATCAATAACATTGGGTGATCTCGTGAAACTAACGCCATACATCGACACAAATGTACTGAGCGTTGCCTCCTTTTCTGTTTTCTTTTTTCAAACTCCAACAGTCGAACGTAACATTACCAGATTTATATAGAAATGAGAGACACATCCTGATAATACTTATGTTTTATCCTAACTGTCTGAAGATTTAGAAGTAGAGGTACTGGATTTTTTAGAAGAATCTTCAACTTTAATGGATTGAACAGGTACAGTTTTGTTGCTGTGGCTACAATAATTTCTTTTGATGAAAACTTGTTGTATGTGTTAATGCAATATTCGGAAAGAGTGTCTACTTCCTGTAGTGTTTTAACTTTCTTTTCACCCAACTAAGATTAAGGTCGTCACTCGCACAGTGTTTAAATTCCTCAATTAGATATAATTTTCTCAATTTATTAAAACTGTTGCCAATATGCATAGAATTACACCATTGATCAAAGATAAATGTCTTTTCGTGGGCGAATTTCATAGTATATTATCATGACTGTGATAACCTTGAAACTTTTGGCGATAAGTTTCCAGTACTAATACGTATGCTTTGACAGTAGGCGCTTTAACTTTATCATAATACTTACAGTGTTCTGTAGACAGAGTGGCATAATCTTCGTGTGCTTTACCAGTTAAACACTCTTTAATAATTACGACAATTTTTCGGTAGGCCATTTCATAATTTGGGCAACTTTCTCAAAATGTTGCCAACTTCATTTTCATTAAATGATGGTACTTTTATATATCGATTGAGTTCAAAGTTGTCATTTTGCCTTGTTTGATCAGACTTAAGTCTAATTTCCATTTCTTTCAGCCTAATGTTTTTCTCCGCTTCGATACGGACTTGTTCAGCCTCAATACACTTATTTTCTCTTTCTTTAATGTGGACTTGTTTTACCTTGAGACGATTACTTTCTCTTTCCGCTTTGACACGGACTTGCTTTTTTGTTTTTGTTTTTTTTTAACTTCGCGCAAAGCTACTCGAGGGCTATTTGTGCTATCGTTCCTAATTTAGCAGTGTAAGAATAGAGAGAAAGCACTCTAGTCATCACCACCCATCACCAATTATTTGGCTACTCATTTACCAGCGAATAGTGAGATTGACTGTCACATTATAATGTCCCCATGGCTATAAAGGCGAGCATGATTGCTGTAACAGGGATTCGAACCCGCGCCTATCGGATTAAGTCGATTGCCTTAACCATCTGACCATGCTGGGCCTGAGTAATACATCTTTAGCAATATACATTACATTAAAACAAACGTGGATATTAAAATTAAGGTATTACAGTAAATCACTTACAGATAAAAAAAACATTTCCTGGTGACATTGCACATGATGAAACTGGGACCAGTAACTTCATCATTTCATCAAGCTGTTCGGGAAACTTTCACATTTTTCAGAAGCAGTCGTTTGGTTGAAAATGCTCAATACAAAATTGAAGAAGTGTTCACAAGGGCTTCAGTGAATTGATATGTCGTTGCTTAATAGTCTACAAACACATCGTAGAGGTCTAATTGATATTTCTTTAAATAATTTTATCAGTAGTTTTGTTAGTAGTTCAATTTTATCAAGTTTCTTTGTTTGCTTATATTGTTATAAATATGCATGTTTCGAACTCAAACCAATATATAATGCTTTCCTACATTGAAATATACTCTAATATACCTTTCCTTTTTTCAAAATAAAATCTATGGACATAACAATCACGTTCTTTCCATCAAATACATATTATTGATTGGGGTTGGGAGAAGTGAGAAAGCAGTTAGCTTTTGGTCAGTTTTTAAGAGATTAGAGGGGTGCAACAATTTAAGTTATTGGAAAAACGATTGGAGTGAGACGCTTCCTTTCTAGCTTATTTCATTTAGATGTTACAGGACTCCCAGTGATTTTGAAATATTGTAATCCAATCTACAGAAAGCAGATGTGCAAGATTAAAAGAAGGGTACCTGTTCGATCTGGGTTTGAAAAAGAAAGTAAGGGACAAGAGATAAATAAAGAAATGAAAAAAAAGGCTCACGTGTTTAAGAAAATAATGTATTAAAAAGAGCATCAAACTCTAATCTTCTATTATTATTGATATTACAAACATTATCATTTATTTATAATAAATATTTGTCTTTCTGACTAATTATATAAATTTTATGTCATAAGTTACTGTTGATAAAAGTGTGAAGCTATTACGAACATTCTTAGCAATATTTTTCACATACATCTGTTGAGGAAATTGTTCTAAATATAGATAATTGAAAAAACGAACGTTTGTTATACTGAAAAAATACGAGCTTTTTCAGAGGTTTCTTAAGTTTCAGAATACTTTAATATGTAAATATAACTTATAAACAACCGTTTTCTTGTTATCTAATCAAGTCTTTGTGTATTTAAATTTCATTGTATAACAGTGTTTAGTGACCACAGACCTGATTAGTTGATGTCAGAAAAGTAAATGTCGCGTTTTAAATTCTCGAGTAATAAAAGGTTATGTGAATATATTTATCATTTAATAAAGAAAGTGGAATGCAAAAATGTTTTACGTGATAGTATCTTTCTGGGCCTGGCATGGCCGAGCGCGTTAAGGCGTGCACTTGTAATCCGAGGGTCGCGGGTTCGCGCTCACGTCGCGCTAAACATGCTCGCCCTCCCAGCCGTGGGGGTGTATAATGTGACGGTCAATCCCACTATTCGTTTGTAAAAGAGTAGCCCAAGAGTTGGCGGTGGGTGGTGATGACTAGCTGCCTTCCCTCTAGTCTTACACTGCTAAATTAGGGACGGCTAGCACAGATAGCCCTCGAGTAGCTTTGTGCGAAATTCCAAAAACAAACAGTATCTTTCTGAGAGCGTCAAAAATACATAATTGTTGTAGCGTTTAACGACAAGTTATTTATAATTATCAATACGGCTCAGTATACTGAGGCTTTAAATGACTTTTTCGATTTACCTGTTCGTGCCAGAAATGTTCAATAACAGCGGAATGGTTTAGATTAATTAAAAAATTATCGGTTTAAATAAGCCTCATATTTAATAAGGATAAACTAAAAGAGTTAATTCAATCTGCATCCATTCTTATTTAATAAACCCTCTGTGTTCTTCCCGTAATCCACTTGAAAATTTTCGTTTTCTGATTATAAGCGAATAAAATCCTGAAACTGCATGCGTTTCATCTAATTCTATATACTTTATGACAACATGATATTTCCTTTCGTCAGTACTGCTTAGGTAGAAATGTATTGATCTTCCGACATGGTGATGAGAAGCCCACAACCAATTGGAGTGAATTCTCGAGGGAGGGTCGAGGAGAGATTTTTCGTTTACGTACTCTACCCGCCCTCCGATATCCTGGCCTTTGATGGATGTAATTCTAGCTTGACTTATTCACCACATCCAGCGAGTTATATTGCACTTGGTGACGCAACGTGACATGAAAATCTTCTTTTAGACACGTTGTAACCACACGTCAACTCCAATCAGATAACTCATTCGTTACTGGTACCTGTTTCATCTCTCTTCGTTAGGTAAATATAGTTACAAGTCAGGGAAGACAAAACAAAAATATAGGGAAGGTGATTTTGTTGTCTTGATCAAAAAGTTTTCAAGACCAAGTCTTCTAAAATACTGAATGTCCTAAATCGATACGTACGGGTTCTCATATGTTGCAATACTTATAACACTATAGTTACGCGAAACGGTCGTTTCTACTGCAGTGCAATCACTTGTCACGCGAATCTCCCCACTCCCCATCGAAGTAGATTATGTATAAATTGTAATTCGCTATTCTCCGCATTTAATGCATAGATGATAAATAAAATTGGAACACAAAATACTTAACAGGGAATTTGTTTGTTTTGGAATTTCGCACAAAGCTACTCGAGGGCTATCTGTGCTAGCCGTCCCTAATTTAGCAGTGTAAGACTAGAGGGAAGGCAGCTAGTCATCACCACCCACCGCCAACTGTTGGGCTGCTCTTTTACCAACGAATAGTGGGATTGACCGTCACATTATACACCCACACGGCTGGGAGGGTGAGCATGTTTAGCGCGACGCGGGCACGAACCCGCGACCCTCGGATTACGAGTGCATGCCTTAACGCGCTCGGCCATGCCAGGCCTACTTAACAGGGAAAAATTATTTAATTCTTTGATGTGAACATTTTATGTACAGTATTAAAAGCGTTTGTATAAATCTAAGATATCTCTAAACGTAAAAACCCCGAACTAAAAGATACATATCTCTTGAAAATAATGTAAACTTCACACAGACTTATTGGGAAGCAAGTATGGAAAGTTTGTTTTACGTATAACCTAGATTCAATATTCTTAAATCATAAAATAATTTAAAATATTTTAGAAAATATAATTTTAACGCATTTGAAAACGTTCGTTTGGATTATTAATTAACATATTATCTACGTTAGTTTTTTAATATCCTAAGTTTTGGTTTTCCTTCTCTAATATTTCATAATCATATAACACTTGATATTATCTGAATGATTCTTTTGAAACAAAAATAAGAATTCAAAGTAAAATACCATTAAGGATATCATTACTATTTTTACCGGTTGTTCTAGGCCTGGCATGGCTAGGTGGTTAAGGCACTTGACTCGTAATCTGAGGGTCGCGGGTTTGAATCCCCGTCACACAAAACATGTTCGCCCTTTCAGCCGTGGGGGTGTTATAATCTGACGTTCAATCCCACTATTCGTTGGCTAAAAAAGAAGCCGAAGAGTTGGCGGAGGGTGATGATGACTAGGTGCCTCTTCTCTAGTCTTACACTGCTAAATTAGGGACGGCTAGCATAGATAGCCCTCGAGTAGCTTTGTGCGAACTTCAAACCAAACCAGCTGTTCTACAAGTTAGATTAATGTTCACTGGTAGGCCGATGTTCATGGTAAGTGCCTAATAAAATAATTTTACTGTAAGGCATCTCTAGCACTGCATCGCAAACATTAACTAAAAGTGTACAAAGACGAAGTTAGTAACTGTTTCACATTAACCTACCTAATTTATATTCTTGTTCATTTTCTAATGTATACTCTCTCATAATTAGAAACCCCACTGAATAATTGAATATTCAATCTTTCTTCAGTAGTATTGCTTTTATATGGCTTAGAGTGTTTCCCAAATTTTTGAAAAAAGTGCTAAGCCTCGTAGATAACGCCCACCACGCTACTTTAGAACTACCACTGGCCAAACAACAGTATATACGTTTAGAAATATCTAACTGTAAAATAAAATCTCACATAAACAGACAAAATAGTGTTTCATTAAATCAACACTCCAATAAGTTAATAATAAAGTAATATCTGACAATTAGCAACGTCTAAATTCTTAAGGACAGACATTATAGCTATTGAATCATTAATTAAAATATTGTGTAACTAACTATATAGCCCTTAAATTTTTTTGTTGTTCTTTCCATTTAACTCATGATACGAAGTTGAGTTGGCCTCTTACTTTTTGTAAACAGTTCTTATTATATCACGTGGAAGGGGAGCCACTTTAGTTAAATGGTCGAAGGTATTCACTGATGGCTTTATCTTAATATGGGCCTGGCATGGGCGAGCGTGTAAGGCGTGCGACTCGTAATCCGAGGGTCGCGGGTTCGCGCCCACGTCGCGCTAAACATGCTCGCCCTCCCAGCCGTGGGGGTGTATAATGTGACGGTCAATCCCACTATTCGTTGGTAAAAGAGTAGCCCAAGAGTTGGCGGTGGGTGATGATGACTAGCTGCCTTCCCTCTAGTCTTACACTGCAAAATTAGGGACGGCTAGCGCAGATAGCCCTCGAGTAGCTTTGTGCGAAATTCAAAAACAAAACAAACAAATTACCTTAATATAAACGCACGCGCTATCTCAAAGACTGTCTAAATCGAAGATTTAACAGCACATATATTTTTTACATACATTCTACGACAAGAGAAATATTTTCGAAACAAACTCGTCTGTCTTTGAGATTCATCACGGTTCTCATAAAATAGGTGGACGTTTACAGAATGCGTTACCCTGAGAATCTACTATTATTTGAATAATTCGATACCGTGCAATGAAAACTTTACCATCGTGATACGATTCTACTAAGATTGGGTTCAATTACCGTTAAACAACAATCTTATTATATCGAAGTACCTAATTTTGTAGTAACATGTTGCGATACTTGCACATAAGTTGTCGATGACGTAAAATATTTTGCACTAACTGCTTCTTTGAGATACTGGGATCTACCTATTTGAATGTTTGTCAATATTAGGGCTAGTGACAGACATACTGGACACTTCAACATGTCGAATTTACCTCTAAAAGAGTATTTTTCTCAGGCTGACTGATTCGCTGTTCTCCTGATTAATTACTTTAAAAGACGATCACGATATCTGATTTCAAGTTTCTGTTCTCCTGTAGTCTACAAACTACATCACTAATTCCTCTGACTAAAGTACGGTACCCTTCCAAACATCTACATTGCCTTGTGGATAATTCTCTCTTGCAGCGTGGGCTATTGTTAGTATAAAGTTATCAGTGTTTACATTATAATATGTTTTTACTTGTTACCAGCTGGTTTAAGAAGTTATTCGTTAAATTCATATTTTACACTTTTGCTGCCTACTTTGTCGTGAGGGGCTGCTGAGTGACGGTCCTTAGGGCGTGAATACAGAAGTCAATGACACTTCAAATGCTCTTTGAAACATCATTGATACTGTTGTGTTGTCTGCATGTTAGTATATCATTGCTTAATAATTCATGAATAAGAGTGGAGCATCTTGATCCTATATCCATATAAACTGGTAGCTGGTTGATTTAATGCTGTATAGTTTTATCTCCCATCCATTCCACCAGAACAAAGAAGAAGTAATTGTTCTGCATTTTGATTACAAATATATAAAACCTCTGTAAGCGAGGCAGATTTAAAGTTCTTTTTGTTCTAAGACTAAGTGAAGTTTCATAGGCACTTTCAATTTTGAAACAAATGCATTGAGAAACGTTCTAGCTAGAGTTTGTGCATGTTATTCAATGAAATTGACCATAATTACCAAAAAGGTACGTATTTCCACTATTGTTCTGCGGCAGAAGGTAAAGCACATCGACAGTAATTCTCTCAAGGGGTATCCCACTCAGCAGTCCCTTATGACAGGTTCTACCACGCCCCAAACATTAAACGTAAAAGTTTTTCTAGTAAGCTCGGCTACGAGTATTTTATTCCGTAGCGGTATAATAATTACCATAATTTGTTACTCTAGGTTTCATTAATGTTTCATCCTTGTTGTTGTTTTGAATTAAGCACAAAGCTACACAATGGGCTATCTGTACTCTGCCCACCACGGGTATCGAAACCCGGATTTTAGCGTGTAAGTCCGCAGACATACCGCTGAGCCACTGGGGGACATCTTTGTAATTATTACATAAACATAATCGCGACACAGCAAGAGACAGAATGCATGTTATTGGTTTGCTGTTGTTGGTGTACTCTAAACCTCTAAACTATGATTAATGTTTATTAACCGGGAACTTCAAATATTTGACAAATAACGTTTATAAATTTCAAACACTACGAACCATTTAACTTTGACAGATTCACATCAGATATTAATATTTTTACAAAAACATTTCATAAATTTAGTGGTGGAATAACTCGTTTGGCCAGTGAAATTAAAGGAATACATATCTAGCTAGCACCCTATTTAGTTACTTGTATCTAAATAAATTCGAAATTAATTCACTCATCGTGAACCCTCAATAAGATATCAAGGAAGTTTCCGATCAGATAGAAGATTCAATATCGTTTGTAAGTTTGTAAAACTTTTGTAGAAAGAACATTATTTGTAATTTGCAATAACTGTTATTAAATTGTATTATTGTTTGTATATTACTATATATATTTATTAAAAAAATAATCTGCGTGTATCAATCTTCTTGGCAAATATTACAAATTGGATACATATCGACATTTGTTTAACTTTATAAATGTAAATCATCATTTAACTTAGTTTCAGGGTTTATAAAATTGTAATACGTAACAGAAGGTCAAGTTCGCTTTTGACTTTTTGTACAGTTGTTTGTTTTAGTTATTGTGAATGCTAGTGATGTATTAATATAAGGGCCAGAGTTAGTTTTTATCAGACCATAATAATACATTCGTAATATATTATTTTTACGATGTACTGTAATATCTAGCTATACATGTCTTATTTATTATACTTAATGTAATTGTTTAATGAGAAATTTCATAATTTTTCTGAGAAGGTTATTTTTATACAGTTTTGTGTAGAAGTACTTCAATGTCATCTGTTGGATTCTGTAGGGTGTGTTGGAATATTTATGTAGAAATTTGGCTGTTTTACTTCTTGGTACTCGTATACAGCACATAGTGTTTTGTGATATATTGTAACAGGCTGGACATGCATATTCCAGTGCTGGTCTTGTATATGTTGAGTATATTTTGAGAATGTTTATAGTTGATGTTTCTACCTCACAAACTTGTGACATAATTAACGCATTTCCATCTTCTGTTCCACATCCGTTTTGTTTTTTGAATTACGCGCATAGCTACTCGAGGGCTACCTGCACGAGCCATACCTAGTTTTTAAGTGGTAAACTAGAGAGGAAGCAGGTGTGGAATATCAGTTGGATCTTGTTAAGAGATTTTGACCGAAAAATTGAAGATGCACCGCGTTGCTGCGAAATTTGTTCCTCAGAACTCGTGAGTTTTTGGCCAAACACTCGATCACTGTTCTTCCCCACCCCCCTATTCACCTGACCTTGCTCCTTGCGATTTTTTCTTGTTCCCCAAACTCAAAAGATCCTTGAAAGGAAGATTTGAGACGATTCCCGAGATTAAGGCAATTGCGACGAAGGAGCTGTAGGACATTACAAAAGAAGCGTACCAGGACTGTTTCAACAAGTGGAAACACCGTTTGAATAAGTGTGTGCGTTGGGGAGGAGAGTACTTTGATGGGGACCCAGAACTGTAACTTCTAAATAAAGTACATTTTGTTTTATGACGTCAGTCCGCGTATTTTTTTAACAGCCCTCGTGGTAACGAAACTACGATAAGAGGGTAGTCAACCGCATGGTTCGTTTTAAAGATACACAGTCGTTAAACTTATGTTCAGTCGATATTAAATGTACGACGACTCTTTTGAGTTAAAGGAAAGTCCAAACGCATGGTAATAAGACTGATGACATTCTGCACAAACCTTTCTTTACTGATTCTTCACTACTGGTTTTTAACGAGGAGAAGGGTATCAGTTTCTGGTCTGTAAAATTTGCAAACCACGCAGTTGCCAACGAAACCTTTCGCGCGGAATTAAAGCTCGTGGGGCCGGCTGGAGATCTAACAAAGCCACAGTCAAAACAATATAACAGTCATTAACGTTACTTCATTTATTAAGATACTTAACTTTTAAGTGTTTTGTTTATGCAGGAAGAAAGTTCGTTTGTTAGCTGTACTATAAAATTACAAAGTTTTATGAATTTTCATGTTATAATATGTTTTGTATTTCAGGTGAATATAGAAAATTATAAAATGGTTGATTGGTTAAACAGAATGTTATTTATCACATTTAGTTGATTTTTGGCCAAGAGGCTAGGGCGCTAGACAAGTAATCTGAGGGTCGCGGGTTCGAATCCCATTCGCACCAAACATGCTCGTCCTTTCAGCCGAAGGGGCGTTATAATGTTATGGTCAATCCGCTATTCATAGGTCAAAAAGTAGCCCAAGAGTTGCTGGGGGACAGTGATGACTAGCTGTTTTCCTTCTGTGGTCTTACACTGATAAATTAGGGACGGCTATCTCGAAATTCGAAACTACGGCTTTTGTTAACCATTGTTAAAGTTAAAGATAAGGATGAAAAGAGGGCTGCATACATAGAGATTAGTACAAGAATATGTTTTAAATCAAATACAATTTGTGAATGTATGGATGAAAAAGAAACAAAATGGCCAACGCACATAAATTGCTCATCCTAGTCTCAACTCTCCATTATAACAATGTCACAAAGTTTTATAAATACCTAACCTAGGTTTTTGAGGTTTTCAAAAGCTATTAAGACCTTCAGTTTAGCCAAATCATATTGTTAAAATATAGAACTGGCGAGTATTCTAACAGCCAAATGTTCTGTTGATTATTCTGATTTTGGTGTCAGAAGGGCTAACTCATTATTCCTTGAAGGTGTTCCAATGATTTCCAGATCACAATGTTACATTCTAACCTGAGAAACGAAGAAGCAGTATAGCATTTCACTAATTCAACACATGATTTCCATCAAGGCAACACATCACATCAGGCTGAAATTGTTGCCTTCATAGTGATTGTCATTCATTATTGCATAAACACTGTTATTGTTTTAAAAAAGAGAGAAAGGAAGCAATAAAAAAGGTTTGAAAATAAAAGGGATGATAGTGTTAAAAAGTAAGAAAAAAACAATTAAAAAAATCCATACGTAAGTAGTCACTGAGTCACTGTTGTAAGTTTGTAGAAATTAGCCACAGCAATAATTTATGGATTATTTGGTTTAGAAGTTTTTAATGGAACCTAATTTCATGTAAATGAAAGGAATTCAACATCTGGTTGTAGAGAAACGTTTTACTTCGAAAGCTAGTAATATGAGGTATGGTTTTGTGCATCCATTGCTTCCTTGTTTCTATAATTTTAGGTATTGCCTTCCTTATTTTTCAACATCTTTTGTTTATTTTCTATATACATACATATAGAGTGAAATTTGCATTTAACATTATTGTATATTATTTAAGGATTTAAATAATTATGATATCACGAAACGGTAATTGTAAAAAGTATCTTATACAAAAATTATACTACAGTTCTTTTACTGTGAACTAAACCGAAACTTAATAAAAATACAATCGGCTGTGGAGTGATAATGTAACTATCTCGTTCAGTATTTATGAAAACGGAACATTAAGTACAATAAGCTCCTTTCAAGACAGATAATTTTTAAAGTATGTAATTTAAATAATTGATTATCCTATAATATTTGCGTCATTCAAATGATAGATAAATTAGGGTAGTATGCGTAATAGAAATTAACATATATTTTATTAAACATATAATTCAATTTAGATTTAAATGTTGGTTACGTAATCACATGTTGAGTCACTCTAGAATGAGCTTATCATTCTATTGAACTAAAATTATTAGTTGATAAAAACGCCATCTGCCATAATAGCACTAACCTTAATAACACAGTTTGTTATCTGCCTGGCATCCTGGCATTCGTTGTAAAATATATGTAATACAATTGAACATTTGAAGTACGGTAGTATTTAAGAGTTGGGATTGACACACTGTCCAGATATTTCATGCGCAAACAAATCAGCCTATCGATTTCCAATGTAAGAAACACAAAAAACGACCATTCAAAGTACACTGGTTTACAAAAAAATATTTTTTGTCTGAGGCAAGAATGTGAATAGGTGTTTTTTACTAATTTGGGTGTGCTGAATTCAAATTTATAAACAGTTTTGATCTATCATCTCTAGTTTTCTGTTTTTTAAATGGTCTCATTTTAGTAGATACAGAGTATATACGTGCTTATTTCAACAGTTGCAGCAGCTTATTACAGATAAAACAGGATAGATAAAGAACATTGACGGAATAAATATACTTGGATGACACAATGTACACAATTCATAGTACCGCAGACAGTTAAAAGTGTATTTTTTTAGATGATCTGGTGTATTTTGCCTCCGGGATATCACGCAAGAGCATCCAGCAGAAGTCTCCCATCATGCTGGGGTTCAACTTGCCTTGGTAGTTGCTCTCCATCTTCGTAATGTCTTGGTGGAATCTTTCTCGTGCTCATCACTCACTGCTCCAAGGTTTGGAGGGAAGAAGTTGAGGTGGGAATGGAGAAAATGAATTTTGAGTGACATTCGGCATCCCATATCCTCATAAGTCTTTAGCAACTTCTCAATACAGGCTTGGTAATTTGGTACGCGTGTGTTACCAAGGAAGCCACTACAGACTGACTTAAATGCTTCCCATGCTCTCAGTTCCTTTAAGGTAAGAAGCTCCTCAAAATCAGTATCCTTCAGCACTTCTCGGATTTGAGGTCCGACAAAGATGCCCTCTTTGAGCTTAGCAGCACTGAGACCTGGGAACACAGTAGACAAGTGTTGGAAGGCAGCACCATTTTTGTCCATGGCCTTCACGAAATTTTTCATCAAACCAAGCTTGATGTGAAGAGGAGAAAGAAGCACCTTCTTCATGTCAACCAGAGGATTCTCCTTGACGCTGTGTTCGCCAGGAACGAAAGTGCTTCTAGACCCCCAGTCTTTCTGCTTGTGATGCTGGGATACAGCTCGACTATCCCAGAGACAGAGAAAGCAACAGTACTTTGTGAAGCCCGCTTGCATACCCATAAGAAGACCAATGACCTCGAGGTCCCCACACAGACTCCACTGGTACTGGTTGTACTTAACAGCTTCTAAAAGAAGCTTCATATTGTCATAGGACTCTTTTAGATGGACAGAGTGTGCAGTGGGAATGCTGGAATATTTATTCCCGTTGTGCAGAAGCACAGCCTTGAGACTTCGCTTGGAAGAGTCTATGAAAAGACGCCAGTATGAAGGATTATGTAGCAAACCAAGGAAAGTGAACAAGCCAGGTACATTTGTGCAGCAGCACAACTTGTTTTCCATGTCGAAAAATGAAGCAAGGTCTTTGTTCCGATTCCTGAAACTGGTGATCCTTACATCTTCCTGGACTAGGTTCCACTGTTTAAGCCGAGAAGCCAAGAACTGTGACTGTTGTTTTGACAGATACAAATCACGAGCAAGGTCGTTCAGGTCTTCTTGCGTGATCCAGTGTGACTCGTTGCCACTTGTTCCTGAATAAGAAGAGTCAATATCTTTGGAAGAGATTGACTTGGCAGAATCTTCCCTTGGAGGCATTTCTTCATCTGATTTATTTGCATTTATTGCATAATAACTAAAAAAGAAGACATAAGTCACACAATATTAGAAATTAATTCTGAACGCATATACGCCTTTATGTACTGTATGCATATCTAAAAAACTAGAGGTGATGAGTAAAAACGGATTTCAAATCTGAATTCAGCACCCCCAAATTAGGTTAAAACAGCTATTTTTGTGCTTGCCTCAATTTCTTTGTAAATCAGTGGTATTGATTACAATTTATTATTTTTACTAATAATAAGCTAAATTTGTCACTAACATTTCCGGTGTATCAATTGAAAAGTTTCTGAAACAGCAACTTTTTCGTCTGCTACCTACTAACCTATCTGTTCACGTCAGAGGGTCAAGTGTCTAGACAGTTTGGACGATCAGTACAAAATTTCTTAAGCTTAGTTGGCTAGTCTGTAGGTATCCGATTTTAAGATTCCAATAAAAATCCATGTAAATACAGGTATAATGTAAATTGTAAACATATCATATGCCTACTTAGATGTATTATCAACCCAACGGATGGCGCGACAGCTTCTAAGGGTAAATTATACACTTTGTTCAAGTATAACATAAAAGAGAAATTATGAATTTTAAAATGAAGTAGACTTTCTAGATTCATTCATCTATAAGTCAAAGATTTTGTTTTATCAATTTGTGATTGTTGTTTTCATTTTTGTAAAATGTATAGCAATAAGAAATATAGCTATAGTGAAAGTTTAAAGTTGTATCCATTCCAGGGACATATAGAAACTGAACAAATAAATAAGAAACTGAAATGTTAACAGATAGTAGAGGTCGCTGGTTATTCGTATAATTGCTATAAGAAGTATTTAATTTTTTGTTGTTTTGAGTTAAGCACAAAGCTACACAATGGGCTATCTGTGCTCTGCCCACCACGGGTATCAAAACCCGGATTTTAGCGTGTAAGTCCGCAGACATACCGCTAAGCCACTGGGGAGGGCAGAAGTATTTAAAATAAAATAAATGATGCAATAAGAAAGTACACAAACAACTAAAGTGACACTGTTCAAGTATATAAGCTAGATAACGGCTAAGTGATTAACTTAAAGAACACTTGTCATAAGGCCAAATCACCCTGCTGAAGAATCTGAAGACAAATCTTAAAGTGTCACTAGTCTGAGTCCTGACAGGAATCAAAATTAAGTTTCTTGGTATTGTTGTGTGTGTTTTTCTTTAAGCAAAGCCACAAAGGACTATCTGCTGAGCCCACCGAGGGGAATCGAAACCCTAATTTTAGCGTTGTAAGTCCGTGAACTTACCTCTGTACAAGCGGGGAGCATGTATCGTTGAATAACTTGAATTATTTTGCTTCACTGACAAATCAAATTGGACCACGTCACTGAATATTATTTTCTTCTGTATGCTATTCGAACGCGTTAATTGATTTTCGACATATTATGAATCACTAGGGACAGAGCTTTCAATGGATATCTTTAACCATCTAACTGAAGTGACCTCCATTCCAAGAGGTAAGATACGCAGCACTAGTAAAAATGTAAGACGTTTTCCTAATTTCGTACCATAAGTCACGGAAGCGAAAACACACACACACACAATATTGGGTGATTATAGAGTAAATTACATTTTTTATCATACTTTGTTTCACGCATTTATGTTAATTGACAATAGTTACTTTATCGTTAACTATTTAATTTAATGAATTACTGTTCTCTTTAATGGAACTGTTCTAGAGGCTTCAATATAGAGAAGGGGTAGTATATTTGTAGACTATATTCCCCTCATGTAGATGCTTTTAAAGCATTGTATTGACATTTGGTCACAGGGAGGTTTAACGTAGAGTGATGGGCGCGCTTAGAAACCAGAACTTCCTTGAAAAGCTTAATAAACAATTTGAATGATATAGAAAAGCGAGTTAGGATAGAAAATATTTATTATTATGTTTGTCAATGAAATCAGTGAATTATTGATAGAGTGTCTTTCATCCAATGATTAAGAGTATAACATGTGTTGTTTAGTGTTAAAACAGTTTTTAAATAGATTTTGTACATTTTGAGTTTACGTTTCAAATGCAGAACAAAAAGAATAAAAAAATACTTTAGTGTGGTAAATAAGCAAGCTCAGGGAAATCGTTTTATTAGTCGTTTATTGTGAACATAGGCTTACCAGTAAGCATTTGTTAACCTAACTTATGGAACATGTTGAGGAAGAAATAGAATATTTTTCGATATAATTCAGAGTATTGAATTCTGAATTTTTAGTTTTTGCTGGATAAGTTTGTTTGTTTGTTTTACAATTTGCGCAGAGCTACACACGAAGGTTATCCTCACTAGCCGTCCCTAATTTAGCGGTAATATTCAAGTATTGCAACAAATGAGAACACATACATTGTATTTTTTGTATCGATCTGTGATATTTATTCTTATTCAAGCTCAGGTTTACAAACTTTTCAATCGAGCTATCAGAATAATTTTTTCCTTTTGTTTTCAACCAGTAGTTATCCTTGCAAGAGACAGGTGAAAAAGGGTTAGAAACGAATGAGTTATCTGATTGGAGTAGACATGTGGTTACAACGTATTTTAACGAAGATAGTCTTGTCATATTGCGTCGTCGAGTCCAAATGAACTCGGTAGGTGTTGCGAATAAGCCGAGCTGGAATTACATCCATCAAAGACCAGGGTAACGGTGGGCGGATGGGGTGCGTAGCCGGGAAATCTTTCGTAGAACCTCCCTCGAGAATTCAGTCTAATTAGTTATGGTCTCATAACTCTCACATCGGAAGCTTAACACAGATTCACCACATGAATGTCGATGAAATTTAATATTGTGTTGAGCATGGTAAACTAAATTAGGTTTAGTGGAGGTAGTGTTAATTTTTTTTTGTTCCCTTATAATCAGAAAATGAAAGATTTAAGTTGATTACTAGAAGAACGCAGTGGGTTTATTAAGTTAGAACGAATGTAGATTGAATTAACTTTTCTTATTTGTTTTATTCTTGTTGAACGTGATTTAACCTAAACTATTCTGCTGTTGTTGAACATTTATAGCAAGAGTAGATAAATAAAATAACTCATTGAAACTCCAAACCATATTAATAACCGCAACTACTAACAACCATAACCTCAATCATATAAATAATGATAAACACCTTATGGTTAAACTCTAAATTATTTATGCATTTTTGACGCTTTAGAGATGATACTATTACGTAAAGTATTTTTATACTTCACTTTTATCAGTAAATGATAAATATATTTAATATTGAGTTCATTTATTCACATGACCTATTACACGTGAACTTAAAACACCTTCTATACCTTTTTCGCTTCTACTAATTAAGTATATGATCCTTGAACACAGTTGTACAATAAGGTCTAAACACATCTAGACACGATTATATAACCAAAAGGGCCCCCCAGTGGCTCAGCGGTATGTCTGCGGACTTACACGCTAAAATCCGGGTTTCGATACCCGTGGTGGGCAGAGCACAGATAGCCCATTGTGCAGCTTTGTGCTTAATTCTAAACCAAATAACCAAAACCGGCTGTTCGCATGTTATATTTACAAAATAAAACATTTTCAACTTGAGAAATCTCAACGGAAGGAAGATTCTCTTGCAGAAAGTGCTAGAGATATTTCTTTCTCTGTATGACAAACATCTACATTTTATGTTTTAATTATCTTTGTTTAGAGCGATTTGTTCAACAGATTTGAAAAAAAAAATGTTATAGAAATGTAAGTATTGACTTTACACATTTATCCTCAATAAATTAAATTATAGCATTCACAAATGATATAAATCTTAAGTCAAAAACATAAATATTTATTATGAACAAATTCGCAAAACGAATGACTATAGACTGTTACAGTTTGCCTTTTCAGATTCAATAACTGATAATGATATCTGTTTTACATTATTGGTATTGATATTACTTTTGTAATTATTCATATATATATATATATATATATATGTTTTGTTTGTTTACTTTGGTTGCAATTGCAAAGCTACACAATGGGCTATCAGTGCTGTGCTCACCGCGAATATCAAACTAATTTTTGATGTTATAAGCTAACAAACGACCTTCAGGTGTCTATATATTTTATCTCTCTGGTTTCACAACATGTGGGAAATTAGCTACACTAACTTAGATTAAATTTGATACAGGAACGTTGGTTGAACCTTCTTGGAAGATTCAAATGTTTAAGAATCGGATAACTGTTCGAGTTTGTCATCCCTTTACAACGGTTTGTCTCTTAGTTTATACGATATCAACTGTTACACAAATGAACAATGATAAAACTAGAAGCATTGAGATAAAGCAGTAACAAAGAGGTCATTGAAAAAATCACTCTATTCTAGAATGATGTGTTTCATTTAATCTTGTATTCAAAAAATAAATTCATAGAAGCATGGATAATGGTGTGCTATATAATATTTTCACTGCAATTACCTTCATTTTCTGTATGCACTATAATACCAACCAAGATTTACAACCAAATCGTTGTACGAAGTTATTCAGTCGGAAGACTTTTATAAGGATAACTGAGGTGTTTATCACTTTATCTCTGATAATAGGAAGTTATAAGAAGTTTTAACTGTAATTAAGGCAGTTTAGTTGTATTGTTGAATGAGTTTGAGATGTTAAATAAAGTCATGTATATTTGTTATTAAGCATGTTAACTAATAATTCTGACTACAATTGTGAAACTGAGTTAACACGAAAATGTTGGAAGTAATAAATTAATAGATTAAGTTGTAATAAACCTGGGATAATGTATCATAACATTATATTCACATTTACATCAACTAAAGCTTTGCTCTGGACTCATTTAGCCCCCCAGTGGCTCAGCGGTATGTCTGCAGACTTACACGCTAAAATCCGGGTTTCGATACCCGTGGTGGGCAGAGCACAAATAGCCCATTGTATAGCTTTGTGCTTAATTCAAAACAAAACTGGACTCATTTTCATTATGCAAACACGACTCTCATGCTAATGATACTTAACTGCGAAAACAACGTTAATGTTGCTGAAAACCCTCATTGCGGGGTAGACATTTTTCAAAGGATAAAGTAGCTTAGAATATATAGTAATTAATACTACCATTATAAACTTAAAACGAACAGTCGTGTATATCTAACAGGCCTAATCACGGATAAGGGAAAGCATGAATACCCCAATCCCCAATGTTTCCTATCTAAACTATTATCCTCTGCCTGGAGTCAATATTGGAAAGATAGTTCCTTCTAATGAAAATGTCCGAGCGACGGATGCTGTTGATTAATGTATCTGTTCAAAATTAGATATATTAGCGCACATACTCTATTTGTAGCTCTGTCCAAATGTCTGAAATAAATAACCCAAAATATTAAAAATTGTCACAGAGGTTTTTGTAAGATAATGGAAAAGTAATCAGAAATGTAATTGAATTTTTAACATATTTTTAATTGTTTTGTTTTTTCCTTCACGGCTTGCTAACAGCTTGAAACTGTATTTCTTCACTAAGCTTTAATCAGAATAACTTTGGTTTCAACGAATGAGAACGCCAGCTTCACATAAGGAGCGTGATCTTAGCAGCGATGAAATCTGCTATGTATTAGGGCAAACTCCTGTTGCAAGGACGTGTGCCGAAATATACTCATCATAGTCTTCAATTTAGATGATTAGAATCACCGTCGTTATCTATCTTACGTAAACTTCTGTCGCTTAGAGGCTCGTTTTAAATCGATATCGCTTTGTTTTGATTATTTAGAGACGAAGTTGGAAAGGGAACACGCTTTCATGGACTTAAAACAGTAGTTTATTTTGGGATTATCTTTTAAGATATTAGAATGTAGGAAAGTGGAAAAGGCCATATGCAACAGGTGTTTACAATCAAGTATACTCTTAGTTACACTCATTCAACAGTTAGTAAACAAAATGTTAAACATTTAAAACCTACCATAACAATTAATCCCCAGCAGACAGTATAGTCAGTAAAACAGTTACTTCCAAACAAATAGTATAAGCCACACTTAAAAACCTAGTAAACAAATCTAACAAACGACACTATTAACGCAACAGTTGTAACCCAGAAGAACGCGAACAGTCAAAACCTAAAATAGTATATTCTAACATTAACACTCCTACGAAAATTGGGGCCCAATAGGCCCCAGAGCAACTTGAAAGGTTATTAATATTAGGCTGATAATTTTGTATTTAAATGAAAGTGCCATTAACTGACCCAATCCCTTTATATTTAAGGAGCAATAATATTTTGACTTTTCAGACATTTGCGAAATAATATTTAATTTTTTTTTAAAAAATCCACTAAGGGTATTTTGGGGCCTATTGGGCCCCAGATCAAAAAACATAAAAATGACTTTATTTATTTCCTAAATAATTCTAGAACAGGCTTGGGGAACCGAAAAAAGCAAATTATAGTAAAAATATATTAATTTTACAACTTCTTTTCAAAAGATGGATATTTAGGATAATAACTCTACTCCAACAATAATTTTAGACGGTCCTGATTATTGGCTAGTTTGCCCACATCTGTTCTAGAACATTCTAGAAACTTTACAGAAGTATTTAGAATAATCTAGAATATTCTAGAAGAATCCACAAATCCTATATATATAAGAGCTGAAATCTTCAAACCGTGTCAAAAATGATATCTCTTGATGAAGCTGTACATTTACTAACAAAACTTTTGTTTTGGAATTTCGCACAAAGCTACTCGAGGGCTATCTGTGCTAGCCGTCCCTAATTTAGCAGTGTAAGACTAGAGGGAAGGCAGCTAGTCATCACCACCCACCGCCAACTCTTGGGCTACTCTTTTACCAACGAATAGTGGGATTGACCGTCACATTATACACCCCACAGCTGGGAGGGCGAGCATGTTTTGCGCGACCCTCGGATTACGAGTCACACGCCTAACACGCTCGGCCATGCCAGGCCACTGACAAAACCATCCGACGATGAAAGTGAACGTGATAATGTCGAAGACTACTCTGAAAGTTGTGATGATGATCCTTCTGAAACCGAAAATGATGAACAAATCGCGCCGCACCCTTCTGAAAGTGAAGAAAGTAATCAAGAAGATCTTACTACGATGCCAGTGAACGAACTTTTGTCCAAAGATAAGAATTTTAGTTATTCAACAACACCTTCAAGGATCAACAGGAGAACCGCACCTCTCAATGGGAACCTAGGCATTACAAGGCAAGCTGCTCCAAGAGTCTCTACACCATTCGAAACATTCAAAATTTTCATTTCTGATAATATGATGGAACAGATCATTCACTCAACAAATACCGTCATGAAAGAACCAATGTTTGAAGAAGACCTCTGGAAATGGATCGCAGCTTATCTTTTCCTTGGAATAAGCAAATCCAAAAATGCATCGATAGACGAAATGTTTTCAACCGAATTCGGTTTGCCATTTTTGCAAAAACAGATTACACAAGACAAATTCAAAAAAAATATGCTCAAAAATCAGGTTTGACATCCATTCTCAAAGAAATAAAGAAATCAAAGATGCCGCCATCTCTGGAGTCTGGAATTTTTTCATTGAAAATTGCAAAAACAGTTACAACCCAAGCGAATACCCGACAGTGGATGAACAACTATGTAACTTCAAAGGAAGAGTTGGCTTCAGAACATACATTCCGATAAAGCCAGGCAAATACGGAATAAAGATTTGGTGCCTAACAGATGCAAAGACAAGTGACCTCCTCAACGCTCAAATTTATACTGGATAGGTTGGAAATACGACAGAAACAAATCAAGGAGAAAGAATAGTCAGAGAACTGAGTCAGCCATTTCTTGGAAAAGGAAGGACAATAACGACAGATAATTTCTTCACAACAATGACACTTACCAAGTACCTACGAACAAAAAGAACAGGAGTTGTTGGAACCATACGGAAATCAAGAACCTTTCTGCCTCCTGAAATAAATGCAAAATCTATGGAGTTATCACAAAAGTTTTTCTACCATGATGACATCACTCTTCTCAGGCACTCAGACAAACCAGGAAAATATGTGCTACTACTGAGTTCTCAGCATCAGTCTGGTGAAGTAGAAGAGAATGGAAAGCCCGAAATCGTCAATCTTTACAATACAACGAAGACAGGTGTCGACACATTTGATCAACTGGTGAGATATACAACAAAGAGGCGATCAAAGCGCTGGTCAGTCTGCATATTCTATAACATTCTAGATCTTGCTGCGTACAATGCTTTCGTTCTATACTCGACAAAACATCCAGAATTTCTTCGTCAACATAAATCAAGAGCCAGAAGAGAATTTATACGACAATTGGTGCTTGAAATCAAAGAAATTTACTGCAAAGATAATGACAAAACAACTTCATGTGATCCGCCTGCAAAGAGGGCAAAAAAGAGGACGATGCCATTTGTGCGGCAGATCAAAAGATAGACAGTCGAAAATTGTTTGCTCAACTTGTAAAAAAAATGTTTGTCAGAGCCATTCTAAAGTTGTTTGTAATGAATGTTGCTAAATCACTGTGTTTCTATTGGAAAAATATATGAGGCCTGATAGGCCCCAAAATCACTTTAGTGGATGTAAATATTTTTTTCGTTGGAGTGTTAACCGTGGTTTGTTTTAAATTTCGCGCAAAGCTACGCGAGGGCTATCTGCGCTAGCTGTTTCTAATTTAGCAGTGTAAAACTAGAGGGAAGGCAGCTAGTTATCAACAGCCACCATCAACTCTTGGGCTACTCTTTTACCTACGAATAGTGGAAATGATCGTTACACTATAATGCCCCCACGGCTGAAAGGACGAGTATATTTAGTGTGACGAGGATTCAAAACCGCGACCCTCGAATTACGAGTGAAGTGCCTTAACCTACCTGATTTTGGTGGTTAAGACCCAGTTAACATAACAGTTAAATCCCAGCAGACAGTATATGAATATTTAAACCCTGAAAAATAAGCTACTCCAAAGTTGAAACCTAATAAATAGGTTATCCAATGGTTAAAACCAAATAAACAATGCATTCAAGAAATAAACATTATATTCAACAAAAAAGTTAGCCGAACAAGTAATGTATTTGATATAACAGTTACACTCCAGCAAGTATATGGTCAAACAACCACCGAAACTGTAAAGATAGTGCAGAAAGTATGATTTTTTGAACAGTGAGAGCACCCAACTGACGAAACAATACCTTCTGATCTTTATATAAAAAAACAACAACTTTCACCTCCTGAATATAACTTTCAAAACGTTCGCCCTCTTCATTTGAGCTGCGTAAGTAGATCGTATAGTCACCAGTATATTTCTACAGGCGATTCTGTATTACCAATAGACAGTTGCTGCCCATTTCACAGTCAACCCAGTATGACTACTCTGTCTTAAACTGCCTATCAAATAATAGTTTGTTCTTATAGGAAGTTATTTTTACTGTTCAACAAGAAAGTTAAAACATAGAAATAGTTTACCCAAGGTCAGAGTTAAAACAGAAAAAAAGTATTTTTAATATAACAAGTGAAATACAACAGAAACTACAATTAAGTAAGTTAAAAAGCAATTTGGTTAAGGGTTAACAGTTTCAATAAAACTGTCTGTCTTTGCGTGCGTTTCTTGCCAACAAACAATCAATGTGGTTTGTTATTTTGTCAAAAAGCATACATTTAATTTCATTTTCCATGATCGATAAACTCACGGTTCCGGAATACATAAGTTTGCACTGGTTAAACAAAGTGTTTATGGTGAAGCCTTGAACAATTTCAACTTGCACTCATACCAAGGACTGCTTATGCACGGTGAGAACAGTATCGATCTGTTTACATAGCTTTATTATTATTATTTTTTATCTTTATGTCGATAACATTCACATATACAAATGAGTGTGGTGTTCCTTCTGTCATATTTTTCAAGGGACTGGCATGACCACATGGTTAGGGCTTTTGACTCGTAATCTGAGAATCACGGGTTCGAATCCTCGTCACACCAAACATGCTTGCTCTTTCAGCTGTGGGAGCGTAATTAGTCAAGATCAATCTCACTATTCGTTGGCAAAAGAGTATCCCAAGAGTTGGCAGTGGGCGGTGACGACTAGCTGCCTTTCATCTAGTCCTACACTGCTAAATTAGGGACGGCTAGCGCAGATAGCCCTCGTGTAGTTTTAAGCAAAATTCAAAAACAAAATTACAAAACAAATCGTTTTCAAGTTCTGGATTACGCCTAGCTATATAAGAGTTTCCCTTTAGTATTTCACTCCAAATAGAGACAAAATTTAAAATATGTATGCAATGATCCTCAAAACTAACCAAAAGTGGACACGCCATTTGGATTAACATAGTTATTCGAAACAAAAACTCGTTAAGCATTTTAACCGCGTGAATTTAGTGTTCTGATTTAATGTGCAATAAGTATCTTTATTTTATGTATGTCATGTCATATAATTTAATGTATATTAGGTATTCTAATTTGATGTACATTAAGTATTCTAATTTACTGTTTTTTATTAATTATTGAACCTTAATATATAGTAAGTATTACTTATTATTTATTCCTTAGCCAGTACAGTGCCAATCAGGTTTTAATACATCCGTATTTAACATTTAATGAACATCACGATAAAATATCTAACACTCACTAACTTAGAACGCGTAACACACTTAATACACACTAAGCTAGAACACGTAATATACACTAAATTAGAACACTTGTGCACGCTAAATTAAAATACTTAATACACGGTATATTATAACACCTAATATATATCAAGTTAGAAAAGCTTTAACCTATTAAACCTAATCACTTGATATACACTTTTTCATAGTAAATTCGTAGTCATATTCTTAGAACAAAACAAGATAATGAAGATCTAACTGCATAACATCCAACATAGAAGACGAAAGTCTTAAAAATTCTATTGTTGACAGTAGCGATGAATTATTTACAAAATATAAAGAGATTTTGAAAATTAGATTGAGAAACTACTCCACACTGAGAAATGTAAATACTACTTGACCTGAATGAAGTAATAATGCTACTAATGAGTGAACTGAGAGTTCGTCCTGAAAACAAATATTCGTTTAAGCCCAACCTTCACTATAATTACCATGTATTGAAAATACGAAATATGGAAATCATAGTTATATCACTGGATATCACTTTGTTCTCATTATCTTGACTAGAATAATTATAGCTTACCACTGTCTAAACTAGTGTGATGTTTGTGCCTACCTCCGGTTTCATCCAAGTCATTGTAAACTAGTGCGATGTTTGTGCCCACCTCCGGTTTCATCCAAGTCACTCTAAACTATTGCGATGTTTGTGCCTACCTCCGGTTTCATCCAAGTCATTCTAAACTAGTGCGATGTTTGTGCTTACCTCCGGTTTCATCCAAGTCATTCTAAACAAGTTCAAATATTGGACCTTCCTCCGGTTTCATCCAAGTCATTGTAAACTGGTGCGATGTTTGTGCCTACCTCCGGTTTCATCCAAGTCATTCTAAACTAGCGCGATATTTGTGCCTACCTCCGGTTTCATCCAAGTCATTCTAAACTAGCGCGATATTTGTGTCTACTTCCGGTTTCATCCAAGTCATTCTAAACTTGTATGATGTCTGTGCCTACCTCCGGTTTCATCCAAGTCATTCTAAACTAGTATGATGTCTGTGCCTATCTCTGGTTTCATCCAAGTCATTCTAAACTAGTATGATGTTTGTGCCTACCTCCGGTTTCATCCAAGTCATTCTAAACTAGTGTAAATTTTGGACTTACCCTCGGTTTCATCCAAGTCATTGTAAACTAGTGCGATGTTTGTGCCTACCTCCAGTTTCATCCAAGTCATTCTAAATTAGTGTAATATTTGTGCCTACCACCAGTTTCATCCAAGTTATTCCTCATTTCCTAGAAGAATTTTACCTTAGAATGATATAATATATTACCATTAAGCTAAGAAAATCAATTCTTAACCAGAAAATTGGTACACTACAGCTGTTTATTGTGAAAATGTTAATAAAGAACCGAACATAAATTTAGAACGTAGAATTAAGAATATCCACTAAAATGTTTTACTGTATACTTGTGTTAGTTGACAACTAATTGTTTTGGAAATAAATGTTCAACATACACGGCAATATTGTGAGTTATTCTTTGTAAGTTATGAGCTCAATTTGTTGAAAGTTGAGATATATTGACACAAGGAGTCAAAAGTTACTAAGAATAAGGAAATGTTTTGAGAGACCGAAACTTACTAACAGGAATTAATCTTACTAATTGATTAAAAATTTCCTATTCTATTGAAGATTGATTGACATCTTAATTGCTAACGTATTTTAGTGTGTAGTGTTTTATGATTTAATATATTACATAAAACGATGTCGTTAGTGTTCTGCGGACAAATGTAAAATCAAGTTTTTAATTACAAGTATAAAAGCGTAGCTCGTAATTTAATTTCGACTGTCTCTTACGTATCAATATTTACAACATTTTAGACAAGTGACGACAAAGAGATTTTTTTAACCTTGTTGTAAGCTTTTATTTTCCATTCTATTTAGTCTCAGTAATGGGTTCATTAGAATCGCACATCTTCCCCGTACAGATTGAAATTGACAACGACAGCTCAGGTCACGTTAATGTTCTCCAGTTTAAATCAGACACAAGGTAAACGGTTGTCAAAATAGTTAGGTCAACAGCAATACATTTGTGTGGATATTAGAATGAAAGAAAAAAAGGAAGATTCTCAACAGTAAAACAAGTCACCTCGCATTTTTCTAATGAAATTTGTACAGACAAAACCTAAAGCCGTCAGGACATTCATGTATTAAGCTGTTCCTAGTCTTTTATAAACCTGAATAAAAACATGTTAACATTGACAACAACTTGAATCCTGAGTAATTTAGTTGCCAACAATATTAAGAATCTTCAAGGCTCAGCTCACAAATACATGAAGTTTGAGAGATGAAAATGGTATGATGAGTCCTGAATATGTAGATGATAATCTTGTGTATTTATCTGATAATGGGTTGGAGATACTGAGTGTTTACCTTTCAAGTATATTAAGAATCCTGAATGTTTAGCTGACAATAACGTGGATATACGAAATATATTTAGCTTATAAAATGAAGAATTCTGAGGGTTAGACTGACAAGAAATATACAACAGTTATAGTTTTAGTCTACGATAAATAATTTAAAAGCGTACGGATCTTATACTTTCAACCTACAATACATCACCTCATAATGCACAGCAGTTATACTTTCAACGTAAGATACATCATATAACAATTACAGTAGTTATAATTTTAATTTATAATTTATTAATAACAAATAAACTTAAACTATTTATATGACCTTCTTAGAAATATCATTCCAATTAAAACAATTATATAACCCAAATAGTTGTTACAATTTAAAAGGAAGTGAGTAGAAACCGTGTTGAAATGCAAACACATATTATTGTTAAGCTCACTATATTAGAATAATTAACAAATTTTCAAGTTAGTAAAATTAAAAAAAACAATAATACAGGATTACCGTCGTAGTGAAACAATAATAGCTTGGCTTCATGTGGTATAGTCCAATCAGAATGTTGTTTGTGTGTACGTATGTGTTAGTTTGTGGTATGTTTAGACTTCGTGTTCCACGGAGCAGAAAAGTGTATGTAGAAATAATGAGCCATGGAAGACAGTATAAACCACTTATTGTATCTTCACTGAATAGATGGGCTTCTTCATGTATAAAATATTCAGTAACTATAGTGGCATGAACTGATACTACTTCCAGAAATATTTACACCCATAAAGGGTAATTTGATTCTATAAGTAACATTTGTTTTTTCTCTGTGAAAGACAGAGGGGCTGTGTGTCGTTTGTTTAGACAGATTTTACGCTATTGGAAGCAACACTCACATCTTTAGTAGTAAGACTTTTCAAATGAATATGACCCTAGTTCCATGTGAAATATTTGCATAATCACCTTGAGAAGTACAAAATCATTATATACCTGTAGACATACCGAAGTTAATTATGAAGGGACTAACGAAAGAGGTCTATATAAAACTGGATGCAGAAAGGGTATTAGTCTTAGAATAGGTTAACTAGTCTGTGCTGAAAATACAACACAAAGCTGAAGAAGGTACAAATGCCACAGAGTAACAATAATATATATTGTTTAGTAATTTAGGTGTTCTTGAAACCGGGAAATATTTATGGGTTATAGGTTTCGTTACCGAAGTGTAGCTTTATTTCTTTGTTAAACATTATATATAAAGTTACATAATAAGTTATCTATAATCTATCTACAGCGGGTGTCGGAACTCAATTTCTTGGGGGACACTGAAGTGTGATTTTTTTAATAGGGTACAAAGCTGTATCCGACAAAGGAAATAAATCATTCCAAAACCGTGACCAAGGTCAGACAGGAAGTTGACTTTGAACACAAAAATTTAAATGTGGAATCTTCAATTTATGGACCCTAACTTAAAAATTTCGGTGCTTACGTATTAACGAGAGATCATTAACTTCTTAATTATTATTTTATCAGATTTAATATAAATGTAATATGATTAAATTTAGCGTAAGTAACTTTTTTAATTTCGCGCAAAGCTACACAAGGGCTATTCACGTTAGCCGTCCCTAATTTAGGAGTGTAAGACTAGAAGGAAGGCAGCTAGTCGTCACCACCCACCGCCAACTCATGGGCTACTTTTTAAACAACGAATAGTGGGATTGCCATAACATTATAACGTCCCCACGGTTGAAAGGGCGAGCTTGTTTGGTGTGACAGGGATTCCAACCCGCGACTCTTGGATTACGAGTTGAGTGCCTTAACCATCTGGCCATGTCTGGCCAATTTTCTAGTTCAGCTGCGTTTTATTCTCGCACCAAAGATGATGAAAATTTGGGATCTACCCAAAAGTGAAGAGGATGCGGTCTCTTATTTTGAAGGTAAAGATATTCTCCCTGCTGAACTTGTATGCAAAAAAGGTCACAAGATGAAATTGTACTTTGGGGAAAGAATTGAATGGTGCTGTAATACTACAAGTAGCCGTACTAAAGTAAACATGCACGTTGGGATCTGGTTTATGAGGCAATGGCTTCCTTCTGTAGCAAGTCTTTGTTTTATTTACCGCTGGGCATTTGAAATGACTTCGATAGGCTGGTACCATCGACAATTAGACATGGCGGACAAAACTACTATAGATTGGAATAATTATCTCAGAGTAGTACGCGCAGATGCTCTACTGGTTCGGTCTACTAAGAATTTGAAGTTCGTAACTTAATACTGAGGATCAACAAAAGCCTCTTCAGTAAACGAAAGAACGATGCCGGCCGTCAACTTCCACAGCAATGGATATTTGAGGGTATTTGTCGTCAAACTAATGAATGTTTTCTAGTTCAGTTTCCTTGTCGTCAAACTAATGAGTGTTTTCTAGATCAGTTTCCTCATCGTACTACTTCTACTATAATGGAGGATACAGAAAACAATGTTGCTTAGGAATCAATAATTTACTCAGACTGATGGCCGTCGTACAATTCGGAACTTCTACTGGAGTCAGGATTTCAACACTTTAAAGTTAAACACAAGTACAATTTCGTCGACTCAGAAACTTGTACTCACACTGTTACGTATTTTTTGATGTTTTAAGTTCTTCGTAGACTAAACGCAACAGAAAAACGCAGATAACAGCTTGTATAATTTATTACACTAAACTATTAACAAATATAACAGATATAACATAAATTATATAATAACAGTGACAGATATTAAGTCACGACATTCGAAATTAATTACAAAACAAAATACTAGTTTCAAACTTCAAAATAAATCACAATACAAAACGGTACTGGCCTGTATCTAATGTAATGATCTAAAGTTAAAATCTCAAATTCCAGTCTAGGGTGTGAATTTGGTCCCACGAAGAGATTCCGAAACAGTTCACAGTTCAATGAAATCGCCGTCTCTCAGCACAAGCGGTAATTCAGAAGTATCGTAGAGATTGACGAAATAAAATCACGGCTTCCGTAGATCTAATTTCAATCACAAATCCAAGTTGAATATTCACAGCAAACACTTAATCTTTCTCAAATAACTAACTTTCTTCTTTTGAAATGAAACTGGTGTTTGAATCTCACTCTTTGTCTTCGAATAAAACTAATGACTGAATCTCTCTCCCTCGAATAAAACTGATGATTGATGACTCTATATCTCTCACGTCACCGTCTTTTTTATACCGATAGGCCTATTTCTCGAACAATCTCGCAATTTCCATACAACTCCAGAGCTATCCACGCATATCCGTTCTTGCACGAGACTACACTTCTAGACAGGAAGTCACCAGCACTCATTTACAAACATGTGATTGGTCTACTTAATTCGAGAAAGTTCTAAAATGTTACCCTAAATGAATAACATATTTTAGTTTAAACTTCGAAACAATAATATCAATATGGAAAAAAATGAATAATACAAATGAAAATTCAAACACAATACGACATGTTGTCGTTTACAAAATATTTACACATATACATAACAACACACAAGAAATAGAAATGTTCTGGGATCAGCTAAGTGGAGAAATAAAAAGCATCGAGACACTGCATGTCTTCTAGAGTCATATTTAACTGAATTTATGTAGAAACAGACGCTACACGATCAAGATACATTCAGTTTCATTCTTAATACTATCAAAGTATTTTTACCTCCAGAAACAATTATTTATCCTGTTTAGTATGTATGAATCTAATGCTTTATTATTAAGTTTTTTGTTTTGTGAAACAAAAAAATAACATAAATTAATCTAAATAAACCGTATACATTTAATATTGTGTTAATATGTTTTAAATTTCTCATGCATTCAGGTTATTTTAATAGCCATCCGATAATACGTAAGCACCATTGTACAAGTGGGGGACAACTTTCTAGGTACCTCATATTCTAAGTTAAATAGTGAGTGATACTCTTGCATTATTTTCTTAAAATCCATGTTATAAGATCTAGTTGTTTTTCTGTAACATGCTTTCTATGTGGTCTTATTTTGACTCTGTTATTATTCTGCATAGCTCACATTTAATATTGATATATACTTTATGGAAATAACGCTATGCTTATAATCCTATAATTTGCTTTATATTTTTCGTGTAGAAACTTGCTTATCAAAATGTTTGCTTTTTAATTTCAGTATTACATAACTCATTTCCTGGTAATATATGTGTATCACTTAATAATTTATTTTCACATTAAGTATATTACACATTTTCTTTTGATCATTATCTTTATTTGTATTTCCTGTACAAATGTGTGCTGTGATTTAGTAATAATGTTTTTTCTTCAAACAGTCGTTCACTCTATTTTAAAGTTTATGTTAGCTATTCAGTGTTAATGAGCTTCTTCTATACGTATTATATCTCTACGTTGCTCGTCCTTCCAACAGTTCAATATCGTTATTTACGTTTCTTGTGTTAAAGATTTCGAAAGACTGTACAGAAATTGTTTTCGAAACATTAATAATCCCACTCATTACGTTCTGAACACATAATAATGAACGAACATAAAAGTAAGTGACACATCTGGTGTTCTTCTGTGTTCTTCAAATACAGGTTAACACATCTTCATGATTTTATATTAAAAATAAAAGCGAAGAAGGACGATAACCCCCGAACTTAGAGTGGGTTCTCGATTCACGAAACATTCACGGACTTGGCTGGAAAGGAAGATCTTAATTGTCTCGAACACTATCCTCCTACGTAACACTCAAAGTGCATCTTCAACAACAGAACAACAAGTACACACGTGGGCTGTATTCTATCACTGTGTGCCTGGTACGCGCGCAATTGTAGACATAACATAGAGAATAAGTGATGGTAAAAGGATGAACAAACTTACTTAACAGCAGGGAAATATTTCACGAATTCGTAATCCAACTGCGATTGTTAAGCTCTTGTTTGAAATATTTCAAAGAACTACCGACATCTTTTCCCGCATGAAAATTTCCAGAACAAAAGCTGCCTATTTACATCCTTAGTTTGAGTAGCTGTTTGTTCTGTTAACTTATCCAATAGTAAATGGATTTCAGTGGAATTTTAACTGTTAATGAGGCATAACACAGAAAAGTAACTAACACTGAAATCCGAATTTTGTTTATTTTGATGTAGGAAATGAGCTATACATCAGAGGCAATAAATAGTCGAGTAGTATCAGTTGGACCACAAAAGGGCGACTTCTTGGTTCGTTTTTATATTTATTCAGTACAATGCGAACAGCGTGAATTTGAATAATGTAAGTATTGCCCAGTTTCAGTTCATATACTGTTACACAAGGGATTTACCTCACTAAAACATCGCTTATTTTGTTTGAACCTGCTGCTGAAAAGATGGATAAAATGTACGTCACGTGCTCACCCGCCGGCAATGACGTATTATGACATTGTTGAACATCTATAGCTTTATCATGTTACAGCTCAAACAACTGCGAATCAGGACAAACACGCAACCTCTGAGACCGCCTACACGCGTGTAGCACCGTCTCTGCTGATTACACGAGATATAGCGCTCGCAGCCTGCGCATGCACTAAATCTGCAACAAGACTAGATGTACGATGCGAGCAGTGTGAATCAGCACGTGATGATACTGATCCTCAACATTAACAACCTTAAGGGACAGTCATTAAAATATTAAATAAAAACCTTAAGAATCTACTGTACTGATAGTTTAAAGGGTGAGAGATAACTATACTCTGACGTTCGTTAAATATTAATGGTTTTCAAGTATAAGGGATACCTTAATATTCACTTAAGACTGAATGTTTGAAGAGAAAAAGATATTCGGTAAAGGTTGATAGTTTAAAAGTTGAAGGTTAATAACCTTACTCTGGATACTCTCATAAGGTCAGAGTGTTTGAGGTTTACTGAAACAACTCATGATGTCTGTCGGAAGTACAAAAGAAATGAAAGGAGCTCATTTTGGAGAGGAAAGAAATGGTCCGGAGTAAGTGTTCCTTTAAACTTCTGTTGGTCTTTTTTATGAATCTCGAGAAAGTTTTTCTGTAATAGAGGTAACAGCTTTTCAAAACATATTTGACATCAGATATTAAACTAATGTCCTTCAACAATACCATAGTTTAATTTTATAATGCATAGTTATTTGCTTTCGACTTTTGGCCTATGTTCTGTTCTACATATAACATTCAGCTGCTTCCATTTAACCACTAATGTGTTTTACTTTTCGATTGAACTTATTCTTATTAATTCAGAGGGGTTCATTTACTACCTCTTATCTTATACAATATTTAGTGATGAGTTTATATTGTATTTTACAAAAGCCTTAACTAGCAGCATATAACATATCATTCAATTTACTTTTCCAGTGTGTTCCCCATTTGGTCAGCGGTCAATTCACGCACTCACTGCGTTAAATTCCGGGATTCGGTTAACTACAGTAGAATGAACGCAATTACCTATTCTGTAGCTTTGTGCTAAAAACAAGTAAATAAATGCAACTTTTTCAGTGAAATGGTAAGGAATTAATTGCTTTGTGTAACAATACATCAACTACTCAGATGAATTTGGTGAATGATTATCCAGTCAGCACACCTCATCCTATCTTATTTATTATTATTAGTGTTATTAGTAATAATGTTGTTGATAATATTGTTAATAATGTTATTATTGGTATCACTTATCTACCAATGCAATGTCTCAGAATTTCGAAGCTTATTATACTGTGCACATAATATCGTAGAGTAATAGTCTATCATATTATGTACGTATCATGAGAAAGTAACAAACTTATTAACTATGTAGTATCCTGAGAAAGTAACAATTATATTATATTATGTACATATCGTGAGAATATAACAAACTTATTATGCTATGTACGTGTTGCTAGAAAGTAACGAACCTCTTGTACTATGTACGTTTCGTGAAAAAGTAACAAGACTATTACACTATGTGCGTATCGTCAGGGAGTTATTTCTCTTCCTAGATAATTCTAAGAAGAATAGTTTAATATTTAATGTCCTCCTGTGAGTATTTGCAATATTTGTTTATTTCACAGAAATGAACTACAGTCGGGATTAACTAAAAGTTTAAGTTACTAAGCATGTCATTACATACTAATATAACGTGTTTTGGAACTGATTTTAGCTGAGGTAAATGATACGAACATTTTACTGTGCCAAACGTTCTTAATCTTAAACTTTACTACAATGGAATAACTCCAAGTATAAGTTTCAATAATTAACCTAAACCACTTAGGTAATATGGAATTTCTAACTTGTCTAGATTTGTTTATTAATTATCGAACGAAGCAAGTAGTTCAGCAACTAAATATCACATTCATATAAAAAGTATTTTTTGTAAATTATTCTTCAGCAAACAATAATATACCATCACTAAAATTCTATTGTTATAGGTAACAATGTCTTAAAACTCCTTCCTGAAGATGACGTTGCACTATCAAAACATGTTGTGTCAACTTTTTAGTAGTTATGGACTGACCGTAATTAAAATGTTTTAATTATGTCCCTATTTTAACGTTATGGTTATTATTTTCACATTGTACACGAGTAACATTAAATAAAACTCATTAATCTTACAAATTTGTATAAACTAGTAAATATAACATAACATTTGTTTTTTTAAGCTTTTATTGTTTTATTGTCATGTTGAAATGGTGTTGGACTAGTGTTATTTACATTTCTATTACTAAACAGTCTTGCTAAGAGAGTGTTCGACTTATTTATTTTTCTACAACTAAACAGTTTTACTGAGAGAGTGTTCGACTTGTTTAATTTTCTACAACTAAACAGTTTTACTAAGAGAGTGTTCGACTTGTTTAATTTTCTACAACTAAACAGTTTTACTGAGAGAGTGTTCGACTTGTTTAATTTTCTACAACTAAACAGTTTTACTGAGAGAGTGTTGGACTTGTTTCTTTGAATCATCCAATCGTGTGTACTTTGGCTGAAAGAGTTTTAAGATAATTTTCACAAATATTCCAGCACTGTGCTCTCGTGGTGAATGAAAATTGATGGAGTTTTATTGAATCTTCCGTTATTTTATTCTTCTGTAGAAAGGTTTTCAATGTAGTTTCGTTAAATCCTTCACTATTGTGCAATAGTGATGAGCGAAAATTTGGAATTTGGTTTAATCTTCTCAAATCTTACGATGTTGTTATATCGCGCTGATCATGCTGTGATCTGGTTCACTTGAATATTTAGATTTTCAATACGTGATGAATTGGAATTACCTGAATCATCCAATGTTGAATTGCCATGGTTTTTAATTTTATTTCTTAAATTTGTTAGTGTAGTGTTATTATTTCCAACAAGTTTTGTTTTAGTATTTTTTTAAATCTATCTATCTATGGTTTTATTTTGTTGTTGTGCTGTTATGCTGAATGCATTTTAGTTAAAATGTATTGATGTATTGTTATCCTGATCAGGTATTGGTCATATTTTCTTAAATATTTCAATGTTGTATCGAGATTGTGGTATATATATTTTTAAATATCATGACTTAGTTATACGCATGAAGTCATTTATATTTAACGTGATTTTAGTTTATTTAGTAACGATGAAATATAAAGATTAAGATTTGACATAAAGAAATACGTTAAACTTATTTACTGAAAGGTCGTGAAGTCAAAATTACACTGGTATTAACACTTATTCTGACCTCTATTTTTCTTTCCTTTGATGTTTGTTTTCATCTGATTTACGGTTCGTTGTACTATTATATCTATATCCTCATGTACTTGTCTATTTTTGCAACTGATAACCACGTGACGTCATAAACTTCTCCTTTCGAATGAACGCCGCCACAGTAGACCTCAAATCTTCCTTTCTAACAATTCATATCAATATAATATTCGGTAAATATTTACATGCTATCAATGAAACAAACATCGTCTTTGATAAAAGATACAGATCCGAAACTCTACGACTATTCAGTTCCTCGATATAATTTCTTTATTAATATCATAAAGATGATTTACAAAATCAGACAATTCATGATACCAGAAGACATGTTTGCCATTTTTCACCTAAAACAAATGTAAACACTACGTACATTATGACGAGCAAGCTACGGACCGCGTTGTTTTCTGATGTCAGGATAATCTTCACTCACATACTAATAAACATTTGAAATATTTAGTCGGTTATCCAAATATAGTGTATCAAAAGTCAAAAGCTGATGTTTAGTAATACATGTAATGTCATCAAATGGTATTTTGCTAGACATATGAAATAATACCACCTTAGCTTATTACATATTTCATTAAAAAAGCCGAATTTTTCCTGGTGATATCAAAACAGACATGTAGTGGTATGTTTGATGTAACAAAAAGTACATCAAGAGGTGTAAGTGTTATTTGTATATAATAAATTCGATGTCAATGATGTTAAAGTTGTTGGCTCATAAATGACGCAGCATCAACAAGAAGAAAGGAGTACACAAAAATGTATTCTTAATCAAACTTACTGTTTAATGCTATTTTACAATAAGAGTAGGAACGTATGCTTTAAGAGAACCACAGAAACTATTGAAAAACATCCTCATGAAGGTCTGATTTTAACCACAGATGTTATGTAGCAAAACGTTTTCATTTATGATGCGCCTTAACGTAAGCACTTTACAATGTCTCCTTTATTAGGCCTCATCAGGGGTTCCACGAGTAATACCTGAAATTGACTGGTGTGTTCTGTTTCTTTTAAATTGATAGCTTCAATATAAAACTATAAAAAAGAATGAGTTTCTTTAGATATTTACATTACATGTACGTGTTCAGAATTATATCTGGATCGTATTTCTTCTTCCCGTAAAATCTTCTTGGTAACACTGAATGGTAAAATATTCACCCACACGCAAATTCGGCCGAACCACCTATTTTTTGTTTCTGTTATTTCCTTAACAGAAGAATACTGTGAAGAACTAATAGTGAAACTAGATAATTATTTACATCGTAAGTACAAGTACAGCAGTAATACTACAATCAAATCTAATTTTAACATCAGCATGCCACAAGTTAGTCAATTACAAGCCCAACATGTAAATACAGAATATAGTTTCATGGAAGATTACTTTATGAAAACAGTAAACATTCCTTTTGTTGACTGCATTATCAGCAATCTTTTCTTCATTTTGATGTACATGTTCAATAAGCAACATTAGTTCAGTAACTTATCTCATCAAAATTAACACAAGAGTTTTCTATCTCTGATATCAAACAGTCTATAGATTTTTACGTGAAAGCTTTGATAAATCCTTATATATTTAATAAAAAAAACTTTATCGATAGAAGACAAGATGACTTTCTTCACCTTTCCAGGACAGACATTGACTGACTGCTTGTAAGCATGCTTCAGTGTACCAAATATCTTTATGTTACTGAAAATCTTTGCCAAATAGTAACCCACTTCTCCTCAGAAATAAGCATCAGTACGTCAAAGTTAACCCTAACAGATATTTTAAGTTGGAAATTAATAAACACTATTACACGAATGAAATTATTCCGTTTCCTTTTTCTGAAGCTAACGGATCCAATATCAACTACTTGTTTTATTGTAGAATTTTTTTCCAATTAATTTTAATAATTACACTGATATATTGTTTCAGTTGTTACAAAATTATATATTTTGATTGCAACAAATGAGAATTTGATATCTGATTCGTAATGAATGTTAATTTCTAAAATTCAGTGTAGGTTTCTCATATTAATCATAATGTACTTAAACAGCTAAGCACACTGGAGTCTTAAGGAATCGTTGTTAGCTTTACTTAATTTGCATCATAATATAAACACGGCTGAGTAAATGACTCCTACCGGATTAATTGAAAGGTTTTCAGCAGAAAAACATCTGAAGAATAAATTCAGTCATTACAATAACTTTGCGAAAAAGGTAATAATATATTACTCGCTTGACTGCTTCTCTATTTGCTAGACATTGAAGTTTCTTTGACTTTCTACCATTACGTGTCATATATTGTCTACTGGTATTTACAGACTTCTTACAAGATACAAAACTTGTAACTATGTGTAATACTTTTAAACAGTTATCGTTAAAAAGCCTGGTATTAAAAGTTAAAGCTTTAATTCATCCCATATTTCAAATAATTTGGTTTAGATTAATTTTATTGTTCTTTTCAGGATTTTATTTGTCACACATAATCTTAGCTTAACAGGATTAATTTTTAACATCGATTTTGTATTTGTTGAAACAACTACTCTAACAATCATTTTAGTCTTATCAATTTGAATTACACTGAAGATATGCAGGAAACCTGACGTTAAACACTTCTCAAAATATGAACTTTAATTTTGAGAAGAAGGACTGGGTGTGAATCAGAATATCCCAAAGTTTGAGTCCAAGATAGGCCGCTGAATGCACTCCGCATTTTCAAATGTGTGTAAGTGTCGTCTAAATGTATGTTAACTTATTGCCTTTTCTTTTTAACTGCCTTCAACTAGGACTTATTAGCATAAACCTTGAGATCTTTAACCTCGTCGATTAGCCCATGTGCTGTAAAAGACGTTTTTAGGTTAAAAATACTTGGAGAAGAAATCATTCTACAAAACCTATAAACGTTTGAATGTTACTTACATGTTGGAAGGCAGCCGCAGGTAGCCTCTCGTAACTTTATCTAATACGAATATTTATGAAATATATTAATATGCTTACGATTCTACGGAGGAGACAGTTTACTAATGTTAATAAGATTGACCGCTGAGCATTCACTTAAACAGCAATTAAAAAACGAAATATCGTATTCCGGATAATGCTTAACTTAAAAAAATAAATAAATATATATATATATATACATATCATATGCCAAACAAAGAAAACTCGAAATGCTCACATTAGACACGCAGAATTTTCAAATGTAACCCATTTATATATAAAAGTTTATTTGAGAGAACAATCTAATTTTTTTCCCAAATCATCGCAATGTAATATTGTGTGACTTTCACAAGCGTTTATTAATAGTATTTTACACCCAGTCTATAAATTGATGAGACCAAATTAAAAAAAAATGAGTGGACTACAGAGAGAGGTTTTAGTAGTTCCGATATTCAGTTTATAACCATAAAATGTATTCTAATTACGGGTTCAATCTTTTACATTAAGAAAACAACAACTTTACATCCAAAAGAACTCGCCACTCAATAGTGTCTGGCCAAGACGTTTAGTTTTTTGTTAAACCGTGTCCTTCCTGCACTAAATAGTAAACATTATTCATCATACTTACAGAGTGAAAACTACAGAGGAACTAGGCATGTTTTGTGCAATATGTGTGGCTACTAACGTGTGTTGTATGGAATTGTGAACAGGGATAAGGGTTTTGTTACCTCATAGTTACAAAGTAGTGCAAATTCGGTGACAATGGTGGTTATTCATATTCCAGATATGCAAGGAATTTGAAGTTTAAAAAATAATAGAGAATACGAAAGACTTTATTTTGGAATCAGCTTATTCAAAATGTCTCCGTAATTGCAGACTGAGTGTTAATGTAGCACGTGTGTATGATACACAAGTTCATAATAGAAGTAAACGAATACTTCTACTGAGGTTAAGTATACTTAATAAGAGATTTTCCACAACCTGTGCTGACCTAAACTACTTTCTCTATGACTGATCCTCTTCAGCCTAACGAAAATTATTGTGTGATTCCGTTATCAGTGCAGCGAGCTCATTTCCTCTACTAGGCCTACTGCGTTTATTAATGTTGTTTAAAAATGAAATACTTTTTTAAAGTATCAGTTGGAAGTTGTCAAGAAAACACCTAGTTGTTTATTAATATTTTAAAACATATGATTAGTCTTACACAACTGAATATTTTTATGAAAAATTTTAACAATATAGTTAAGTAAACTGCCAGTTGCAAACCCTCTATGTTGACTTGAAGATGACCTAGTGGTTTTTTCGTCATCACGAATTACTCTACTGAGGATTCTTGGTTTTCGATCCATTGTTGCAGAAAACGAGCTCCACACTATAAAATCATGGATGCGTTATAAGAGTGATGGTAGAACTTCACTACTAAGGCAACAAAAGTAGCTCAAGTGATGACGGTGGGTGCTGTTGACTACATTCCATCTTTTTAGTCTATATCTCTCCTCTCTGTGGTAAGCGGAATTTCTGCAAATTTACAAACCGGGTCTCGATAGTCGTAGTAAGCACCGCACAGATAGCCTAGTGTGTAGCTTTGTACTTAATTACAAACAAACAAGCAAATTTTAGTCCATTAGTTCAAAATTAAACAGTTAGCTAATGTGTAAATTTGCATGAAATTTTTATGATCAAATAAACTATCATATTATATGATCTCTATTGTTTCTCTTGAATTTCAAATTATTACATTTATCGTAATGAATATTAAAGTTAACCGAAAGATGAAGCTTTGTGACAGGGTGCAGTAGCGTCGGATAATGTGTATTATGTAAGTTTATCTGAACAGTTACGTATAAAAGTGACATGAACTTGTGCTAAAGCTGCAAATAAAAAATATTGGTTATTAGTGTTAACTTACTGGTTCGTCATGTAATGCTGTATTATTTACCTGAATTAATTAACCGCTTCACATTTTAATGTAAAATAACTAGGAAAACCCGCAGAGATGTCTCTCTTAGCAGGGTCAGCAACAGAAGCAATTTGACGCTCAGTTCTCATGTGAAAAGTCAGACTATTTTTGGGTCTTATCTAATGAATCTATGGAATAAAGCGAGGTGATAAAAACTCATACACACAGTATATCAGTCCTTGTTCATACTAACTTATTGGAAATACAATGCTACCCAAACGGCTAGTTATTAGACGGTTTGTTTTCTCTCTCTTGACGTGATTTGATACCTGACGAGAACGTATAGGGTGTGAAAACATTTTAATACTAGAATTTTGTTTAGTAAACTAAGACGACAAAAGCATAAACATTTTGAATTTTGTTTGTTAGTTGTCGTACGTTATAACTGAGCACTGGGTCACGACCGGCAACTGGCCTTAGTCAAGAACGTATAGTTAGTTGCACGGCTATAACATTTCTTTCATAAGTTTGGAAGGAAAGAAAATCTGTGGCCTACCGAAGACTACATATGAGACTAATTTACACAATTTTTTCAATGTTTAATTTGTTTATTATACTCATTGGCTTATTTTCCTTTTTATTCTTAACACTAAATCAGAAACGTTTACGTGCGTATAGTCCTCCGCTAGTACAGCGGTATATCTACAGATTTACAACGCAAAAATCAGGGGTTCGATTCCCCTCGGTGAGCTTCGCAGATACCTGATGTGGCTTTGCTATAAGAAGCACACACACGTACTTATTTTCAACCATACGCAGTCATTTATTACTGCATACATATTTGGCTGACTATAGACATAGTTAAAAATGAGTTAAATTATGAAAGGTGTATGGGAAAACATATTAATAAAGTTCGACTATTAGGTGAAATAGCTCCGTTTTTTAATACCTCAGTATGACAGTCTTAAAAGGCCATTTATTTATCAGGTTCCATATTATAAGATTAGTTATCAAATATCTATCTTTAATTAAATGTTTAAAAATAATACTGGTTACCTTTAGTTTTGTAAAATTCCTTCCTTTCTTGTTGTTTAAAGACCAAAATTCAGTTAAGATTGGTTTACCGTCCATGCAGTAAAAATTGTCGCTGAGTTTCTGCAGCTTCTTCCCCGTTTGGAAAGTGTGATTACATTAACCGCAAGTTCCGCTTCTCTGCCGAGCACTGCGATTGAACTGATGTTAGGTTTGATTTGTTTCTTAAATAACATAAATGTTTACTTAAAATAAATATATCTAGATAAATAGATAAAGCGTCAGTCATTAGAAAAAGAAGAGTAAAATCATAAAGTCTTAAAGTATAATATTGTTAATTGCCTTTTGTATAGTATAATATTGTTAATTACTTTCTGTAGAGTAAAATAGAGTTAATTACCTTCTATATAATATAATATTGTTAATTACCTTCTATATAATATATTGTTAATTTCCTTCTATATAATATAATATTGTTAATTACCTTCTGTATTGTATAATAGTGTTCATTATCTTTTGTATAATATAATATTGTTAATTACTTTCTGTATAGTATAATAGTGTTAATTACATTCTGTAAAATATGGTAGTATTAATTACCTTCTGTGTAATATAATGGTGTTTAATTACCTTCTGTATAGTATAATATTGTTAAAAACCTTCTGTATGTATAATAGTGTTTAATTTACTTCTGTATCGTATTATAGTCTTTTAGTTACTTTCTATGCGGTACAATAGTATTTTAATTACCTTCTGTGCAGTGTAAAAAGATTTTAGTGAACTTCTCTTCACTGAAATCGTGTTTTAGTTAGCTTTAAGTATTGTAAAAGTGCTTTAATTAATTTATGTTCACCATAATTGTGTTCTAGTTAGCTTCTGTACATGGTAAACGTGTTTCAGTGAGCTTCTTTTCTCTATAATTATGTTTTAATTACCTTCTGTGCAGGTAAAAGTGTTTTGATAAACATTTGCTCTCTGTAATTGTGTTTCAGTTACTTTCTGTGCAGGAAATACATTTTTATAATGGTATTAATTTAACTGTCTCTTGTGGAGTACAATAGTGTTTTTATTATCTTATACTCAGCTCAATGCTTAACACTGGTATTGAAACCCGGTTTCTAGTTTCAAACAGATCACTGTGTCACTGGGGTGCAATGGTGTTTTATTACGTTTCTACACAGAACCCTAACGTTTTAGTTAGCTTCTGTGTAGCATAACTAGCCCCTATACAACATGATAGTATTTTAGTCAGTTCCTGTGTAGTTTCATGATGTTTTTGTTTTTTCTTGTTTATCATAATTGTGCTTATGTTAACTCCTATGCAGCATAATTTTGTTTTGGTGAGTTTATGTAGTATCATAATGTTTTAATTAGCTTCCGTGTAGTATAACGGAGTTTCAGTTAGCTTTTATACATTATCCTAATGTTTTAGTGAGTTTGTTGTATAGTATAAAGGTGTTTTTGTGAGTTCCTGTTCAGTACAAGTGTGACATTTGCAGCCTGATCTAAAAGAACCAAAGGAAGAGCCTTGAGTGTAGTATTACAATATTAGAGAACATTTTCCAGCATCGACATCAATTATAAAAGTTAGAACATTGATATCTTCTTCTGTCAGACTGAACTACACCAAAAGTCTGTCGGATAAAACTAATTTCTTATATGTATATCTAAAGCTGTATTTAGTTAGAATTAAATATGATTATGTACTTTATTTATAGAAATGATTCGCATCTGTATCAGATTCTATACTGTTTAACAAAACTAAATATGTAATTTCAAATATTTCATTGCTTTTTAACTTACTACATCACTGCTTAACAATGTACATACGTTTAGTTATTCTGACAAGCATCAACATCTTACTCTACACAAGACACTTTACTGTGTTAAAAATGTTAAGAGTCACCAACTACAGTATAAAATAATTTTATTGTATTAATAATGTTATTATTTAACATCATATAATATATTGGATACAAATCTTGTGAATCAATAGTATTATTGTTTAACGTTAGAAGATTATATTGGACATAATTGCATTATAACAATATAAATAACATAAATTTAGTACATTAACAACTCAACTACTTACGACTGTTTAATATGCATGGTACAAATATTTTATATCATTATTATTCAACATGATTTGATTTGAACGAACAATGTGAGTTCATTCACTACTGACTAACAGTTAGTGTAAGCAACATAAGAATGATTAACACGTCTTCTGTCTGTGCCTAGTTACAGAATTTCATTGGTCTTTCTATCATATCATGTTATCAAAGTATATGTGGGACAGTTTTAGAGTAAGTTAACTTTAATGACAGTTATAACACGTCGAGCACCTGATACCTCATCACATGGTGAATGTAGTAATTTAGCAAAACATGTTTTATTTCTTGTCGCTTCTTCGCTGTAAGTTTGAAATGTTATAGTTTGTATCAATTTATTTCTGTATTTAAAAATACAGTCTCTACTCTTACTTTCTATTGAAGGACAGCAACAGTCAGACATTATTATCAACTAATAATAAAATACCAGACTTTCATCACATTTCACATCTATTATCCGAAACTGCTTATTAAAATCACATTGAAAGTTTAATTTATATTATGGTAAATAATCGATTTAAATTTATCTTTAAGACTTTTTTAAAGAAAGTATAAAAAATTATATAAATAATTAGGATAAGAACATGTTTTTTGAACTTAGTGCTAAAGATAATTTCCGAACGAAAATACTTTCACTGTTTGCTCTCAAAGATGATATCGTCTTGAAATTTTCTCTAATAAGGGAAATTAAGCGTGTCTTCAGGAAGTCAGACCACAATCTGTTGGAAAACGAATGTCCTAAAACTAAGTGCCTTCACACGAAGAAAACTCAATTAAAGAAACATTCAATCAGTCTTCATTTAATTAAAACCGTGAACAAAATCACGTGACAAAAATGTTAAACAGAGCTGCTTTAGAAATTACACTTTCTACTTATTTTTAAAAAGTAGAATCGAAGCCTAGTGTACAAGTGTGCTATCGAACTGAAATATTCTCGTTCTCGACTTCAAAATACAAAAAAAACAAATACGTTGAAGCAGAGGGAGCAAAGGAATAGTAAGAAACAAAATATAGATTTATAAAAGGGATTAATGTGAAGTAACTGATAACTGAACTTTTAAATAGCAAGATAATTAAACAAACATATGAGATTTATGGCATCGTACGATAAAGAAAAAATGATAAAACCCTTGTTATTTCAGCTCTTGTAAAATATATTCTTTTTGTCCGCCGTAATAAGTTGCGCTTTTCTTTTAATTACGGCATTATGTTCAATATACGATGGTCCCTCTCTTACGTTATTTATAGGATTTTGTCCCTCTGTTATTAGTTAACTGCATGTTTTATGAATGGTCACTTTGTTAGTAGTCACAATTTTTATTATTAAATACAGCATTTTATCCACTCTAATGTTAGTCTCATACTTTTCTGTTATTAAAGTAATTTTTTTCCTTGCTAGTTCTATTTGTCTGTTATTTATTCAGTGGTTTCACTTTGTTGCTAGTTGTATTTTCCTATTATTTATGCTATTTTTTCAACTCTGTTGCTAGTCACGTTTATCTGTTATTTACGTAATGATTTCATTCTGTTGCTAGTTATATTTTCTAGTTATTTATGCCGTGTTTTCCATTCTATTGCTTGTCACATTTTTTCTGATATTTATGAAATGCTTGTCTCTGTTTTTTGCCACATTTCTCTGTCACTTATGCCATGTTTCCACCATATTGCTAGTCACATTATTAATAGAGTTTGTCCTCTTTGTTAATTGTCCTTTCTAACAAGTGATTAAACTAATATTTAACATAAAAGAACAATGAAACCATTAAGTCGTCTTCAGACTAATTGAATAATATATTATAAGCATGTCAGTTACATCTATATATAAAGGTAAAACACAGACTAGGGGAATCAGTTCTGATGTAACTATCTACAGTATCGGTTATCAGTCTATTCGAGTAATTTATCTGTTATTCTAAAGATGTTTAGCGTTTCGAATATAGCAACAATTTCACATTTCTTATTTTCAAAACTAAGAATGTGGACTGAGACAATTCAATATTTTACATTACATCCAAAGCAATGCTTTCCAATATTATACTCAACTTCCGCTTTCCACAGGCACATTTGAAAATTAGTAAAAGGGACCTCCGTCTGGATAAATCTTATTTTGTTTCAGCTGAAACCAAGAACCCTTATATGTTTATGTTTGTTTTTCTCCCTTTAAACTAAAATGCAAAAATACGGTCCCAAGAGAACCACTCCACTCATTGTAAAATGTTCCTCTAAGTGATCACATTTTCCTTAACGATCTCAAAAGGTGCATGTTCACTTATAAAACTTAAGTGGGTAATATTGTGTTTTATTGAAAACTTCTTAAAGAGATCAAAACTGTTGTCTCAAGATGCCAAAAGAAAGTGTGTGTATAGCTTTTATTTAGTTTTGTTAAAATATTTTATTCCATCTGCCAATACATAATATGACGTTTCTGTAAAGAACTTAATCGCGATTTTTATTAGCTGCTGATAATCTGTAGAATTTGTATTTGTAAAGTTATAAGCTAGTTATGGTTTTATTAATTAGGGGACAATTATTATTTAAGGGTAATTTTTACAACCTTTTGTAATATTAAAGACAGAAGCTAAACATTAAACATGATAATGTGATATGGATGTGTGTGTTTTTTTTATTATAACAAAGCCACATTGGGCTATCTGCTGAAATTGAATATGGTCTGTTTGTAATTACTTATTTTGTAAACTATTTATTAAAAAAATAAACTTATAAATGTGGTTATTAATTTAAGATCAACCGATTTTCAATAAGCCAGATTATATATGTAAGAAAAGTAGGGCAAACAAAGGCATAATCCTGCATATTGCATGAAGTAACAAACAAAACTTCTGCACAATTTATGATGAATAATAAACATGGAATTCTGCAAAATGTACGATGAATAACAAACACAGCACCCTTCATAATGTGTGACAAGTAACATAACGAACTCTACATAATGCATGACTATCGACAAACGCAGAATTCTACAAAATGTATGATGCGTATCAGACAAAGAATCTTGCAAAACAAGTGTTGAGTAACAGACACAGAACTCTATCTTGAATAGTACATAGTGAGTAACGAACAAAGAACTGTGCAAAATCCATGATAATTAACAATTATATAATTATGTCAAATGCATGATGTGTAACAAACACAACAGAAACCTGCGCAATGAGTGGTGAGTAACAAACATGGAATTCTAAATTATGCATGATAGATAACTTACACAGAATCATCTATAATACATGGTAATTAAAAACACAAAACCTTGCGTAAGGCATGAGTTTACTCGATTTCTCATAGCGTAGTTTATGTACAATGCACTTGGTAAAAACTAATTAATAATTTGGGTAAAAAATAACTGTAGCTTAATAAAAAAAAACGAAAGTTACAACAAAGAAACTGTAAAGTGATACCATATTTATTGGTAAGTTAACTTTTCGTATATGTCGGTAAGGAGATTTGCTTTTCATTAATTCTCAGTGATTGTTGACTACAAAGCTAGTAATTTGTTGTATAACTAGCAAAATACAATAGCTACAGAAAAATGATTTGAAACTTCATGACTATCGTATCTTAAATATTCAATAATTAACTTTAAATAATACTCTGGGCTCTCAACAATAAGTTTGGCAAATCGCATTATAAGTTTTCACCAATCTTCTTTACAGATTGTACTCTAAGATCTTACCATTCAACTTGACAGACCGTACTCTAATTTCTCACCAATCAGCTTTAAAGATCGTACTTTAAATTCTCATCAACGAACTTGAAAGACCGAACACTAAGATCTCACCAAACAACCTGAAAGATTGTACTCTTACGTCATCAATAAAAACCTTGAGAGAGCGTATTCTGAGTTCTCGCCAATCATTTTGAAAGACCGAACTTCAAGATCTCACCATTGAACTTGATAAACCGTACTCTAAGATCTCACCAATCAACTTGATAAACCGTACTTTAAGATCTCACCAAACTTGACAGATTATACTATAAGTTCTCATCAATCAACTTCACAATGTTATAACTGGATCTTACCTAATAAATCTGCTGTTTGACTCTTTATAAAGTTCCGTAGTTCTTTCATAAAACGTTACTTTAAAATAAGTAATATTTAAGCCTTTCCACTTGACATACAGGCTGTTAATACTTCAAGCATTCTCCGAATTACAAGCTTCTTATATCATAGTGTTTAAACATTCTTACAGTGTTCACAGATTTACTTGGTTAAACATTTGAGAGTGATGGTGTAAATTATATATTTATGGTTGCGTGTGTTCCAAGAAGACCGCAGTATGGTTTCAAAATAATAAAAGAACAGTATTCATCACAATATAGTTCACTTTTCTTGCTACCTTCTCTTAGTTAAATGTTTCATTTGATGTCGATTTACCTGAAACTTTCAAACTGGCTAAAGTCTACTGACTACTAATAATTAATTTTTAGCTTAAACCGTCGAAAAGGTTTCCTTTGCTATCGTTTAGAAAAGATCTTATGCTACATTTTTAAAAGGTAGTGAGTAGGATCTCTTTATTTTAGTGGAAAAGATGTAAGTGGGTTATCTGTCTTGTCTTTGACACGAAGACTGAACCCAGGTTTCCGGGTGTTATAAGAAACTCAGTATTACCACTGAACAATTGGATGGATAGAGTTGAGTTTGAATAATAAACAAACATGTATCTGTAGTCAATAATATTATTCAAAGTTGTATTGGTAAGACCATTATATACTCAAGAAATCTCTTATTGCGGCGTCCACGTTAACTTTGAAGCCTTTGAAGTTTCATAGTCAATCTTCCAATCTCCATGTAGAGCGAATCGTTTATATGGATTCCATATTGCACTACGAACTTGTTCGGGAATGGTTTACAGTTACTGTCCGGAATGTTCAGTAGTTTGTAATGGCAGTCTTTACTCCAGTAAAACGGTAAGTGTTTGATAAGTATCGAAGAGTAAAACAAATATACTGTATAAGAGAACTATATCTATGAGGACAATCCTGTCAACGTGGGTCTCGTATTAAATAAGTTAAATACTTAAAGAAAAAGTTAATTCTACTCAGCAACACGACTACATTACAGAAAAATACGTAAGCTATTTAAAACTCCATATTTATTTTATCAGAAATTGTTTTTCAAGAAGTAAAAACAACAACAGCAAAGCTTAATCTAATTGAATGCAAACTTTTACTTTGAAAATATTTTAAGCCTATACTTGGGAATTTGGAAATTGGGTTGGTGCTAAAATGCAAACTTAAAAAACTTGAATTGAAGTGAACAAAAACTGTCAAATGTAAAATATAATAAGGACAAAATCTTTTTGTTTCACTTGGTATATTTGACTGTACAAATGCAATAAAAGTAGTGATACGGTATTCTGATACGGCGTTATGATTGTGGCGGTATCAACTTGGTTAATGTTTCTGCTCGTAAACTTGCATTCCGTTTAAAATTGTTGCAGCGTTGTTTGGATGATTCTTGTCCATTCACAGTGCGACAATTTCTTTCTGGATTTTTTTCTTGTTATGGGAATCTAGATTTGGGCTTTCGGGTTCTTCAGTGCCGAATTTTGCCACGTTTTGTGAAATTGCTGCCTTTGTATATTCAGGAAATGTTTCGTGCTTGGAAGGTTCTTCCTGGGGATAAAGGACCACCCTTCCCGCTCCTCTGCCATCAACCGTACGTGTCGTTAACCTATACTTTCTGGACCAATCCGATAACCGTGTCCATTTTCAGGGGTTATCCCTGAAGCAGTTGGTATTTTATTTACAGTGTTCACTTGCTGTTCATGTTCCTGCTCCATTCTACTGGGGAGATATTGTTTCTCCTGGAGATTGGAAACTTATTCGACAAAGCACTTATTTTTCTTTTGTAGGTTTTCATGTTTGTGATGTCGATTATTTACTGTGGTTGCGGGCGATAACCATTAATGTGAAGCTGGTTCATATGGACAGACATCCCACGGGATTGTGCACTTTGTGTTCAAAGGCGCGGGAAACCATTGACCATCTATTTTTCCACTGTTCATTGGTACAGCCTTTGTGGTCCTATGTATATAAATTATTGGAGTTTTATTTTGGTTGTCTTCTATCTAACTGGGTATGGATGAGATGCCAATTAGTGGGATCACATCCTTCGTTACCTAGGAGATGCTGCAACATATTTCGTTTGCTTACCAGTTTGGCACGACTGGTTATATGTTCTGCTCGTTCAGTTTATTTAGCAAGCCATCGCAAAATTCATTTAATTTCCATGTTTAAAGTGCGTGTGCGTAAACATATTTATCTCCATTACCATAGGTGTTTGTTACATAACTCATTAGGTTTTTTTTATTATACGTATTCTTATGTTGGTACCTTGGCAAACCAAGGTGCCCAAGGTTAATACTTGTGTACTTTATTTAGATAAGTTGTAATTTCTTTATTTGCATTGTCTTTTTAATTTTGTTGCCAATAACAGATCTATTGGTTTCTTGTTTTGATACGTAAACTGTATTATTTAAATAACTGCTGTTCAAAATTACATCTTTTATATATTTTTTGTTTCTAATTTATTAGCTTTGTGGTAATTTTCAGCATGATAATCTCTAGAGTTATTGATACATGATAATTTATTAACTTGTGTTTTAATTGTTGTATTTCTGTGTATACCCCCTCGTTGAGGTGGGATAAATAAAGAGAGAAAAAAAAGTAGTGATGCCATATTTGACGTTAATCTAGCCAACAACATGTTTTATTGTTATGACAAATGTTAATTATGAAATATAGTCTAGCAGCATCAATTTATCAAATACCATGGTTGGACAGTGTGATTACAGAGGATAATATTCTTGTTTAATAACCTTGTTACTCTAAAACCCTAAACAGTATGCTAAAATCAGCAATAAAAGTAAACATAAAACTAGCGAGCTCTACCTGTTTATAAATATTCTATTCGTGTAAAGGAACAACCATAGGTTTGTTTCAAAGATATGCAATGAGGATGGAGCGCACGTGTAAAAATACATGTGATTAATACTTCTTTTGATGATGGCTTGTTTGACTTGTTAGATGTACCGCATGGATCACATTCTGATGATGACTGATTTGTTTTATTAGATATACCACATGGTTCACATATTGATGGTTGCTGGTTTGGCTTGTTAGATGTACCACATGGTTTATATGTTGGTGATTGCTGGTTTGGCTTGTTAGAGATACCACATGGTTCACATGTTGGTGATGGCTAGTTTTACCTGTTAAATATACTACATGGCTCATATGTTGGATTTTAAATATTGTCAAGGAAGCTATTAATTCAGTTATTTCATCGATTACATTTTCTGTGCCACAATTGTCATTTTGATAATTTCACCTAAGAGCAGATCACAAATACTGTCATAACAACTAACTAGCTAACTGTTCAGTTGTTAATAAATAGCAAATGGCATGTGTATACTTAAGTATTTTCTGTTACAAATGTTGTCAGGATAACTAATATGACGTCTTATATTATAATTTGAATGTTGTATAGCTATTTAATCGGTGCTACACCACAAACCGTCTTATGACCTTCAGATATCATTTCTTAAGCATCGGTGACTAACGTTTCAGATACTATATCAAAGTGTCGTAAAGAATATTACTTCCTCTGATAGTATACAATAAACATAGTCATGAGGATCATAGTAGGTGTCATTGTGAAGTTCACTCTTCCGTAGCTATATAGTAGGTGTCGTTGTGAGGATCACTCTTCCGTAACTATATAGTAAGTATTATCTTAAGGATCACTCTTCCATTGTTAATTAATTAAATGTCGTCGTGAAGAGAACTCTTCCGTTGGTATGTAGTAAGTTTCGTCGTGAAGAACACTCTTCAATTGGTATGTAATAGTTGTTGCGTAAGCAACTATTATATTTCGTTGCGTATTTCGTTAAATACGTAATAAATGGAAATGTTAAATTTCATAAAACTCTTTGATTCTTAATTTTAATACATATGTGCTATAAAAGTTATATTTTAACCGAGTTTTGAAGAGACATATTTCATTTTTTGGTTCCAATGTTGACGTTATTGTTTATTTTTTTAATTTAAGCACAAAGGTGCAAGATGATTTCTTGTATTGTAAGTCTTCGAGATACCCTTGTATCACTTAGGGAGGAGTGTGTTTGTGTTAACAAAAAAGAATATGTTTGTTGTGATCACGCAAATTTTCATGGTTAAAATAAGGGATATTTAACATAATCTGACAAAACAACGTATAAGCAAGCTGTTTAACATGAACTACGTAAATATTGAACTGTTTATTACCTCTTATTATGGCGCTAATAAACACCATAACTCTTCTGAAAATATTCTTTTGCTTATCTAAAAGCTAAATTCATTTGTAAAAACAAACACAATTCAAGTTTGCTTAACTTTATTTTAGTTAAACTAATATGAAATTGTTCCACTGTACTTGAGTGTTCCTGCTTTAAAGTTATGTTGTTGTTCTACTTCGATAGATGCTACTTCTTATAGGTGTGGTTTGTTTTGAATTTCGAGCAAAGCTACACGAGGGCTATCTGCGCTAGCTATCTCTAATTTAGCAGTGTAAGATTAGAGGGAAGGCAGCTAGTTATCATCACCCACCGCCAACTCTTGGGCTACTTTTTTACCAAAGTATAGTAGGATTGACCATCACATATAACGCCCCCACGAATGTTTGGTGTGACAGGGATTCGTAGAAGTCTACCGAATGTATCACAGTTTATATACAAAATGAGAAAACAAAATTTTATCGAATAAAATATCACAAAAAATCGTGGAATATCAAGTTACTAATTTTCTCACGACTAAAACGTATTTTATTTATATGCTCTTATCATTGTCGTGTTTCTTTCATTGTACCTGCAGTATAGTTTGTGTTTAAGCACAAAGTTGGACAATTAATTTGCAAGGATCAAACTTGAAATTTGAGCATTATAATACCAAATGTGTAACATAAAGGCTCTTAATATTTACTTAGACACTCTAAACATTGTCGTGTTTGTCTCTTTGGAGAAAAAAGTATTGTTGTGTTTATTTATTCCGCCATTTCTACTTTAGAAACTCAACAACCCAATATCGCCATGTTATTCCGTTATACCCGCTTTATCAGTATTAACTATTGCGATTTTTTTATTATTATACATCTACTATAGACTCTACAAAGTAGCTTGCTTGCTTGTTAATCATTGAGGTGTTTCTTTCCTTACACTTACATTATGCACTGTAAAAGTTGACATCTTTGTTTCTTTATAAGTACATTAATAACTGACGTTTTAATTTATCTACACCCGTGTTATGAAGTCGAAACATTTTCATTTATTTTTCACTATATATTAATCACTGTCGTCCCTGTTTCCTTGTATATATTTGCATTACATACTGCAAGCACTGGCGTGTTTAATGTTTAATGCTGTACTACTTAAAAGTAAGTCGAAAGATTTTACAGATCGAATGATTTTTTCAGCTAATAAATAGCATAAACATTTCGACAGAACCTTCTTTGATGTAGGTGAACTAATGTATTAATGATTTCTACTGCATTATAAACACCAGACTTCTTCTTAATAGCCATTTATATTTTGCGTCACTCCAATGGAAAAACTTTGCTTAAAGTTCAATGTCTTGCATAGTTTGGCTACCCAATTAGGGTCTAAACAAACCTGCAAGTTTTAGTGATGAAACGGTTTGAACTTACCTGATAGGAAGAACTGTTACTGATGTTATTTTGCAACTTAGCTATCAACTTAATTGGTTTTGGTTTGTTTTTTCTTGTGTTATTTTACATGTTATGGTCAAAATCACTTTCAACATTGCAATAATTTTAACCTTCGAATCTGTCCAATGATTTCTTGCACTGTGTAAAAAGAGTGTTTGTAAGAACTGAGATGAGCTTCTAGTGAGTGGAACTATTAAAGAATAATATTTCATTAACTTAACGCACATGACAAATCAAGGGCTTTCCTCTGATTGTTAAGTTGAAATAAGTACTGTGTGAATTTCCATCTATTTGTCGCTAGTTTTATTTCTTTCTACAGACAATAAATACGGTTTTGTTGTCGTATTAATCAAACACATTTTAGTCAAAGTTATTTTTCCATAAGTTGAAAAATAAGAAAAAAATGAAAATCGTAATTGTTTTGAACAGAACTGAGTTCACTTGAGAGTTTTAAAAATTTTAGTTGTTTCTTAGAGAGAACCAACTGCGTGTTAGATTACAGTCTGCAGTTACTCCGATACGAGCCAGGCGTGGCCCAGAATACATCATGCTATACACTTTGGGGTTGAATAACACTATAAGGATATTCGAAGAGTTATTGGTGGAGAATAATAAATAGCAGTCTTTTACCTACTCTATATTTTCAAAATTAGGGAACGGTTGGTTAAGTTATCTCTAATGTCTATCATTTGAAAAGTTGTGTGATTCTAGGCGTGAAGTTTTGCTTTATTAATAAAAATATTTTGAGAACGTTTCTTATATCAATCATTATCAGTTTTACTTATGTATTGTTTAACATGTAAGTATTTATAATTGAACATACTTGTCATAAAAACATTAGCATTAGGCCTAATATGTTTTAAAGCATTACATTCAAGTATTTGTTATATTGCAATCGTCCTGAAAAACTCTGTTTAGAGCAAAACGCATCGTTGGCAGCGAATATAGTTTGGTTGGAATAGTATTATATACACTCTTCTAATTCTTCAAAACCCCTAAAAGACTGGTTAAAGAATACAATGTAAGAGGGCTTCACACCCTATCAGTTGTTGATGTCAGTTGCTGCATAAATCTTCATTTTTCTTCGCTGTTGTTGTTTTTGCATAAAGCCGTATAATGGATTATTTGTGCACTGCGAGGAATCTAAGTCCTTCTTTTAGCCTTTACTTATCACTGCCCCACTAGGATATTTGCTGTTCCCATAGAAACTTTTTATTCAGTTTGACGTCAAGTTCAGTAGTAGTCAAAAGTGTTTTTCAAAAACATAGTACATTTACTCTTGCATCAAGTTAAGAAAGTTTTAATATAAATCGTAATAATGAAGTAAAAACTCTTGATGTCCCACTCTAGTTATAAAAATAACTAATATGGTGCATTAACGGTTACGATTGAGACTTGCCAGAGATAAAATGTAATGTCTAAAATATTTTCGTGTTTCGGAAAAGATTTCTCGTCTATATTTATTCAATTAAACTGATGATGCTTTGTCATAGTTTCTGTCTTATAATATACTATTCATATTCAACCAGTGTTTCTCGCCATTTGAATTTCAAATATTGTCAAACTTTGTATTATGTGACAAAATATTTAGTGTTATTACTCCAATCTCCTGTTGAGTCAATGGTCAGTCTTCGGATTTACAACACTAAAATCAGCAGTTCGATTTTCCTTAGTAAACACAGCAGCTAGCCTAATGTGGTTTTTCTGTGAGAAAAACACATCTTTAGAAGACTAGTCGTTAAATCATTTTAATGACAGGTTTAGTGCATCATATCTGTGTAATAAGAGTTTATTTGTTCTATTTCATGTTTTCTTCCGTTTTCAAACAAAAATGAACTTGTATTGTTGTTAAGAACCTAACTGTGATGAAATTCTCAAACAGTCGTAACAAAAAGATATAAAAATTAATATCGTGATTTTTGAAGGATCTTTTAAAAAGGCAACCAACACTTTTGAAATTTTTTTTTTTACTTTATAAAAATTGTCAATTATCCCTCAAAACTATTCATTTTGTTAAGTAAAAATATTAGTCGAGTACGTAAGGATCCACAAATATATATTAATTTTACGATTTCGTCTAATTCCTCTCTTTTAGGGATGGATTACCCACAACCAATAATCTGAAATAGAATATCCATTGAAGGAAAAGAAACTTAAATAGCTAACTTCTTTGTCTTAGCAGCTTCACTATTACTTTTATACTTCCGCTGAAACTTCTTATATGGTTTTCGACTTTCACTTTCCGAAGTATTTACAATATATATTTCAGCCTGTGCTGCACGTTTCTTTCTCTTTAAGCCTAATTTACATGCGAGTAAGAAATACTCTAATAAGGAAATATTTCGAACTAAAAAGAATACGCAAAATAATTCTTCCGTAATTTTTATAAGGTTATAAAAAATACTCTGAAAAATTATTAGTGACTTAAATCTGTAAAATTAAGTGTTTGATACTATCAAAATACACTCTAGATATATATAGTCCATTCGTGCAAAACTATACAAAGGATTTGTACTTTCTTTAATTAAAGTTTTCAGTTGGTTTTTGTACATCTTCACGAATTAATAGCTTAGATAAAAAGTATTCATAGCTAATGTTGATCTTTACATATTCGCTTGGTCATTAGTTATTACTGTTGTTCACTGGAAAATCCGCTTGGGGTATAAAGTTTGTTTGTTTTGAATTTCGCGCAAAGTTGCTCGAGGGCTATCTGCGCTAGCCGTCCCTAATTTAGCAGTGTAAGTCTAGAGGGAAAACAGCTAGTCATCACCACCCACCGCAAACTCTTGGGCTACTCTTTTTACCTACGAATAGTGAAATTGACCGTCACATTATAAGGGTCCCAGGGCTGAAAGGGCGAACATGTTTGGTGTGACGGGGATTCGAACCCGTGACCCTCAGATTACAAGTCGAACACCTTAACACGCTTGGCCATGCCGGGACCTGGGGTACAAAGAAAATTGTGTCTGTTGTTGTTAGAATACGAAACGCTGTTGAAACTATAGTCCCAAATAACGTAATGATCCAGCAATCACTGGTTCGGTAAACGAAGCAGAATTTTGAAAATAGCTGTTAATAAGAATATTTATATAACATGTTATTTTAGAGTATAGAAGAATTAAAACTATTCAAATTAATGCGTAACACACAAGTATTAAATTTATACCATAGGACTAGCAAAGAAACTGGAAAACAGTCATACTGGAAATTCGAAATTTGAAAAAGAAAAATAATTTGAGTGATGATAAATTGGTTTTTCAAGAAAAAACATTAAGTAGATTCGTACACAAAAAACGTTAAAATATCCAAAAAGTTGGCCAATAAACTTGCTTAAACTTTGTATAATTAAAAACGTCTTTTATTATTTTGACCAAAGTGTGCTTACTTTCTGACAGTTTTGTTATGCACAGTAACAAACATATGATATATATTTATATTTTTCTATAACCTTTCATGCATTTCTTTGTTGAACTCTCGTGACAAAGCCAAACCGTTGCTGCGACAGCCAGTTCTTTGCTAGATTATACGAATCCACGGATCAAGAATACATAGATTAACCTGTGTATTATTTTATCTACTTATAAATACTCCCTGAAAAGAAGAATTTGTTACATGTTTACGTGCTGCCTTAACCTGGTGTAACATCCAGACATAGAAGATAAAATATGGAAAAGGAAAATCTGGATAAAGTAAAACTCGTTTTGTTTTGTTTTTTACAGCCAACTATCGACATAAATATTTTGCTTGATATCGAAAACATAGAGGGAATGTCGTAATTGAATACTGATATTCAACTCTCAAGAATAATTTATTAAGTTTTTCACAGTTTCGTTAGTTAACTGTTACAAATTTTAAAAGCTTGACAAATATAGACTTATTCCAAATGATAATTAATAATGATAATGATAGAATATAAACACATTCTATCAACGTGGTACAATTACGATTTTTTCAGTCGATGAAGAAATACATTAGGCGTGTTCAATCTTGTTTTACAAACTTCGTTATATCCATCTTTTATTATAAATATGCTTCGATATTGTGGATGTTGTATTTATTCAGTATTGTTGACATCTCAACTTAATCAACATACTGAATACAGAATACGTTGTTATTAGTCACTTTTAACGACCTATTAGTCGTGGTGTTGTAGACAGTATTATTTCCATGTTGTCAAAATTGAAACGGTAGAATAAACACATTGTTATCAAAGAAAGAAAATTAGATCAGGTGATTTTTAAAGTTAAGACAGTATGACGAATATGTTATTAAAGTAATTATGTCAGGTGATTCTTACATGTTGAGGCAGCATACGTTGTTATCAGGATAAAAGAATTGTATCGAGTGATTTTTGCATTTTGGAACAGTATCATGAACGTGTTGTTAGGTGGTGTTTAGATGTTGAGAAGGTATTCACTCTTATTAAAGTCAGGGTATTACGTGCTAAGCGGTATCATGAACACGCTGTTAGCAAATGAAATGAATTATGTCCAGTAATGATCACATACTAAGACAATATCATAAAGCTGTTGTTAACAAAGTGAAGGAATTATATCACTCGACACGTGCATGTTGAAGAGGTATCATGAACACGTTGTTATCGAGGTAAAGGAATAATTTAAAATTATCTTTACTTTAAACTTCATTCTGATTAGTTCTCTATTTGGCTTATTTTTTTCTAAAAGTTCAATCTTTTGAAATATATAACACATATAGACTCTTTGTTTCTGTTTATTTATTTTAGAGCAAAGTCTCATTGGGCTATTTGATGCATTCACCGCGAGGAATCGAACCCCAAATTTTGGCATTGTAAGTCTTTAGATATAGCACTTTCCCGAGGTACTGTATCAAGTGAAATATTTGTAAGTGCAAAACGTTAACCATGACGTCACTATACCATTCTTATTGTATGTACCGTAAATGGTTGAGTTTCCTTAAGGGATGAAGCTTTACCATGTTAAGTGATGGCAAAAAATATCTGTTATATACGGGAGTAAATACACTGATAACTTTTTATAATAGTTTATAAATTGTCGCATGAACATATTCATCGCAATGTAAAAGAAAAAGAATTGCTTGTCTACAATCATTTTTTTATGTTAGACCAGTTGTGGGCTAGTGATTAACATAATTTTCGTCGATCTGAAGATCTATGACTTCCACGGATTTTCTGTAAAATCGTATTCTGTACATAAGGAACCGAGTTTAGATTACTCAAGTGGCGGTTAGCCACACTATTCGATAGAGTTGACCAAAAGTTGTCAATGTACGTTGTTTTCTCTTTTTAGTATAACAGTTCAAAATTGGGACAGTTAGCGCAAACAGCCTTTACGTGTAGCCTCGCCGAGAATATTCGAAACATACAAGTGTTTGTAATTTTCAGCAAATATATTATGAAACAATATAAAACAACTCACAAGAGCAATTGATATACATAAGATTCACAGGCTTCATTGATATAAGATATTATAATTGAAATTTATTTTTAAAAATTGTGAAAATGTATTAAGGAAAACCTTCAGAAAGCTGTTTCCAGATTAGGAGTTAGTCACACCTAATTAAAGCTAATGCCTTTACCTGTTATGCTGAAATAATACATTACCTCATAGGTTACTTATCAATCATGTTTCTCCGAGGTATTAATGGATACGTATACGTGTAAGCCAGTTACAAATAACAATATACATTTTACATCAAGACATATTTAGTTCTGTTTTTGATGGTCACATATGGACATCTTGTTACACACTTCAAAAATAGAGACATATTCTTATTTATTATAGATCTGTTTAATATCTAGCTGCCGATCTAGGTGTATTTCTCAGCATCCTTATATGGTTAAATATACTCCCATCTTGTTGATAATTTTCTATAACAATACTTAAACATCGATATACATATTTATCAAGTTACCTGTTGATTAATATTTAATCCCAAGGACAATATTTTTGTGTTTGTTATTTTAGAAAACTACCAGAGTCCTACGAGATGCCTGCCATTAAAGCTTTGAAGAAAATCCCTGCATTTGACCTCATTGGGTGAGTACGTAGGTTCATTGTTAACTTGTTTGTCAGTACAGAGCGTACAGTGCTAACTTCCTGTATGTAAGAACTCAGTAATATTGTGAGTTTTTGAAGTTGAAATTAACAGTAACAGAAAATTGTAGTTTTCCTATTGATCTCACATTTTTATATATTTAGTTTTGATTTCATTAAATTCTGTTTATCGACTAAATTTTACGAACAGAAATGAATAACAAAGTACTTTTAAGATATAGGTTTGATGCTCCAGAATATCTGTAGAACTTGAACAAAAGTATTTCTTTAATACACACTTCTTAAAAAATCCTTTTCTAAACATTTGTAGAACGTGAAATAGAAAATAAATTTGTAGAACATGTTCAGATTATTATTTTGTGATTATATTGATTAACTAATACAATATACTAAGGACTTAAAGGCATTTTTTCTTCGAATCTGAATTCGAGTAAAACACCTTTTAAATGTATTTATAAGTAAAAGTACTAAAATCACTAATAGAAAGCTCAGTTCTCAGTAAGTAATAGTATACTAACTGTAACAAACCAACAATATATAAAATTGTCTCTTCCCGCGTCGATTTATAAACTTAAAGGTGAGATTCTAGAAAGTTCAGTTGACAACAATACTGGCAGTCACTAATATTCTACATAGACACATAGTACAATGTTGATTTTTGGGCAAAAGAATCTTCTATAAGTTTAGTGAATTGGCGCGAATTTCGCAATATACATTTAACAGTATCGATTACATGTATTTCTAGATATATATTTAACTAAAAAAATGAGCATTATTAAAATAAATATAAAATAGAAACCGTATAATTATGTTGTTCCACTATGTACAGGAATAGACTGAGGATAGGCTCTAGAATCACAGTGTTCCACTACTTATGTAAAGTAATAGACCAAGGCTAAGCTCCAGAAATACGGTGTTCTACAATTAATGTAGAGTAATAGATTAAGACTAAATCGTAGAATTATATTACTCCATTACACATGTACACGAGTAAACTAAGGCTAAAACAAAAGTCATATTGTTTCGCTATGCAAAAGTAATAGAATAAGGCTAGAGCTAAATCCTAGAATTATACTTTTTCACTTGAACAGTTTTATGGATTTGCAAACTTTTACTCTTATGAGACATGTAATTCAAGACTCCATATTAAAAATTCGCTCCACTAGTGGCACAAAGGTATATCTGCAAACTCCCATAACTAAAAACCGGGTTTCGATACCCGTAATGAGCACAGATGGCCCATCTTGCGGCTTTGTGCTCAATTTGAAACAATAAATCTTCCCTTTAAATTTTATTTTCAAAACTGAAAGAGGTGAGCTTGAAATGCTGACTGTAAAATGTCCAGCACGTTTCTGATCGTCAGCGGTTGAACACAGAGAACAAAGAACTAATAGTTTCCTTATGATTAATAAACTACTGAGGATATTTAGTGTTCCATGTGGTTTGGAGGAAATTCGACAGATCTGGCAGCAGCCGGATCAGCATTCCGTCACACTAAGAGCTTTTAACAGCTTTTTCAATTTCATAAATTGCTTCTAGGTAAATAGATAGAATAATAGTTGTATGTTTGGATCTGCATAACAATAGGTAATAAATTATATGTGTAGTCAGCAAGTGTAGATGTTTGTACTTGCTTATAACTATGGTGAGAATCTATGCAACTCATAGAGAAGTGCTTCAAATAATTAATACTTTCAATAAATTATAATAAAATTAGAGCAAAATGTAACCTTTGAGCGCTTATTTATTCAACTTTTCTAACCCCAGATCCCTCTTAGTACTGGCACACTTTGACCACTAATTTGAGTTGCGTGACCGAACCAAAACTCTTTCCTCCACGTCTGAGTTGAGACAAACTTAAAACAGTCTTATCTTGAAACAATCGTAATATATCGAACGACATAAACGATACGTATTGATATGTGTGTGTTTGTATGTGTATACTTAAATATATACATGTGTAGTATTTTATTTTGAGAAAGATTTGAGCGGCAAAGTCACACATACACAAAAGTAAATGGCAACCCCTTCTAATTAATGGGTTCGGCTATTACAGTCACACCCATTGCTAACAGGTAAATAAAACCAAGCATACCGCCATGCACTTGCCATAGACAAACATTGGCAGAAGAATGGGTCGCACTGAAGAGCTTAATGACTTTCAGTGTGGCACAGTCATAGAATGCCACCCTTTCAATAAATGAGTTCGTCAAATTTCTGCTCTGCTAGAGCTGCCCCGGCCACCTGTAAGTGCTGTTATTGTGAAGTGAAAACGTCTAGGAGCAACAACAGATTAACGACATAGCGGTACGTCACAGAACAGGACCGCCGAGTGTTGAAGCCCGTAGCACGTAAAAATCGTCTGTTCACAGTTGTAATACTCTCTACCATTTCCAAACTGCCTCTGAAAGCAAAGTCAGCACAAGAACTGTTTGTCGGGAGCTTTATGAAATGGGTTTCTATAGCCGAGTAACTGCACACAAGCCTAAGATCATCATGAGCAATGCCATGCGTCGGCTGGAGTGGTGTAAAGAACACCGCCATTGGACTCTGGAGCAGTGAAAACACGTTCACTGGAGTGATGAATCACGCTTCACTATCTGACAGTCTGATGGACATATCTGGGTTTGGCGGATGCTATTATAACGCTACATGCCTGAAAGCATAGTGCCAGCTTTAAAGATTCGTGGAAGAGGAATAATGGTTTGGGGCTGTTTTTCATGGTTTTGACTTGGCTCTTTAGTTCTACTGTAGGGAAATCTTAATGCTACAGCATACAATGATATTTCAATAGTGTGCTTTCAATTTTGTAGCAACAGTTTGTAAAAGGCCCTTTTTTGTTTCAGCATGACAATGCTCCCGTTCATAAAGCGAGGTCCATAAATACATGGTCTGCCGTGGTTGGTGTGGAAAAACTTGACTGGTCTGCATAGAGTTTTTACCTCATCCCCATCAAACACCTTTGTGATGAATTGGAACGCCTACTGCGAGCCAGGCTTTCTCGCCCAACATCAGTGCCTGACCTCAGTAATTTTATTTGTTTAGAATTAAGCACAAAGCTACTCAATGGGCTATCTGTGCTCTACCCACCACGGGTATCGAAACCCGGTTTCCAGTGTGTAAGTCCGCAGACATGCCACTGTGCCACTGGGGGCAACCTCAGAAATGCTCTTGTGGCTGAATAGGAGAGAATCCCCACAGCCATGTTCCAAAATCTAATAAAGAGTGGAAGCTGTTATAGCAGCAAAGGAGGTACCAACTCATATGAATACCCATGCTTTTGAAATGAGATGTTCAACAAGCACATATGGGTGCGATGATCGGGTTTCCATATATTTTTAGCGATGTAGTGTATATAGGCATACGTAACATATTTTTCGAAATGAAATTGAATTTTGCAACATCTATTGTTATAAATATCAATGAGTAATAACAATTTATTACATCGAGTTTGTTTGTTTGTTTTGGAATCTCGCACAAAGCTACTCGAGGGCTATCTGTGCTAGCCGTCCCTAATTTAGCAGTGTAAGACTAGAGGGAAGGCAGCTAGTAGCTAGTCATCACCACCCACCGCCAACTCTTGGGCTACACTTTTACCAACGAATAGTGGGATTGACCGTCACAATACACCCCCACGGCTGAGAAGGCGAGCATGTTTAGCGCGACGCGGGCGCGAACCCGCGACCCTCGGATTACGAGTCATACGCCTTACGCGCTCGGCCATGCCAGTCCTATTACGTCGAGACACGATTCGTTTTTTTTATTTTTATTAGTGGATTTTTATATTACTGCCGCAATTTGTGACGTAAATACTGACGATTGCATTATATGCTTTGAGAACTGGATTTATCTTAAGAATATTATCCAAAAACATTTACTGTAAATACAGAATATTTTAGAATATTGATTAGAAATCCTGTTGCTGGTCCCTTTGTTGTTTTCCTTTCGGGGACACAATCCTGTAATAACTTTGTCCTTTGATTATATGCTCGCTGTTAAATCCAATAACAACTTGGAAACACGAGTGATAATCCTGGGCACGAGAGTCATTTCCAAATCATAATCCAATCTTAAAATTCGTAAGAGATGCTTGTAATAAACAGGATAACCATAATGTACTGATCCTCTATAAGTGTAGCAACCATTCTTCTTTTTTGCATTAGTCATCTCTGATTTATAACTGGCTAGCTGGAAGAAAGCTAGTCAACATCACCTACTTCCGTCAACCTTAGGCTACTCTAATGTAATAGTGGGATTTAATTATCACTCCTATAACATATAAACAGTCTCCAAGTGAAAACGGTTCAGCATGGTCAAGTGGCTAAGCCACTCGACTCGTAATCTGAGTGTTGCCGGTTCGAATTCCCGTCACACCAAACATACTCCTTAAACCGTGGGGAGGGACGTTATAATGTGACACTCAATCACGTTATAACTTATAGCTTAAAAGTTGGTGGTGGGTTGTGATGAGTAGTTGTTTTCTTTCTAGTCTTACACTGCTAAATTAAGGACGGTCAGTGCAGATAACCGTTTTGTAGCTTTACACGAAATTCCGAAACAAACAAACAAGCAAACAAATCCCCACATATAGCCGATTTTCATCTTCCTCGTCAAGTTTGGTGAAAGAAATGGTATTAGAATTCTTTTTTACAATTATGGCAAATAAACCGTTTAGAAAAATGAGTCAAATGACACCTGTTGGATGGTGAAGCGTTCAAAATAAACCTCCATAAGTCTTTAGTTCTTAATACAAATGACTGATTTTCCTGTGTTATAGAGAAATATTTTATGGAAATAATTGTTGGAAAAATTAGAAGTCTTATCACCGTATTATCTTCTTGGGAGCTGGAATACTGTGAGAACACATCATTAAAATAGTTTGAAACAAGGGTGTCAGTATATTTACTATTGATGCTGATCCGCCAGTATACCTTCATAATGTTTCTTACTGATATTAAAACAGCAATATTGGTGCGTAATATTTATTACTGCTATTAATACATCAAATTCATATATTATGCTGACATTACTATTTAAATTTCAACGCTGTCTGAAAACAGAAACCATTTTTTAAGAAACGGCAAAGAACTTCAGAAAAAAAAATGTTTAATTACGTAAGCCCGACACTTCGGCTTACGGCTTTATTAAGGGCTTATAAATGTCATATTTGTTTAATCTTTAATAACGACAACATATGTAAGTCCAAAGATGAAAGGCTTGGAGAAGTCCTGCACATTTAAAAATATTGTCTTTGAACTTACATGTACACAGTGTTTGGCCACATACTTATGTGAATATAATCGTTCAATACACGATCGTTTCGAAGAACACATTCGTGCGACTGGAAATCTTCACAATAAAAAAATTGTTTGTTGTTTTTACGTAATTATGCTGATATTGTTACAGTAATATATATATATGCATTTCCTAGGTTATATACGTTTCCATACAAAGTGACAGGTCGTATACAATAAGAGCAAGCATCATAGTGTAGTCCAAAATATTGTTTCGTACAAAAACGTACAAGTACTCATAGTGCATAAAACAATGGATACATTTCCTGTAACTTACAACATGTCCTTACAATAAGCACAGTGAAAAAATTATACAAGGTAGAAGTAAATTATTATTTTCATCAACCATGAACAGTAAAATTATTATAGAAATGACCATAAATAAAATATAGCATGCTCTGCACTCGGTTTGACTCAATTAACAGTATCACTACGTTACTGAAACTCATCTGCGAAGCTCGTTCTTGTCAGGAGGCAGGATGTTGGTGGCAACAAGAGATAAAGAGAGATCAGAGATAAGATACCTGTGTGAACCCGTGCTATACTGTTTGTGGGTATACCTGGCGAATGTTTTTCAGTTTCAAAAGCTAAACAGCTTCTACAACTGATGGACTGATCAAATTGTATTCGGAAACCAGAAACTAACAGTGGAAGTCGCTTACATGAAAACAAAACCAAGGTTCCTATCATGGATATTTTCTCTGTATTTGAAGTCATTAAACAATTATCGGATATCAACAAAACACATACCGTATTTTCCGCCTAATAAGCCGAATTTCTGGCCCTAAATTTTGGACCTGATTTTTGGGGGTCGGCTTATTGGCCGATCACCAGCTTTGGACCAAAAAATACCGAAGACCAAAATCGACCCCACAATCATACCTTTGATCTCACAGTTACGGCAGAGTTATTTCAGTTGAATAAACTTTATTTATTAATAGAAAAAAGGTCTATACATTACGAATGACATGTATTTATAGAAATAACAAAATTTATAAAAAAATAAACACTTTAATATCAGAAATTTATTAAATTCATCAAATTTCCATCATCTTCATCGTCAGAAGCACCAAATAATAGATTCCAATTCTCGGCAGAGACATGGTCGTCGTACGGGTCATTCTCTAGTGTTATTAGCTGGGTGAGTGGAATGTTGTCTTCCTCGTCGTCGTCCAACCACAACATATCATCTTTGGTTCCATCCATTGCATTTGAGATGCTGTATTTTTTAAATGACTTCTCTACAGTTTCAACACTAATATCGTCCCACGATTTCACGACCCACTCACAGACGGTAGCGAGTGATGCAACGCGCATATTTCCGGCAGCAGTAAAACTTTGATTGCCGGAAACCATCCACTCATTCCAGCATTGACGGAGCCTGTCTTTAAAAGGTTTATTTAAACACACATCTAAGGGCTCGGCTTATTGGGCGGTAATAAGCAAAAACCCTCATTTTCAGAGCTGAAAATATGCCTCGGCTTATTAACCGGAAAATACGGTATTCAGAAAATCGCATTCTTAGAGCTTTCAGCACTGAATCTAATATTTCATAAAAAGAATGCGACTCAATAATGATCATTTCAGTTAACATGTTTTGTATTCTACAATATGGAACCGATGTTTAGTGCAAGGTTCCTAAACAGTCTATTTGTCTTTGAACTCTTACAATATGCTTTTCAAAAGTTTTTATTTCTCATACTTTCAAAACAAACATTTGAACTTGATATATTGTTATTGCAATATTCATATTCTCATATTAAAGGTATCTGAAAATCACGTCACTTAATTTCTAAAGTTTATCTTTAGTGACCAAGCAAATCCAGATTTAAATGTCTTTTTCAAGTGGAATGAAGCCTTACCAACTCTTTTACAACCAAAGTTACATTCATTCACAATAAATTCTAATGCATATTTTCCAACAGTAATTGTGCTGAAAACTCATCGTGGCACACTTTGCTGCTAAATTTAAACATCATGTACCACTTCCTTTAGTCGTAATTTCTCCTGAATGTTCTTCAAGAGATTATTTCGCTTTCTAACGATTTCAGTAAATGAGAAGTGTTTAAGGGCTGTTTGCTGCAAGGAATTTTCTCGCCATATTCTTTTTCGTACATTGAATTCAAGAGATGTGTAAAGCAATGTGAATAATATGTTTGTGGAGCTACATCTTTAGTTTAACGTAATGATGTGTTACAGTAAAACAACCATCATATCCACATCTACACAGATTTTCAACCTAAAGATCACGCTTTCCAAATAAAATTCGCTGTGGTCTTAACATCTCTGCACTCTTTAATAATCTTATAAATATAAATTCTGAAATAAAACTTAACAATTATACTCAAACGTTTGCTTGTTTGTTGTTTGAATTTTACGCAAAGCTACACGAGGGATATCAGCAATAGCCGTCTCTAATTTAATAATATAAGACTAGAGGGAAAATAGCTAATCATCATAACCCACCGCCAACTCTTGGGCTGCATTTTACCAACTAATAGTGGAATTAACCAAAACATTATAATGTCCTAACCACCTGGCCATGCCGGTCCCATACTCAAAAGATTAGTCTTAAAGCTGTACATATCATTAGTTATCTTGTAAATACCCTCCAAATATTTATAAAGTTCAACACAATGGTATTATTAGCAAACACCAGTGCAAAGTCAAAATGGCCCGGCATGATCAAATGGTTAAGTCACTCGACTCGTAATCCGAGGATCGCAGGTTCAAATCCCCGTCACATCAAACATGCTCTCCCATTCAGCCGTATGGGCGTTATATGTGACAGTCAATCCCAGTATTCGTTGGTAAAAGAGTAGCCCAAGAGTTGGCGGTGGGTAGTGATGATTAGCTAGCTTCCCTCTAGCCTTTCACTGCTAAATTAGGGACGGATAGTGCAGATAGCCCTCAAATAGCTTTGCGCGAAGTTAAAAACAAAACAAAATCTAAAGGTGGTCAAAATATCAAGAATTTTACAACAAAATACCAAGTGGTTGCACGTAACTAATACAAAAAAAGGTCAGAATACATCATATCCGAATACAATATCGAATAGAAAACAAGACGAAAGCTGATTAGCAGTAGAATCTTGTGATAAAAAAAATTAATTTATTATAAAAGTATATATATATATATATATATATATATATATAAATAGTATCTAACTTGGTGATCGTATAAGCTATTAAGACATGACAAGAAGAAGTAACTGAATCCTATAGATCGAACCAACAGAACTCCAACAGAGTTTAAAATGAGGCTGAAAACGATATGAACTAAACTTTCAGTAAATAAGAGATTGCAAACTTTGAAAAGGCTACTCTGTAAAGGAGAAAACAACACTTATCGGTTTCTCCCTCTAAAACTGTAATCTCATCGCTAGAAACAAAGTAAAAGAAACCCAAGCAATTTCAACCTAAGACGCATCTTAGCCAATCGCTCTCAGGAGAAATTCTGGAATGAGATTCTTTTCACCACTATTCTGTGGCTTTGGAAATATATTTTCGCATTGAGAAGATATATTAGCTATAACACACAATTGCTCCAAGAAGTGATTAAAACAACCTGGACTGGTATCTATTTTAGTAATCTCCTTCCTAGTGCTACGTTTCACAATGTTACAAATTAATTTTACCAAACCTTCATGGAAAATTTTGTGTACAACAAAGGAACATAACGTGTTTGTTTCATCAACGCCTTTTTCTTCCAAGGTTACCACAACAATTTAATGAAAGCTATGTATTTCCATACTTTGTTTACGAAATCTGTTGTCTTCAGAATATGCTGTTTATAGACTAGTCTTTAATACACACGTCTATCGATTTTATAGGAAAGGCCTGTTCAAAGTAAGGCTTAATGTGCTTATCAGTTACTTAATATATATTTATATATACCAAATAAATTATTATCGTATATTTCGTAATATACTTTAAAGTTTCAGTTAATCATGAAAAAACACAAATTGAATTAGCAGTAAAAGCCTTTTAGGTATTAACTCGGCTTCACATACAGTCTGTAAAAGATTATTACATGAAGTTGCGCACAATCTTAGGCTTAGTTATGTTGTACAATTAGTTAAAATGATGTCTAAAGATTATCTATATTACAAGTTTAGTTATTTAAATGCTAAACACTTCCCTATATTACAATATTTAATTATCTATATGTTAGAAGCCTGCATATATTGTACATTTAATTAATTAGATATCAGAAGCTTTGTAATTGATATTACAAATTTTATTAAATGTATATTACAAGCCTATTTATATTGGTTCGGCATGGTCAGATGGTTAAGGCACTCGACTAGTAAACCGAGGGTCGTGGATTCGAATCCCCCTCACACTAAACATGCTCGCCCTTTCAGCCGTAGGGGTGTTATAATGTGAAGGTCAATTCTCCTATTCTTTGGTAAAAGAGTAGTCCAAGAGTTAGCAATCGGTGGTGATGACTTGTTGCCTTCCCTGTAGTTTTACACTGCTAAATTAGGAACGGCTAGCGCAGATAGTCCTCGGGTAGCTTTGCACGAAATTCAAACCAAATCTACTTATGATGTGAAGTTAATTAGATAGGTGTTAGAAATCTGCTAGTGCCGCACATTTTATTAACTAAATGTTGAAAGCTTGCTTATATTACAAATTTCATTAACTATATGGTAGAAGCCTGCCTATATTGTACAGTTACTTAAACAGATGCTAGAAGCCTATATTGCACAGTTACTTAAATAGATGCTGGAAGCCTAGTTAATATTACACATTTTATTAACTACATATTAGAAATCTGCCTAAATTGAGAAGTTAATTAGATAGACTTCAGAAGCCTGATTTTATCGTTAACTTTATTAAGTAAATGTCACAGGCCTGTTTATATTGCACATACCACTAACCAAATGTTAAAAGGTTGCCTATATCGTAGATTCCATTAACTATAGAGAAGAAGCCTACCTATATTATGCAGGTAGACGCTACAAGCCTGTCTGTATTGCATTGTTAATTAACTAGATGCTAGATGAATTGTGTAAATTCATTCATAAAAATAACTTCTAATAAAACCTCATAACGAAATAACGCCAGGAAACCCATATACGGTGAAATGGAACACGACTTCCTCAGCACAAATAAAATGTATAAACACACCGAAATGAAATTATAGAGGTTACAAGAATACAGTCACGTACGTATTAAATATTATACAAGTTGACTTGCGTTTGAGGTAATTACGGAAAAGGTGGCTTGGCGTACATACATTGTTAGTGAAAAATATAAGAGGCACTTAAACATTTCAATTATTTAAATAGTAGTTTATTTTTTTATCAAATTCAGTTCCAAAACAGTGTAAAAATAAAATTATTTCGTATAAATGTATAAGTAAAAACACACAAAAAGTATTACTTTAAATGAGAAGTAAAAACAAATTGCAAATTAGCGCTATAGAATGGTTAAAAATATAGCCTAACAAAGAGCGTATTTTAAGTTCTTACGTAACCAAGAAAGCTAGGAACTTAAAACATGAAAACACGAGAACAGGTGGGTTAACCCACTGGTGACCGAGGACAAAAAAGTTATTGAAGGTTTTAGTATCTTTGGTAATAAACATTGTTCGTGTTATTGTTATGTGCATCTGCAATTCCGTATATAGAACTTACTCGTAGAAATTTTGCCTTTATTTTTGTTCAAACTGTGGTGTTTTCTGAATATCTTGACAATCATATGAGATTCGCGTATCGGTTGTTTAAATTTTGTACGTAAAATAAATTACCCATGCTTCCCGATATCCACTTATTTTGTTTTAACTTCTGTTGTTAGTTATGTCAGGCTGAGACAAGAGCTCAACCAAAACTAGTATTTTTTCATGCGTATTATAAAATACTGAAAAATAACATATTATAAAGTGATTTTAAAGATTGACACTAGGCCTTGGGCGTTATTAGTAAAAATATTGCTATTGGAAAGTTAAGGTCTCACATAAACTGCATGGTCACAGTGAAATATTTCTGTTTGTATAAACTAAGTTGTTACGTATTTTTTGATGTTATAAGTTCTTCGTAGACTAAACGCAACAGAAAAACGCAGATAACAGCTTGTATAATTTATTACACTAAACTATTAACAAACATAACAGATATAACATGAATTATATAATAATAGTGACAGATATTAAGTTACAACATTCGAAATTAATTACAAAACAAAATAATATTAGTTTCAAACTTCAAAATAAATCACAATACAAAACGGTACTGGCCTGTATCTAATGTAATGATCTAAAATTAAAGTCTCAAATTTCAGTCTAGGGTGTGAATTTGGTCCCACGAAGTAATTCCGAAACAGTTCACAGTTCAATGAAATCGCCGTCTCTCAGCACAAGCGGTAATTCAGAAGTATCGTAGAGATTGACGAAATAAAATCACGGCTTCCGTAGATCTAATTTCAATCACAAATCCAAGTTGAATATTCACAGCAAACACTTAATCTTTCTCAAATAACTAACTTTCTTCTTTTGAAATGAAACTGGTGTTTGAATCTCACTCTTTGTCTTCGAATAAAACTAATGACTGTATCTCTCTCCCTCGAATAAAACTGATGATTGATCACTGAATCTGTCTCTTGTCACCGTCTTTTATACCGACAGGCCTATTTCTCGAACAATCTTGCAATTTCCATACAACTCCAGAGCTATCCACGCATATCCGTTCTTGCACGAGACTACACTTCTAGACAGGAAGTCACCAGCACTCATTTACAAACATGTGATTGGTCTACTTAATTCGAGAAAGTTCTAAAATGTTACCCTAAATAAATAACATATTTTAGTTTAAACTTCGAAACAATAATATCAATATGGAAAAATGAATAATATAAATGAAAATTCAAACACAACACGACATGTTGTCGTTTACAAAATATTTACACATATACATAACATAAGTTTTGCAGTTATTTGTTAGTTGAGGTTAACGTTAGAGCTTTAACCTTTAGAGCACAAGAGAAGCAGCCACTAAAATGGTTAAATGAACAGGGAAATTTGTTGACTTTGAAGTAACAGAAACTGCGAGTTTAAGAGTTCAGTAGGAATACATTTTAATATATTAATGATATTGTAATAACTGGTTCGTTTACATCGTACTTTATTAAATGCGTTAACATTATAATAGTATAGTTTAAAATAGCAAATGCCTATTAAGATTTATGATAGAATTAAACAAAAGACGATTCACCTTTCATTGTTGTTCCCAGAAAATTAAAGAAGCAAGAAGACAAGAAGGGTTTTCTTAAACACGATGAATTACAAGAAGAATATTATGATGGTGAAAAAACTCCAAAGCAGGAAAATTCTTGGAAACGATACCTGGAACCTAACTGCCCTTGCTGTCCGAATTTGACCAAACGATACTTAATAGCCATGCTTTCATTTTTTGGGTTTCTCATCAGCTTTGGTATCCGATGTAATCTTGGAGTAGCTATTGTTCAGATGGTTAGCAACATGACAGCAGAAGTAAGTATTACTGGTCTCATTAGAATAATCTACACAAAATCCCTAAAAGACAAAAGGTACATTAACTCTTTAAAACTAAACAAATAAAATGTAAGCAATGCACATACTTAAAAATATATCTTAATACGTACATTTTTGTCCAAATTAATTGAAACAAATGGCCATTTTACAATATTTTCGGCATGGCGGCCGGTGTAGGCTTGCTGGACCTTCTGATTTTCTTTAATAGTCATTTTTTTCACACAGATGGCGTCATTAGCTGTGTTTTGCAGTACGGTCGATTTATTTTTTAGGATATATCACGAAAGTTTTAGGAATATTACGTCATTCGAAATTGCGTTAGAAGGGCAAGGAAACCAGTCAAAAACAACTTCTTACCAACTCAATGAAGAAAAAACAGTATCAATTGGGTCTGAAATATGAGAACTGGACGCAAGAACAATGGAGGAAAGTGTTATTCACTGACTAGACTCATTTATTCGTACAGGGTCAAAGAAGTCTGCATGTTCGCAGATCTCCAGGTGAGAAACTTCGAGAATCTCACGTCAATCAGTTCGTAAAACATCCCTTGAAGAAAATGTTTTGAAGCTTTTCAGCTACTATGGCATCGGAGGCTTATATATCGTAGAAGGTATTATGCGAGGACCACAGTACATCGAAGTTTTGCAGAGAACAGTCGTTCAAGAATTGAAAAAGAGATTTTCAGATGGATCTGGCATTTTTCAGCAAGAGCTGGCTCCGTGCCACACATCGATACTTCTAAAGAATTTTATGACTACAACGCAAGTAAAGGTGCTGGACTGGCTTGGAAACTCTCCGGGCTTAAATCCTATTGAAAATCTTTGAACGATTTCCAAAGAAAGAATTCCGGGAAAAGACTGCACTTCGAAAGATAAGCTGATTGAGGCTATAATTGAGGTATGGTACCGCAATCCAGAAATTAGTAAAGATTGCAGTCAACTCGTGGACTCTATTAATGATCATTTGAAAAATAAAGGCGGTCTTATCATGTATTAATTTGTGAGTAACTTTTGAATTCTCAGAACTGAAACGAAAAAAAAAATTTAAATCGTAATTTTCCGTCTTGTTTCAATTAATTTGCACAAGAGTGTATATGTGTTTTTTTTTCTTATAACAAAGTCACATTAGACTGTCTGCTGAGCCCAAGGAGGGGAATCGAGCCCCCATTTTAGCGTTGTAAGTCCGTAGACTTACCATTGTACTGGAGGGGGTTCTCAGTATTTAAGTTAAATCTTAATATAAAGCACACAATAACCAATGTGTTTATTTATACAGAGCCTTAACTTTTTATTTCAAAATAATAAAATGATTTTACACCGTTCTTAAAATTTTTTCACAATGTATTCCACTAAAATTAAAAAATCAAAGTTCGATTTGCTTTTCAAATCCACATCGCACCAAACATACTAGTCCTTTCAGCCGTGGGGGCGTTATAATGTACGGTCAATCCCACTATTTGTTGGTAAAAGAGTAGCCCAAGAGTTGGTAGTGGGTGGTAATGATTAGCTGCCTTCCCTCTAGTCATACACCGCTAAATTAGGGACGGATAGCACATATAGCCGTCGTGTAACTTTGCCCGAAATTCCAAAACAAACAAACAAGCTTTACAAATTTTCAGCTATTTACTGAAGAGTCAACTTTCACGTGTATCTTTGATGTGGGTCGTTTATAGCGTAGCGGTTACCACGCCCATTTGTGAATCCCAAGATCTAAGATTTGCGTCTTGTTGTCTCAGGATCGCGTTCCACATTTCGGGGCTTAGATCAAATCCCACTTTTCTAGACCCGGCATGGCCAGGTGGTTGGGGCTCTCGAATAGCCGGCTGAGGGTGTTTGGATTCTTGTCATAATAAAACATGCTCACCTTTACAGCTGTAGGGGTGCAATAATGGCAAGGTCAGTCCAACTAATCGTTGGTAAAAGAGTAGCCCAAGAGTTGGCAGTGGTTGATGAGGACTAGCTGGCTTCTCTCTAGTCTTACACTGCTAAATTCACAAACATACAAACAAAAACACTATTTCATTAGATTGATTCAAAAGGTGATCAGGTCTTAGATCATTCCAAAAGTGGATCGGGTTGTAGATCACATCCCACTATTCAATTATATAAGTCCAAAAATTGATCGTGGGTGCTATTTTTGATAAACTGCCTTTTACTAATCTATTAGTTAATAGTTAGGCGGGGTTAGCATGTATAAAATCTGATTATACTTTCTCTAAATGTAACTATTATTGGTAAGGAGCTGACATAATTTTACGCTAACGTCTCTGAGTGCACGTATTATAATTAGTCATACTGTAATAACACATTAATGTTAGGCCTAATATAAGTTTTTGGAACTACATTATTTATTCGGTTCCTTAGGGCTTTTCAAGATGAAGAAGTGTGTATAGCAGTAGTTCAACCACATTATGTCCACCACATATTTTAAAATCGCGTGAACAACTTTTCTAAGCGTGATTATGATTAATTTCCGACGAGACGTTTCGCTCAATACAGAGCTTATCAGACAGGGTCGGCTTTGGTTTGAATTTCCCGCGAAGCTGCACGAGGGCTATCTAAGTTAGTTGTTTCTAACTTAGCAGTGATAGATCAGAGGTTAAGCATTTACTGCCAGCTCTTAAGCTACTCTTTACCAACCAATAGTAGGACTGATAGTCACATTATGATACTCCTACAGTTGAAAGAACGAACATGTTCTGTGATGGGGATTCGAACCTGCGTCTCTCATATTGTGAGTCGAATGCCCTAACTAACAGGTATTAAATGTACTTGTTGAGGTTTATCTGTTTTTTTGTAGTTGAGTACGAAGCTTCACAATGAGCTGTCTGTGTTATGTTCACCACTGGTATCGAAATCCAATTTATAACGTTGTAAGTACGCAGACATGCTGCTGTGCCACTACGACCTATTGTTAAGGAATTTAATTTCATCTTTCTCTGGACGTAGTGTTATAGATAAGGATCTGATTTAATCTGATGATACGTTTTATAAATATAAGTATTGCTGTTAGGAAACCGGATTTAATCCGAGTATACTTTTTCTGAATGCACTTGTTAATGGCAAGAAGCGAGTTTAGTGTAGACATTTTCCTCTGTATATTAAGTGGAAAAAGATTAACATGATTACCACTAATTCTAGAAGTTCCTTTTTTTTGAAAATGTTTCACTAGACCATCAGTACAGTTCACAAGTTGTTCATCACAAACACGTAATATTGTTATAATAAAACGGTTTTAATGTGAAGATACCTTCAATGAACTACTAATGCGCTATTGATGTGAATTTGCTACGAGTTGCTGATACGTTCACCAAATCCACGTGCAACGTTCGTTAAATGTGTATTAGATGTTTACTCACGCTACGCGAGTTTATGTAAATCTTTCGATTAAAAAGTTTACTAATTCTATTTCTACTTTATTTTACTAACACAGGAACACAAACTTCTAAGCAACTTAAGTTGTATTTCTATTCGTTATATTGTTATGATCTATATTTTAATGTTATGATTTGTTTATTTACTAAACAGAGCTTCGAGTTTTAATTTTGACGTTAAGATCGAAATATTTAATAAGATAGGTCTAGAACAACCACAAATTTATAAATTATTTTGACGCCAGCCTTTCTATCAAGATCAAAGGTAGTTTATGAGCAAGAGGTTCGGGGAAGATAAAATATAATGAGCTGTACTTAGCAAGTCTAATAAATCAGTTAATATGTTTTTGTTTCAGTTATGAAATTTTAAGTTAGGCTTATTCTTTACGTTACTGGGGTGCAGTGAGCTTCTTTTATAAATGTACAAATTACCATCCTGTCTAAACTTATAAACGTAAAGAGGATAATAATTTATTGTGTAAATTGGACGTTAAATTCTTTTCTCCAGATTATTTGAAATAACCCGCTAATGAAAGAAAAACGCCACTTAAATAATAGCACAGCATATGCCAACTTTAAAATAGCTTAAGTTATTATATTTCCGCATTGCTACATTAACTCAGAAGATGCCAACTTTTAATAATTGAGGTTATTGTATTTCCACTTTGCTATATAAACAGCCAAGACACCAAATATTAAGCACTTGGAATTATACGTGTTGTTATATTTACATAAATATATACGTCACTCTCGGAATACTGGGTTTGTCTGAAGTTCAGCACAAAGCTACACAACGGGTTATTTGTGCCATGCCTTCTTCGGATATAGAAATCCAGTTTCTAACGTTATTAGTCCGAATACATGGTGCTGTGCCACTGGGAGAGGCCTAAAACAAAATTTTTAGTGAAGACTAAAGAGTTATATGTTTTTATTTGATTAAAGATAAAAATTAGATCATTTAACTTCCAAGCAACTTAATCAGTATCTGGGAGAAACGCGTTCTCCGAATAATGGAATGAATGTAATGTAATTATTTCTAATTTAATTTCTTCACACAATACCTAAATTAAACTGCTAATTTCTACTTTTTTTAGATGTGAGTTGCTAGTGGTTCTTGACAAAATACTCTTTAAGTCCATATGATGTTTTCAGTAATTTCGAAAGATGGCTCACAAGCTTTTGAGTTGATAGTTTAACTTTAACAACGTATACTACTTTAGACCCGTTTTATTATTGATTAAAAAAATAGGAAAAGCGTACTAGAGTTTCTAGATCTTTTAAGATCAACCTTTTCATCTTGTTGCGTATTATAATTTATTTTGGACAAGTCTCCAGTTTATTATATGGCATATTACAATTCTTAAAATACCCTAGAATTTTAATTTGACCATAAAGGCTAATTAAATGCCGATTGCCATAAACTTTATTATATTTGCCGAGAAGATTGATACATACAATTTTTCAGCTTAACATAAATATATTTTAATACATATTAAAAAAATACAATTTATAATAACGGTTGTTAGAAATAATAATTTATATATAAAGGTTTTAAAAACTTAAAATTTATACTGAATCTTCTAATTGGTCTGGAACTGAACATTTTATCGACGGTTCACGATGAGCCAATTAATTCTGTGTTGATACACGGAAAGCCAACTATCTTCTTCATGCGTAAGCGTTTTTCCTCTTCGAAAATGCCTGATGTTCTCGTAGAAATACCAACGTCCGAAGTTAATTCACTGGAGGTAAACGGTTTGTAACGCTCGAAATATATGAAAGTTCCTGTCAAACGTCTGTAGTTTTCCGGTTAATAAGCGTTTATTACAATTTTAGCTTTTGAGGTTTGTAGTATGTTCATTGTAGCAAACCAACAATATCAAACTGTTTCTTGTTCATTTATAAACTTTAAGGCGAGATTCTTGAAATTTCAGTTGACAATATTGACAACAATACGCTAGTGCTATAAAGTGAGAATATTGAAAGTTTAGCTGGCAATAATACTGAGAACCACTAGTATTTACACACACATATAAACATTGGAGAATCTTTTACACATTTAGTGGATAGGAAATAATTTCGCAATACACATTTAACAGTGTCAGTTACATGATTTCTAAATATATATATTTAGTTGAAACAAACACAAATAATAAAATAAATATAGAGTATACAATCCGTTAAAATCTGAGTTAAATAAAACAATGTTTTGGCGATTGTCATACTCTTACTAGAACAACTATGTTTTTTTGTGTTAGACACAGCTGAAATTTCACCTCACGTTTCAAGTTTTCCTTGATCGCCCTCAACAAACCGTAGCACAGCAGGTCGAACGATTGTAGCTGTTTCAAACAAAAAAGTCTTATGCAGTCATATTACAGAAACTTATTTATTGTATGTAGTACATTGTGTTTCCACATGCGAATTCCCTAAAGTGTTCGCATGCAAGGAAAACGAGCCAAGCTCGAGGTCAATTCACTAATACTCGGCCAACCGTAACGTACGACAAAATGACAGATGTAGCAGCCAAAGAACAGGAAGAACAGCAGCTCTCTACAGATGACACATCTATATCTTTTGACATTTTATTTTATGAGAAAATTAGGTTTTTTATCGTTTGTTGCTGGCATATATGTTTTAAAATGTAATGGCTTAATATTTTATCAGTCAGAGGTAAAAAGAGCCTGCCATAGTACTGGAGAAAAGTTTAATTAATTATTGATTCATTGTGAAACGTTAAAATAAGATATACTTAAAAGCACATACCTATTTTTTTTGCAAGATTATTTAAGCGGAATTTCATTCTTATCGCTATATCCTTGATTGTGGAATCACAGAAAGTTTGTTGGATAACATTGTAACGTTCTATCGTTACAATACGTTGCTTAATTGCACACGAAATGTTGGTGAAATTGTAAAACGCTTCCAATCTAACATTGTACTGGAGCATCGTTCCAGAAAATTACTTGGTTACAAAAGAAATTTGAGTGAAGTTGGAAAAGACTTGCTTGATAACGTAATATTAAATTGTCCTAAAGATGGATTTTAAGACAATGAAAAGTGTTGAGCGATATTATGTTGCAAATAGAACATTCCTTAACAATTTTTGAAGGAGCAATAAAACCGAGCTCTTAGTAGTGTTTTTTTACTCAAATTATAGATTCTACAAAGATCATTATAATTTATTGTAAAAATGGTGTGAACACATACATATGTTACATTTTACTGTACAAACAAGGGTATGAGACGTGAACATCACACTTTATTATTACAAACGATGTTGTTTTAAATCAAGTAAAAAGCAATCTATTCTTACAAACAAGGCTTGACATAGCCTGATTGGTTAAGGCGTTCGACTCATAATCCAAGAGTCGCGCGTTCGAATACCGGTTGCTCTAAACATGCTCGCCCTTTCAGCCGTGAGAGACTTATAATGTGGCGGTCAATCCCACTATTCGTTGGTAAAAGTTGGGTAAGAGTTGGCGTTAGGTGGTGATGACTAGCTGCCTTCCCTCTAATCTTACACTGCTAAATTAGGGACGGTTAGCACAGATAGCCCTCGAATAGCTTTGCGCGAAATTCTAAACAAACCTGTCAAACAATAGGATTATACAGAAATATCACACTTTGTTTGGTAATTTATTCATTAAAAAAATTCAATATAAATTATTGTTAAAAATAGGTATTTAATACGTCAGAAAATGCTAAAAAATTGTAGATATGTGTGATATAAGAATGAAAGCTGTAAATAACGATATAAGTTTTCTCGGACAAAAATCAGCTGGTATCAACGATGGTAGGTTTTTTCGTCCGATACTTCTGTACGCAAACAAAGCCAGTTATACAGGGGTACTGATCATGGACACAGGTGCTTACTTGTAAACTGAAATACATACTCTGTCATTACGGTTCTTATGCGTCACTGTTTATTTGGCTCAAACGTAGTTCAAATTAAAATTGAAACTTAACGTAGCATAATGGTAAAATACAACGTCTATACAATTAAGGCTTTATTAAATAAAAGAAGAGTACTGTTGTACATTCACTTAATGTAAATATATTATGTAGCTTTTAGGCGAAATGCCGGAAACAAGATTCTAATTTGTTTTTTGTTGTTTTTTTCCCGAGAAAGAATATAGCATTTTTATCCAGCAGTTTTTCTTTCCCTTAAATTTTATCAGGGCTTATTGTGATTTCTAACCTATTAAAAGAACTGTTATTGAGTAAACCTTTGAATTTCGAGTTTGATTCCCGAATTGAACAATTTGTAGATAGTCTATTTTTTTACAAGATTTCAGTAAAAAGTTAAATGTACAAAAGTACATTTAAGAACACCATAAAAACATTAATTAAAAACATACAAGTCATTATTTTTATGGAAAATTAAAACACTATACTTTATGGAAATTTATTACTTCAATAATAAAATACGTAAACCGTTACATTGGCTTATTGATCACATTGTTTCTAAGTGCAAGTGTATTGTTTTATATCTTAGTATAACACTGAACAAAAAATTGTCCCTAAAGAATAAATGTCCACCTTTCTCGGGCTATCGGGTTTTTGTTCATTTCTGTCAAGCACTCTTGGAACTACGCGTTTTTTCTGACAACATGAATGTGTTTTCATGAAATACGCAACCAAACTTGTACTTGAAGTTGAACATGTTTATTTCTGACGTTGTTCGTTTGTTTGTTTGTTTGTAATTAATCACAAAGTTACACAATGAGCTATCGGTGCTCTGTCCACCACGATTGTCGAAACCCGGATTATAGTAGCGTGAGTCCGCAAATATATTATTGCGCCACTATGGGGCTTGATATGGTTAAGCTGTTACTTTTAATCACATCACCAGGAAAAAAATAATTCTTTGGCTCATTGAAGCTTTATATTTGTTCATCTCATCATCCACTGAAACATTTGAACAATGAAATAATATAATAGTTGTCATCGTCTTCTGTAATGTTGATTAAACATTAAACAGTCAGCAAAGTATTCTGTAAGAAATAAAAAACAGATGTTGTTATATTACCATTAGTGTTCTAGGTGACAATAAGGCTTACATATTCATTACAAATAACGTCACCAAAAATATGGTTTCTCCAATAAAGAGCCTACAAACACATCATACAAGCTTAGCATTAATATTTTACTATAAATTAGTTATTAGTTGTTTCGTTTGATTCTTTCATCGTGAAAGCAAATTTGTGTGCTCATTTAATATTGTTACACTTTAATCACATTGCAAAATATTAGGTTGCCAAGAAATAAATGTCATTTTTGAACTGCAAAGTTTGGAAAAGTATAAACCAGTGTTGTAAAAGATGTTTTAATCAAAGTAAGCACCATTTGTTTCAACGTGTAACGGTGCTGCTTATGCCCCTACTATAGAAATTAGACTTTCTATGTTCAATGAACTGAAAGCTTCTTCTGCAACTGCCTGGTTTGGAAAGCTTTTATTGCTTAACAAGCTGTCAAAGTGCTTGAAAAATTGAAAATATGTAGGGGAATGGTCTGAGGAATAAGGTAGATGCAGCAGAACTTCGGTTACCAATCGTTCAATTTTTGAAGCGCCATCCTTGACACGCCCCACAACGCCGGTTTTTTTTATCTTCAGTCAGCTCATGGGGAACCCACTTATCCAATTTTTTCGTCTTTCCAATCACACTCGTGTGGTTGGTAATGCTTGATTTGGTTGTGCCCAGCTTTTCTGCAAGCTCACGTACTGTTGTGCAAGGGTCTGTTTCAACTGCTTCCCTTAATATGTTTTCATCTAAGAATGGCTTTCTTCCACGACCTTCGTGGTCTTCAAGACTTTTATCTTCATGTCAAAATCTTGTGAACCAAAGTTAAACTGCATATTCACTAGGAAATCCATGGCCGAATGCCTGGTTGATGTTTTATGTAGTTTCGGTAGCTTTTCGTCCAAGTTTGAAGTCGTAGAGAAAAATCAGACGAAAGTTTTTGTTCTCCATGCTGCCTTGGGGGTTTCGAAACTTACTCTGTGGAGAGTTGAGAGAGCAGATAATTAAGGCACCTTGTAAAAGACAGACGTTGGATTAAACCAATCAACCAGCAATAAGCTACTCGATATTTAGCTTCTAAATGTCATCGTGAAATTCCGATTTATATTTCTGGACAACCTAATATCTATATTATCAAACATTATGTTTGAGGTTTAAAAATCAGACGTACGCTTGTATATTTAGTATACCTAATAATTATTAACTTTAAAAAATATATGATATTTTTTTGGAGATGGCAATTTTTTCCAGATGAATTATTTGTCAAATAAAAGCTAGGCACAAAATATCCCTAATATTACAAACTGTGTTGACATCGAGATGTTCTAGATTTCAAATGGTTTAACTTACAACAAAAGACTAAGATAGCTTGGAGTTCAAATATGTCAGAGTAGTTTCGCTTTCCATTGAAAACACCTGATTTAATTATACCTCTGTCGTGGACAAGATTGTACTTTATACAACTTCTATGAGGAAATTTGTTCACAATTATTTACTGCTAAAAATTATTCAATAATCAATTTAAAAATTACAAAAATTAAAGACCCAAACGTTACTTGAATTTAGAGATGAATTGAAGAATAATTTTAACCTTTTGAAAATACTCGAACTATCGAAGTCCTTATTATGTACTTCATATAGTTTTCAATATAACATGACATTTAGTTGTTAAGAACATGAGAATTAAAATCTGTTAGATTGTTTCACAATAAAATCGTATAATATTTAAACTGTATATTTCTTTATTTTAAAATTATGCTTTCGAGTCGCTAGTTTATTTTGTCCACCTGAAAAGCGTTGCAGTACTGGAAAAGAATATCAAACACAACTATCCCCATCTAGTAATTAAAAGTGCTATTGTTAATTACAAATTTTTCTGTAGACATTTTTTATCCAACTGATTTTTGTCTTTGTACGGATTTTGACATCATTCATCACTTGCGTGTGTAGGGACCCGAATTTGATTGGTCACCTGAAACAATTGGAGTCATAGATTCGTCGTTCTTCTGGGGTTATCTAGTTACACAGCTCCCAGGAGGGTTTCTTGCTGGTAAATATCCTGCAAACAGGTAAGTTTTGTTAGATCTTTCAAAATCACTTGGGAGAGGAGGAAACAAACTTAATGCACGTTGAATTTTTCCATTGATGTTTTGCTCATAAAAACAGTTAAATAAATGGAAATAAATAATAAAGTGACTGAAATTCCATTGTATTTGTTGTGATATTATTTATCATTGAGTAATTACGCTGTTAAACAATGTTTTCTTGCAGAACATCTTCATGAACGCCTCTGTTTAGTTACATGTCACAGCAACTTATTACTGTGTACTTTCTACTTACATTCAAGTAAAGAGCTTTTGATTGAATGCTATTACACCTTCATTACAGGGTGTTTGGAACAGCAATTGCCGTATCATCATTTCTTAATCTCCTGATTCCTGGATCATCGAAAGTTAATCCACTATTGGTAATATTTGTTAGGATACTCCAAGGATTAGTTGAGGTAAGATTTAATAACACTTTTCAGAACATATATCACGAGTTGGTTACATCTGGTCCCCTTAATAACTACCAAAATATAACTAAGTCCTATTAATTAGATTGTGATGAAGTTGATTCCTGAAGATGATTGGACGTTAGTATATACAAATGTTTAAGTGATAATACTTGTGCCGATTAATGGATTCATGGTGGTAAATGTTAAAGAGCTCCGTGGCTTAACTGTTTAGTGTTTGATACCTGTCAAAAAGCACCACATAATACTTGAGTCCTAGTAACAACAAAAGGGTTGATTGATTCCAGATGATAAATGTTAAAGAAGAACGAAGTTTACTAGCTCTTGATATTAAATATAAGAATTGAACAAGAGTTTATGTATTAATTTCTGACATAATTGTCAGAAAATATCCGGGACTAGTTAAATCAGTTAAGTATAGCACAATGGTTAATTGGTTTCTTGTCATACCTGTTAGAGAGTCTGCCAGGTATTAATTGAGTCTTAATGAAAACTACAATGATATCACAAGGTATCTGAGAACAGACACAATAACTCACTTGAACCCTGTTAATAATGAGAACGAAAGAATAAAACTTTTTTGTTATTTCATTTTCAAAGATAAACGTATTATTCAGTTAAAGTGGTAATTTTAACACGGCGTTATCTATTTCCAAAGTAAAATTTAATATTTCGAACACAGTTGAGCTGCTACACAGACTTCAGTATTTTGGAAACTGCTATTTGATAGGCTCAAAAATATATCGTTTCTCCTCATTTTGAATTTTAAGAAATCGCTTATTAATCTCAATAACTCTTTCAGTCTCAATGCTCTTACATTACCAGTAAATGTTTTCATAGTTCTGCTACGTCACTAAATAGTGGATTTCTCTTTTATTCATGTGATATATGATTTCACCATATATAATGGTGATTTATTTATTTAGAATTTTTTTAAAGATATACGTTAATGAACCTCGAGGCGCATTATTAATCGAGGTTTTGTTGTTTACAGCAAACTTGAAACATTTTATTTCTAAGAATTCTGAAACCTTTTTTAAAAAAATAAAGATTTAAAACGAAAACTGTAACTCTGAAGCACTTTGACCATTTTATTTATATTTTTAAAACTCCTATACATAATGTGACTTGCTACAAACGTCAAGAATTATTCACACATTTCAGTTCCTTGGGTACAAATTTCTCCATTGATATGATATTCACTTGGCAAATTTAGATAAATCAACCTAAAGAAACTGGTGAAATATCGTGTCTTTGCTAAAATATGTATATCATTATAACTGAATTAACTTCTGTAAATAATTATCTTAAAACCACAAATGTAAAATGTTGGATTAAAAGTGAACACCTACGAACATGAAAGAGTATAAGTGAAATTATAGAATCGCCAACTCAACACCAAAAATTAAAAAAAATTCATTGCCTAAAATAACATCAAATTGCTTTCGATTACGGTGGGTATCTTGAACAAGTATAGATGCGCATTTTATTCGGTATGTTCCGGTTGATAAGTTTTACATTTAAAAAGTTATACACAATTTGGTTTCAGTATGTTCTCTGGTTGAAAGTGTTATAACTGGCTCAGTTCTGGCTAGTTTTAGAGCAATAAATGAATGTCACGTTTTTAGAAGGCATCAGGTTGGTAGTTATTTTGTTTAAAACAAATACAGATCTGTTTATTTTGTTTTGTAATGTTTTCGATGATAAAGACACATATGTGCATATGTTTGGTGCATGTTCGTTTTTTAAGCATTAGATGTTCTAAAACTTTCCTTATTTGGTGTTTTAGAAAATTTAACAATGACTTTCTGGTTACAAATGTCGGTTAGTTAGCTGATTTTATGGAACCTCTTTTGTTTTTCGCTTTTTTTATTGCAAATATTTGTCTCCTTTCGAACAAGGACAATAATTTATTTCTGTTTTTCTTTCTCTCTGTGAGCAGCATTCACAATTATTCTTTTCCGCTCTGAATTCCTAAAAACCTTCCATTCTAACAAGAGCTACTATTTTCAACTGTCCGAATTCTAAGTAATGGAAACACGTTATCGCTACTATAGCAACGTGTCAAGCATAGACGTGTGGTGAAAGCCCTCAAATCGTAATCTGAGGGTCGATAGTTCGAATCCTCGCCACATCAAACATACTCGCCCTGTTAGCCGTGGGGGATTTATAATGCTAGGGTCAATCCCACTATTCATTGGTAAAAGTAGCTGTCTTCCCTCCAGTCTTACATTAGGGACGACTGACGCAGGTAACACTCGAGTAGCTTTGCGCGAAATTCTAAACAAACCGAAACTATAACAACGATATCTGGTATTTTGTTTTATTGCATAAAGCTCGTTTGCTAAAGACGTGTGTTTTCTTACAGTTAAGCCACATTGGACTATCTTCTGTGTCCATCGAGGAGAATCGTGCCGTTGATTTTTATAAATCCTTAGACTTACCGCTGTTCAAGCGGGAAACGTTTCGTCACACTTTCACTTATCCTAACAAATAACTCTGTAACGTTTCATCACACTTTTACCCATTTTTCCTTTTTTATTCACACAAGTATAAACCAGAAAAATGATAACCATGTGCCTTTCGTGTTTCCATAAAAGAAGAGCAGAACAGTTGAAGATTATTAAGGTGAATGTTTGTTACTTGCCTTAAATGTTTATGAATTAACCCAAGAAAAAACATGGCACGTTTGTTCTTATACTACAAAAGATCCAAAACGTTTTTGTTTTTTTTTGCTAGTTTCTGGACGAAATCTCGTTACCCGCTGGCACGGTGGAAAGTCTGCGGATTGACAACACTAAAATCAGCGGTTCGCTTCCACTCGCTGGACTTAGTAGATATCCTCGTGTGGTTTTGTTATGAGAAAACACACACACATTAAATATTTAGTCACAGTAACGACATGCAACTACAGATGATTTATTATTAAAACATTAGTGTATAGATAAATATTTAATTTTTAATTTCTAATATTTAATTTAATTTATATTCTAGCTATGATAAAGCATAAATAATGTTGATGGTATCGCTGAGTTACCAACAAGAACTTGGTAACCAGCCGTGTTGATGTGACATCAAATTGATTCCTATTTGAATCTTAGGAGACAAAATCATATTAAATTATACCATATTTTCAGCCTAATACATGATCGAAAAACATTTGTTGATAAGAACTGTGACTACTTTGGACACTGTAAGTCATACCTCGATATGAATCGATGTGTTGCTAGGTTTTGTATGCTCTATTTAACTATTAAAGATGCTAAAAAACTCATTATCCCTTCTTAAATGTGAATCAGATGAGGGTCGCAGTTTCCAAACTCCTTTCACTTATGAAATGCTAAAGCACTTATCTTTATTTGTACCACAAGGATTTTTTTTTGTTCTCGATTCTTCTTCTCTTGGTAAAACTTTCGCGACACCACGAGCAACTTGCTGTAACACAAAGTTTGAAAACCACTGGTCTAGAAAATGTTCTAGTTTAATCTTATTTAAATTTTTGCAGTGTATTCCTTCAACAATTTACTAACCAATTGAGTACAATGATTGGAGTTACGATCGATTAAAAATTGTTGGTTTAAGACTGATTAAATCTCTATATCGTTCAATAACCACAGTGTTATGTCATAACACACAAATAACAGTAGGTCCAAGAGAACTGGCTTACCCAAGCCTGTAAGCCATCACCTTCATGTACACATATTTCTGCTGTGAAACTGTGGTTGGTTTTAAAAATATTCTTTCTTCAAATGTCTACAAAGTTTGTATCTAGCTCCATTGTCTGAAATAAATTATCATTTTTCTGAGGCTTTCTGTTTTGAGTCATTTTCAAAAGACGAAGTTATTGCCCTTATGGCTATAACTTTTCTGTATCTACAGCAAATTTATTGGTGGTCTAAGATCGAGTCCGCATTCCACTAACCACATGTTGTGAGACATTTGGGCTCTTCAATGAGTTGCTTGTAACTTTGACAGATGTTTTAACATTTTTTAATAAGAATGGTTTTTGCCTTGTTATATATATATAATGTATAAAACACTGAAAGACGTAATAACAATATTTAATAACAGTAATTGTGTCTAAAACAAGAATACAGAATACTTTAGTTATCCTCTTTATTGATGTTTAACTTATTAAGATAGGAAGTAACACTACAAATAAACCGCCATGATATTTCAATAATTTTATTGAACAGTTGAGATTTTAAAACAGGAATGAAGTAATATTTGATCTCCTTTCTGGTGTTCTTAATATAATGAGTAATATGAACATTTTCTTTGTAACCTCATTGTAATTTAAAACAATATCTCAATATATTTATTAACCAAAAATGACTCTTAACTGCATAAAGACATTTTCTTTCTAACTGTTTGTTTTTGAATGTCAAAAAAAAACTGAACTTGCAAGACTGGAAGATGTGGTTTAAATTTCGCGTAAACCTACAGAAGGACTATCTGCTCTAGCCGTCCCTAATCTATCAGTGTAAGACTACAGGGAAAACAGCTAGTCATCACTACCCCCTACTCTCTCTTGGGCTACTCTTTTACCAACGAATAGTGGGATTGACCGTCATACATAACTCCCACACGCCTGAAAGAGCAAGCATGTTTGGTGCAATTGGGATTTGAACTCGCGACCATCGGATTACGAATCGAGTGCTTTAACCATCTAGCCATGTCGAGCATGTGCAAAAGGATCAGATCAGATATCCATGAGTTTGGTACAACTTCTGCACAAAAGGAGAAACACCACTCTGAAACTAAAGGACATAACTGTATGTTTCAGAATGCCCCAAAATCAGAAAGTGAGTAGAGTGTTCAGTATCTTACATTATAGCTAAACTTTGCGATCTGGCATTCACAGCATACTAAAAATTAGGCCAAGCCTGGTCAAAGTGTAATTACTGTTATGAGTATAATAATTAAAGACTGTAATCTTTAAAGTAGCGGTTTATTGATGACCAACTTTGTGAACCAAAACATTTATTTTTAATATAACGTTTGTCCAATTGTTTGTATAAACATCTGAAAAAAAGTGTAATGAAATCTCCTTTAACTTCTTCTTTTAATAATTATTTGCTCTACAATAAAGTTAAATTTGTCTGCCAACACAAACAAGATTATCTCATACATGTAAGTGGGAAATTTGAAATTGTTTCAGACAAGTTGGTCAGGTGTGGCCTACTGCTTAGCTTGATTGGACTTTGAATTAGAAGGTTAATGTTTCTGTGTATGTTTTCTTATAGCAAAGCCACATCAGGCTATCCGCTGAACCAACCAATTGGAATCAAACTCCTGATTTTAGCGTTGCGAATCCGTAGATTTACCGCTGTACTAGCAGGCTGCTTATAGTTTGTGCCTTGTTGCTGAAAAAAATGCGTTCCACAATCCGGCATATTTATTTAAACTTTATTTTAAATATTTAAAACCCTACTTCTATTAATCAGAAACAACACACGAGTAATCACAGTGAGAAAAATGATAACAGCGAATGTTTTTTTATTGTTTAACAACTTCCTCGATAGGAGAAGTTCATGCTTAGTACAATTCTACACACATTACGCCCACTCTGCTGATTTTATGCTTTTAGTCATACTCCATTTGTAATGAGATAATTTTTAGACACAATTTTTTTGCATAATTAACGAGTTGTGCTACACAGTAAAAAAATTCCCTCGCTGGGACAGCTGTAAGGGTTTGATTTCCCTCTGTGGACACCGCGATAGACCGATATGGCTTTGCTGTAAGAAAATGCACACGCACACTCAGAATAGAAAAAAAAACGTTTTACCAAACAATATATAAGTTTGATTAACTTGAGATATGTAATTATAATATGACTGACAGGTTGTTAAATCAACCAAAAAATAATTCTCAATAGCCGCGACGTTTTAAATTATTTTAAGCAAGATTAGAGCAAATTAATCTTTGAGACTTTTCTTCCTTTTTTATTAGTTATATTTTTGTGCGCCACCACTATCAAGCGTGGGGTGCGCATATATCGGATTCGAATTTATTACTCATCAGGATTTCTACCAGCATATTTTCAAACCAAAAATGTTTTTTGTCCGAATCATAATGAATTATCTTTTGAGCGTTTGGCGTCGCTAATGCATAAATCGAAAAATTTTGACAACCTGAGTCCAAAACTGCAATTAGATTTTAAATCGGTCAAGAGATGACGGAGCTATAAGCTAAAAGTTTGTGCTATGCCGCGGCTAAAATTTACAGAAAATAAAATACTCAAATAATGAGATAAATTATATATAAACTGTTAATTTTGTTTTAACCCTAACTCCTAGGGAGTGACGTATCCAGCCTGTCACGGTATTTGGCGACATTGGGCACCGCCTTTAGAGCGTAGTCGCTTAGCAACTTTGGCATTTTGTGGCAAGTACTATCTTAAAATCTTAATACTATAACGTTTTAAGCTCTGAATAATATGTAATATTAGTTTAAGATGATTGTATTATGTGATCTTGTGTATTAATTAAAGAATAAAATTACTCTTATATTCTGTGTTCAAAAAATCAAAAGTTATTTACGTCAACTTAATGATTAAAAACTTAATGTATTACTGATAATATTAATTATATTTATTGGAGACAAACCTGAAACTCTTACAACTTATTATGGTTAGATTACAATATGGCCGAGCGCGTTAAGGCGTGCGCTTGTAATCCGAGGGTCGCGAGTTCGCACCCGCGTCGCGCTAAACATGCTCGCCTTCCCAGCCGTGGGGGTGTATAATGTGACGGTCAATCCCACTATTCGTTGGTAAAAGAGTAGCCCAAGAGTTGGCGGTGGGTGGTGATGACTAGCTGCCTTCCCTCTAGTCTTACACTGCTAAATTAGGGACGGCTAGCACAGATAGCCCTCGAGTAGCTTTGTGCGAAATTCCAAAACAAACAAACAAACAAGATTACAATATTTTTAAAATAAAAAAAACACGTTTAGAAATATTTGTTCGCTTGTTATCGAAACAATAAAATAAAAATAGGCTGAGCATGTTTCGATTAATTTCTGGTTTATTATCGACATACCAAAAATTCAACATTAATCCAACTGAATTCTTACTCAATACTGACACCATTGGAAAGTCGTGTAGCCTGCTTGTACTTTACATGAGTTCGTTATTGATATATTAGGAAAATGTGGACGACATGCTCAAAACAAGCTCATATTCATTATTAATAAATTACCAAGATAACGAAATTCTGTGTAAAACAAATTCTGGTTCGTTATTTTAACAACGGGAAAATAAAATAAACATGTTACGAACCGCTTTAGTAATAAAATAACAGGAAAGTTAAGACTACACATTTCAGTGATATATTTTAAGTTGAATTTTAACTGACTAATAAGATGTTCAGAAATGACGACAACATGTTACGAACCAAATTCTAGCCCGTTAGTAAAATAATAGAAACAGGTTTCAAACTGACTTCTGATTAAACGATAATAAATTTGGAAGATGGGAAAGTCAAATTCTAGTTTATTATGAAAAACAAAGATTTTAATCAAACTCTGTTTCACCGTTTTTCAAAGGTTTTGAAAAGATACTTGCTATCTAAAATAGGTGATGTGTGTATTTACTGAGATTTTCGTAACATTATTCATTTGCTTTTGTGTCAGAATCCATAAGGACTCGGGAGATAATTTTTGGATTGTACCTTGTGTTAACTGTCATAAATGACTTTCATGTTTACATACATAAATCTCGGCGAAAACACGAGTTTGTTTAGTTTAACAAAACACATCATTCGTACTATATTGAGGTTGCTGTTATCTACAGGATATAATAAAATTATAAAGTAGGTTCACATTTGTTAAATATTTTAGATTGCATAAATAACTTGATGGGAGACAATAAGAGCTTAACAGTTTCAACATTGTATTTTCACCAATAAATAATCATTTATCAACGTAAAATATCGCGTTAGTTCATATAGATCATTATGCAAACTTTAATTATTTTTGTATTTGTGTTATAATTGTTATCCATATTGGTAAAGTAAAATAATCTTTGTGTTGTACTTTGTAAACTTGCAGGATCTTACGCTGGAGCTGTGATTGGTATGCCCCTGTCAGGAATTTTGACAGATTACATAGGATGGCAGGCATGTTTCTATTTTTATGGTAAGGTATTTAGGAATTGTTTTTGTTTAGTGTTGGATTCTTATTCTCGTGAATTATTTAGTATTGATATTAAGCAAATGATCAGGATGCATTATCATAAATTACCGTTTTAGTATTATGTGAATTATAATTTTTTGTTCTCGTAAATGATGCAGAATTGTTATTAAATAAATGATTAGGTTCGATTATTGTTAATGGTCTAGTATCTGAATTAAATAAATGATCAGCTTGGACTCTCGTGAATTATAAAATATTAGCACTAAACAAATAATCACTTTGGATATTCTTGAATACGTTGGTACTGCTATTAAGCAATGATCAGGTTGAATTCTCATGAATTACTTGGTATTAGTATCAGACAAACGATGATGCTGGCATAAGTTTGAAAACCGCTTTCAGATTTTCAAACTAAATGTCAATATTACATTGACTTCTAAAAAAATCGGACTTGGATATAACCGTAATTTGACTCGAATTCCTTCATAAATGAATACCAATAAGAAACAAAACTCATTAATATATAATAAAATATTGTCATTTAAAAATACATTCTGTCATTCACTAAGTGCATGGAATGATATTCAAATATTTTTTTGTCTTTGTAATTTATAGTTGTATCATTTAGGTTTACTTGACTTGTGAAAACGGCATGCAGACCCATCTTGAAAGAAAACTAAAATATTCAAGAATTTGGGGGACTATTTAATACGAAAAATTAATAATAAAGTTCCAATTAAAATACACTGCAGTCTTAAAAACTAGGAAATGTTTGACTTTTCTAATAAAATGGAGACTGCTTATGAAACAAAAACAGAAATATCGTATACCACATTACCAACCTAATGTTATATTTTAAGTTGAAAAACAAAAAGTGGCTTGCCATTGGAAACTGTGCAATAAGGGATTAATCATCTAATCATGAGGCAGGCAGTTTCAGTGAATCGAATAAAATCCTGCAACATAAAAATGTTTGAGTAAACCGCAATAATTGACCCTTTTATTGCTACAACATAAGAAAAGATAGTGAAATATGGATGAACTACTGGTGTGAATTGTTTTATAGCTTAAAGCATTCATAATGTTAATTTTATGACAAATTTAGTATCGGGGGGTTATAAAATTATCTAGGAGTTAAATGGACAAAATGGTACAATGAAAAATCTCTATAGCTGCAATCCGTGCTTTTTTCAGTGGGCTATTAGATAAAACATTTTAGTGAAAATGTCTACTGATGGATTTGGTGTCTGTGTCAATGGGCCAGTTGAACACCATAGTACAAAGTGATTTTTTTATCGCTGCATTTCGTATTTATGTTATTGAAATACTGCGTTTCGTATTGGTGTCATGATTACGTTGTGTCCAGGAGGTTTTCAGTGACAGGTATTTTCTGGTGGTTTTTTTTCGTCTAATTAATAATGATGTATTTGTAAAAGAATAGATATTTTCCGAAATTTTCTTATTTTATCTATAATGATGTGTTCATTCAATAACACGTGTTTTCGAATGTTTATTTTATTTCATTAATAATGATATATTAGTAAAATAATAGGTGTTTTTGGTGGTTTTCTTTTTCCATTAATGAAAATGCTTTAACATAATAACATGTATTTTCGGGTAAATCCTTTTATATAAATAATAATAAGGTGTTCTTATAATAACAGGTGTTTTTGGATTGATATGGTATGTATTCTGGATGTGGCTGTCTTTTGAGAAACCTTCAAAACATCCGACAATAACTCAAGAAGAAGTAATTTACATCGAACAGAGCTTGGGGGATTCTGTCGGTCAAAATACGCTAACCGTATGTAAATATACTAAAATCAAGATAAACCAAAATAAAGATTTTTAATATAGAATTGGTAAATCGGTGTCGTCTGGTAACATTGCAAATTTAGTGAGTCAGAAATTTTGTTGTTGTTACTATACTTGTGTCTTTCTAACTATATTTCTAGCCCCCAAGTGGCACAGCGGTACATCTGCAAATTTACAACGATAAAAACCGGGTTTTGACACTCGTGACGGGCAGAACATAGATAGCCCGTTGTGTAGCTTTGTGTTTAATTCAAAACAACAACAACAAATATTATATTTGTATCTTTATTCAAACCATTCTATAATTCGATATTTTAAAAAAGAATTCTTGTAAACAAAAGTATAAATGATAAAGAATAAGCGATACATACCGAACACTAAGCACTTAAGGAAAGAGCACAACGTACTAAACATTGCATATAAAAAAGACCTAGAGCATGATGACTGCTATACGCATGTAAATAATGCATACAACTGAACACTACACATATAAAATATGCGTACAACTTACTGAAAACCAAACATGCAATGAATGAATACAGTATAGTGATTATTTAATATATAAGAAAGTATAGAACATACTGGAGTACGTTTTATTCAGATATTTCCCACTCTACTTTTGCTGAACTAAAGTATCCCAACTCTATCTGGAGAAAACGGTCCTATGTGGACTGTGTTGATTGTTATATTTTATCCTTAACGCCACTTAAAAACTTTTATTGAAATTGTTGTTAACCCTGTTTTTTGTACGTTCTTAGCTGAAGAATACGCCTTGGAATGCCATATTTACTTCAATGCCTGTGTTTGCAATCATAGTAGCTAACTTTGCCAGGAGCTGGAGTTTCTACTTACTACTTATCTCTCAGCCAATGTATTTTAAGGAGGTTTTCCACTTTGACTTAGACAAGGTTAGTAGCTTATCTGGTTTGATCTTTACTATTACGTCTCTCGGGAATTCTTCCACTGTTATATAGGTAACATAAGTAACCGGGTCTGGTTTGACCATTATTTTGTAGGTTGTTCGAGAACTCTTTTATTTTAGTAGCTGGTGTTTGCTTTCACGTTCTTTTAGAGTAATTCTGCAAAGCTTACAGCAAGACAGAGTTGATTTGCCTTGAGTGTGAGTTATTTGTTTAACACCAAGATTATGCTGTGTAACGTAAGAAGCGATTGGATAGATCAAAGTACTAACTTATGGAACTTGTGGAAAATTACTTTTCGCTCGAAGAAACTGAGAAATATTTAAGTTTTTTATCGTATACTTTAATGTCACGATACTTTTAAGTTAGTAGGTGATAAAACGTACGTTTCTGTAGTGGGAGCGCTTTTTTTTTGCCGGTGTATATATATGTGTGTGTGTGTGTGTGTGTGTGTGTGTGCGTGCATGCGCGAGTGTGTGTGTGTAATTTATTATAAACGAAATCTGATAAGTATCAACATTACAGATGTCTTGTTGAACTGTTTATCAATATTATGGTTTTGAAAAATTTATTATACGTCTTAGTCTGAAACATTCTAAATGACCAGCTATGAGCTTAAATCATTAGTTTTTCTTAACCTAGATAAAATATTCTGTTTATCAGCCGGTAACACTGGAACCACTTTCTAGCCTACTAATAATCTTGCTGGTTTATTTGTTTTTGATTTAGATAAGCACTTCTATTTTGATTTTTATATTCAAATACTAATAACTACTTCTTCAACTGTGGTAATAATAGCATCGTTTAAACTATCACTCTTTATTAATACGTACATAAATTATTTTGTTTTCTTGTTGGAAGAAGTATGGCTACCTCCTAGCCTACTGATACCCATATTGGTGTATGAGTTTTGTTGTCATAGATAGGCTGTTCTGCTTTTATTGTTGTTGTTTTTCACTGAAACCACTTCTTCAACTATTGTTGGCAATAACATTTTATTAAAACTGCACTTTTTAAAATCTGCTTAAGCTGTTTTATTGTTTATTTTAGTCTGGATTGTTAGGAGCTCTTCCTCACTTACTGATGACGATAGTTGTTCCAGTTGGTGGCCATCTTGCTGATTATCTTCGTCGAAGAGAATACTTGACCACAACTTCTGTGCGGAAAGTTTTTAACTGTGGAGGTACGTGCGTTTTTTATTGTGAGTTACCCATAACTTGATAAAACTATATCAGATACAACTATATTTTTGGTGTACGTTTATTTACTGCAGACATGACCGATAGTAAAACTTTTGTCATATACGTTGTTAAAAATTGTTTTGGTTATGGCAAGGCAATATGTGTATTGTTTTCGTTATTCTATATTGTTTAACTTCCTAGGACCATATCTAATAAAGGGTAGTAACAAAATGAATTTAATTATCTCATTATTTTCAACTTTAAAAAATTATTTCATTATTTTCACATGCTGTATCATATTACCTTAAATTCATTAAAGTTATAGAAAATTCATTTTATTATATATTTGTATGGTTAAATGAAGATAAAGTAGTGAGAATAAAATATATTTTTCTTTTAATATTGCATAAACACAACAATGGTTTATGCACGTGTAACTGTTCAGCTCGTTCATTACCATGGTCCCGTACATGTCCATCTGTAGATTCACACCATCTTATTTTACTGTATGTTTCAAAAGAAATTTTTCACTGAAAGAGCTGATTATTTATAAACGTGACAGGAAATATACAGAGGTTGAGTATGTTACATTAAACAATTTGTCTCTTTACTTACTGCGTTACAGTTCGTTTCGCCACATCTTCCCGATTATGTGACGTCAAACGACTACTAATTTCGAAAGCAGCCCTGCAGTGTACTTTTCACTGTAAAAAGCTCTGTCATAAGGCTGTCATGCTTAAAGCAGAAACACACCTCCCTGCTACTTTTCATAATCCATCTAATGTAGATAGATTACGATTATCCGACACCTACTTCAATAGTCTTATTGCACAAAAATCCATAAGCAACTTTACCGTTGTGTATTCATATGGAGTAGCATGCGTACCAGTTTTCTTCTCCGTCTGTTTCAGGTATGAACATCTATGTCATTTAAATATCTTGTGTACATTTACTTGTGTTGCTTTTCCAGATGGAAATCGTTCTTGATTATGCTCTGTTAAGTTGCCTGGAAGACATGAAGAGCATTTGTTAATAACTTTTCTGCTCATGGATTCTGACCTATTACAGGATGATGTATCTTACTTACCACAGCTGGTGTAAAACTTCTTGCAAGTATCTTTATATGTGGTTCTGATTCCATAGTTGACTGATATTCCTTTGTTTTACAAAGGTAATAAATATAAAGGATATGTTCGTCTTAGAAATTCTAAATTCTCGATCTTAACATATGTTAATGATCTGATTTTTTGAAAATGTTTTGTTGTAAACATTTATTACATACCCTACCAAAAAGCGATCAAATTGTGATCTTATCATACTTCCTATGAAAAATCAATCAATGACAAAATTACTTTTGATACATGCAGTTCTCTCAAAACAACGACGCCACGTTACTTTATGATTTCCGCCATCCATATTGTTTTAATATAAGATACTCAATCCTGCAAATCATGTACTGTCTACTGCATTTCCCACTTAACTAATAATGATTTTTTGCAGGCTTTGGCTTGGAAGCAGTATTTCTTCTAGTCGTAGGGTATACCCGTAATACTACACTAGCTATCACAGCGCTGACAGTTGCTGTGGGATTCAGTGGGTTTGCCATATCTGGTAAGTATACAAATTAATAATAATCAAGGTAACAGTAGGATTCAACACATTCGGTAAGTAGACCAACTTAGTATTAGTCATGTCAGTTGTAGGATTCTACAGATTAAACATATCCAATAAGTATTTATTTATTTTGAATTAAGCACAAAACAACACGGGTATCGAAACCCGGATTTTAGCGTGTAAGTCCGCAGACATACCGCTGAGTCACTGGGGGGCTATCCAATAAGTAAACCAACATATTATTAGTCGTCTCAGTAGTGGGATTCAACAGATTTAACATATTTACTAAGTAGGCCAACTTAATATTAGTCATATCAGCAGTAGGACTTTCCATATTCAAAACATACAATAAGTAGAACATCTTAATATTAGTCGTCTCAGTAGTAGAATTCAACAGATTCAACACATTCAGTAAGTAGGACAACTCAGTGTCAGTCATGTAAGCAGTAGGATTCAATAAATTTAATATATCTGGTTAGTAAACAAGCTTAGATATTTGTTCAGCAGTCGAATTTAACAGATTAAATATATCTAGTAAGTAGGGCAATTTAGTATTACTCGTGTCAGCAATAGGATTCAACAGATTCAACTTATCCAGTAAATAGGGCAATTTAGTATTAGCCGTCTCAGCAGTAGGATTTACCATATTCAACACATCTAATTCACGTGTAATTCGCTATAAAGTCTTGTAACATCCAGAGAGCACCACCAAGATAATATAAACTTCAATCGTTGAACTTGAGATGAACTTAAACTTTATTTACAACTTACTATTTCAACTTTAATGAAGCATCAATACAAGTTTTAACAGTCTCATTAATGCACAGTAATCTCCTTCAGTCTAACTTGTGTTTCATGTTGCTCAAATCGTTCTGAAGGTTTAGAAAAATTACGGGCTCTAAGCCGCTTCCATAACTCCTCCTTTCCGACAATCAACACTACATTGCTCATATAAAAACGTTGCGTCTAACAATAAAATTAAATACTACTATCTTTCTTACTGAAAAGCAACTGTGCTTTCATTGTAGCTGAACATTACTTTCATTAATTATTTTTCTGTGAGCTAAGCAAGATAACACTTTGTGAACCTGACGATGATTGAAGAAGTTCGAAACGTTGTTTGCTCCTCTATGTAAAAAAATTTATCAACCCAAACGAGCCGTTTTTTAAAAATAACACCTTAATAAGACACAAACTCGACCCAACATGGGTTGGTTGGTTAAGGCGTGCGACTCGTACATCAAACATAGCGCCAGAGATACTCGCCTCTTTTAGCCGTGGGACCGTTTTAAAGTTTCGGTCAAAATTATTCTTCATTGATAAAAAAGTAGAACAAGAGTTGGCAGTAGCTAATGATGACTAGCTGCCTTCCCTTTCATCTCATAGCCCTCGAGTAGCTCTGCGCGAAATTCAAAACAAAAAAACAAACATACGTGTTCATCTATTTTATTAATATATTTTTGGAAAAGTTTTCTTGTTTCTAGAGGGTGCTATGCAGTGCACTGTCAGAGTTTCAAAGCTTCGTTTAATGAACGAAATTTTCCGTAAATCAAAAAAATGTTGTGTGATTTTTAAAAATATTATTTCCTTTTTTTTCAATAAACTATAAAGAAATATCCGTACTCCAAATAAATTAGTGTTGATATATAGACATGTACTCGAAGCTACCACAAGAGCAAATGTAGTAGTATTCTGTTTTCTAACAACAGTTCTCTTACTGCATAACCAAACAGTATATCTTCGTTCTCCACTGCCTTTTAACCTTTGAATTTTAAATTAAGAATTCATTCGCAAATGTCCTCTTCCACTGGGTAAGTTTTGTCTTATAAAAATGACTTCTTTGAAATAAAAATGGTTAATCTCTCTTCTCTGAATTTCCCACAAACTTACTGTAACCATAGCTAACTCGTGGTCTGAGACGAAAAGTTTAATATCCCAGAACGCTTCCTCTTAAATGACTAAACTGGTACATGTCGAATCTTCCCGGGCGTCTATTCACGCGTAAAACTTGACGCACGGTGGAGTATTAACAAGATTATGGAAGTGGATTATCATTATTGTGACGATTCTGTTCCATGAAATAAAGAAAGAACTGAAATAGAGTTGCACGCAACGCAATGGGTAAATGACAAATTCACAATTACTCAAGTGGGCTTGTTCCAAACCATTCTTTCAAAAAAACAACATGAAACTGAAATGATGGTGTCTGAGACACTGCTCAGTGATATTTGAAAAACTCAGAATTCTACTCAGTAAATAGTCAAGTAACACTATACCACGTATCCAATAACAAAATCAGGAAATCGTAACAGTGCAACATAGAAACAAAATGTGTTTATCATTGCTATTTCAATCTATTTGATATCTAAAAATTTCAAGATAAAATAAATAGCATGTTTGTTAACATAATTCATCAGAGAAAAAATCGCTATAAAATATAGAATATTGACTATAAGTACAACGAAATTCGCTTTTTGATCCGTAGAACCTCATTTACAGTTCTTCCACATTTCAGATTATTATGTTTGATGATGGATTGTTAATAATTTGAAAATATATATTTTATTTTATTATATCCAATTATGTACTGACTTTATTCAAATACGTACTATACTATAGTTTCTCACATTATATTTTGAATAGATATTTACACAAAATTTAATATAGAAAAAAAATTAAAGAGTGTATATTACGCTGTTCTGAGACCACTTTGTCATTTGATAAGTATAATGTTAGGGGTGTTCTTGCATGATTTCACAGGTTTTAATGTCAACCACTTGGACATCGCTCCTCGTTATGCTAGCCTCTTGATGGGATTGTCCAATGGATTCGGTACTCTTTCTGGAATGATTTGTCCTATAGTAGTGGAGGCTCTAACCAAACATTCGGTAGGTAATTTCAGTACAGTAATATTGTAAAGACAGCTTAAACATCCACGTGAACAGTAATCAGTATTATTGAATTACTTTGCCCTATTCTTCTTTTGTTTAAGTAATTCAGGTGTAAATATTTTATGTTTTTTCAGTCCCATAGGTAATTTCAGTGACTACCGTGTCTGACTGCTGCGCATTTTGAAATCGTAATTGCGTTATAAGAGTGACAGTCAAATTCCATTATTTGTTAGAACCTATGACATGGCAGTGAATGGTTCTGACTAACTACCTTCCCTTTGGTCTACATTTTCGAATTAGAGGCGATTAGCTTTGCGCAAAATTCATCAAATAAACAAGTGATTTTGTCAATAGATGGCAGCACAAACTGGAATATGATATATTTTATTTATTTCGTACAAAACTTCTCGAGGGTCGTCCGTACTATCCGTCCATAGTTTAGCAGTAACAGACAAAAAATGTAGCTATTCAACACCATCTACCGCCAAATCTTAGGCTATTCTTTTTCCAACCAACAGTGGAATTCACAATCACATATAATATGAAAAGACGAGCGTTTGGTGATAGGGAGTCGTTTCTTCCTCTCTCTTGGGATTTGGGTAATCTTATGTACCCTGGAGGGTCGGGTGCGCTTTGACCTCTTCCTTCTTTACTTGCATGATCATGCAGTGCAGATTGGTATGGTAAACTCAGACCACTTTGACCCTTTTCAGAGCAATGCGAGTCGTTTGTTTTGTTTCTTTGTTTGTTTTTGAATTTCACGCAAAGCTACACGAAGGCTATCTGCGCTGGCTGTTCCTAATTTAGCAGTGTAAGACTGGAGGGAAGACAACTAGTCATCCCCATCCACCACTAACTCTTGGGCTAGTCTTTACTAACAATAAGTGGTATTAATTGTCACATTATAACGTTCCCACGGGTGAAATAGCGATCGTGTTTTAGTGTGATGTGGATTCGAACCCACGACCCATATATTACGAGTCAAGCGCCCTAGCCATCTGACCATGCTGGGCCCCTTTCATTCTGAGCACCAAATCATGCTTTGCTATTAAAGGTAATCAGTGAGTATCGAGATGCAACAAATTTCATACTTTTTTTCTCTACTTCCCTGTTTGTAAACTTGGAAGTTATATCTGATCTAATGAGGAGTGTCAGTTTGCCATGCAAACCTGAAACTATTGTAAGCTTGGAAGTAAAATCTGAACTGATGAGGAGTGTCAGTTTGCCATGTAAACTAGAAACTATATAAGGATAAAACGACCAAAGCGCAGCACTCGAATGGTATACGTTAACTTAAAGCATACATTTGTGTGTTGATATACACTTGCTCTTTAAAAAAAAGGTCTTTGCGCACACTTCACTTATAAACATTTTACTATGTATCGTAAGAATTGATCGCTACATTATTCTATACTTTACAAGCCCTTTTAATAAATATAATCTTTCTAACTGCTTTAGCTTTTCGAAACCAGCAGCTAATTCTTCACAAAAAGTTCTAACTACAGTGGGCTGAAGCCCCAGGAATAAAACGCGCCCTCGGTATCACAGCGTGCAGATTATAGTTTCAAAGGGAATATTTTCAGACTTATTGCACAAAGTACGGTTGTAAGATCTATAATCAGCGATTAAAAAAGGGTCCACACGTTCCAAGTTAATCAGAATAATACTGAAAGTCAGTAAGCTGAGGAAACTCTCTTCAAACATCCGCGAACTTCAAGTAAATCTCTCAAATATCAAAAAGTAACGAGTAACATCAAGCAGAATATAAAGGTTTAGCATAATCTATAAGCACTGCAAATATGACGAAACGAAGAGAAATATTCTACAAAATAAAACCCATACTATTTCACCTAGTAGCCTTTTAAACTATACAAAGAGTGAATTGAACGCTTGATGAATACTAAATTAACACAACTGGTATTATCTAAAGCATTAAAACAGCTAATGGTTTACCTTACATTAGTTGAAAAAGAAAAGTGGCATCGGCAATAGATAATTAATCTACTTTTTTATTCTAATTCTACTCTACCTTTGGTTTATGCTTGTTTTGTTTGTTTTTGAATTTCGGACAAAGCTACTCGAGGGCTATCTGTGCTAACCGTCCCTAAATTTGCAGTGTAAGAGTAGAGGGAAGGCAGCTAGTCATCACCACCCACCGCCGACTCTTGGGCTACTCTTTTACCAACGAATAGTGAAATTGACTGTAACATCATAACGCCCGGCTGAAAGGGCGAGCATGTTTGGTGCGACCGGGATTCGAATCTGCGACCCTCGGATTACGAGTCGAACGCCTTAACACACTTGCCATGCCGGGCCGCTGAGAGAAGAAGTCAAAACTTTTCTGAAGGAGCGTGACTATGATCTGCCCGGAAAAATAGAATCACAATAATTCATTCAAATGCTAACCTATTTGAGTGATATTTTTACTCGTATGAATGATCTGAATATATTTCTTCAAGGGAAAAACATAAACGTATTGAAATGCTGCTAAAAGTTGAATGCTTTCAAAGAAAAGTTACATCATTGGTGTCGACGAGTTAAAAGAGGGAATCTTTCAAATTTTCCATCACTCGAAGAATGGTAGGTGAGGATGAGTCCCTCATTCCATGTGTGTGTGAAAAAATTGTGGATCATTTGGAAATACTATCAAAGTCATTTGATGGATATTTTGAAGGAGAAATGTAAACTTCTGAAGAACGGATTATGAATCCATACTCCAATTTGGATAATATGTCGAATGAAGAACTGAAGGAAGTTCTTACTGAACTGCGTACAAATCGAGTTCTGGAAATGCAGTTTGAAAGCAAAACTTTGGAACAATATTGAAGTTCGGCAATGGACATGTTTCTAAGACTTTGTGAAAAAGCACTAAATGTGCTCATCCCATTCGCGACGACATACTTATGCGAGTTTGGTTTTAGTGCCCTTTTGTCAATCAAGACAAAATCTAAAAATCACTTGGCTGCTCAGGCAGACTTGCGGATTGCTATTAGCAACAAAGTGTCACGCTTTGAAAAACTCGTAAGAAATATATAGGAACAAAAAATTAATTAAATTTAAATTGGCTTATGAACATTTGAACATTTCAAATTCAAAGAAATTTCATTTCATGCATGAATGAGAATTTATTTTTTGTAGGCCATGTAGGGTTTATGCAACTTTTTGTTTGTTGTAATATTTTTTCCAAATGTTTCGTTTTTTGTTTATATATCATTAAAAACTAATTGTAAAAATTTGTTTTGGCCACCTTCGCCTTTATTCTTAAATAAATAATTACTGTGAGGGGTGCGAGAACATATTAAAATTTGTTAGGGGTGCGGGGCATAAAAACGGTTGGGAACCACTGGTGTATGGTAACATGCCGTTGTCACTACTGTTTTGGAATAAGTGTTGACATATGTTTATCTGCTTTACTTTCTACCCAACTCTGTATTTTCTATCATAGTTCACTTCCAATGATCCAATGACGTCAAATGTTTATTTCATAAGGAAACATCTGAGATCAAGTGGTGATGAACTATGTTAGTGGTAGCTGTATAATACCTCTCCGCTAATGGTAATCTCCTTAGGCACCTTTTAGGTAAACTCCTGCTTAGGTGGTGTTTACAGGATGATTTTGAGGTTTATGGTGGAAGGAATGCATGGTTTTTACACTGAATGGTTTTGTTTGTTTGTGTTGTTAGTTTTCAGCGATGCTACTGAAAACGTTCATGGTTACGGTTGTAGAACATCCAGTGACTAGTTTTTTAATCTTATTTAATTCTTTAACACTTGTGCTGATCATCCAGGATGCACAACCTAGAATCGAGGAGAGAAGATTTACAATACATACGATTGAAGTTCTTCTTCAATTTTCAGTGCATATATGCCTTTGACAGTATGGGTTAATATTATACTAACGTGATTGGTGAAACTGAGTTGTTTGTCATAGTTTATACACAAACCCATATACTTCCGATACGTACAAAGGATGGTGAGGGCTTGTCTTTATCACCATATTTGTTGCTGGATGTGCAAAGTATGGCTGTAGATTCAACAATACCTGTGATCATTTCTACGTTATTGCATCATTTAATAACACTTAAGGGAATGCTGTATCTTGTTTTCGATTTCAGCATTGCAAGAGTCTCTGCTGCCCAACACATTGTCGTCAAAAAAGGTTGGTACGTGACATTGCTTGGACTTTTATTACAGGTTACATCCATGGTGTAGACTTTGAAGAGGACTGGTGAAAATGGTAATCCTTGACGCACACCGTTGTTGACAATGTTTCACTAATTTACTTAAATAGAGAATGAAGTGGTAAATAAAAGGAGATAAAAAGCAGATTATAGAATATATCACGACACAGATGAGGTCACAATATTTCATATGACGATTTCTTTATCATTACTACAGGATCTTCAGACTTTTAACTGTACAATAAAGAAAGTTTACTCATAGCTAAGGACTGTGCTACTAAAGAAAGTTTACTCATAGCTAAGGACTGTGCTACTATTAACGACTTACACATCTCTTCAGTTTCTTGAATGATTTGAAACAAAGCCACAATGGGCTACTTGTTGTGTCCATCATGGAGAATCGAACCCGTGGTTTTAGGGTTGTACGTCTGTAGATTTACTGTTGTTATATTGAGTGACGCCTCTTTAGAGCTAATATTAATCTAAATTTACAAACTTAAAACTCAAAAGATCCGTAATATATTTTATTATCTGTTTATTTTCTTTCAGTTTACTACTTCACTAATTATCTAAGTAAACAAGTGATTAGTGCTACTATAGCATTAATTAATAAATATATCTTTAACACTATTTTCAGATGTCTCTGAAGATGGAATAAGTGTACTCCGAAACGTTCGTATTTTGTAAATAAAATGTTTTGTGTATTGTCAACCGTCTTCATTTTTATTGTTAAGACTTCATTTTCCCTATCACGAACCTTTTGCCAAGTTGAGTTGGGATATGAAAACAGATAAGAATTTATTAGAAGGGTGTTTTTGTGTTTTCTTTCAGTTTTTTTGAACTGGTAAGCTACAAGCTGTATAAAACACTTCAGTTGTGTTTGTTCTTCGCATATTTATACATTGGCAATAGCCTATATTTATTTTCCGCACTTATTTAAACATATCCTTATTTTTCAGACTGCAGCAGAGTGGGAAAACGTTTTTCTTATTGCTAGTTTGATACACTTTGGCGGAGTAATATTTTATGCAATCTTCGCCTCTGGAGAGCTACAACCGTGGGCTGAGGCACCAAATAAAGACGAAGGTTTATCTTGGAATCCACTAGAAAATGCATTTAATGATGCAACTCAACAAATAAAAGGAATCACCACCCCTGTATCTATTGATGGGGCGAAACAGCCATCCTATGGTGCCACAATCAGCAGTTGTTCAAAGCCAGTTTTCGCAACGAAAGAAGAACTAGTGCAAGCGCTCTCTCGTGATCGGTATTTGCACGGAAATGTTGATGACAGAGAATATTAACTTAAGGGTTCGTGTTAATTGTAAATTGCCAAAGTAATATAGATGTTCATTAATGGTGTCATAATTCCAATTATAATCGCAAATAAATAATTTTATCATCAGTAATAAAAATTCATTTTATTTAAGATATTGTTTAGAAAGAAAAATTTGCAGGTCGACGAAATTTAGTAGACAATCTATTATACCTAAATTGTAATGATGTTCTTAAGTTATGTGATGTAATACATTATATATGAAAAAAACCCCAAAAAATCACTTTATTGCCATCGCTTGTATTATAACCGTCATAAGACGATATTATTCAACTGTTTTATTATTTTACAATATAACAGTGTTTATTAGGTAAGTAGGGAAATTGAGATTAAATATTCTAACATTACAAACTAGGCTTAACAGTATTACAGTTCTTTTTCCATTTTATTTAATCGTGTTTTTAACCATGATTCAATAATTCTTCATTTTCTACGTCTGCTTTAAATAGTAAATTAAGCTTATTACTTGTTTGCTCATTGCAAAATTTTCTGAAATGCATAATTGTACTTTTTAACTTAAGCTAGTTAATGTTCCGAACCCGCATGCGTATCCAGAGACTCCGTCAAGGGAAAATGGTAAATTGGATTGTACACATACTTACATAGTAATAATAACGACTCAACAGCTTCAGTGGGACATTCTTGAAAACAGAATTGATTATTTACATCTAATAGGTAAAATAAAAGCAAATCTGTATGAACTTTACCTAGCTTTGTATGGATCGATTTTGCTTGTTAACAAAAACATGTTTTTGTTTCAATTGTTGCTTCTCTGGATGCATCAGTCTAAAAATTCATTTTCCTATCTTTAAAATTAAGGCTGGTAACAATTTAAATTCACCATCTTGTCTTTGTGATTAAGCTTGGTAACCTTTCAGACCAATTATCCTATATCGGAGTTTAAGCTTGGTAATACTTTAAACCAATTATACTGTTTTTGAGATTAAATCTAGCAATATTTTGAATCCGTTATTCCGTATTTAAGATTAAGACCAATAATTTTGCACAATGTTCGAAAATAAACTGTTTTGCACAATGATTTTATGAATATATATATATATATATAAGATATTACAAGACGCACCCTCAGTAGAAATTATATCTACACAGAACTCTTTTTTTTGTATTTTATTCGTACGTATTCACGTCAAACTGAGGTGGTCATTTTGTTGATGTATGTATAACAATATTATACTATGATCAGGTATGCATGTTTAGCTACGAAATTCAATATTACGAAATATGTTTGAGTTATTTGGTGTTACATAGGTGTTAATACTTGTATAAAATCTTTGTTAACTGAGACTCACGTTCTTAAAGGAAACCGTGTTACTTCTATTCTGTTTTATATTGGTGTTTAACATGAGAATTTCTATCAAAATTGTTATAAAAGGCAATTTGTTCCTTGAGATATTTGAATTATCGTAAAATTATATTATAGGCATTTTCGAGAATTTAGTAAAAATTTTAGAAAAGTGTTACTTGTTTTCATCGGAAATAAACAACAATATTAGTCAAAAAACTATGAAATTAATTTATTTCATGTGACTTTTTATCTTTGTTTGTTATTAAGCGCAAAGCTACACAATGAGCTAACTACGCTGTGCCAAATACAGATGTCTAACTCCAATGTTTAGTGATATTAGTCTGCAAGCGAACATGCTGTACTTTTTTAAATATCACGGCCAATGTGCAGTTTGAAAAATATTTTCTGATGCTGAAATAAAAGCATTAAATACCGATTAACTGTATACTATCATGAATCAATACTGCTGGAATGAATTTTGTTTTTCTTGAAACGATTCAATAAATCGTATATTGTGCTATTATCAGGTGTGTTGACTTATGTTAAAGTAATCGGGTTGATTCAACAGAATATTAACAGACAATTTATTTCCAAACAAGCCTCGACCTTTTTTGAAGAAGTGAAAAAAGACTGAACATAAGTTTAACATAGTGAAACAATCTTTATTAAATTCAACAATAATCGAAGTTTAAGCAAATGTATCTTAGGTCGCATTTACTGGACACTTCTCAGAACGAAGTGCGTAAGAAGTTTGTTGAATCTAAGACTGTTTAGAACAAAGAAAAAATAAGATTATACACACAAATAAAGCTATTATTTTCAGAACGCAGAAGTCATAACGTGAATGATTAAAATTTTAACTTTGAAGTATTACCTGACCTGCCAGTAGAAAATATTACTGTCTGTTTAGTATCTTACATTCCATTTTATAAACAATTCTCCCGTGAAAAAGTGCATTTGACACCTTAGTTAAACAACCTAGTTCAATAGGTAGGTTAAGGCTGGAGAAGAAGTTAATGTACACTATATGTACAAAACATTTGAAAAATCAGCATATCATGGGTAAAAACACCTACTTTGCCTTAATTTTCCCACTATTTATAGATATGATAAATCATTATATGCAAACTCATTTTGAAGCTTCTTTTACAACCCTTATATGCTACAAAGTATGAGATTCACTTTGATTAAAAACCTTCAGAAAAATTCAAATTTTCTACCTAAACATTATTTCAACCAGCTGATGCAGAGTTATGTCTGACAAAATATCTTACAACCTACTATGTTTTTTTTACACGGAGTTACGTAATTGTAAATACTTAACTTTATCATGCGTTTCCACAAGTTCTTCATTAAATCCTAGTAGAATACGTATACTAATATTACATATATTTTTAAATATCCAACTTTCCCTCGTGCCACAACACATAGTTGAGCATAGCACTAAAACCTAATGTAATCTGTTTAATTATAGGAGCAATCAGCCCGCACGTGTATTAGTGCTAACTTACATGGAATTCCGATATCAGATTGGATAATTGTATGGTGGTACTTTTGCGTTTATACGAAAGCAAAATTAAGACATTTATAACATTAACATTAAAGACAATTACGTTAGTAACATAAACAAACATGAAAACTCACTCAGATAATTTTTTTTTACAATTTCATAGCTTATAAATTACTGGTATCATTATGTCTCAATGAAAATTCAAGTGAGCACTCAAAAATCAACAGTTATGTCTAAACTTTATAATACATTTCTTTACCATATAGCTAGCATTTATAGAACAGCAGGTTTCAGATTATATACATGGCGACAATTGGTTTCTACACTTCTTGATATCATAAATTTTAAAAAAAATTACTTTTTTATAACTATTATACCAAAAAACATTACACCTAAAGACACAGAACATTTCGTAAAGCGACAAAATCCTTTGTTTTGGTGAGTAACTAAGAGTTCTCTTTTCTAACCATTCATACTATTAATTCTTTATATTTTAAAGTGGTTCGGTATACAGAACATGACATTGACGTGTTGTAGTTCAGTAAGAGCTTATGAAGTTTGACTCAACTTATTTTCTCCAATTGTTAAATATTTAATAACTTCTAAACCCAGTGTCTTTGTAATCCCAGTATTGAAGCTTCTTGCAAGTTATACAGACTGATATTTCATTACATTAGTTACTACCGACATGAGTTATCTGTAGTAACGGAACTCAGCCTTTTTTTGAGGATTTTTCAGGGCTATACGATTAAGACGCTCATTTTAACATTGTACAATTCAGTACAAACTAAAGGATGGCCGTGTCTTCTCGGTATTTTGTTCATACTACGATTTGTATCGCATGCTATGAATGGTTTTAAAAAAGTATCAAACAACATTTTACTTTGGAAGCTCCACCCAAATTCACGACGGTGCATCGTAGAAACTAGAAGTTCTGTGGAAATATTGTTTGTGTTAGTTAACCAAAACGTTATTCCTTTTTTCTTGTTATTACCATCGTCTCTAAACTGATGTATTAGGAAATTTAGAACTGACCATCAACGTGTTTAAGATATTAGATATGTTATGACACTATGCAATTAACTGTAGGTATTAAATTTAACCATCTCTAAAAATCAAACAAAATAATCCTAAAACCCCATTTATATGTCAAAAATTTGCGTTCGTATAAGACTGTAGGTTACTTATATGATTTGTATGCATTAAATACACCATACAGAGAGCTGAAGTGAACCTCTTGAAGGCCAAGCGGCTATTGTAATTTTAAAGACCATCGATAGAAATGTACGTAGTGTTTAAAGATTTATAAACCGTCAAGTAATCAAAGCTTTCTGAGCCCTAGGGCTGCAGCCCCATCTACTCTTACGTACCTTTGGCGCTTATGTTGAAGGAAATATTAAATCGATTTAGGTTTACCAAGCACTTAACACTAGTTTATTGAAACAGCTTTTTTTGGTTATGTTAAAGCATGAGAAGGCACTGTAAATTAAAAATAACGTTTATATTTTTAATTTTACTGTGATAAGTAAACGACAACCCAACAACCTATGATTTCACATTGTGAAATAAATTTTAACAATTACACACGGATTTTTCTCTACTTTTATATACTTTAATTTGCGAGCTTTCCGCCCTCTTATCAAAGCCAACATGTTGTTCGATAAAGGCTCCAGTAAGAGAGTCGAAAGTTTGAAAAAAGAAATATTTTAATGTAGAGAAGAAACCCTTTATAACTCTAGACAGACTTTGGAAACTTCTGTTTAATTTTTATTTTATCTTGGTAATTTACGCATGAAATTCGCGTGCTTAGGCTGTTTCGAACCATCATTTCTAGTCAGTACTTAGAAATTCATATTTCCTATAGTTTAATATTTGATACACAGTGACTTTAAATTTACAAGAAATTTTAAAACACACAATATTTGTAATATGGTTACTTCACCAAATATGTCTTTTTAATTCTATTCTCCATATTGGTTCTTATAAGGTTAGTCTTTGTTATCAACTTAATACCAGCTTAATTGGTTATGTTTATTTGGTGTTCAACCCAGTTAAGCTCAAAATAAAGTAAAATATCGCTTTAGTGGTTGATTTATATTATACATTGAGTGTGTGTATTTCTACACCTAATAAAGAAATGTAACCTTTGTGTGTATGTTACGGTAATTTAATATACACTTTCGTTTTTTGTAGAGTTATAAGACTATCCTCCTGAAAATATCTGAAATTTATTTTAAAACAGTTTGCATTATTGTGCTCTTTTATAGTGTGTATTCGCAAGGTTCAGAAGCATTAGTGTGATAATAAAATAGCATATAGTGCTTGCATTTAAGTCTAGTGCTTGTTGCTTAACTTATTTCTGTAAATTATAATTACATAAAATATTTTTAAACCTCTCTTTGGACAATTAACTATAAGGGTTGAAATAGCATTTAAAATATTCAGGCCAAAACGTTAGTTCTAAATAAATCAAACATTTAGAGTGAGTTATCGTTCTCATTCATGAAACGAGTTAAGTATTTTAAAGTGCAGAGGCAAAATTTCATATGAAAAGGTTCTTCATATAAGAAATGGACAGGGTGTAACCCTGTTATTAATCTGACGGACTGTGAACCTAAGGCTCTAAGGCCTTTCACTGTCGAAAAATTTATATTTCACACTCTGAAGCCGTTAGTGCTTTATAAGAGTGATCCTTAATTCGACTAGAGTAGCTCAATAGTAGGCGGGTGATGTTGTTGATTAGTTGCTTTATTTCTAGTCAATAAGTTTCAAAATTACGTATGGCTAGTGTACATAGTCCAGGGGAAACTTAGCATGAATATCCAAAACAAATCAACACATTTATAAGCAACTTTCATATTACCATTGAGCAGCGTTTTATGTCAGATTTTATGTGCAACTACCAGCAAAGTCAGCGTTACTACGACGTGTTTAGTGTATGTGATAATGTTGTAGAGAAGGTATTCAACGAGGGTAAAATATTTTATCGCCTCCGGTGTTTAAAGATCGTAACATCCATAATGTATAACAGATTTATATTTTTTTCTCGGTTTACGAGCTCTAAAACAACACGTTTTAGTTGAAATATCTATTTCAGAGGATACTGGTTTGATTTGAATTTCGTGCAAAGCTACACGAGGGCTATCTGCGCTAGCCGTCCCTAATTTTGCAGTGTAAGACTAGAGGAAAGGCAGCTAGTCATCATCACCCACCCAGCTCTTGGGCTACTCTTTTACCAACGAATAGTGGGATTGACAGTAACATTATAACGCCCCCACGGTTGAAAGGGCGAACATGTTTGGTGTGATGAGGATTCGAACCAGTTACCCTCGGATTACGAGTTGAGTGCCTTAATCACCTGGCCATGCAAGTGAAACTGAAGAAGAGAAGGTAATGGTGTGAAAATTTATAAACATTAATTCATTGTCCGGCGTTCTTTTAACATTTTAAATTTGATTACTGACGATCAAACTTTAAATATTCAAACAAGTAATTTAATTGCTTATGTTAACTTTGTGGAAGTAATATATATTTAATGTTTCTCAGTGATATTTGCCAAATGAAGCACGAGAAAAAGTAAAGTTGTTATACGAATGATACTTTTTCAGTAAATTTATGATGGAGTTTAAGATAACGCCTGATAAATGTTTTAAATCTAAGAGTTGACTTTGAATAGTTCATTCTTACTTTAAAATTTAATTTATTGTATAGGACGACTTATATGGACCAACAAGTTCGTTGTTCCCCTGAAATAATGTGTTATAGCACATGTTACGCTATCTGAGCATTGTTTCTTGATAACATAAATTTATTAAAAAACGAAAAAGGTTATTCTAATTCGTTGGTAATTCCTCTCAGTAAAATTCGAAGCTTTAGAAAGTCATGCTTAGAAACATTCGTGAATTAAAGTACAGAAAATTATTTAATACACAAAATAATCAGTTTAGTTCAGTGGATGAGACGGCTTATATCGATCAACAGGTCCCTTGTTCACCTTAAATCATGTGTTATATTACGTGTTACATTACCTGAGATTGAGACTATGTTCTTGTTGTCATCAGGCGACTCTACTTGATTATTTAATTCACATTTTTGATTCAATTAATTCTCACAAGGCTTATCAGTGTGAGTTTGTTGATAAATATCTATCTGTGCTCTGCCTACCCTAGGTATCAAAACCCGATTATAAGTATTATAAACCTTCAGACATACCACTGAAATTCAAAGGAATTTCACTAATGATAAAGTAATATAGATTTATTGACGTTTCCAATGTCCTCCATGGTTGCTGCAGCTCATAAATCAATCACTTATGCAGACCATCTCAGACAGAAATGGATTGCTTATGTGTAGCAGAGGTATACATAGCCATACTCTGCCACCAACCTGCCACAATTTTGGTAAATCATTTTGTTTTACATACAAAACATTTACCAGCCACTGATGTAGCGCAACGAAACCACTTTAAATACTTCTGTGGTATTTGCACTTTTTGAAAACCACATATCAGATGGAGTGGAAAATAAGTGTGGCATCCATTATGACACAGCAATTATTTAATTGTTTGTTGCTCAGTTATGTGGTGTACCATCAACACATATCTAAGTATTTATCTCGGTTAGTTCACTCACAGTTTACAAAATTTGCACGAATTTATTTGACAGTCTGTATCATCCAATCATTCAACCAAACTAAGGATGATATGATGAAACATATTTTTACCATCCATAACACAAGACAGAATTATGCATACAACCGACGTTGAAACATTACACGTGGGTTATGTGGATGTACATTATACTCACCTTGTCTCATCTAATCTCAGCCATCAGATCAGTAACTAAATGTACCAAACTTTCAAGAATGGATATAACTTTGCTCATTTCATAAAGTAATTGATAATGACTTAAACGTACTAATTATGCGTTAAATAATTCAGCATTAAATTGAAACAAAACAACCTCCTATACAATTAAATAAACAATTCAACATTACACTAAAAATAAACTCTTTATAAAAAAAAACATGTTGAAATTAAAGTATAAATCAAACACTTTTCAAAAATCCACAAATATATATATAAATATTTTATATTAAAAAACACCCTTGGATATTAAATATACAAACATACACGACATTGCAATCTCAACCATGAAAAAACAAATTTCAAGAAAAGAAAAAAAATTACATTGTATTACATGACTATTCTATCCAGTAGCACAGCTGATTTATAAGACTGAAACCGGGTTTCGATACTCTTGGTATGTAGAGGATTTATACTCTGTTGTGTAATTTTGCGCTTAACTACAAATAAATACATGGCTTTAGAGAGTGCTTATATTCTTATATAAATTACTTCAAATATATTTAACTGTTTTTTCACACTAATAACTACATATGCAGGTATATTTATAGAAATACAGAAGTTTTCATTAGTGTTGAGTATTAATACTACACACAAAGATACAAAAATATCATACGTAAATATCTTCAGTCGAAAATTATGTCATACAACAGACACGTGATGGCAACGCTTTGACTCAGGATAGCATTTTACAAACTTGTCTAAGCATAAGTATACCAATGCTTTTTAGTGCCAAACTATTTGAAAAGCTCACTTTAATTTTTCTAATCTAAAATGGAAAGTAATACTTAGTACATCCCGGCATGGCTAGGTGGTTAAGGTACTCGACTCCTAATCTAACTATCGCAGGTTTGAATCCCTTTCGTACCAAACAATTTCGCCCTTCTAGCCGTGAGGGCGTTATAATGTGATAGTCAATCCTATTATTAGTTGGTAAAATAGTAACCCAAGTGTTGACAATGGGTTATGATGACTAGCTGCCTTCCCTCTAGTCTTACACTCCTAAATAAGAGACGGCTAGCGCATTTAGTCCTTGTGTTACTTTGCACGAAGTGTCCAAAAGGCACATACCAAAAGATATTTTTCAAATTACAAAAGAAGTAAAAAAATTGAATTTTTGTCAATAAAATAAAACACTAAACTTTTCATTATATCATTAACAATACTAGACGAAATCAGTTTGTTTGTTTTCAACGTTTTTCTGAGCTTAAACACTTTTAACCTGTCCTAATTTATTAGGCCTACATTTACAGGCCAAAAGATAACACAAAGCAAATTGTTATTGAAAAAAAATTGAGCAAAATACCAAATTTAGTTTGTATGATAAGATACGAACAAAGTGTCAGTTTTTGATTGTCAAAAGATAGAAACAGATTACAAAATGCAAAGTTTTTGCCGAAAAAATATGTAAAGCAGGTAACAAAAAATAATCTTCCAATTGCAAATCATGAAAATAAATACCAAAAGGTAAAATGTCGATTGTAAGAAAACCCAAAAAACACAGAATTAAAAAATCTTAATTTTTAATTGCAAAAGAATACAAACGATTACCAAATATGTTACAAATATGTCATAACCTAAAAATGAAGTTTAAATTCCTAAACAAAAGATGACTCTCAGAATTTTGTCAAAAAACACAACCATTAACTGTCTTTAAAAAAAAAAGGGCTGAGACATGCAACATAAGCAATGTCAGATCAACCAATTTTATTCCCAAAATCTAATAATATTATTATTGCAACATTGTTCTTTCTATTGTGGTTTTCGTAAGTTATTAGACTAAAATAATTCAATGTCCAGTCTACTTTATGAGACAAAAATCAGTTTATTTCGTTTTTATACTTATTGTAGGTATATCAAAAATAGCTCATTGTAATGATTTGCACTTAATTACAAACATTGCAGTTAGATTTTAAAAACCTTTTAATTTTCAGTTTCATCATTCAAGATCTCCTCTTAACTTCCCATATCTTTCTTTCAATTCCCAGTCTCGTTCTTCAAGAGCTTTTCACAACATATTATCTTGCTCTTCTGAATTTTTGGCCTTTCTGGTTTATTTTTAATTTTCTGTAATGTTGTCTTTGTTCTTCCTTTAATTTTTGATCTCTTTGTTTTAATTTTCTCTTCTGTTTATTCTTTCTTATTCTCCTTCTTCAAATATTTTGTTTGTTTTTCTATTTGTTGTTATTTTCATTGTTTTATCATGTCTAGCAGGTTTGCTGTCTTGCTCTATCTATCCTTGTGGTTGTCTTCTTCAAAAGTTGAAATTTAGTATTTCTCTTTCTCACCACAGAACCCTTCTTCTGACTTTAAATTTTGTAATGTTATTTTATCATTGACATGTTATTTTATATTATTTGTTGAAAATAATCCAAAGTTCAGTCCTGTAAATTTCCTTAATGCTATTACAAGCTGTAACTTTGTTTTAACGTATAGACTCAGATTTACACCCATGTTAACTATTCTACACAATGTAAAAATAAACTTACTTGGACACAGATCCAAATACTTTATTCACTGAATAAACTGACCTTCGTTTTGTTTCAATTAACTCGATACTTTACAAATGTCATGCATTTATAGTATTCTATTTATTTTAGATTCTTATTGGATTACCTCAAACTTAATAGTAAAGTTCCTAACTTGAAAAAGTAAGGTTTTGTGGGAATACTCTGTTAATTTTCGGAAATATACGTTGTTTGTTTTTATTTTCTTGAAAGCCATTATAAAGACCTTTTCAAATATATAGATTTTCATTTTTCCTCTAAGGATTAAACAAAATATGGCGTGATTAAGATTAGGTGTTGAAAACATCAAAAAATCAAAATTTTTGCAACATTTAATTGTAATTTATTGATTTATTAATTATCCTTTTATGTTATTTAATTGATATAATGTGACACAAATGCAAATCAACAGTTTGCATAATGATGAGCATGTAACGTGAAAGTTAAAACTCTGTACTTTGTACGTTTTATCCAAATCAGCAGCAAAAAGGTACAGATCAAACTACTATGAAACTAGATTTATTTTCGTCTCGCGTATATTTTCATGCGATAAAACATACGAAAGTCTTCGTGGAATTTGGAAATAAATTGTATGTAAACCTTGAATTTGCCTTATTTCAATAAACGTATGTCAACTTAATGATTGTTTCGTACTATCTATTATGCCTTGTAAGATACTCATTTTATTTGACAAAGGTTACATCTTTAATGATGTCAGCAATTTCAATGACAGAGTCACCAAATTTAACCTCATTGTGGTCCTTGTTTTCCCAGTCTATACAGAGATACAGATCAGTACAGGTCATACAATTATGTTTGTAATCATATCGAGTTAAAGCGCGATTGCTATTTTTACATGCACACTTTACGAACTCCAATACTGACACAGGTCCAGATTGACGGTTTGCAGGGAAAGACATCAAGGTACCGCCCACTTCATTCCATTTATTTATCCTCGGATCCAGATGCTATTCCATAGCAATGTGAGCCTGGTTTCATATCGAAGCCTGAATGTGTGCACGAAGAATATGTTCAAGTAAAGGAGCTTTAGCAAATGGCAAGTGCTCTCACTCTCGGCTTGATATTTGCAGAAGAGATGCCACCTGAGCTGTTTCATATCAGTGGTGCACACAACCGTTAAACGATATACCATGAACACAACTGTTATAAATGAATCTTTTGTTTCAGAATCAACGCCAAATATATTTTCAAGAGCTTTAAAGACTGCTGTGATGTCCTTCTCTACATTGAAAAAGAGACTGAACCACGTCTGTTTGCTTTTACCAATAAACTTCTCTGTGTGTTACTTTTTTTTATGTGGACTGAACGCAACAGAAAGACACAGATAACAGCTTGTATAATTTATTACAATAAACTATTATATATGTAACAGATATAAAATAAGTTATATAATACAATGACAGATATTCAGTTTCAACCTTCAAAATTAATTACAATACAAAATGGTACTGGCCTGTGTCCAATATAATGATCTAGAATGAAAGTCCAAAAGTCCAGATCAGAAATCCAAAATTACAGTCTAGGGTGTGAATTTGATCCTACGAAGAAATTCCGAAGTTTGAATGGAGAAGTCCAGAAACAATTCACAGTTCAATAAATTTGACGAAGTTCTTTTTACGGTGTTTTCGATGAATGTCTCAAATTTGTCGTTTTCCAATTTCCTTCAGTCTCCCCTAAACAGTCCTATACGTGTTGACCTTCAGTATAACCAATAATTCGAATGAATCGTAAAAATTGACGAAATAAAATCACAGCTTTCGTAGATCTAGCTCCAGTCACAAATCCAAGTTGAATAAACACACAGCAAACGTTGAAAATTTCTCAAACGAATGACTGACTCTTCTCTTTTTTCTCCTCGCGTCACCGTCTGTTTTTATACTAGTATGCCTACTGTGTTCTCCAACAATCGCGTAACTTCCACAGAATTCCAGAGTACTCTGCGATGTCTGTTTTTGCACGAGACTCGTCGTCTAGACACCAGGCCGACATACATTTTATTTATAAACATATGATTGATCTGTCTAATTCTAGAAATTTCTAAATGTTATTTTAAATGAATAACAACATATTTTATTGTTTTGAACTTTGAAACAATAATATAAATAATATATATGAAAATCCAAACACAACACGAGATGGTTGTCGTTTACATAACATTTACATAACACTGTGCTACTGCTTTCCGTAAATACATAAAATTTTGGTAAAGGTAATGCTTTGTCCGGATATATCACTGTATATTTGCTGTTAGTCAACCTTTCCAGATTTCATACACATTGTTGTATTTCAAATCAGTCTGTCATAGTTTGAAATGATAAAGATAAAGACACCGACTTCAATATAAGGAAATAACATACAGAAGTCTGAAGTTAAAAGGGATTTAGTGAGAGCAAATGAAGCATGCCATATCATTAGAGTGTCAGCTTATTCATTGTTATTAACACAGATTAGCTCATCTTCTTTACCACAGAGGGTATTTTCATCTGCAGATACATATAGCACTTTGCATGTATATTTGTAGGCTTTAATAGATATTTCTGAAAGATACACAGTCATATCCTATTTTATCTTACTTCAGAATAATAATTTGTGAGTTTGAACGCTTGCTATATTTGTTTTGTCATCCACTTTGTAAGTAATCTCCTTTGTATCATTCTCCCTTCTCAGCCTAATGCTGTTTTATACTGAATGGATTTTGTAAGTGTCAAAACTAAGCGTACCTTATCATATGCCTTTATTGTAGTTCGCAAGGTCATCATGAACTGATAAGCAAGATCAGTAATTGTTTTTGATACACATAGCTTTTTCAGTTTCTGCACTATAATTATCCCATCTACAATATCTGTCTTATTGTAAAAACCACTCCATGGATTATTTTGTTGCAGCAATCTGTATTAGCAAAATGTATTAGAGAAACTGATCAAACTGATGTAGTATGAGCATACGAGTTCATATCAACTCCATATGTATTTTTACATTTGATATGACCTTTCTTCCATGTACTGACAGGCCAAAACTTATGCTTGAGTTAGAGAATTTTATTTCCACAGAAACTGACCATGAGGGAATTAATGGAAACTCATATGCTCATATTACATCAATTTGATCAATTTCTCTAATACATTTTACGATGACCACGAGTCTCTGAAAGAAAGCTGTTGTAGTCCTTAAGATCTATCATGCATTTCTGTGTGTTTGAATTGTGAATGTCTGTATATGTGGAATGCTTAAGGTCTGCTTTCTTTACAGGAGTTCAAAAACTTATTGGTCCATGAAATTGTTCCTCCACATACTGTTTGTATATCTGCTACTCAAACTCATTGCTCTGTAAAATATAATGTGTGTTTTTTGATGGTACAATGGCCTGGTTGTAGAAATTTCAAAGTGTGTCATTATTCTTCATTGTAAATGTGTTGTACTATGGTGCTGTTGTGTTTTTCAACCTGTTGATGCTTTCATGGTCAATATGGATAGCAGCGTTTGAAAGAGCATGATGTTTTCTTGTTTTGTTGTCCTTCTTTGGTTGTTCTTTGTGCTCTTGGCTCATCTTTCCCAGCTCTGAACCAAAGAGAAAGAACCTCTGTCTTCCATTAAAATTTGTTGAAATTTCAATCAATCCTCAATTTTTTTTGTTTCAATTTTTTTCTTGGTCACGTGCATAATCAGGTTCTAGGAATCAAATTGGACATTACCGTTTCTAATAGTAAAGCTGCCATCCGCAAAAACTTTCCACATATCTGGATCACTCTTTTTCAAAATCATGCATGTCAGCTAGCTATTTAGAACACAGTTTATTCTCTTTAAAGCGGTCAGTGGTAAAAAAAACTTTAGCAAGTTGCTCACTAGATTGCAGATACTAATTTTTCAGTCTTGATATTTTTATAAGTTGCAGAAATGTATCGATCTGACCCATGTAGTTTACTTTTTATTTCGTCATGGTATTTTCTTCTGATTTTGCTCTCATGAACTCGTTCAACTTTTGTATAATTTTATTGTCGCCAAAGTCTTTTCTTTTAAATTTCTGAATAAACTTGCTTTGTTTTTCGTGACTTTTCCTCCACAATTTGCCTCACGTGGCTCTCTCAGCTCATGGTGTTTATTCAGAAAGTTACTTAACAGCAATTCAAAGAGATCTGTGTAGGTATAGATGTGGGTACTCATGGCTCTTTTGCAGCAGGCACAGAAAAAAAAATTTGTATTTCGGCCATATAGTCCTGACTCTATCCAAGCATTATCTAAACAAGAGTTAACAAGTGAAGGCGGAATGGCTCTTAACTGTTTTGAAGAATGTATAACAAATCAATGAGACGGTTCTGGAAGATCCCAAGACTGTCACCACCCCTGATGTGGTTCTATATGAGAAAGCTGAACAGTTGGTGGACACTAAACCAAATATGTGAAACAAGTTCATCCTATGGCTTAGGAAGCTGCACTTACAATGAAAGCATAAATTAAAGATCCTGCAAAATATATCTTTAGGCAATTTTAGGTGAGAAATGATAGCGTAAGCAAACATAAATTTCTGTTCGTGTCCATGTGTGATAGTAAATAATCAGTAAACATAAAATTAACAAAATGTTATTATTATTACAACAGGCTTAAAATCCGATTTTCCGACAAACGTGACGCTTATTTCAGAGGTGGCAAAACCTAGGATCGCAAGCCACATTCGTATGTATGTTGGCTGAGCTCCTTTCTGCATCCCAATTAATATAAAAGGTAAATTAAAAAATGTCAAGCTTTATAATTGTTTACCAGGTATAAACTGAAAGTCCACAGGATAAAACGTAAGTTTAATGTTCATGGTGAGTAAATATAGTTAAGAATTTAAATCCTTACTTTAATGCTAGATTTGAATTAGGGATTAAAGAAATTTCGAATCAGCAAAGAATACAGAGGAATTATGCTGGAGGATCAGTAATTGTACAAGCCAGTGTTGACAATATTAGTTTTAGTGGGTGTGGCTTGCGATCGCATGATTATGGCGTTTGTGGCTGTGTTGAGAGTAATGAAATTAGCTGTGTGTTAGTGTGATACTCGGTGCTGTAGAATTTGATTGCGTTGCACGTATTGGAACTTATTGCTTCTTTTCACTTTAATTTTTAGAAATGTCTGTGAAAATTTTGTGAAGGAAGATGGCATCATCAAATTGTAAGAAGCGAAAGTATGAAGATAAAAGCAAAACTTTTAAACCAGAGTGAAAGCAAGATTTTGCACTTACCGTTAAAGAAGGTAAACCTTTGTGTCTTAGTTGCAATACTCAGTCATTACAGAGGCAATAACTTAAAATGCCGCTGTCAAACAAATCACAAAAGTTTTTTATCTAGTTATCCACTTGAATCATAATTACAGAAAATAAGTAGACTGTATTAAAATCATTACTAAATAGCCAGCAGACACTGTTGACAACGTTTAGTACAACGACTGAAGTAAATGTTGTTATATCATGGAATATTGCTCGTGCTAAATGCCCATATTCTGATGGTAAGGTTGTTAAGAAGAATATAGCTGAAGTTGTTGCAGCGTTAGATCCAAATAACACAAAACTTCAGCGAGTAATAGTACAAACACCAGCTTCACGCTACACTAAAAAGAAACGTATCTCCCAGATTAGTGTTGATATTGCAGGCAAAATGTAAAATTATTTAAAGAATTCCCTTGACGAATCTACAGACCTACAAAATAACCTACAAATAGCGATATTTGTTAGATATGTTTCCTCTGATGTAACTATGAACGAAGAGATGTTGGACTCAGTGGCAGTAAAAGAAACAACTCGTGGTGTTTCCATTAAAAATGCTCTTCATAAAGCCTTACCAAATGCTGATTTGCCACTGGATTAACTCGTCAGTGTTGCAACAGATGGAGCATCTACAATGGTGGTGAAAAATGCAGGATTAATTGCACTTATGAAAAGTGATCCCAGCTTTCCAGAGTTTCTCCACGTTAATTGCAGTATTCATCGTAAACACCTAGCAGCCAGATACTTCAAGTATGAAAATGTTATGAAATTCATTCTTGAAATTGTCAATTTCATACGCTTAAATAAAAAGACCCACCGACAGTTCAAACATTTTATTGAAGAACTGGAGCTTGAAGACAAACCCAGTGATGTCTTATTCTACTGCACTGTGAGGTGGGTGTCAACCATCAATGTCTTAAATAGGTTTGTGGAACTGTTAGAGCTCATTATTACTTTTCTTAAAGAAAAGAAAATATTCTTTTCTCAACTAGGAAATAATTAATAGACGCAAGATCTAATGTTCCGTTCCTTACTGATATAATGAATCATGAATAAACTCTCAACTTGGCACTCCATGAGAAGGATAAGGTTGTTTCTGATCTTACTTAGACAGTTTTCAGCTTTCAGAATAAAATAAGAATTTTTCAAAGAGACACACTGTCAAGAAACTTCAGTTACTTCCCCAATCTCAAAAGGAGAGTAAATACATTCCCCGATATTAAAATAAAAAATCACAAACTGGAAGAATACAACGACAACTTACAAAGATTTCGTGATAATTTCCTAGACAGGTTTGAAGATTTGCAGAAGTTGAATCCCTGCTTCACCTTTTTTGTAAATCTATTCATGGCTGATGTGATCAATGATGGTTGTCCAATTCTCGTATTTCTGGTTACAGAATCATCTGCTGTGGAAATGAAACTAATAGAACTCCAGGAAGACCTGAGTTTAAAGATGATCCATAAATCTCATTCTACAATTAAGTTCTGGAAGCAAGCTTCAGAAATAAAATATTCTGAACTGAAAAAACAGTGTGCGACTCATCTCAATTTTCAGTACAACATACTGCTGTGAATCACTGTATTCTCTGTAATGACGTTTGTGAAGTCAAATCATTGTGCAATCCTTACAAATCAACATCTGACATTGCTAATTTGTACAACCTTGATAACATATCAGCCGGAATTTCAACGACTCACAACCAAAATGGAAACTCACAAGACCTCGACTAGCAGTAAATAGCCTGATAATTGTATCAATGTGTCAGGAAAATATTATGATAACCGTGAAATTTTATCTGGTTGATATATCTCTAATTTTATTGTTTTACATATTTTGACCATATATTTACTAAGAGAAATAAATATCATTAAAAGTATATGTTTTCCCCCTTTTATTTTTATGTTTTGCAGCCTCATTTAATGTTTATGAAATACAAGTTTGCATATTTTTCTTAGATGCTTCTGTAGTTCATTACAGAATTAAATTCGCTCAATATAGTTAAAACAGTAATCTGTCAGAATTTTGAAAACATTTATATTGAAACTAATACAAATTAACAATTTAAAAAACTACATACATTAATAAATATTATTACGTACATGTATTCCTTAACATTTATATAAAATTTATGTAACAAAATGTGTATGTTACAATGAAAACATGTTTGTAATATTTGTTTATGTGTTGTGATTCTCAAACATCTGAAGTTATCGTATGTGGCTCTTACATTAAGCAAGTTTGCCCCCCCCTTGATATATTTGTTTGTTTTGGAATTTCGCACAAAGCTACTCGAGGGCTATCTGTGCTAGCCGTCCCTAATTTAGCAGTGTAAGACTAGAGGGAAGGCAGCTAGTCATCACCACCCAACGCCAACTCTTGGGCTGCTCTTTTACCAACGAATAGTGGGATTGACCGTCACATTATAACGCCCCCACGCCTGGGAGGGCGAGCATGTTTGGCGCGACTCGGGCGCGAACCCGCGACCCTCGGATTACGAGCGCACGCCTTAACGCGCTCGGCCATGCCAAGCCTACCCCTTGATATATATATAAGATATGTTTATGGAATGAAAAACGATTATCATTCAACAAAATAACGTAAAGTGAGTAAAAATAATATTTTCAACAGATTTTTCTCTTTAATATTCAAATCTGTTTGAATTAGTTCGAAATGCGAAACTTCCATTAAAAAAAATCCTCATTTAAAAGTAGTATTGGAGCATATGGAAACACATATTTGTTATTTCTTGATGCTACAAATTTTGCAAATAATTAATTATATAAAATTAACAAGTAATTCTCACAAAAGTACACAAGGAAACAGAATATAAGATCACATGACGTCCTGACAAATTCGCAGATTCCTGTAGCAGACAGATACATTATAACATCAAACTTTAGTTTACGATATCATGTTAATGATTTTTTTTTAATCATAAATTAAAATGAAGCGTATTTTGGTTATGTATTTTTATTGTGAACTGCTTATGATATAGATCAGAATTTCTTGAAAATTTCTTCAGATCATTCTCTAAGCTAGAATAATTTTCGTTTAGAAAGTGATGCTTACGTTTATAGTACTGGTGTGTTCAGAATACTAAATTTTTATCAATATAAAAAAAGCTAAATTATAATATAAAAAGCATAAAAGCAATCCACAAACTAAATTATGTGTAATTGAAAACCTGTGATACATTAATGTTATGAACATATCTTATGCTATCTACCTTTCTTTTTGAGAATAATTTTATATAGAAGTCAAACAATTTCTAATTCATTTTGATTCTCGAGTTTGTGAAGAAAATTTGCACTTGAACTTTTTTACAGTTGCAGATCACAATACCGAAAGAAATGTAGTTAATTTAACACAATGACATATTTATTTTTTATTCATGTAATTTGTGTTCTGTCCACTGTAAATACTGAAAACCGATTTTAGGAGTAAAAAAACCCCAGACTTACTTATGAGTTATCAGGGAACCAAGTGGTAAACAAATATAAATCGGTACAAGTCTATTGTTTCATTATATAATTTCTTAAATAACTGAAAATAGTACAAACGTGCAACATAACTACATTATGTGTATTACTTGGCAAGAATATTACAAGTTAAAGTTGCAGAAAATGCCGAGTCATATTTTATAGGGCTAACAATTTGAATAATCTTTGAAACTTTAGAAAATCCTCCTTTTTATAAAGTATATTTACAGAAAACAAAAGGTGACATCCTTTCAGAGCGTTAAAATACAAAACTAAAGTAATAGCCCAGGGTTCAAATTTTAAACGATATATTTTGAAGAAAGTTTTTGTTATTAAATTTAAATTTCAAAAACTTGTACTTATGTGTTTGTAAGAGAAATTAGACAGTTTACGACTATCTGTTACTTAATTCGCACATGCGTCGTAGACAAAGAAGGCGTATGGATTGTACAAAGAAAGCTTTTGGTGATAAGGTCTTTCTGTGGAAATCGTAAGAACAAGTGTTTGGAAATTGTACTGTAATTGTGGTAGGTTACACTTGATGTGTTTTTGTATATGTAAGAAAAAAGAATGGTCCTGGCTTAGTCTTAACAAATTTTGATTTATTAATATTACGTGTATATTCATATTAAGTTAATCCTAATTAAAGTGAAGAACTGTAATAATACTATATACTTAGTCACTTTACATCAACTAAGCCTAACATAACTACATGATATTATCAGTATTCGTGATTAAGTATTGAGTTGACCACCAGGCCATGTTCAGATGACGATTTTCCTAAAGTTAAAATAGTTCTTTCGAAAGAACTAAAGTTATAACTTGTGCTATTTAATTTATTTCTGTCTTATTTAATTATTAATTAGAAATAGTACTTGTATAAAAACGTTTTATGTCGTATATTTTCATATTCAGATTGTTTTGCCTAGATCCATTTATATAATTTAAAATTAACGATAACACCTTAAACAGGGACATATTGGTTTATCTAGAACTATTTTTATCCCAGTCCCCTACATTAGGAATTAAGCTAGGCTTTAATTTTTTTTTCAAAATAATCCCTTATTTTATGATATTTATCAAGCCTTTCTTTAACCTCTTGCATTTAATGTGTCCGCCACATTTTAAGACAATCCATTCCAAAGGCTAACTACTTCACTATAAAACTTAACTTTACACTTAGGCTACAGAACTAAAAATATATTAGCCTATTGGAAGGATAATTTCCCTCAGTATTTCAAGAACTATGAAAATAAAACTATTACTAACTGGTCAAAATCTGTGCTTCATTATTGATTTTTTTATTTTGTTATGAAACAAGAGGTATGAAATACCTAAACCTCAGTATTATGTGTTATACAACTTACAAAGACAGCCGTCTTGAAATAATAGTAGGTGCCAGTACTGTGTTGCTGGACAGCTGTAAAAACAACAAAACCCAAATAAAGTGTAAAGTTGTTTGTAAATCAGAGATACAAAACAGTTTATTTTATGAATAATACTATGTGATCTGTACAGTAAATATATTCTTAGTATTTCAGTGGATGTGACCAAAGTACTGTTTGCCCTACCACTGCTCAAGCAGTGTACTGTTGGGTGTCAATTATTTATTAAGAGACAAATTAAGAAGAATCACATGAGGTAATTTGATAAAAGACCATATAAAGCATCTTTTCTGAAGTTTTCAACTTTTCCCATCACTGATGTGAGGGTAGCTTACAAGTTCCTAGATAATATTTTTACCTCCCTTTCAAAGAGAATAGGTATAACATTACCCAATTCCCAAAACCTTCCACCTTCCCATTATTCAAGGGATTATAATAAATATTAAAGGGGAATTGCACATCCAGTCTTTTATCCTCAAAATTCATTATGAAAAAATGGTCCAGAAGCTTTGTTTTCAAGCTAACCTTTTCTTTTTTTATTTTAACAAACCCAGAATCATTTTCAGCAATTGTTTAATGATATATAATATATATCCAACCTTCATTAGTAAAAACACAAAAATAATTTAGTAACCCAGTTATTTTGTAATTATCAGAAACAGCTTTTCTCTATAATGTCTTGAAAGCTTTACGGAAGAAATGTTAACATTTCTGCTTCCCTTCCAAAATGTTTGGAGAAATTTTATCCAATTTGATGAAGCTTATAACCACTATAAGGATAGTATCTTAATTTCTATGATGTATTAATTGATATTCATTGATACTAAAGTATTAGAGATGTTATGTCTACTACTATACAAGAGTATGTTATCAATAGGTGGTGTAGTTTATGACAAAAAATGTTTCAAATTATAATTGTAACATCTGTTTATTTAACAATAAAGAACAGGTCAGGCTTTGCACTGTTGTCTTTAACTCGCTTTTCTGACTAACCATCTATAAGATCTGTAACAACAGGCTGTGTTTCCTATGCAGCTGCAGTATAAATGTTCTTTGTACTATGTTAATGCCTAATTTGTTTGCTCTGTGGCATTCTACATAACAGACATGTACCATGTATTTGCAATTTCTTTAATGTTAAGCACACTGAAAAGTCAATAAAAATAATACAAATTTATAGTGCTATGGGATTTAAACTATTTAGACTCAGCATTTGCATTTTCATGTTAATTTGTGGTCATTCTAAAATAAAATTTATATTTATTTTGTAATTTTATGGTGGTTACAAGGTCAATCAAATCATTCAGTCTTGTATAAAGATACAATTGTGAAAATAACAAAAGATTTTTTTTATTTAACTAAAAGTTGTAAAAATTTTGCACATGAAACCTAAATTTTCTTATGAATAAAAGTACTTTTAGTTTTAAAATCAAAATTAAATTGAATTGTGGGTACACAACATTTGAAAAGATTATGCACAAGAAAAAAATTACTTTGTAAATCTTAAATATTTTGTAAAGATATATTGCTGTATTAAAAGTAATAATGTTAACTAAAACACAAAATGGTTAGGAGATTAGATATAAAAGTGCTGGAGAAGAAAATTGTTTATTCTAACCAGCCAAATTTTTTGTCCTAAAGACTTATAATTACATAAAATAAATTCCAAACCATAAAATTTTGTCACTGGTAATGAAATTTAAAAAAAATACTGCAGAAACAAATGCAGTTTTTTTCGTAGGTGAGATAAGACTTGTGTAACCATTGGCCCACATTTATTTACTTCTCTACCAGAATATTTGTTACCATAAGCAATAATGTTTTTTAAAGAGCATCCTATGAAGCTGGATGGATTTTTTTTTATCAGAATTTTATTTTAGGGTTATATTCGGTTAAATGCTACCTAGGCCTAAAACTCAAAAGTAAAATTTTTTATAAGTACTTTGCTGTTATTACATTGTAGATGTTTATCAGAAATTTCAGTTGTAAAGAAAAGGAATATTAAAAATCAAAACTTTCAATTATTACTTTTGTCACCATATAACTAATTAGATAATTTGTAACGGTACATGAAATTTGACATGAATTTCATTTCTTAATGATTAAGACCTGAGTTTGTAACAAAATATTTTTACAAAATTATTTGAGTTTTCATATTTTTAGGTTTCCATCTTATTGTAGGTACAAATGGGCCAATCACTATAAATACATATTTCACACATTTAATATTTGTAGATTTGTTGAACATCAGTTAAAGTTTAAAAGCAATCATGTTTCAAAGTGATAACTTGAATATAAACTTTATTATAAACATTTTTTATATAAAGCTTGCTCATAAACAACATTTGCAGTTTTCTTTCCATCTGTCAGCATATAAACATATTAAGGTGATCTGACAGTTGTACTCCCTGTATCTCATTGACCATGCTTGAGAAACAGTGCAGTAAAGTTTCATACTTTGACCTTGAATCCATTTAGAATATTCATTGTTGTCTAAATCATCAACCTGCCAAGATTGAGATTAGCTCAATAGGTTGGAAGTAATTAACAGGTTTTACAAAACAGACAAGGTTAAATTTAATTTTGGCCTTTGTAAACATTCCTTGTTGTTCACAATGCTTACATACAAAATTAGTCCAATAGGCTCTAAGGAGTTACAGTGTACATTGTATTTCATAATTCTTTCAACCTAGTAAGTTCTGGTAGTAAGAGAAAAAGGCCTGATTATAAGAGGTGCATAACAGTAGGTGTGATTGAATGGTATTATGTACTCTTCTTACTGGAAAACGAAAGACTAATAACTGGAATTTAAATTATCAGGTTTATGGTTGTGTAATTCATTATTAAAAGGTATTTCTGTTTTTTCAGTGAAAGATGAGCAAAAGATAGTTGCAATGTAATTGTGAAACCTTTTTTATTGAGTAAATCTGTTATATCAAGAAGAGCTTAAAACCAGTAATCATAAATTATACCAGAAGGATGAAACCACTAAGACATGTGGCTTGAATACTAAGGATGCAGTTAAGTATAACTAGCCATATGGAAAAGAAACATGGAAGTAGTTTGTGTGATTTTTTTTTTTTTTTAGATTACTGATGATATTCTTGCTTAAAAATATCCTAATATCATTCTCAGAAGAATGAACAAGCATAAGATATAAAAGTTTTATTTGGTCATTTGAAGCTCTACATGCTAATGTTTATTATAATTCTGAATATTGGAAAGCTGTATAAACCTATCGTGGCATTTTGAAGGCCATGTTATTGCATTTGTTGACTTGCATATAAAATTGTATTAAACTCTTATTTTATGAATTTGTCTGTAATTTCAGTATTAAAATACAAATTTTCATTTAAGTTTTAGTATTATCTATTAATTTTGTAATTTGCATGTCTTATGGTATGTTGAATACAGCACTGGTTTGTATTAGATAATTGTACCTTCAAAATACTAAGTCTGTATTTTCATAAAAGTTGACTCAAATAACCAAGTGCAGATAGCCCTTGAGTAGCTTTGCATGAAATTCAAAAATAAAGCAAATAATCAGAGTTAATGAGCTAGATTATAAAAAACAACTTCTATTTTTTGAGATGACTGATATACTGAATCAAACTCAGTATCCCTGTTTGCCTCTTTCCATTTTTGGAAGTTGTCTCATGTATACACTTACTCCAACATTTTATGTGAATAACCAATAGAAAGCTCAGAATGTCCCTCTATATCTCTTAACCATTTTAAAGTGCTTGGAAACAATTCTTTCAAATCAGCATTTCAAACAAGTAGGTTGTCTTTAGGCTGCTTCAAATTACATATTTTGTTAGACAACATGTAGCATAGTTATTAAGCTTGATAAATTATATATTTTTGTGGTTATTCCAAATGTATATGTAGAATTTCAAAATAATTGTTTTGTTTCATATCTTCCACTTGCAAAACTTAAATGCTTGACAACCTGTGGCAAATGAGTATAAAGGCTGCCAGAACTAGAAGATATAACTGTTTGCTATACATATTTACTGTTTTATGTTTGAAAAATAAGTCAATGAACTTGTTTGTAAATAATAATCTGTATGCATATGTATATAGTTCACTACAGCACAGCCAAGATGAGTAACTTCTTCAAGACTAAAGGTCAATTTTATATTATTGGATACATAACATCAAAACACAAGCACTGTGTCAGTATAATAAAAGTAAGAAATGTATATAAATGTATAATTATACGTGTTTTAAAGTTTATAGATTAAACATTTGTTTTCTTGTAATTTGTAGCCATTCTAGAATCAGAAAGGCATAGTTCATATTTTTCATTTTTATGGTGATTACAAGGCTGGTAAAATTTACAGACCACATATAGTTTAGGTAGAGAAAATGGCAGACAAGATATAGTTTCATTGGAAACAAATATTTAAAATGTACTTAGGCATTTTGCAGAGTACACAAATAATATTTGAGATTTTTGGGACAAATTTTCTCAATTATACCTTGAAAATTTCTTTGCATTTGGACTAGTGAAAAAAAACTATTTTTACAACTTTTTATTTAAAATACTTCATTAAAAATGTGATATGCTATGTACAAAAATCTGCAACATCTGCCAAATGTTGAAGTTGCACATACTGTGTGAAAAGTTACAATATGAATACTTGTGTATATTATAACAAACATATTGCAAAATGGTTAATTTTATAGTTTTACTTCCTGTATAATTTAGAATATCACCATCTGTAAAAAGGAAAATTGTGACAAGTGCCTTAACCATGTCATAAGCACTATGACCAGAATGTGTTGATTGTATGGTTTTTGTAAGTGCAGGCTGTAAAATGATTTGGACTAGCTTCTTTTATTGTTTCAATAAAAATTCATATAGCTTTGAAACGTACATTGTGAGATACTAAAGCAATGTCTCAAATCTACTAGTGCCCCTTTTCCCAAAACAAAACTAGAGGAAGATTTTTGTAAAGGAAGAAATGCTCTCTCTCTTGACTATAAATATATCCATCAAATTTACTTATTTCTCTTTATTGACATGCATTAATACTAAAGTTGTTTGGTGAAAGTTTGAATGTACCTGTATAAAAAGTTTTGACATGGGTGCTTTAACAGTGTCATGCATGTGGGATTAATGGATCAATATCCTGCTTAACTTTATCATGGTATAACATAAAAAGCATGTATTACAAATGATTGGTGTAAACTCAAATTGTATGTTACTATAACCAAACGTGTTTCTTTTTGTATATATTCATAGCTTGCAGCAAAACCATGTCAGGGAGATACAGAGATAGTGGCCCTTTGGATTGTAAGGTCTATGTTGGTGATCTTGGAAACAATGGTACAAAACATGAATTAGAAGAAGCTTTTGGTTATTATGGACCATTGCGAAATGTATGGGTGGCAAGAAACCCTGCTGGATTTGCTTTTGTAGAATTTGAAGATCCGAGAGATGCAAGAGATGCTGTTCGAGCTTTGGATGGAAGGTAAGTGTTAAATTAGACGTGAGGTTGTGTAAAAATTGTTTTTATCTCTGAATGAAATAAGTGGATGTACATTCATTAGGGTGATACAGATTTTTAATTTTACATACAGATTATTTTCCATTTAAAGTTAGTTTGTGTTTGTTTACTATGCATTGCATGGTTTCCTTTTTTCTATTTTCAAACAATTTTTTTTTATTACTGTGAATATTCATTTTCTCTGACAGGGTTTTTATTGCCAAACGGTAAACATTACAGTAGTACATATAATGTTCTTTATTTTCCAAACACATTGTTTTGTTGTATATAAGTTGGAGCTTTAACCTGAATTAACATAACATTGTTTAGTGACAACAAGACCTGTTGGTTCATCTAGGATGTTTCATTTTGTAAGCCAAATTTAAACTTTGTTTTCCTTCATAGCCCACTATTGCTGATTTACACCAATAGATGGCATTAATGCATGAATATGTTATATTGCAGTTAGTTTGATCCAGTTTAAAGGCATAGCTTATGTAATATACTGTCTATATTACATTGGTAAGATCTTCTGTAACGTTTGTTACTTATTCTTCCTGTTAGAACTTGTATGCTGTTACAAATTATTCTCAACAGTTTGTTGAGCTGGTATTTAGAAATGCATACAAGCCAATGTGACCACCTATGGAAATATAAAATTAGTAACAATGAAATTTGATTGGTGCTAATAAATAACAGATTGTTAACCATCTAGTTTGTTAGTGATATACAGAGAATTTTTCAGTAATATTTTGTATTGATTTCATAACATTAATATGTATTATGTGAAGTATAAGTTTGGGTTCCATAGATTTATCTTTGTAGTATATGTATTGTTCTTTATGAGAGGTGTATGACACATGCAAATTAAATATTATATAGAAAAGCTGAATTGATTGTATTGGATCTGAATTATTACAAATTTTCATAGCTGAGTATACTAAATGTATGTTGTGAATAAAATAAACCTATATTCTGAGATGGTCCTTGTATATTTAAAACACTTTATGTGAAAAAGTGTAGAATTCATTGCACATGAAAGGTGTCTGGTAAGACATCAACAGAATTTACTATGTAGAAAATGAAACCTTTGTTCACAGTTCCTTCTTACCCATAATACTTTCAGAATTGCATTCTTGTGCAGTAACAATTAATTATGTTGTACATATAATAATGTTAAAATGCTAACCTTGTCTGCATAGTGATATTGTGATTATTTTGAAACACCAGTTTCATTTTACATATTACAGGAAAACTAATATTCCTACATCAGATCTAATTAGAAATGCTCTATTCTACAGTCAGGTCAAGAAATTTGCCTTTTGCAAGTTACAACTACATTGTTTAATTACTAGTGTACAACTGGAAATTAACATGATTGGAGATAAAATGAGATCAGGTGTCAAGAGGTATGTGAAACTGAACTTCTTGAGAACTAATAAAAGTTGGAAAGCAACACAATTGCGAGAACATAAAATGTAACAAAAATGCATCAAATTCATAACCATTAATAAGCTGTTTTATGAAATTACTTGCTGGTTTTTGTGAGAATTGTAATGGTGGTAGTGTTTGGAAGATATCTTCAACATTTGTGAACTGGAAATAAATATAAACCTAAAAACGCATAATTTTTACATATAAATAGTTTGTATGAATGTGTAAAATAAATAAATACTTTACGATAATAGTTCATTATACATAGGTTTGAGGGTTTTGTTTGCATTCTTGGCCATGAACTGAAAGAATTTCTACCTATTTCAAATCACTGTGTAAAATTTGACACATGACTGCTATAACAACACGAATAGTGTGTTCACTTTAACAGAAGACATAAACACAATGCTGGAAGAAACAATTACAAATACTTTATTTAAAAGTTCCATCTGGTAAATAAGTTTATAGGAAAACTGTTGCAAAACCTGGTGAAATTTGAAATTGGTGAAGTAAGGAAAGTTGTGATTTTATGTAGTTTTTTTAAGTAAAAATATTTGTAATAATACAGAGAAATAACTGCAGAATATTGAAACCATTTATAAGCTTATTGTAATGTATTTTTTAATATTTATATTACGTGATGAAATCTAACAAAATTGTTTTACAAAATATCAGCAATGGAAAATGTAGTTGTGTATTTTGGAATATAAATGTAATAATGTAAACTGACAGTGCAAAAAGGCATTTTTTTATTTTTATTTGTACTATAAAATACCTGTATTTGAAAACAAACATTCATGGCATAAAGGATAATTCATAATATAAATGTGCAAGATAATTTGTTTGAAGATGTGTACACACGATAACAAATGGAAATCACAAAGCCAGTGATGCATTTATCTCAAAACATGATGTATATTGAAACATAGGTTTAAAGAAACCTTAAAGGTTGTTCATATTTTGTGTTTTCACTTTAGCCTTTCTTTTTAGCCTCAAGAACTTAATTTGGTTCTTGTAAAATCATGCTTGTAATTCTTGGAGCTATTATTTCTGGCAGTAGTCCATGCAAATAAAACCAACCCAGTGCAGAGAGCATTTTTTCATTCCAAAAATTGTCATCTTGAATGATTTGTTCAATACTCATGTTGAGAGATGTTCAAATAATGAAATCATGAAATTTTGTACAAGTTATGTAAAGTTAACCATGTACTTGATAATAATGTATGTCTATATCTTTTATCAAAGTATTATCAAGTAAAGTACAACAGAAATCTTCAATCAACAGTGCATCTTGTAAAGGAGTCATTCCCTTAGCAGGCACTTGACTTCAGTAATACTATCAGACCTGACAATGATATCTGGGGATGCTGCTGAGTATTCTTTCTCGGTGTTTGTAGATATTCCATGCTACTATACTTGGTTTCCAGTTTTAGTGGAGTAATTGAGGCATTTCGTTCATTGCTTTTTCCATACTCTGTTGCAGATGTAGAGAAAAAACTTTATAAAATTTTTTAACAAATCATTCTTCAGCTCTATGAATTTCATAGCACAACTTTCTCTGACTCAGACCCATAATCCTTCTTTCCATTGTTATCCATTGAAGTTTCTTGGATTTCTAGCAATTATCTTTTGTCTGGGAGCTAAATGTATTTTGTGAACTATCATCCTTCGAGTTTGAATGTTAGCTGTACACTTCTTTAAGAGTGCTGATGGACTTATGGTGGTGCTGGATTTCCAGGCCAGATTATGCCATGCTGGCCTAAGTTAATATTAAGCTTGCAATATATGGTCTTCTGTTCTATGATCTGTGTTTTGATCTACAGGTCTGTTTGCCACCAATAAACATGGTCACAAGACTGGATTTCCAGGCCAGATTATGCCATGCCGGCCTAAGTTAATATTAAGCTTGCTATATATGGTCTTCTGTTCTGTGATCTGTGTTTTGATCTACAGGTCTGTTTGCCACCAATAAACATGGTCACAAGATGCATTAAAGTCTGCTAAATTGCTTGTTGAATTGCTTATTAGACAGTGAACCTTTCTGATTAATGGATTGACAGCAGTCATTCTTTTTGGTGTTTTATAAAATATCTTGTTTGAATAGTTTGTCAGTTATTTTGTCACTGGAACAGTAACAGGATTTACATAAGCTATGATCACCATACTGTTTTGTGCATTATGTCAATTATCTCTGCAAGCATGTTGTTTAATCTTAATATTCTATCTTTAATAAAGTGTTTGCAGTTTTCTGCACTTTCTCCTTACATTTGAAATAAAGCTATGTACAGTCTTGCAGCATGATTAGTACATTCCATTTTGTCTACATTTGTGCCAGAAATAAAATGTTTCATACCTTTATATACAGATGAACTGCCATCACCAATCATTTTCTTATATGAGAGCTTATGCATCTCATCTGACTTTTGAAATCATTCTACAGTTATGTCATATTCCATTGTACAAGAAAAATCATTCCAGTTTCTCTAACAAAAGTGCTCAAACTCTTCTCCTTTCTTTGCTGATGCTGTATGCACATAACAATGTATTCCTCACATCTAAGAATAAGTTTTTGTCCTGTGACCGATAATAACTGCTGCTCCTGAGTTGGCTGTGTTCTTATATCAATAGCTTTTCTTACTCCATTTACAATTACAGTAAATACATCTCCATACATATTCACACTACCAGCTTCTACAAAACGATCTCTTTTCACAAGTTGCTGATGGAACAGTACTTCCCATTCCTAAGCCAGAAAAAGTAAAATAATTTTGGTTTATTTGGTATGATTATAAGATAAATTAAAACATCAGAAAGTAACAGTTTGAAAACCAGAATGCATATTAAAATATTTGTTATTCACAAGGATAAAATTTAAAGTTTATTGTGCAACCATCTTTCATCAAATCATCATAGGAATTACACAGTTTGGCTAATGGATAAATGAAAAAACTAAGTATTGAAATATAATATCTTTGATTTTACACAGATACGTTATATATAGATATACATAAACTTTATTAAATTTCAGTGAAACGTGCACTCTTACATGCTGAATATTTACCTTACTAACTTTTTCTTCACACTTTTGAAAAGTGTTGAGGCTCAAACAGGTACATTCATGATAGAACACACTTCTTCCAATTGTGGATGTCCAGCATCTCTACCTTTAAAATCCTTAACAGCAGAAACATTGTCATGATGTCCTTCTCATGCATCGTCTGTTTGCGCTGTCACATTATTACCACATGCACATTTGAACACTAAAATACTTTTCAATCCTTGATGAAGGACATGTTTTTTGGGCAGTTTAATGAATGATATGATAATCTCCTCACTTCTGTGATAAAATGTGGAATTTCAACAAATCAATAGCCCATAAGCCTCTGTAGGCCATAATTGTTGATACTAGCATGTGGTTCTATCACATATGGTAGTTCTTGGGTATCTTTCAAACTGACAACTAATGAGATATATAGTGAAGTTGCCTTACATCTTGGTAATAGACAAAACCTTATTTTGACGTGTATATGTGTGTGTATTTTTGTTTTTTTAGAAAGTTAATAATAGAGCTAAGTAAACAAAATCACAAAGAAAAACTGCATTAAAAACAGTAGATCGAAACCTCTGACTGATTATATTAGTTTGTTATAACCAAAATCAAGCTGAAGCAAAAGTTAAATTGTGGTGGGTAGACACCCTCTCAGTCTTAACCTCTGTTTGTCAACTTGTATAAAGAAAAATAAATTACTACTGTACACCACAATTCCATTGAAAGATTTAATCTTTGTTTTAAATTCAATGATAGAACAATTCTGTTATGCTTTCATAAACTGGAAGAAAGAAAATTTAGCTCCAAAAACAGATATTATGTTTATGCATTTTCTTTTCTATTATGAGCACTGCATAAATTCAGATATTTTTAACTTGGATACATAGAGGATTTAATCAGTATAAATATTCCTGAATGTTATTAACACTATTTATCCAGTAGAATTAGAAATTGAAAATACTTCAATATCTTGTACAGAAGTACATTATTTTGATTAAAGAATTAAAATTATTGATAAGGATATTAATGTAAATATTTTTGCTAAAAGAAAAATTTTGCCTTTCCAATGTATGATTAATGTTCTTTTAATAGTAATGTATTATAAGAACTATAACTTCACAATTATTCAGATAACATAAGATTTATAATAAATTACAATATTTTATCAGTAATGTTGAAATACTGAAACAAAAATTAATAGCTAATGGATTTAATAATGAAATTTTAAAATTAAACTATTCTGTTATAAATACAAAGAAATAAAAAATAAGAAAGTTTACTGAAAATTTCTAATATATATATATTCACTATCATATATTGGATGTGCTGTACTGAACTCTAACTTCTACCACATTTCAAGGCAATCCATATAAAAATATACGAGAAATAAAATATCCAATTTTGATTATATCTTTCCTCCTCCTTCCCACCAAAAATACAGAAACTTTATTCGATACACTTGTGGATCTTATAGCCTATAATTTGTCATGTGGTCCAAATATAACCCACAAGTGAAAAGTTATTCAATAGAAACTACTCAGTTTTGTTATTTCACATGGGCTATCAGTCTGAAATTTTTAATACAGCTTTGCCTAATAGTGAAAGTGGATTTGTTAGTTATTTTTGTTAGTTGAATTAAAGGTGGCTGATTCAAAAACAAAATTATATGGTGAAAGCACATGCAGATATATAAGTATTGTTTAGACTAACCACACTAATTAGTTTCTCACTCAAGTTTTTAAAAGAATCATGTGGGTGGATGGCTGTTACTCATTTGAAACTTTTAAGCACATATGCCAATTTTTTTTTAACTTCTCCAAAGATACCCTTAAATGGCAGCCATCATCAATTGATACTGATACCTGAAACATTCTTTCTCTTTCAGGGTTAAGTAGCATATTATGTCACGTTATATTTTGTGTAGTTTCCATGGCATGGCCAGGTGGTTAAGATGCTCGACTTGTAATCTAAGGGTTGCATGTTTGAATCCTGGTCACACCAGACATGCTTGCCCTTTCAGCCTGAGGGCATTATAATGTGTAGTCAATTCCACTGTTTGTTGGTGAAAGAGTTGGTGGTGGGTGATGATGGCTGGATGCCTTCCCTCTAGTGTTACATTGCTTAAGTAGGAATGGCTAGTGCAGATAGCCCTTGTGTAGCTTTACGCAAAATTCAAAAACAAACATTACTGTGAAGAAAATTATTAACTATATTTTAGAGAGGAGAAACTACCACTACGCATTTGATAAAGAATGTTCTGTGAAGTGTGTCTGTTCTGAATAATAGTGTTGTGATCCTTGATCTAATGTTGATTACTGTTGATTGTCTCATTTTTCTTGTGATTTTTTGGTGATTATTGATAAAAAGTCATTTCTAGTAAAAAAAACAAACCTCAGGTGTGAATAGTTACGGCTAAAAAAGGGCTGCTTATGTGAGGTAACAAGTGAAATCCAACTGGTAGTTACACTTAATAGCATTGACAAGAATTTTATAATAAAAATTACTTCATTAGATAGCTGGGCCTTGTGTTTTGTTTTACCTACTGTTATGGCCAAATTGAACAAAATATGCAACCTGGATAGCTAATGAATGAATATTTTCTTTATAAAGTTTAATCAGTGCTATAAGTGTAGCTGCCAGTTTGGTCACGAGTTTTGATTTCATTCTTTTAAATATAATAAATATAACCACAAGACTACTAATTGTGACAGTGATTAACATTGGTTTTATTTATCTTACCTGTAATAATTTGGATTCATTCCTCATTTCATGTAAGATCACTTTGTGGAAGACGTGTGAGAGTGGAGATGTCTAGTGGTAAGTCCAGGCACACCCAGTATAGGGGACCACCATCAAGACCTTTCAATCCTGAGGATCGCTGCTATGACTGTGGAGAAAGAGGACACTATGCTAGAGATTGTCGTAAAGTGAGCAGACGGTACAGATCCAGGTAAGTGACAGTCAAAAGATAGCTGAAAGGTTAACACTCCAGGGTAGGAAGCATGTTTACTACAGTATTATGTTTCTTAAAGTTATTGAGTTGTATTTCTTGATGTGTCTATAAAGCACTGGTAATTCCAATTTCCTTGGTTTTAGTTTTTTTTTGTTTTTTTTTTATCTAAGTAGATCAATTTCAGATGATCAGAATTCAGTGCAAAAGAAAATGTTAAAACACTGGATTATTTGTCAGAGCTCACAGCTGCTAAACATAAGTAATACTTATATTTCTAACTATGTTTTTGTAGGCTAAGTCATCTTCATGTGGTTAATATCGGCTAGTTGCGGCTAGAGTTGATACATCAATGACACCTGTCATCACTGGTCAAGTGATCAGCTGCAGCATGTCATCATTCGGCTAGTTTTTCTGCATAGTTCAGCTCAGCACATGTCACAACTTTGTTTTGCCAACATACCAGTGAGATGTTGGTCATCTGATTCATCTCAACTGTTCTGGTTACTTCCGTTTTCATCTTCAGTGTTTGTTACATCTGTCACTGTTCGTCTGTTGTCATCTTTGATCAACAGACATCGAGGGTTTACACAGCTATCCTGACATTTCCACCATAAATATTCAAAAGACATACATTTCACTTTGATTTTTTTTTTAAATACAATAAAGTAGAATGGAATATTTCCAAAATTTAAGATTTTGTGTAATTTAATTCCTCTAGTTTTGGCAAACAATGAAAGATAATTCTTTTACCTGAAAAACAAAAGTTTTGAGGAAATAGAGCTACATTTTTATATGGATCGTTTAATAATGTATTTTCATGTTAGATTTACATACTAGTTTTGTGGAAATGCTGGGATGTTGCAACACAAGGTAAGTTTAAATACGCAAAATGTTCAAGATAATTGGAGGTGACATGCTGAAGTAACAAACACAGTCATGCTTAGATGTATTAACTTTCTGATAAAAAAATGTTTCAGATTATTTCATTAAGTATACAGATCTACATTTTCATTTAATTGATAACAGCATGGGATGTATGCAGATAAATGTACAGGACAATTATTTTGTACATCACAATGTTGTATGGCAGCTAAAATAAGAAAGAGGACAATAGAGTTTTGGGGAAGAATGTATAAATAACTCAGATTGAAGAAGGTAGCGAGAAAAGTGCTCTTTATAAAGTGGGAAAAATTGATTAGATGTGCAATATAAGCTATTTAACTTGCATACATATTAAGTTTCATGCTGCAGAGGTGAAAAGTTTGCTTCAAGTTTAGTTTCTTCTGACATGTGATTTATTCAGACTTTGTTTGTTGTTTTTTTATTTCTTATCTTGGTTCTTTCCTGCCTAAAACATGGTTCTGGAATAGTGTGTCTAGTATCTTAGTTTCTGTTTAATGGTGCCGTCTTGTGGTAGTAATTTTAGTATACATATTCTTCTCACTTTATTACTGTCTTGCTGTTGTTTTTACACTTGTCATAAAATTGCCTTGCAATAAAATGTTTCTTAGTTGAGTGGCGAGACACATTTATCATTTCGCTTTGTCAGCAGATTGTAATTGGTTCCAAAAGAACAATGTTTTTTTTGTATTTTTTCTAAATAACACACAACTTAAACTTAGGGTATTGCTAACACAATTTTTAGTGTTGCATCTTTTTTTCTATTACACAAAAACATTTTCAATTATGAACTCTGTTAGCAAGTTTTGTGAGTATGCTAATATATTGCATATCAAAACTAAATTGAGTTTACATTATTGTATTTTCTGCTGTCAAGGTTAGGCATGTCCTAGTATTACTTTCCCTAGACTGTTAATCCAAGAATTTTGATTTGGATAATATTGCTGTGAAACTATGGCTGTGTTATAAGTTATTTGGTCAGACAAGTGTGGTCCAAAAAAATTGACAGTGAGTACTGTTAACTGACTGCCTTCCTTATAATCAGTTAATTAAAAATTGGAGATTGTAGGTAGTTACTGTGTAGCTTTGTACAAAGTTAAAAAACAAATGAAACTTTCAGATTAGTAAATTTTTATTCCACTCACAAAAAGTATACATTAAGAGCGATAGAAATTGTAAGGAAAACAAATTGATGTTATCTATATTAGAAAAGACCAAGTTCTCTAAATCTTGAACTTTGTGACACCTTGGGAATAGTTTAAGAAAACCTTTCTTTTTTATTGTATTTATTGCTGATTGTTGTTTAGTTGTTTGTTTGATCATGAGAAATTAACCCAAACTTTTCTAAATATGTAGCTGTTATTAATACTGTTAAATGTCTAAATAAGAAATATTGAGGTACGCAACTTTTTTAAAATTTATTTAATTATTGTACCATTGGATTTCAGTTTGAAAAACAAATACAGCTGATATGGATTCAAAGCTATTAAAATGTATGGGATAAAAATATTGGATGGCTTGTAAAAATGTGGTGTAGTTAAATTTTCTTAGATTTTAAAATGCAATATGAATTATATTCACATTTTAGCCTTTAAAAGTTGTCTATCGTAGTTGGACTAGAATAAAAAAATACTATTTGTGAAATGTGAGTTTTGGGGGGTTTCATTAAGAGAAAGTAATGTTTACTACATGAATAAAATGAATCCAGAATACAGTGAAATTCTAATAAAAACGAGGTAACTACCTTTTTTCTTCCACATTGTTCTTAATTTTTCCACTGTAGCTTGAAATGAATGTATGTAATAAACAGCATTTCACATCTTATCTTTTATTAACCAGAAATGGCCATCCAAAATTTTGTAAAATTATTGATTTCCCAATGTTTCACCAGCCAAGACTGCCAAACATTTTACTGGGAAATGTTGACCATGAATACTCGCTTGTACAGTCATGTCAGTCTTTTATAGCTTGGAGCAAAAATTTTCCAGCTGTGACTTTGGTTTTGTGTAATTTACTTATGAAGATGCATCCAACAAATAATGAAAGATGTCTGGAGAGCACTCGTGTGGTAGAAGTGTCCTTTCACTGCCTTTACCTCTAGCTGAACAATAAATGATGTTGTGTTAAACATGCACTTTCAAGTTTTATGATTGGTAAGAGTTGTAATTCTTATTTACATAAAGTATTATTGGAACACGAGTTGGAAACTTATGAATATGGTCAACTATGCTTAATAGAAACATCTTTTGCCCCATCTGATGTGGATCAGCTAAACCCTGGTTATGTGAGTGAACTGTGTTAAAACTAATGTTAACTACAACAAATAAAGGTGCAAAGTGTCTATGCATAGCATTAAAACATGTGGTAGTCTTGTTCAGATAAATCTTTATTCCTTTTAAGTGTAAAATTGTTATATATTTGACACTTTTATTTAATGAACCCCCCCTAATGTTTGATATCATCATTCAGTTGGATTGGATATCCTTCACTTTACTATATATACATTGACCATGAGAACATTTATGAATAATTTATCTCTTTTCTTTTAATAAATCAGTTTGGATTTCTAGCTGATATATTTTTCTTACATTCAAGGTCTAGATCACATCGATCACGTACTCGAAGCCGCTCACGTGGCCGTTCTGCTAGTCGCAGTCGATCTAGGTCTCGAAGCAGAAGCCCAGTGGCCAAAGTCAGCAGAAGTCGCAGTGGTAGCAGAGAACGTAGTGTATCTCGAAGCAGATCTGGCTCACGCAGCCGGTGAGTCCATAGCGAACCATGGATCCCAGGTTGGAGAGCTTTCTCCTTCCATTTATATATATTGTAGTGAAAGATGGAGAAAGGAAAGATCTATATTTTATAATTTGTCAATTTTATTTAACAAAAACTAATTTGTGGTGGAATAGCATGGTAGGTGTGTTTTTACTGATCAAAGGGTGATTTTACGTTTGTGTAAATTAGCGGAACTTCATGTTTTGCTGCACATCCAGTAATTTGGTTATTTAGTATATTCTGCTGTACAGTGATTGAATACAATATATTAAAATGTTTAATTCTTATCATGTTGTTACAGTTAATATTGTCATCTTTGTCTTGACAATATCTCTATAGTATAGTTTCCATCATAAGGCTATTAGATTCAGAGCTCATGCTTTTGGTAATTTATCTTTTGTGGTCCGTACAAGTCTGGATATTAATGGAAAATGCTATTTTGCAATTAGGCCATGGAAAATTTAATGAAACCTGAAGTTTTAAAAGCAGTCTTTTACGAGGGGTCAGTGTTTTAAAAATGTAGTGAATTGAAATAATTATTACAGTACACTGAGTATTTGTGCTTCTGCTTTGTGCAGTTTTACTTATTAATGGCATAAATGGTTCAGTCTCATAAATAATGAAATTGTGATGCACCTTTGTTAAAAATAAAATCAGTTAATCTGTGAATTTTTTTTATTTTCCTCATTAATATATGACATGTGAATCAGCCAGTGTCTTTATGTGGAAAGATTTAGATTGTTTGACTAGGCAAAAAGGTGTTTGATACTATTTTTGAAGTCTGTGTTGCTGGACTGAACCCAAGACCATGAGAGCGAATGTGGAGAAGTTGTAAAGTAAAACAGTGTATCAGTAACACGTGCTCAAAGTTTTCTAGATGTAGTTGTGAAAGTAATTGTTTATTTGTAACGATTCAGCTGAACCATGTATTCAGGTCAGTTGAGGGAAAATTTTATTTTAAAATATCCCAATTGATTTGATATACCAGCAGTACCAGTATCTTGGATTTGTCAGTTGGTTATTGCATTTATGGCAAAACAAGAACTCCAAACATAGTAGTATCATTATCCATGAAATAAAAGTTTGGAATCATGCATAGTGAAACTAATAACAAAGATACAATTTCAAAATTGAAGATGGACAATGCAATGAAAAATTCCTTTTATTCAAGAAGAGTACCCATAGGAATTATGGTATAATACTTGGTATGGGTATTCTGAAGTGTAATCTTTATAGATTTTGTCATATTTTCATAAATATTTAGCATTTTTTTCTATTTAAGAAGTGCTGAGTTTCATTCAGCAAGATATATTGAAATCACCCTAAATTTGTAGTTTCTGGAATGTCTTCCTCATGGCTATTCTCGACTCAGTACTAAATAATACTCAGCTGGCTCTGTGACAGGTTAATAAATGTTTAATTTCAAGATAAAATAATCCATTAATGATGTTGAGGCTTGATCTGTTCTTCTCCTTCTGCCATAGACTAGTTTCACAGAATCATTTCTTGTTGATACTGCTTGGAAGAACAAATAAAAGAAATTCAGTTAGGCCATTTATATTGATAGGATGTAAACAATTTCTAAGGTTTTTTTTGATAGCCTTTTTCTCACTACTAATAACTTTATTTAGGTGTTGTAAATTCTGACTGTGGTTAACAAGATGTACAAATTAGTTTAAGTAATGTAATCTGTGAATTACATTCTTGTAGGTTTACATAAACATGTATTTTTGATCTGTATAAACAAGGTGAAATTGACATGTATAGGATTCTAATCATGTGTCACACATTGCCTCATAAAAGTAATACCACTTCTATATTTATGTGGTGTATACTTTGTGAAATGAAACACTTACTGCTAAAGTTATTGGATCTTAATTGGCTGAATCATGTTATTATTTTCATCCGAGTTCTAAGAAAGTATTCAGGGCAGTGTTTCTTTATGGCTGTATTGCTAAACAATTTGTGTAGTGAATCAAGAAACATTAGGAAAAGATAAGTACTTAAGTGAAAATAAATTAATGAGAGTGCTTTTAAAATCAAGAATGTAATGTTGACATACATGTTATATTAAGACAATATTTCACAAGAATTGCAGCTGCACTATGCACTTTCTAATATTGACATGATAAAACAATAAATCTATTTTTGTTCTATGAAACTGGTGACCTAGCCAGCAAAAAAAAGTTTGGCCCTGTGGTAAGGCTATTGTTATCTCAGTGTCAAGCACCTGTATAGAATCTTTTTAATCAACAAGTGGATAAAGTCAGAATCTCAGAATAAATTTACTCAGCTCATAGATCATGCATGGGTTGGTAGAATTTCCAAATAAAGTTCAGTTACATGTGCAAGATATGAATGAGCCGTATAATAATTTAAGAAAGTAAAGTTTTATATAACAATGTCCATAAATAATAAAATATTCTGCAAAAAAGGGCAGAAGCAAAAACTTTTCTAAAATCATATAGTTTCAATGATGTAACTGATGTTTACTTTATTTTTTACATTTAACCAGAAAACTCCAGGGATGTTCTTGTTAAAATTTTGATGTATCAGTGAGGGAACTGCTTATTAGTCTTGTAAAATTGAGTTCATAGAAGATGCCACACTTTTTTACCATAGCTGTGTAAAAGTTATTGCAGATTTCATTCTGTATAGTCCTGGAGCCCAAGTTGATCCACATTACTTTGTTTTTTGTAACCATTAAGTACAGAAGATATTCCGATCTTGGAATTTTAAAATTCTGATCTTAAGATACCTTTACAATCTGAGCATATTAAGTTATATATCAGAAAGAGCTCTTGTGTATTTTTACCAAAATCAGTCAATATTTGGTGGCACTACATTACCTATTAAATGTCAAATAATGTTAACATTAGGTTCTTAAGCACTCACTACCACCATGACTATATTTGCTGTGGTTGTTGTATGACTTGCTGATTTGTATGTTTAAAGTGCTTGAGAAATAATATACTTATTTCTGTTTAGATGTTGCATTTTTTTTTACCTCTTTGTACAACGGTCTTGATATGGTTGATTCACATGTATATATATATAAAAACACTTCTACACAGACACAAAAAAATCTAAGTTTTGTTATTTGTAAATGTACTATACTTGATAAATAATATTAGATTGGGATATTGTGTATACACTTTATCAAATCGGCTGGTAAATTTTTGATTGATGTCAAGTTCAATAATGAAGATGAAACTTGTGAAATAGATGTTACCTTCATCTTCATTTTTCTGTGCAACTGTAATTATTCTTTGTCATTTGATTGCATTGAATTTTAACTTGTTGATTTTGGAGATTCCTTGTTTTTCGTTTTATAGGTCAAACAGGGGTAAAAAGAAAGAGCCATCAGACAGATCAGCTTCCAAATCCCCTGTAAATGACAGTCCTGGCAAGTAGTTGGATGTTGCATCAGCTTTTTAACTTTTCACATTCACTTGACTCAACATAGAAAATTTTGGTTTGTGGTTGCTTTTAGAATTATGTAGTACTTTTCTATAACATAGTTCTGACATGTAATTTTATCTTAGTAAATTGCTGAACATCACAAAGAAATTACTTGATTTATTCAACATATAACATATTTTTTAATCACCAACCAATCTGTGTTTTTGTGTTTTATGTAAATTTGTGTTTTCTGTTTCATTCTAACATGGAGAATTATCTGGTAAGTAAATGGATAATAACTACTAAATATCATCTGTTCATTGTAAGTTTTAAAAAATTTTTTGCATAAATGAAAGAATGGAATAACAAATAGTTGATTGTAGTTCTGATGTAATTTTGACTGTGTGTTATGAAGATGCATTCATTGTTTGCATAGTGATGTCACATTTGCTTGTGAAGCTCAGAATTTGTGGTAAAAGAACAATTTGAAAATAAATGTTGCATGTATCATAGCATCTCTATACTTGCTTTACGTTTGTATTCATAACATCAGTAGGATAATAGTTCAGCTTTATTACTTCTCAGACAAAATCTTTGTTTTTTTCTCACAACTGACTGTGTATCATTTGTTTTGGTGTACTCTGAACCCAAATAAAGGTTTTTGTAAAGAACTGCATATTTGTTTCAAGTTTTATTTTATACAAGTGCAAAATTTCTCAAATGCTTGACAATGTACAATAATGCTGAAGGAGAAGTTATTGTTTTGTAATTTATAATTCTGTCAAAGTTTGAAGATTAAAGTCAACATTTTTCACATGTTCTCACTGATTTTTACGAAACACTAAACACGACTCTATTTGTGTTCAGTATACTGTAAAGTGTTACAAAAATGTTCAGTGTTCAAATTCACATGGGTCAAACATTTCTTATTTACCATTCTTTATGTTGGTAGATTATTTGATAGCTACCCTTTAACAATATAATTAACTCTACAACTGTCTTATTAAAGTTCATGTATTTTGCTTTCCTATTTTGGTTATTGGTGTTGATAATATATTGATGTATTTAATACTGATAATATGGAGTTTAAGAAGTGAAATATATAAAAGTAGATTGGTGTTGCAGTGATTTCAGTCTAAGTCTTTAAAATACTTTAAATCCAAAAATATGTTTATTGGTCAGAATAATGATGAATAAATATTGTATAATTTTGTAATTTTCAGGTGTTTGATTCATACAAAATGCACACATGTAACATCAGTTGTGGACAAAGATTTACTATGCAACCACGTTTAGAAGTATTGGTTGTGTATTATTTGTTTCTTATAACTTATACCAAACAAGTTATTGCTGATAACAGTGTAGGAAGTAAATAACCTGTGTATTTTTAGTAGACTTATTGTTCTTAAAAACTTTTCATGTAATATATTGCACTATTTAGTTGTCACAACAGGCAGATGTAGGCAGTAAATGAACTGTTAAAATAAATCAGAAGGGAATATGTAAGGGAATTTTATGGTTAAAATTGAAAGGAATCAGCATAAGTGGATGTAATCACAAATTACCTGTAAACAAACCTGATAAATAACACTTGGTAGCATTGTGAACCTACCAATAAATTTTTCAAGAACCCAATAAAAACTATGACTGTCAAAGTAAAATTACAGTTTCCTTATTAATAATCATTTATGTGTAGGGAGATGATCAAGTCTTTTGAAATACATTTTACAAATATTTAACTTCTTTATTACTGTAGTAATGGAAACTGTCAGACTTTTACTTTTGACCTACCCTTTGAAGGAGTGGTAACAGAGTGGACATAAACTAAAAAAAGGGATTGATGACTTAGGTAAACTTAAAATCATTCAGAAAATAAAGAAAATACGTGCATATCTTTATCTCAACCTTTGTGCACACAAAAACTATCCCAGATTTAGCTGTGCATTTTACTGATGTATTTTAATACAAGTTTTATAACTGTTTGTGGCATAATACAATCTAAAGTGGTGTTAATTAGTTTGAATTAAACTCGATTCTTTGCAGTCAGAACCATTAGATTGTGTGTATTAGTATATAAACACACAGAACCACAAAATGTTCAGATTGTCGTGAATTTTATATTGAAAAACCTGAGCTAACTTCGTTAGCGTAGGGGAAAAAAATTAACCACCCCCTTCTCGTGTATTTGAACATGTTCATGATAGGGAACACCCAATCCACAAAATTTAATCTTCTATAGAGGGAATAAAAGTAAACAGGAAATTAAGAAAGCTATCTAATTTAAAACTGTTTAATAAATTGAAATCGAATCAGTTAATTTATATTTTCAAGCAGATGGGGTATGGACCTTATTTATTCTATGGTAACCCAAAATCTACTTTTCTTAAAAGTGATAGAATATAATAGTTAAACAATTTCATGACAACCTTTAATCGAAATGTATGATAGAAGGTATTCCAATCTATATTTGGGTGGATGGTGTGTTGTGTTGCTAACTACTAACGTTATTTTAATCGGAAGTTCAAAATTAGGGATGTCAGCAGATTATTTTAATAGCTTTACCATGGAAAAAATTATATGTACGGTGTTTTTAGCAAATTACTACAGCAAATCTATATTCTTCGAAACTTCGTATAACTGTGGTAATCGTTGAATCCAATGATAGATTTGGTTTCATTTTTAACATTGCATCATGGACATTGTTGCAAACCATGCAGTGAGCGAACGTGAAACTTAACATGCGAATTTCTATCGTAATTTTACCACTATTGAATCAAATAATATATGCATTCTTAAAAACAAACGTTCAAGAATATCTTCGAGTTGGTAGAACAAGAAACAATCAAACAAAAGTTTATTTCAGGGTTATTTACACTATCAGGAACGCCTCTGGTGGTTATTTATGCTAATTGTCCACATACCAGTGGACATTTTTTAAAAGATTTTTTTTCCTGGAAATTGCTGCACGAGAAAAGTGAATTGTTCTTTTTTGTTTAACGCAACTCATCGCATCAAAATGATTCAATATACAGAACTCAAAATGTCTTTAGTTTTGCTGATATAAACTAATGTTTTTACAACTACAAGTGGTACCTCTAGTGAGGAAAAATAATTCTAGTTCCTCAGTGTTACATTTAAAAATTCCATTAGTATAAATATAATCAAATCCACACGTACAGTTTCAGTGAAGGTCTTGTTCTTGTAAGAGAATTTAAAATTGTGTTCTGTTACAAATTTGTTTTTTCTTGGCAAATTTTGCCCTTCTTCATGACAAGGGTTAAGATCCTAAGCATACAAAACATTAAAATGTTATACAGGAAATTATCACAAATTTTTAAGACAAGAAAAGGTTAGTACATTACCAACAGCATGAATCTCTCATACGGTTCTTTATCATTTCTTTGCCATTGTTCGGTTTTTCTGGATCTTAACCTACAATTGGCGGATATCGGGTTCGAATCTCGTTAGCGTACATGCTGTTTTTTGCAGCTGTAGGACTGTTATAATACAATGATCATTTTCAGTTTTCGTCGTTAAAAGAGTTGGCGGTGACGGATATTTCTTACAGCTTCGCTTTCGTTTACTACCTTTAAATTAGGGATGGCTATCTCAGATAGCCGTTGAGAAGACTTGTGTAAAGCTAAACGAACATTTTATTACGCGGGAATTCATAATTTACAGAGAAGGCATATCTGATGGAGCACTCGGTGTTGCATTTCTAAGTCTTAAAGTTTATAACGTTAAACAAGGGATTCATACCAAGGTTCCCGGGAACAACACAGACACACAGTTGTGTACTTAACAAGCGAAAGTTAATAATTAACAATTCCCTAAATCTCTCATTTAAAGTTTTTATTGTTATTACCAATAAACAAATATCTTCTCGGTCAACAGAGTGAAATGTTGAAAGGTCTTCTCAGGAACACTGTACTATTTTACATTAAGAATAAAAAACGAAACCTACGTTTTTCGGCATGATGAAAGATAAACTCTTATTAGTTGTTTCAGCCAACAAGTTTCGATAACACGATTATAACCAGGGCTTGTGCTTACAGTGTTGCGTTGCCTATGTTAAATTCCAGTTCTTACTAAAAGGTTATACAGTAGATTTCATTCCCAAGAATCAAATTTTTAACTCTTTAAAAACACTAAAGATAAAAAAAGGTTGAGAGCAAACACGAAATTTATCAAACCAGTTGTAGCTTGGGTAAAATGTAAATAGGTCAGACAAGAGCGTTTGTTTCTTTTGTTTTAGATTTTCGCGCAAATCTACACGAGGGCTATCTCCCCTAAGAAATCCTTATTTAAGCAGTGCAAGACTAAAGGAAAAGAAGCTAGTCATCACCGCCTTCTCTTCTCTCAATGACTAGTGGGATTGACTGAAAGGGCCAGGCGACGATGATTCGAACCCTCGATCCTCAGATTAGGAGTCGAATGCCTCAACCACCTGGCCATGCCGGATCCAAAGTGAAAAAAAAAAAAGAGGAGGGGTTGAAGGAAAACCAGTATGACATAACAAGTTCAACTGTAACTGAAGTACTATGGTAAATATAATCGGAAAATTGAGTATCCTAAACATACAAACAAAGAGAAAAGAACGTAAGAGAAAGTAAGTGTATAAAAAACAAGTGTTTGTATAAATTGAAAAGACGAATCAATCCACTTAATCTATTAAAATAACTGTCTTGAGTATTTTCCTTATTTGGCCTCTTGTGGTCATGTGGTTAAGACACTTGACTCCTAATCCGAGGGTCGTGAATTCGAATCCCCGTCACACGAAACATGCCTTTTCAACTGTGGGGGCACTATAATGTAATGGTCAAAGAGTTGGTGAGTGGTGATGACTAGCTGCCTTCCGCCTAGTCTTCCACTGCTAATTTAGGGACTGCTAGCGCAGAGAGCCCCTATGAGAGCTTTGCGCGAAATTAAAAATGAAACAGTTTCTTGTATTTCAGCTGGTTAGATTAGCCCTGACATTGAGTGAAAGGTCTCATCAGCACAGAATATAGCAGATACATGGTGGTTAGCATATTCTTATTTATTCAGGTTCTAGCTTTTTTTATTCAATTGTCAAAGGGGATGAGACATATAATTGCGTTAAATCTAAACTTAGATGAAGAAATGGCATTAGTCTGCGGGATTAAACCCTTTGCTAGCGCCAGCCCTGAATATTATATTCTTCTTGGCTTTCATTCATAAGATCGTACAATATACAGTCACAAAGACTCTTGACATCGATTGTAAACGAATAGCCAAAATCACCGTGATAAGTACCTGCGAAATATCTACCGCTATATAAACTAGTAGACAACAACAACAAAAAAAACCTTTTTTGTCGGATTTGTGGTTTCAGTATGGTTTCTATTAATAAAATACGTAAGGTACAACTAATACTTCATGTATATAATATACGAATAACTGTATAAATAGTTTTCAAGAAAAAACAAATACCACCCGTCTTCTAGGTGATGTCTGCAGGACTTATTTTTAACTAAACGAACACGCAAGTACAAAAGTAAAAAACACATGACAATTACACGACTGTGGCAATAGAATATTCAAGTACAATTTTAATTTAAGCTACAGGTTTGTAGCTGTTTATTCACAGAAACTATAAAATCATTTTTTTTTATTTTGATAAAAAGGACATGTTTGTCTCACTCCTTAATTATACAAACATAAACCTTCTGAGGACGTTATACGCTGGAGGTAAACCAGTTCGAGCAGAGTGTCATGTTGTGACATTTCAAGGTCAGTGTTTGTGCAGCACAGTCAGGCCAGACGTCGTGGGCAAGTACAGACGCTTGAATATTTGTCTTATGGGTAAGGCTGTTTTTTGTTAGTACATCTTATTTTCCGTAATATTGATGTCCTAGTGTCATAAGCTCAAACTAATTCTAATGTTGTTGACATATTGAGATGATGTAGGTCTGAAACGATGCATCCACATTTTACCCTAAAGAAAGAAAATTAATTTTTAGAAAGAGCTCTATTTAATGGTTTCTTGTCAAGAACGAAGTCAGTTGTGTAACAAGAAGAAAAAAATAGTCATTTAGGTATAGGTAATAAAATTCATCAGGTTAAATAGGAGGAAAATAGGGTATTTGATACTGAAAAAAGTAGAGACTATTAGTATTAGTTTACGCCACTTTCAAAGGAAAGAAAATCAATATTTCAATATTTAATATAAAATATATGATTACTACAAAACTTGGCGGGTGTAGTTTATCCGAATTTTCTATATGCACACAACTTGGAAGTTATGAAATGCACATAATAGCTAGTTGAAATCGCTTTTTTTCACTTTTGAAGAATCAAAGCTTGTAAGCAGCGTAAACGTGCCTGTGAAACTTCAGTTGTTTTATCGCAAGGAGTGAGTACTGGATATCTTGTACTGACAGCTCAACAGCAATTTTCAATTAGTAGTGAATGCCAATCCTTCAAAATTTGTAAACAAAAAAAAACTTAATCTTATATTCAGTTGCAGAATCAAAGACTGCAAATCTTATGAATTATTTAACTATGGAAACTTTTAAGTATGATTATGTTTCGGTGTAGTAACAAAATAAGTCATAATAATAAGTAAAGAAACACCTTTATTTATTTATTGCTGTAGATGCGCGGTTCGTACAATGGCTTCGAGTTTTCTATCTTTTGGAATTTCGCACCTAACTACTCGAGGGCTAGCTGTCCTTAATTTAGCAGTGTAAGACTAGAGGGAAGGCAGCTAGTCATCATCACCCACCGCCAACTCTTGGGCTGCTATTTTACCAACGAATAGTGGGATTGACAATTTTATATGCAAAAACGGCTCGCTCTTCTATTTAAAATATTTTCTGAACCCAAAAGAGCCGTTTTTGCATATAAAATTCTCAACAAGTGGGTTTCTCGACATCACTGAGTGGGATTGACAGTAACATTATAACGCCACAACGGCTGGGAGGGCGAGCATGTTTGGCACTCCTTAACGCGCTTGGCCATGCCGGGCCTCGAGTTTTCTATCTTTTCTTTATTTTTATATTTTATTAACGAGTACAAACTTTTATAGCTTGCATCTCTCGACTGATTTGAGTTTTAACTACGGTTTCTGACTCAAGAGGTCAAACCCTTTCGACTGATTTATTTGACCCTTTCATAGTCTTGTATACTAATTTAATTCAATCCTGTTTAAACGAATTTTCAATTGGGGGTAGATTCGTAGAGATCTGCATAAGTAATAAAATTGAATAGGGTACACGCGCGCCCCACGCTTGATATTGCTAGCCCACTAAAATGTCGCTAATAAATATGGAAACAAAGGTGTCATAAATTATTTTGTTCTTAGCCTGTTTGAAGTAATTTCAATGCCGTGGATATTGAGGATTTCCCTTGTTGTAAGGTATAAAAGGTAAATGCTGTTCTACCGATAGGTCTGGTAAACATGATTCGAATTAAGGTTATATAACATGTAAACTATTAATAGTTCAGAAATGAAGTTAACGTGCATTAATCTAAAAAAAAAGTGTAAGAAAAAAAGAAATCTAATAATCCTAGCGCTTTCAGAGGAAAGATCTTCACTTCGTCGGAGATGAATTGATTACGAATTTTTCTGACCAATTTCATTGAATGGTTCGACATTGCTTGGTTTGTGTGTGTTTTTCTTTTTAGCAAAGCTACATCGGGCTCTTTGGTGAGTTTGGCTTGTTATTTGTAACATTTAAACAACTTGTGTTTATGGTGGTAGACCTTCAGGGAATAATTATTTTTTTAAAAGTATTATACATAAAAATACGCCCTTTATTTAACCTCGCCTGGCGTCATTAAAAAGATACTAGTTTTGTTTTGAGATGTTAGTTCAGTCGGAAAAGGTAGGGAAAACTTAATATAAACTATAGCCAGTCATCAAAACCTCATTCCAGTTTTCCCATCTTTCGTTTGCTATTAATTCTGATGCTTATGAATCATTTCATGAGAAAAAAGGGGTAATTTATTCCACTTTAACAGGTAATTAACTCTGTGTACTTTTTTCACAGCCGAGAGTATTGAAACCAGAATTCAAAATAAAACTAAGTTGTTTCGTTGCCAAGTTACAGCATGGTGATATTGCTACTACAAACACACACACACACAAATATGCTTATTGTTATCGGCCGTTTATGCCTGTATCTATGCATTACTTTGTCCAAAAAGTAAATAGAAATTTAAGAAAATAGACACAAGACACATAGGACAACAACAGCAAAAAGCAGTATGAACAGTCGGCGTCAGTAACGTATTGAGGCATACAACCAGCATTCTGTAGGTGCCACGTCAAGGAGAGCGATTAATTTGGCTAATATAAATATAACATTTCAAACTTTAAAGATGCAGAAAACTTGCACTTGCAGGGGCTAGTTCTCCAAATACTGATATTTTAATTTCGCACAAAGCTACTCGAGGACTATCTGTGCTAGCCGTGTCTAATTTAACAGTGTAAGACTAGAGGGAAGGCAGCTAGACATCTCCACTCACCGCCAACTCTTGGGCTACTCTTTTACCAACGAATAGTGTGGTTGACTGTAACATTATAACGCCCCCACTGCTGATAGGGCGAGCATGTTTGGCGCGACGGGGATGTGAACCCACGACCCTCAAATTACGAGTAGCACGCCATGACTCGCTTAGCCATGTCGGGCCTCATCCAAGTTTTCTACCTTTTTATACTTTCAGTCCCGGTTCACAGCTCTCTCTCATCGTTTTTTAATGTTAACGAAAACTTAAATCAACCCAAGGTAATACGGTATTTACCATATCTTTCTAGTATTATCATCACTTTATTCTAGTGGAACCTAACCTTAATTCCACGAGCGGGGCTGAAGATAAACTGTCATGATTAATTGAACTGACTGACAAATAATTTCATTAAGATCATAACTTCCCAACAGACTGCAGATTAAATCTTAGTACACTGCTGTCTTCTCGATTTCTATCATTTAAAGTAAAAAACCTCATCGCAAGTCTCGCCCAGCCCCACCCTATCCAAATCCTCGCCACCTCCACTCCTCTCCTAATCATCATCTACTGCCAACCAAGAAACTCAAATCGTCTATTTAAAATAAATAATTTCAAGGATTTCGTCAAACTAACTTAACACCCTATTCATAGACACTTCCATTGATTATTCTTGTCCGCTGTACGATCGAACATAAATCCTCACTTACAGTCCTGCCTCATTTGTCGCCAGCCTCTTCCCAACACAAACATTTTCCTAAATAACATCCTTGCAGATTGAGAGATTTCACGTTACAATAAATAGCCCACGACCTCGCCTGTCACACTGCTTCCTTATATCTTTATATTAACCGGGCACTGTATTGGTGTAAGTTAAGTTATTAGCATAGGTATACTGTACGAATAATATACGTCTTGAGAATACAGAATGTTTTAGCTTCTGTAAAACTAGTTGGGGTACCTGTGTCCTGGACGGAAGTTATGTGAATCCATAATTCATGAAAGGTTGTTTCCACTATATGTGATTGTACAAAAACGGCCATGAAAACTGCTAAATAAAATGTGAACCTGAAAGTTTCTGTGCATATCTATGTATCCAATAATTTTTTATGTACCTTAGCATGGACCTATTGAACTTACACACCAGTTTTGGTGAAGATCTATCAACCTTCTGGGATAGTTACACGAATATACAATAGACAATACTATTTAAATAGATGCAGATCAAACAAATTTGCTTTTAAATACACCTATGACCTTATTTAACATTCTGCAAGAGGCTTAGGTGTAATATACCAAGCAGTTTTTGTTGCAGACTGCCAAGATAATAATAATTACAATCAGATTGTTTGGAGCAGTTTTTTGTTTTCTTATAAATCTAACATGCATGCTTCTTTGTGCATTTTAATGTGTGCACAGCCTCAACAATCAGTGGTAAAGGTTTTAAAGTGTTGCTTAAACTTAATCTGTACTGCTGAAAATGTTTTCTGCCCGAAGGTTCTGTTGGGTTTGTAATATTCCTTGCAATTATGAACCACTATCGTGGTTTTTACACTGATATACAAATGCCATAAATTCAAATAAAATTGCAAAATAAATCTATTTTCAAAGATCTGTGAAAAAACTCGTATCATCTCGTCAGTTGTCTGTTAATAATTTTTCACTGTTGTTGTTTTTTATAATTAATACAAATCTAAGTTATTAGGATTATATAATAGTCTACATATTTAAATTTTTGGCATAATTTGAGGTGCTGTTATGATAATTTCTATTAGTTGGTATGTTTTTATGGACTATTTTTTGAAAAGAATAACTCGAAGTCCAGTCCACTTGAAGATTGAAAATATATCATTGAATTTCAAGTTCCACAGTTATCATAAATTACATTAACCGATAGACCTTATTTCCCAAAGTACTTCTTGCAGAAATTCCGCTTACTTATTGTTTACGCCACTGAATTGACTGAATAACTAGTTGTCATTAACATAGTAATAAAATCATTCATTGGTTACTCATTGACTGTAATCGCTCATTCAAGAACTCTACTTTATTCAATTTTGACTAATTACGCCTAGCTTAATTTTGTCTTTTACACATTTTTAATGGTTTTTATTGTTAGGTTACTTCTTTTGGATTTTTAGTAAAAGTAATAATGTAAATTCCAGTACCATTGAGCTGTTTAGCAGGTTGATATACCTTCTCAAAGTCTGCTATGAAACTAATCATTAGGTTATTATTTCATAAGTGCATTCCATAAGATAATATCTACCTTGGATGGCCTGTCTTTATTTATTTTATAAACCACACCTTACTCAAGATCAATTTAAACTGGAGATAGTCGTCTCGTGAGACATGAATTGTTTAACCATACTTTGTTTTCATGGTAAATTCTAATCTTATCAACATTTATATCACAGTAGTGTTTCATCTTGTCATTAGCTAACCAGAATCTTTTTATCAGGTTATGTATAGCATGTTGTGTTCTTTAACCTTATTGCATACTTTGTGTAATGGTTCTATTGTATGGGCCCCACTGGCACTTTCAATTCTCGTTAAAACATAAGTTATGCTAGTGTTTTTCTTGTTCAATAACTTGTGTCGAGAGGGAATGGATGATTCTATCCCACGTTCTTTACGTTTATCTACATGAATAGCTAATCGATTTAAAAAACATGTGGTTGTATCTCTTCATCATTACGTTAGAAGAAAGATGATTGGTCATTGTTCTGATCCATTTATACCATGGAATTGACACATCTCAGAACCCAAGACTGGTTCAAAGTTCCATCCCTTGTCTGAGTAAAGTTTCGTAAGCACTCCAAATCTTAAAACAAATTTATTGACAAAATTCCTTCCTAAAATTTACCCTCAGAACATCATAATGCTTCTGGCTATTTAGAGAAATATTCCATCATTTTTCAACACAGTTCTGCTGTAATTACCTTTGGAGTCTTTTCACTCATAATTCAATACTTTACATCAGTTCTTTGTAGATTTCTACTAGAAAGTTTATTTTTTATCCCCTCCAGTGTCCTATTGATTACAGTTATCACAGAAGCAACAACTCGTGTTATAATATCTGTCCATCGTATTTTCTCATTTTTGAAGTACCAGGGTTTCTCATGGGCATATAAATCTCAATATACCCAGTACATCTTTGTCTGTGGGATCTATGAAACCACTGCCTGTCATTTAATTTATGCTTCACTATTCTCGATTGATTGAATAACCAGATTAATACTTCCTTTTTTTTTCTGTTTGAGCATTTTTAGTTACATGTTGTATTATATTAACTCATAATATCTGAGTGCTTCATCTTCAATTCTGCTCTGTTGTGCTTCAGGCATGTTGTCTCTTTTATCTCATGCTTACTTATTTTCAGCTAATATTCTTTTGTAATTCGAAGACTTAAGATAATGCATCAGCATTTGATAGTTCTGTCTGTGAAGAGCCCGGCCATGGCCAAGCAGGTTAAGGCGTGCGACACGTAATCCGAGGGTCGCGGGTTCGCATCCGCGTCGCGCCAAACATACTCGCCCTCTCAGCAGTGGGGGCGTTATAATGTGATAGTCAATCCCACTATTCGTTGGTGAAAGAGTAGCCCAAGAGTTGGCGGTGGGTGGTGATGACTAGTTTGCCTTCCCTCTAGTCTTACACTGCTAAATTAGGAACGGCTAGCACAGATAGCCCTCGAGTAGCTTTGTGCGAAATTAAAAAAAACAAACAAACAATCTGTCTGTGAACGTGCACGACATTGAAGTTGTAATTCTGTCGTTTCTGGAGTATTGTGCTACCTGGTCTTCTGCCTGAAATGTAAAGTTTATTCCTTACAGTAAATTATGAAAATTGCTGAAACGATATCTAGTATATCTTTCCTGTTGCAGAATTCGCATTCCCCAAGTCGGATATTTGTCGAATTAATTTTAATTAAAGTAAATTAAGACAATGCATTTGGATTATCATAATTTGAATTACAGTTTTAAGTATAGACTGGAAACAACTGAGTAATGTGACTGAAAAAAAAAGGATTTTGACATAATGGTCCACAAGTCACTCAAGCCATTGTTTTTTGTGTTTTTTTTAATTAAGCACAAAGCTACACAATGGGTTATCTGTGCTCTGCCCACCACGGGTATCGAAACCCGAACTTGTAGGCCTAACTTCACAAACAACATTTGAACAGTAACTCTGACACTAGTGGTAGGCCTAAATTCGATATAAAACACAAATCTCTTAATTGCAAAATATTCCTGGTATTAATCATTTAGTAAGAAGCAAGCAAAACTGAATCATGGAGTTGAAAAACTGACTTATTTACACATTGACCTGAAAATGATTCTCCCATTATCTAACTATTTTCCTGATTGACTAATTCACGAATCCTGGTATTTCTTGTATCTATATACTACAAGTAATGTCTACATTCGAAAGAGGAATTATCTTTACTAAACTTTCTAGACACTGATAAAACACCCTTTAACAAACATTTAAATTAAAATATTAGAAATATAACTTACAACGATATGAACAACATTTGGTACTTTAAATTTGTCCTTGCATACCCAGTGGAAATGCAATAACAGTGACGTCATCTGTTACTGCTACGTCTTAAACATGATGATTACTTGGACAAGGGCAATTCGGCATGTGAATGAGAGAATGTAATGGGTTGTATTTCTGAAGTTACGTCTGTCGTATCAATACTTTACTATTTAGAAATCGTCGATTTTCCTCCTGTACAGTGATGGAACTCCACCAATGTCAGGAGCAACTCGATTCATAACTCACTCTCCCTGTTGGAAAACAAAATTGACTTAATATGTCTTTTCCTAATCTGAAACTTGGCACAAAAAGATAGAATTTATCTCACTGACCCTCCAATACTTTTAAAAACTTCAATATGTTACTCTCTCACCCTGTTTTTTCCAAGAGAAAATAAGTTGAGAAGTCTTAACCTGTCCCTATTATATAATTCCATCTGTAGAATTATCCTAGTAGCTCTTTCTCTGAACCCTTTTCCAGTATTTCAGAATTATTCTCAGATAATCAAACTAAAATGGAACACAGTATTTTAAGTGAAGCCTAAATAAATTGTACAGAAAGATAATTAATGTTTTGAACTACAATCGGAACGTCTTTAAACATATATGAAATTATATTGGTATTACTACTACTTGTAACAGATCACTGCTTCAATGGCTTGAGGCCCCCCAGTGGCTCAGCGGTATGTCTGCGGACTTACACGCTAAATCCGGGTTTCGATACCCGTGGTGGGGCAGAGCACAGATAGCCCTTTGTGTAGCTTTGTGCTTAATTGAAAACAACAACAAAAACAAGTTAAAATATTCTATAGCAAACACTACTGAATATAAATACTATTTTTAAGTGGATTAAGCATTAATTTTTTAAAATAATCTAAAACAAATCCCCTAAACGATAGAATAACGCTACAACAGCATATACAGTCAACATTCAACTTTGTTACTTCTTTAGTTTCACATATATCTGAGGAAATGTGATTAAATACTATTATTGTATTAAAATATTGAAATCCGAAAACTGATGTAAGTTAAAAATAAAATTTCATAAAACATTAGAAATGAACAACAAGAAAACAGCAAGAATTTAGAATAAAGCAGTTAGAACTTCAGCTGTTTGATTTTTTTACTATTTTTATGCGTAATTAATATTTCGTCAAATTAACCTTCTTAATTACAACTCGGTGTTTATTCTATACTCAGGTACACTTTCTTAAATAAGTCGTTTTCCTTTATTCCTAGCATTTAGTTGCATTGGACTTTTTTTGTTTTTAGCTAGAGTATTCGCAGTCTGAGAGCGGCAGGCTTTAATCCCATCAGCGAACATGCTTGCCACTTTTAGTTGTGAGGACATACTGTGACTACACTGTTCTTTAGTAAAGAGCAGTCCAAGAGTCTGTGGTGGGAAGTATTGATTAACTACCCTCCTTCTTGTCTGTAACTTCCAAAATTATACTCAACTAGCACAGATAACCCTTGAATAGCTAGCTATGCGTGAAATTCGAAACAAACAACCCTTTCTTTTTAACGCAAAACCGCATAATGGGGTCATTTACAATAAGTAATGAGATATTAATGTGTTTCGGAACGACTGGTACGGGTATTAACACTTTTACTTTTAAAACAGACAACAACATTTCAACCTTCCTCGGCCATCAAGAGATACACACACGAGTTGACGTCGATCAAGGGGATACGGGTGGGTAGGTTAGATATGATGACGGCATAGCACCACGAACTGTCAGCATAGGGCGCGCAATAAAGTATGGATAGGAACAATGATGTATATATCATTGAATTGGAACAGGGTGTGTTGTTAATGGAGCGATGCTCTGCCGCCATGAGTCATATATGACAAAGGAGATATTCCAGAAAACGTGTTGCTAGTCCCACGAAGTGCAACCAGACGGAGTAATGGTATAACATAGACTGACATTAAATTATAATAAAGTCACAAAACGAATAACTTAATCTCATTTAGTTATTCGTATGTATACAGTTTCACTTTATAAGTAAATCATTGAATACAACTTACAAAGGCTGAAAGTCCTGTAGAACTATATATATGTGTGTGTGTGTGTGTGTATATATATATGACTCAACGTATGTTTTTGTTTTAATTTATATATATATTTGTATTAAATGTGTTTTACAAAGGTGTGCAATGTTACTAAGGGTTGCATACATATTTCTACTTGTATTTAATTTCATATGTTTTACAAAAGTGTTTTCATGCTTCCATAAGACAGCATATAAGTTTCAACATGTCTCATCTTATTTTTTATTTACTTGTAACACATTTAACTTACAGTTGAAAAGTTTTTACCATACGTAATATGTTTATAAATATTGAATAAGACAGTTGCAAACTGTTATATGGTATAGTACACATTTAACATATAGTTGTCAAGCTGAACATGGCCTAGGAAGGCCGAAACGTTGTTTTCTGTTTTAATAATAAAAGTGCTAATACCCATACCAGCCGTTCTCAGATACATTTTTATTTCAAGTGGGTTTCTCGTCATCAAGAGATATTAGAAAGTTAATTTCTAAGACTAAACACTTGAAGTGTAATAATTAATACTGTATTTTGTGTGTTTGTTTTCAAAATTTTAGGAAGAAACGCTATGAAAAGAACGCTCAAGATACTTATGTTTGGAAGAAAATTTTCGGCATCTGCGTCGGATTGTTTCAGACATCAAGTTATAAACACCATTTCTTCATCCAGAAAAGATCAAAGCTCAGAATTTGTTAACGCCAAGCAATTTCATTCTATCCCTTGTCCTCTGTCATTGCCTATTGTTGGTCATCTCTATTTATTCTCGAGATGGGGCAAGTTTTCAAAAAAATAACTTATCTTTCTATATGGTTTGTAGTTATTAAATAGCTACAATAAATAAGTTGACAATTTATATACTAAAAATGACAGTGACATTCAATGTTTCACTAGTTATTAGGTTATATTGCATTTGGAGAATTCCACACCTCATCTTTAACCCTGATTTGACAAATTGCCCTTGCAGTATAAATGCTACGTACGAGGTCTGTTCAAAAAATACGCGGACTGACGTCATAAAACAAAATGTACTTTATTTCGAAGTTACAGGTCTGGGATCCCTTCAAAGTACTCTCCTCCCCACCGCACACACTTATTCCAATGATGTTTCCACTTCTTGAAACAGTCCTGGTACGCTTCTTTTGTAATGTCCTCCAGCTCCTTCGTCACATTTACCTTAGTCTCGGGAATCATCAAAATCTTCTTCCTTTCAAGAGTCTTTTGAGTTTGGGGAACAAGACAAAATCGCAAGGAGCAAGGTCAGGTGAGTAGAAGGGGTGGGGAAGAACAGTGATCGAGTGTTTGGCCAAAATCTCACGAGTTCTGAGGGCTGAATGGGCTGGAGCGTTGTCGTGGTGGAAAAACCAATCGCCACTCCTCCACATTTCTGACCTTTTGCGACGGATGGCGTCCCTCAGACGTTTCAGAACTTCAATGTAGTAAGTAAGGTTTACTGTGGAGCTTTCAGGGAGGTACTCGTGGTGAACAACACCCTTATCACCTAAGAAAACTGTCAGCATCAACTTGATCTTGGATCGAACTTGGCGAGCTTTTTTGGGTCTGGGGATGTTTCATCCATCCACTGGGACGGTTGGACCTTCGTTTCAATGTCATAACCATAAATCCATGATTCATCACCTGTTATGATCCTTGACAAGAACTTTTTATCTTCTTCTGAATGATCAAGCAGTTCCTGACAAACCTGGACGCGATGGGCTTTTTGTTTGTCCGTCATCAGGCGTGGCACAACTTTCGCAGCAACGCGGTGCATCTTCAATTTTTCGATCAAAATATCCTAACAAAATCCAACTGATATCCCACACTCTTCAGCAAGCTCCCTGACAGTCAGACATTGATTTGCCCGCACCAGGGTGTTGATTTTGTCGACGTGCTGGTCGTCGGTTGACGTGGAAGGACGTCCAGGACGCTCATCATCTTCAATGGACTGTCGATTATGCTTAAAACGTTCATTTCACTTGAAACATGCCGTACGCTTCATAGCAACATCACCGTAAGCCGTGTTAAGCATAGCAAAAGTTTTAGTCGCAGATTTTCCAAGTTTAACACAAAATTTCACAGCAAGTCGTTGCTCTTTCACGTCATTCATTCTGAAATCCGCCAAACGAAAAAATCGCACTTCACTAAAAATCGCGTAGCTAATACACAAATCAAGATATTTGGAATCGGGAAATGGCGTCGTAATCAGCTGATCTGTGCAAACCTAGCGACACCAAGCGGATTCCCTTGAAACCAACTGGAGCGCGCAATTCAGACAGTCAGCGTATTTTTTGAACAGACCTCGTATTCTCGAAATTATACTGTATGACTGTATGCTCACTCTATTGAGCAAAAAACAACTAAAAGCATTTTGTGTGATTATACTGTTCAGTTCCCTAGTATATGAAGCCTTTTCTTTTATTGTCCAGAGTTACTGATGAAGGGGGAATTTTCCGAAACCCAAGGATACTTTATATTGTCTGAAGCGTGGAGAATGAGATGTGAGAATGTTTCTGTTAATCTGGGTTTTACGGAGCTATCGGCATGATTATGTTACGAAACTGTGGTCAATCTTCGTTAATCGGGGTTTTAAGAACTGAAGACATTGTTATTTTAATCAGGGTTTTAAAAACTGAATACATTGTTATTTTGATCAGGGTTTTTACTTTTTAGATATTACTCCATTTGGAAGACGATTAATTTTAATTGACAATAATTTATTGCTGATAGTAATGAAACTATGATGGAAATATTATGAGCATATCAATTCTTTAATTGTTCTTTTGGTTTCAAGAGAACAATAAAAATAATATTAATACCAACTGTAGTTATGACCTTGAAACATACTTTCAAGTGTTAAATCCCAAAATTCGATACGTTATGTACTTGTATTATGAGTAAACCAAAAAGTTATTCAACTTAAGTAAATTTTTAGGAAAATTATCGTGTTTTCATCAGGGCCGTACTCTTTTGAAAGACTTTACGATGCTTACGAAGACTTAAATAGGAAATACGGTCCAATCGTTCGACTTGACCTGGGAGTTTGTTTCTTGGCTCTTTTTGACCCCGAGGACATCAAGGTCATGTTTCGTCATGAAGGTCGTTATCCCATAAGACCTATATTTGAAGCACTGAAGTTATGCAGAACAAGGAATCCACACAAATATCGGTCAGCTGGAATAATTTCAGAGTAAGTCATGACTTGAACACACACTTGCAGTGGTTACCTTCGACGTAGGAAGTGGAATGTATTTGAATAGGGTTAGGGGTTATGTTAACCATGACCGTCAAATTCAAAACTGAAACAACAACTTTCCATGATAGTTATACACGATTTCTCTATTCCCATTCAAAGAGGTACTTCGTTACGGGTTCATGTTGAGAGCATGTTTCTCATACTCCCTCTCCTAGTTCTACCGTTTATAATCATTAGTTTACAATGCAAACTGTCTCGATGCCTCGATTCTATTTTACAGTTGATGTTTTTAAAAACCAGCACAGAAAATCATGATCGATATCATTAGGAAACGTTTAACATTTGCGATCATATGAGCTCAGACCCCGAATCTTTTAAGCAACAAGTGACACCTTTGCTACTAAATAAGTCCATTCATAAGCCTTAGAAGATTCAACTGCATTTCAAGTAATTAAGGACTGATGTGTTTCAGGGTGCGTTAAATGATTGGTTTGTTTTGAATTTCGTGTGAAGCTACATGAGGGCTAGCTACGCTATTTGTCCCTAATTTAGCAGTGTAAGACTAGAGGGAAGGCAGCTAGTCATCACCACCCACCAACAACGAACAGTGGGATTGATCGTAATCTTATAACGCCCATACGGCTGAAAGGGCGATCATGTTTGGTTTGACGGGGATTCGAACCCGCGACCCTCGGATTACGAGTGGAATTCCTTAACCCCTTGTCCATGTCAGGCGCGTTAAGTGAAGTAGACAGTAGAGGTCTCTTTGGCTTAATAAACAAACTTCGCTTGTTAAGTAAGAATCGAACATTTCGTATTTACACAAGTTACTTTTGCAAGCCGTTGAAATACGTTTTTTCAGATGTGCAGTGCTTTCAAGTGTGTTTCTAGCAAGAGTTAGCTGTAAAACAAGAGGGGATTCTCAATATCAGCGGCACTAGAAAATGTTTTTAGGTAAGATTAGAGTAAATTAATCTAACAGACCTTGGGGCAGCCGAATGCATCAATCGAAAAAATTTGACCTCCTGAGTACAGAGCTGTAATTAGATCTCAAAACGGTCAAAAGATTACAGTGCGATGAGCTAAAAGTTAGTACTAGACAAAATAAATAAACAATAACAACAGAAACTCAGTGCCTTTCAAATAACTGCTATATCACTTCTAAAAAACAGTTCATTGACAGAACATAAAACAGCTTCTCAGCATCCAGCTTATCTGAAACAGTTTCGTGTATTGTTTTATTGGCGATGTAATCAGTAATTACGTTCAAAACTGGGTCTTGCATTTGCTTTAAAGTGTCAGTTTAGAGCTTTAAAATGAAAGTTATTAAACGACAATATTGCACAGGTCACTTACCGAATAAACACCATCTCATAACTGTAGCAATCAATAAAATACTTTAAGTAGGGCTAAAATCAGAAGTATGTACTTGTGTGATGGCAGGGGAGTGTGTTTTAGGTGATGGTATTAGTAAACGAAAATACGGATATTCATCAAAGCTACATTTTATCCGGGTTTAGACGAATTAATCCAAAAGGTTCCAACACCTAACCTAATCATCATGCCAAACCCTAAGAGTTCTCAGTTTAAATGTTTGCAGTGTGATTTGCCTCTTTATTTAGCATTATTTTGTTTTTTTTTATCATGCAAGAAATGGTAAAGAGTGGTATAGATTAAGACGCGCCATTAATTGGATGCTTCGACCTGACGCCCCTGACCATTACTTACCATCACAACAAGCAGTCGCTGAAGATTTTGCAGAAAGAATTCGATACATAAGAAATGAAGGAAACGTGTGCCAAGATATCTTAAATGAACTCTACCGGTTTACCCAGGAATGTAAGTTGAAAATGTCAGATATTAGTGCATACACGTAACGCTTGTTAAGCTTATCAGCAGGTAGAGTTGAGTTCTGTAGTTCAGACATGTTTTGCTCTCGTTAAAGAGAAAAAACAATTGAAGTGATTGTTGGCTTCTTTGCAAACTTGGAACTTAGTGTGTCGCTGCTATGAACAAAATATAAGTGATTCATATGGTGAAAAGATGCACATTTAATTTGATTTCTAGTTTTTATCAAGTCTTTTTTTCCGTTTGTTTTATTCATTTTGATCTTCCTTTAAAATTATTTTCATCTGGTTTGTTTTTTTAGCGGTTGGTGTTTTGTGTTTCGATATCCGTCTGGGTTTAGTGTCTGCTGGTAAGAATAAACTTCATGACTGTGAGAAGAAGGTACTTAGTGCTGTGAGTGACACTTTGGATTCTATGGCTCAGACACTACTCGGATTTCCATGGTGGAAACTTTTCAGAACTCCAACATTTAAAAAGTTAGAAGCTGCTCAAGATTTTTACTATTCGTAAGCATTGGAATATCAATATATTGACTGGTTATATTTTCAGGTTACTTTTCTAATTTTGTGTTGGATACCATTTCTTCGCGATTTATTCTAGATTTAGTGTAATATATAATCCAAAATATGCAGAAAATTGTCTTTTATTATTACACTGTGGACTATCATCCACAATTGGTTCACATATGTCAGCATATATTTTTGATTGCACATGCAGTGTTTAAGCTGATCTGAAAGATCTTTGAATCTGACTGAATTCTTAATAGATAAAATCCACTGTGTATTGTTCAAAGTATCATTTTGGATGAACCCTTGTAAATTACAATTAACAATAGGGTACAATTTGGATGTTACCCACACTTTTAAAGAAATTAAAGGATCCATCTCTAGAGAAGAAAACATTCCAGACACTATTATATCATTTCCAGTTAGCTTGCAGTACCGAAACAATGTAGACATTGTCGAGTGCCTACAGTGAGTTTTTCATATTTACTAAACGATTAGGACAGAAGATGAGGAAGCAAAGCTTATCAAACCACTGTTATATCGATATGACAGTAAATTTTATTGTAGGTGGCGTAATGTAGATGTAAATATTCTCATATGGCAGTGATTAGATTTTTTTGATTCCTTTAAAAAGATAAATGTAATGCCTGGACGTTGTTGCCAGTCGTTTCCACGCCCGTTAATCTAAGCTCAGGATTATTCAACGAAAGTAATGCATCAGATCATTGCGCTCGTACTTCCCATTAGCTCAGAAAATACAACGTCTACTTTCACATTTTCTTTTCATTGACATGTTAACTGAATCTCAATACGAATAAGCATTTGGAATTAGCTTTAATGGTGTGTCGGCCACTGCAATATTCTGCTTATGTCTGTGAACTAATTGTAGAGCTATACATCCCGAGGAAAGGACTACAATTGAACAAAAAATGTTCAGATATCTTATATGTGTGTGTATCTTTCTTATAGCAAAGCCACATCGGGCTATCTGTTGAGTTTACGGAGGGGAATCGAATCCCTAATATTAGCTTTGCAAATCCGTAGACTTAACATTGTACCAAAGGGGTACTCCATGAAAGTAAAGAACCATTAAAATAGCATATAGATATTTAATGAAAAAATGAATTAACTATTTTAACATCTTATGCATTATTCTGTAATAAAGCGATAAAATGATGATAAAACGAAGAGTTGTTATTATTATACAGACAATTTTCATATTTTCGTACAGCATTTTTTTTTCTCCATTTTCAGCATGGCAATGGAAAACCTGGAACGTGTAAGACCACATCTTGAAAAAGCTAAAAGGAAATGACTTCTCCAGCCTGTTGTTTCTTCAGAAACTTTTCTCTAATGAGGACATTGACAAGCGAGATATTGCACTTTTGATGACTGAAGTGTATTTTGCTGGAATTGATACGGTGTGCGTTTTTGTCTTACTCATGTTGAAATTAAAATTCAGCAAAAAAAAGTAGTTAATGTCTTTGACCACATCTTGTAATTTTACATCTTTATGTATTGGAAACAGTTTCTAACTCCGTCTTGTAATATTTTTACTCGTAATTTTAAATCATCATTTATAGCTATATAGTTTTTGTTCATGTGAGTTGACTTAGTTGGTGAAATAGCTTGAAATAATATTTTCCTTTCTTCGGTTTGAAAATACTGTTTATGTTATGTTTGTCTTTTGAAATAAAATTTTGGTAACGTTTTCGTCTTAATATTTGTTTTAAAAAATAACTTGTTGCTCATAGAATTAAACTTAATATTTCCTTACCATTTCACAAATTGAATAGGTTTAAGACAAAGGCATAATCACATGCGTTTAATTTATAGGGCCAGTGTAAGGTCATAAATTTGCAAAATATTATTGGTGGTCTGGTATTTTGTTTAAATGTACGAACTTAAAGTGAATACTTATCGATTAGAAGAGGTTATTTGATTATTTTTAAATCTCTTTTCCATATAATTAATTTCCTCCATTTGTTTGTATATATGTGTGTGTAGACAGCCAACTCTCTTGCATTTCTTCTATACAACCTGGCTCGGAATCAAAACGTTCAGGAAAAACTTTATCAGGAGATAAAAACAAAACTACCACCTGCAGGACAACTGACACCTGCCATTCTCCAGAATCTGACGTACCTTCGAGCATGTAAAAAGGAAAACCACAGGTAATTTTCATTTTATCATATATAACACAAACAATTATTGGAACAATCCTTATATTCCTAATCATAACAGGTATTTTTTATCTTTTAATACAATTTTGAACAAATTATCTATTTTTGTAACATTTCGCCAAACATGAGACTTGGCATGAGACACTCAACTCATAATCTGAAGTCGTGCGTTCGAATCTCCGTCACACCAGTATGCTCGCCCATTTAGCCGTGGGGGCATTTTTATGTGACGGTCGATTTCACTATTTACTGGTATTCCACCAAAGAGTTGGCAATTGATGCTGAAGACAAGCTGCTTTCCTTTTAGACTTGCAATGCAAAATTAGGGACAGCTAGCACAAATAGCCCTCATGTAGCTTTGCACGAAATTAAAAAAGCAAACAAACAAGTTACCAAGTATGTGCAGCTTTGGAAGAGTTTTGGTCAACTTATGGATATTAACTGGGTTAATTGCTTTCGTAAAACAAAATACATTTATTGTAACTTATCTCTTGGACGAAAAAATGTATACTTGTCACATTCTTTCTCTCTAATAACATTATCATATAAATTTCTATTTTTATGAAAGAGTTTCATTTTAAAACCCAAAACAGTCATTTCTATGCTTTAACCTAGCTAAGAGAGACAATATTGCATAGTCTGAAATTACGTTTAAAAATAGCCTGTTGGATATATTTTTTTAATTTACAGGGTAACTCCAACATCAGGCGGAAATGCTAGATTTATCACTGAAGACGTTATTTTAAGCGGATACCACATACCCAAAGGGGTAAGAAAAGAATAAAATTAGATTTATTCTACTTGAAAAAACAAAGGTTAGAAGTGTAAACGTTAATTACACTGCACAACAATGTTTTGAAGAATTTTGCTTCCTGAAATGTTTCTGTTTATTGCGACAGGTACATGGTGGGTATGCACAAACATAGTTTTGGTTTTGCTTCATCACGTAGAAACTCTGAGAAATAGGCAGTTAACTGTCTACCGGCAATAACGTATTTAATTGTGTTTATGTTTCTCGTACGCTATTAAGTTCAAGATAATTAAAAGTGTTTTCCTTCTGATTTTCGTTTGTATTCAATGCCCAGTGCATCACCTTGCAGTGTGCAACAGTAGTCAACAAGCATTGATGTATTCCAGTTGCCCTGATATCGTTTTTCCATTGTAGCAAAGTCCTGGTGAAACTGAAGGCTTCGATAAAACGGTACGTGATGGGCAAATTTGGATGTGAATTTCATGATCAGCAGCCAAAAATCTATTAGGAACACCCAACAGTGTTCACAAAGCATAAACTTTGTTGTGCAGCGTTATCTAATAATGTTAATACGCATTGGTTTTAGTTGCTTGATGAACAGACATACAGTTTATTTACTAAAACAATATATGATGAGTTTCTTTACTTCAGACTTTATGTATTGGAATCAACCCCACCATCTGTAAACTAGATAAGTATTTTTCGGACCCAAAAGAATTTAGACCAGAGCGTTGGTTAGACAAAGAAGAGGGAAGTCATCCATTTGCTACCCTACCATTTGGGCACGGAGCTCGGCGTTGTGTCGGTCAGAGATTTGCTGAACAAGAGATGAGTTTGTGTATTATTAAGGTAAGCCACAGGGATTTAAAAATCTTTATTTATTGTTCTATTTCTCAGTTTTACACCACGAAATTGATTATTTGGTTTATTAAAGACTGGAATTTATAAATGGTTTATAAATAATTTATTATTAGAACAAAATTTATGTAACTGAATACAAAGTGATTTATAATTTTAACGCTGCTTTTCTACTATTTTTAATCTTCATGTGTTACATTTGCTGAGTTATTTTTATTTTATTTGTCTCTTTACTTTCATGATTTAGTTCTCTTTACTTTATTGACTCTTGGTCAGTGGCATATGGGTTCACCCAAGTCTAATTATTAATTGGTTTCTTTCATTATTTTTTTTACAATACTTCCTAGTTACTAACTAGTTTAGTTTATGTACAACGTTTCAGTTGTTGTACTGGTACCGTCTTCAGAAAAATGAAAAAAAAAAAAGACGAAGGAGATCATATCTCAGCAACAACTGATATATGATTGCAACAATCTTTTTTAACTACTGTAATATTTTTTATCTTAAAAAAGGGATGAAAAATACATGCCAGACTATATATTGTATCAAATAAGATATGAAAGTACAATTATTTTATTCTACAGATCCTTCAGAAGTTTCGATTAGAGTATGCAGGTGAAAAATGTGTTAAGATGAGATGAAACTGCAGATTATTCCAGATAGACCGATAGCAATTCGTTTCCATGATAGGAAGTAATTACAAAAAAATATTTCATTTATTATCTGACAGTTACTTAACATTTACTTTAAACATTTACTACTGTTCTTATTAGTTATTAGTCAAATGCATTTAATTGAAGTATTGAAACTTTTGAATATCCAAACCCACAAAACTCAGAAAATATTCTTTGTAGCAGTTTATTAAATGCCTTGTCAATATTTGTTCAAAAATGAATTTAGATTTTAAAGCATTTTTCTAATTATTTGCCCATTTAAAAATGATTTTGTTATTTTATCACAGAAAACATTAATTATTAATAACAGTGCACTAAGTTAAACCAATAAAATGCAATTCATAGAAGATAATAATTGCATTCTATTGAAAAATTTAATAACTTTGAGAGCAGATTCTGTTTTGTATTTCAGACAAAAACATTTACAGAAGTGGTAAGCATGAAGCAGAACATAATTAATGACTGCATCACTAATAAACATATACCTAGCTCTACAGTTGTTTAATTAAAATTCATATGGGAGTTGGAAATAACATAAAAATTGACTTGAATGATAAACTTATTCCAAGTTTTTTTTTACTAGAACAGTTAAGTAACGCTTGTCCATTTCAAGTATATGAAGGATACCTGTACTAAATAGAAGGACAGTTTGTTTTTTCCTGTCATTAATCATTAGGATAGATGGGTGGGCTCAAGCCTTTCCTTTCCTGCCCTTATCTCCAACAAGTTCTCTTTTCTCAGTCAGAAAAGCTTATCAGCAAATACTGAAAATATGACTAACTGCATACCTTGTTTGCTGCAAGTTATGAGAAGAAATAAATATTTCTGTTTTAAAATAAACACATGACTTGTAGGTCTTTACAATAAAGAAATACTTGTGACATACCTTATACTTGAAAACATGAGTCACTTCAGTGATACATGTCCCACTCTGATACGAATTTGTATCCATGTAGGTAGTGGTCAAGTGCTTGTTTTGAACATTAACTAACTTCAAACAGTGCCTTCTTTTCATAAAATATTGACTTTGACAATGCTAAACATTTTAGTAGCATGTACTCTATGTCATATTGAACATATGATAACTGATTCAATGCTCTCACAAATTCTTATTTTCACTTTGAAACAAGCAGCCAGGTGCATCTGGATGGTTAAGATGCCATTCAACTGCAAACTACATAAGATGAATTTACTTAGCAACTCTAAAGTTGCTGACAAATAAAATACTGACATGAAATAAATGCCATGAATCATAATTGATACATTTTGCTGATGTGAGTAACAGCAGTAGTGAGATGATGTGTTTTACCTGCTTGAAGTCAACAATGAAACATGGCATCCCTTCAGAAGCACAGCAGATGTCATCCAAGCACTCTTCAATGGTTCTGATACTTTTAAATTAAGCATACAAATGGTTTTAGTGAGTGATAAGTCCCCAGTGGCCCAACAAATTGTCGTAGTTATTACTTGATTGGGTATACAGTACTAGTATTGTTGAGTTGATAAATCAGGTTTATTCTGTCTAGGGAGCTTTCTGATCCACAAACACTTTTATAAATTTTGAAAAGCAGCTTTGTGACTTTAACAACCATTTGAGATAGTGACATCACCGCCATTTTTCTTAAGTATAAATCTACTTCGGTACAACTTCTGTTGTTGGTGTTATTTCAGTCAAAACAAGTGTGACATTTAGTTTGGAAAGAAAATCATTTTATATGCAGGTTTCTTAGCTGAACAAAAACAACTTTTATGCACAAAAAAAGGAACCTTTTACAAAAAACAACCAATATAAACTTTTCAAATTCAGAACAAATCAGCTTGTAGTAAACGTAACATTAAATATATGTGTCAGGTCATCCCTTAAATAATGTCCGATTTTAGATTCAGAAAAAGATAAAGGATTCACAAGCTTCTGAATTCAATTTCTATAAATATCTTGGTGTTTGGAAGAAAAACTCTAGAGAGAGTAGTTTTGACATCTTCATGTCCTTCAAGCTCTTTTCAATGAAGATTATTTTGTAAACTTCAGAACAGATGATAATCAGAAGGAGCAAGGTCTGGAGAATAAGGAGGCTGTAGAAGTTTTTCCCAGTCTATCTCTAGAATCTTTGCAGATGTAATCCTTGTTTATGGGTCGTGCATTAACCTAGTGTAACGCAACACCTTTATGATTGATCAAAGTAGGCCTTTTTTCTTTCAATGCAACATTTAAGCGCTTTAATTGTTGACAATAGAAGTCTGATGTAATCGTTACAATGAGTAACAGCAACTGAAAATGGATCACACCAATAATATGCCACCAAATGCTTAACAAGACTTTCCTTTGGTGGAGGTTTATTTTGGGCTGAGATTTAGTCAGTTTACCTGCACTGAATTATTGTTTGTGGCTTTAACATTTTTTATAAAGTACTCCTTTTTCATCTCCAGTCATTGACCTGTCCAAAAAAGGTCCACATAAGATTTATAATAAATTACAGTATTTTATCAGTAATGTTGAAATACTGAAACAAAAATTAATAGCTAATGGATTTAATAATGAAATTTTAAAATTAAACTATTCTGTTATAAATACAAAGAAATAAAAAATAAAGTTTACTGAAAATTTCTAATATATATATATTCACTATCACATATTCTTATTGGATGTGCTGTACTGAGCTCTAACTTCTACCACATTTCAAGGCAATCCATATAAAAATATACGAGAAATAAAATATCCAATTTTGATTATATCTTTCCTCCTTCTTTCCACCAAAAATACAGAAACTTTATTTGATACACTTGTGGATCTTATAGCCTATAATTTGTCATGTGGTCCAAATATAACCCACAAGTGAAAAGTTATTCAATAGAAACTACTCAGTTTTGTTATTTCACATGGGTTATCAGTCTGAAATTTTTAATACAGCTTTGCCTAATAGTGAAAGTGGATTTGTTAGTTATTTTTGTTAGTTGAATTAAAGGTGGCTGATTCAAAAACAAAATTATATGGTGAAAGCACATGCAGATATATAAGTATTGTTTAGACTAACCACACTAATTAGTTTCTCACTCAAGTTTTTAAAAGAATCATGTGGGTGGATGGCTGTTACTCATTTGAAACTTTTAAGCACATATGCCAATTTTTTTTAACTTCTCCAAAGATACCCTTAAATGGCAGCCATCATCAATTGATACTGATACCTAAAACATTCTTTCTCTTTCAGGGTTAAGTAGCATATTATGTCACGTTATATTTTGTGTAGTTTCCATGGCATGGCCAGGTGGTTAAGATGCTCGACTTGTAATCTGAGGGTTGCATGTTTGAATCCTGGTCACACCAGACATGCTTGCCCTTTCAGCCTGAGGGCATTATAACGTGTAGTCAATTCCACTGTTTGTTGGTGAAAGAGTTGGTGGTGGGTGATGATGGCTG